>CM067362.1:59832888-60515388 GCA_034401795.1 Chaetoderma sp. LZ-2023a | reverse complement strand
GAGTGGATCATAAGTATTGTTTATAGGAACTGGTTCTTTTAGATATATCCAGTGGGGGGGAGAGGTTCGAAGAGAGAGAGAGAGAGAGAGAGAGAGAGAGAGAGAGAGAGAGAGGGGGAGGGAGGGAGCGAGAGATAATATGAGTGGTAGAATTGAATAGAAAATATGGAGATTGAGAAAGGGAGGAAGCATGCGAGAGAATTGTAAGAGAGTGCGAGCGTGCGTGAGAGCGCGTGTGCGCGTGTGGAAAGGGAAGTAGTCTCCTTTTACGCGAAAGCAATTTTGTGAATTTCGAACTAGTAATCGCATCTTCTTCTTAAGCCCTCATGCTGACTCATATGACGATCTCGCCATGGATTATTGGTTCGATTTATTTTGGAAATGCACTTACGTAGGGTAGGGTAATGATGCCATATATACACCCCAATTTTAGCTCATTGCCTCCATATATTCGCAGATCTAGTCATAGAATACTTTGCCTGTTTGTCAGTTGCACAGACACTATATCATCTGAATGAGGGTTTTGTGTTTTTTTGTTGACATGTATCCTGATAAAGCAGATTGCTGGGCCGGTACTGAGCCAATACTGAGCCAACAAGGTTTGTTGGTAACGGTCCTGCACCCTGCGTTACCAAGCTATGTGAGTAGTACAAAGTGTAGGTGATATCCAGCAGATCTGGCGAAATTGAAAGAATACTTGAGGGAAAATCCAGATTTCTAGTGGTTTCGAGATATATTTCGTTATATTTCTAGATCAGACTTGCTATTTTTCTATACTAAGAGAGGGATCCGATCTGTCACTCAAGCATCTGAACGAAAGTGTACGACTTGTATGTCTTTAATGAATTTAGATCTCAATAAACACTCTGTTGAATATTTTGAAGTCATTTTGACTGGGAGCTGTTGCTGCCATATACAGCTGCTGGCATAGGCAGAGTGACTGGGAGCTGTTGCTGCCATATACAGCTGGCACAGGCAGCAGCATCCCCAATTAAACCGATTTCCAAATTTTCAACAGCTTGCCTGCATAATTACCTTACCTGAAAGGAAAACATAACGTTCATAAGATCAGTGACATTCTATGGCAGGAATATATAATTACAATAAGTATTCCTTCACTTTACAGCATATCAGTCTTTCACTTTCAAACCCACATTTCTAGAATAATCTGGACACTATTGTTGAAATGGCTACTGCACGAGTCCCTGGGACATATGTAATTGCAGGCCAAAAGATGATGGTTTTAGTAAATACCATTAGAATGCCTAGCTCGACAGCAGAGTCATCCATTCCAGTAGGAATTTGCTGTACGAAGTGTTAGTTTCGTGTCGTGTGAATGTGGCTCGCTAATCTAGACAGTGTTTGAAAAGTGTATTTAGATGCACAACTTGACCCAATACTGTCTACAAAATCTTAGTTTCCAAATCCTGCTAGGGATACAAAAATTAAATAGACATTATATTACATAACCCGGATGTAGCAAATGCAATTTATGATAGGAATTAACTACAATAACGTGCCATCAAGTCTCAGCGCTGCCGCAATGATATCGGGCTAGAATAAGTCAGTGATTCGTCTCCAACGAGACGGACAGCATACGCTAAAGTAGGAAAGAGGTTAGTACCGGTCCCCCAGAGGCTTAGATTTATGAGTACCCTTGGCCCGCTGCCATTAATTCTCATCATTACCCGGGTACAATGAGCTTCGATAGATCAGACCTTCTACTGCTGAGTAATGTTAACTGGCACTAGTGAATACCCATTTGTGGGTAAGTTAGGTTTTATTTCAAAAATAGTATATGACCACAACAATGTTCAGCAACTAATTTCTCAAAATCAATGTCAGACCCTTGACCACAATTAGAATTTATAGTGGAACTGAATACCGATGAGAACTATCGCAAAGCTCTGCTATGGACATAATAATAGATTGACGAACCGTGGTGAGCACATCTATTGGTTGTTGGTGATGATTGTCGGATGGATATACGGAGAGTGAACAGGAGGTGGGAGAGAGAGAGAGAGAGAGAGAGAGAGAGAGAGAGAGAGAGAGAGAGAGAGAGAGAGAGATGAACACGAAAGAAAGCCAGAAAGAAAGTAAGAAGGAAATAAAAAAGCAAGGAATGAGAGAGAGAGAGAGAGAGAGAGAGAGAGAGAGAGAGAGAGAGAGAGAGAGAGAGAGAGAGAGAGAGGGAGAGAGGGGCCGAGTGGGCTATGGAGTTTAATGAATTTCGATCTAGTAAGTCCACTCTTACGCCCACATGCTACCTCATGTGTAGAACGCGCCAAAGATTATTGGTTCTAGTCGTTTTGGAAATAAATTTACGAGGCGCTGTGTAATCATTCCATATACCCTCAATTATAGCTAATTCCTTTCATTTGTTTGCAGATCTAGTCATATATGCGTTGTCTGGTTGTCAGTTACACACGCGCGCACGCACTCCCGCACGCACGCACTGTATCATCTGGAAGAGGGGTTTGTGGGGTTTTTTAAGTTGACTAGTGTCCTGATATTCGCCCAGGTTACTGGGCCAATACAGAGCCAATGCGGGCCAGTATTGGCCGAGTACAAGCCCCTTAATCTGCGTTATCCGTGTGTGTGAGAAGTGAATAGACACACAACGTGTACCCAATATGCAGCAGATTGGGCGAAATTGAAAAACATACATAACTTAAAATCCTGATTTTTTGGAGTTTTAAGTTCTGAAATGTATTTGGAAGAATCTCTTGGTAAAATAACTTTTTTCTGAATGTGTGGCACTGATCTATATAAATAGAGGGATCCGAGCTGTCGCTCTAGTTTCTGACGGCATAGTAAGATTAGTCACATGTTAGCTGACAGCACAATCAAAATGCTAGGGCTCTGTCGTGAAAATCAAAATGTCCGTCATGAAAGTGTACGAATTCTATGTCTTTGATGATATACAACTTCATATTCATTCGAATATTTCGAAACCAATTTGACTTGGAACGACCTGTTGCTGTGACATAAGCAGCGACACGTCTAGTCAAACGAGTTTCAAAATATTCAACACCTTACCTGTGTAATTATCATGAAGTTGGGCGACTGGGAATTCAGGATTCAAAGTATTTAAATCGAACCCCACACACGTACATGGGCGGAGATTATCTAGAAACGGGCGTGGTATAGTTAGAAATGGATCACTCTAATACACATGAATTCGAGCATCGATGGGAGTAATGGGTCGTGTCTGCCAAGAACAATAGAAAGCCGAGAGAAGTCGTATTGTTTAATTATCAATAATGTCTATTCAGACAGTCCTCTTTAAATGGACAACTAGACACCCCATGCACCGTTTCTCTGATTGTGCACTTATTCACTCGTACTAATATAACTATCCTATTCAATCCTGAATATGGTAGACGGTATCCACGCGAGTTTCTACAGAATATCCTGAAAAAAACTCGCATATCTTTTAAGACATTAAACACAGTTTATATATACCATTGTACTTTCCCTGAAGCGATTTTTCGACTGATTGCAAATAACAATAGTGGAGCACTGTATTTCACTACATCTTTGTCACTAAGCAGAGGTTTCAGCGTATGTGGATGTATAATTGCATAGTTACCGACGTATCTGTCGCTGACAATGAGGTTAGGCAAGGTGGTTAGTATTTCTCTCCTTCATCTGGTCATGAATGTTATGGCTATCTTTCAAACAGAACACCTGTCAGTCGTCAGACAGTACCAGGGTGTTAAATCAAGTATGGTTTGATGACAACGGTATATTAGGTTTCATCAACACGAGTGCACATCCGCTTTCCTCACACCAATTCATTCCCATTCTTAATTTCCAGAAGTATATTATGAATTTAAACATGAATTAAAGACGCTTTAACCTTTTGAACCATGAATTCCCAGAATTTCAATTTCAATTTCAAGTAACTATTCAAATACGATGTTGAATTCTTTAGAAGTAAGTTGATAGGGCATGGGAAGCAACACGCGCGCACACACACGCATGCACGTACGCACGTACGCACGCATGCACGCACACACGCACGCACGCACGCACGCACGCACGCACGCACGCATGGATATACACACACCCGTCAAGTTTGTTCTAAATCGTCAGCATACTATTTAGTCAAATGAAAATTCAGTTTTCAAATTCTCCATTTCGCGTTGAAAAGGCTACCCAGTGTTCTCGAGAGCAATAATCTTTGGTGTCAGGATTATATAAGTACAATTAGTATTCTTTC
This sequence comes from Chaetoderma sp. LZ-2023a, assembly GCA_034401795.1. Classification (NCBI taxonomy): domain Eukaryota; kingdom Metazoa; phylum Mollusca; class Caudofoveata; order Chaetodermatida; family Chaetodermatidae; genus Chaetoderma; species Chaetoderma sp. LZ-2023a. The sequence goes on along the minus strand of CM067362.1, from coordinate 60,511,163 downwards.
CACTTTAAAGCCTAGCAGTTTTTCACCTTCAAACACATATTCTTAGAATAATCTGGAAAATATTGTTTATATGGCTGCTGTGCTGGTCACTGAGAAATGTGTATTTGCAGGCCAAAAGACGGTAGTTTTAGTATACATAATTGGAATGCTTATCTCGACAGCAGAGCCATCCGTTCCAGTGGTAATTTATCAAAAGATATTTTATTGACCTGCAAATGTAGGCCTACATTCACTGTGTAAATTTTTTGATTTAGCCATTTGCTGTACGAAGCGTTAGTTTGTCATAGGAATGTGGCTCGATAATCTAGACAGTGTGTGAAAACTGTATTTAGATGCAAAACTCGATCCAATACTGCCTATACAAAATCTTATTTTCTAAATCCTGCGACAGATGCATAAATCAAATAAACATTATATTACCTAAACCGGATGTAGCAAATGCAATTTATGATGGACACTAACTACAGTAACCTACCACCAAGGCTCAATGATGGCGTAATGACATCATGGTAAAATAAGTCAGTGTTTATTGTACAATGAGACGGGCAGCATGCGCTAAAGTAGGAAAGATGTTAGTATGGGTCTCTAGAGGCGTAGATTCATGGCTACTCTTGGCCCAGTGCCATTAATTCTCATCATTACCCGGGTACAATGTGGATATATAGACCAGAGCTTCTACCGCTGAGTAATGTTAACTCGCATTAGTGATTATCCTTTAGTGGGTAGGTTATGTTCATTAACAACGTACAGCAACGTCCTTCTCAAAATCAATAGCAGATGTTTGACAACGATGCCTAATTGAAATTTATAGTGGAGCTGAATAATGGCGAGGTTTATAACCGTAATAATAGATTAGTGACGCGCTGGTGGGCACATCTATCGGTTATTGGTGCTGATTGGCCGATGGTTATATGGAGAGGGTGGAAATGGAGAGAGATAGAGAGGGGGAGAGGAATACGGAGAGCGAGAGAGAGCGAGAGAGAGCGAGAGAGAGAGAGAGAGAGAGCAGGAGGGGAGAGAGAGAGCGAGAGAGAGAGAGAGAGAGAGAGAGAGAGAGAGAGAGAGAGAAAGTGTGTGAAGAGAAAAAGGACGGGGAGAATGTATCTTCAAAATATTCAACAGTTAACCAGTATAGTTTTCTGCTGGAAACTGAGATTCCGGGAGTTAATGAGCTGGGCTACGACACCTAATGAGAGAGGCATGTGCACCTGTTTCTTGCTAATCAGTTTTAGCGCTTCTCAATGATGCCTTTCATAATCTTCTCGGTTTACAGCAATCTCGTAGATCGTGTCTATATCGAGTAACAAACCCACGGCTTAGGCGGAAGGTAAATCAAAATCTTATTTACAGATATTTATTGCGCAACCATAGAATGAGGTGTTCAATAAAGCACTGATGATGCTGTGTAGTCAAGCAGCCACGCACATGCGATTAAATCGTGCATCAGGTGTACCATGAATCATAATGGCCCTTTCCATTTTTAGGTATTCCCCGCCCATCTCTAGCTAACTCCACCCACACCTCGCTCGTGTTAGGATCGATCGATCTCTGAACTCCATGACTATCGATTTCCAGAAAACTATACTGTTAAGCAGCAACAGCGCCCAGTCAAATTAGTTTCAAAATATTCAACAGCATGTTTATTAAATAGTAGAGACATACAATTCCTACAACGTGTCGGACGATTAAGAGCTAAAGACAGTCCGTTTAAAATCATTTATGACGTAATGCTTATGACGTTATCTTACACGCCGCTTAGCTGATTATGACGTCATATCACGTCATTACTCTGGAAAGGTCCATTGCATAGACAACTGACAGACTGACAGGTCGCACACCCCAAAGGAAATAATGCACTAATTTGTACAATAGCATGGCACTATTTAAATAACGAATGCATATCCTCGCATAAATAAAGGAATCCAATTTATATGACGTCATAATCAACTACGTCACATATAGGGTGACGTCATAATCAATTATGTGTACCCCCTAAATGACTTCATTTCGTTTGTCATAAACGCTTACTAGTACGTCAAGTTGTACGAATTTTATATTTTTAATATTTAAAAAAACCCATTCTGCCATAGGCAGCAACAGCACCCAGTCAAATTAGTTTCAAAAATTAGTTTCAAAATATTCAACAGCTTACCTTTATAGTTTTCTGGAAAATTGAGATTCAGAAAATGCAGCGGTCGATTGATCTTTACACGGCGAAAGCGTGGGTGGAGTTTAGCTAGAGGTGGGCGGGCATAGTAAAAACGTGATTCACTGATTGGAGGTGGCATATATATATGGCTGATTTGTCACATTTAGTGTTGTATTCTGTTAGATCCTTATTTTGAAACCCTTATGAAAACAGAGGGAACTGACATGAGACTCAAATATTTGAAGTCATCATAAAATGTTAGCCGTCACAATCAACGTGAAAAGAATGGAGGAACCTGATCTGACAGTCAATTATCTGACTTCATAATCAAATACGTTACATGTTATTTGATGTCACAATCAAAATGACGTATAGGAAAATCGAAAAGTCACTAGACAATTATTTCAATGGACAATAACTCTGGACCTGCTGAATATTTACAAAACAATTTGTCTGAAAGTTGTTGGTGGCTTAGTTTTCAAAATAGTCAGCAAATCCAGAGTTAACGCCCATGGAAAATGTAGTGTCCAGAAATTCAGCTAGTTTTGTGACGTCACAGTACTAATAGAAAGATCCAATATGTCGCTCACGTATATGACGTTATAATCAATGAAGTCACGTGTAGGCGGACAAGGAGATTTTTTTGGATAAATTTACAATGAAAGGCATTATGTTTAATATGTTGAAACTAATTTGACTGGTAGATATTGCAGCCAACTCCATCTGTAGAAACGGAATAAATCTATAGTATTTTGTCAGGCTATGAAAATAGGTATTTCTTTGATATAAAGGTTCGATGAATGTAATATTAACCGAAAATGGAAAGGAAATTGAGCTTGGAAATATTAATATATAGATGGAATGTATAATGGTATCGAAGTCGTACTCCTAATAGGCATTTACAAATGAGATAACAACGTGATTTTCAGCGACATTGCTCTCGGTTGCTGCAGAGAAATTTTTTTTTAAATGCACAAAGTAGCAACGAGACTTAATCAAAGTAGTTCAATATTTTTGCATATTTTTTGTAATTATTTTTTTAAATATCAGATTTCTGTAGCTGTACTATAAAGCTGGTACTCATGGACCGTTTCCAGTTTTAGCTAGGCCCTACCCATTCCTAGCTAAGCTCCACTCGTGCCTCGTAAACGATCGAACCTTGAACTCCCTGACTATCAATTTCCAGAAACTATAAAGGTAAGCTGTTGAATATTTCGAAACAAACTTAACTGCAGTCTGTTGCTGCCTATTCAAATTAGTTTCAAAATATTCAACAGCATGTTTATGAAATAGTAAAGACATACAATGCTTACAACAACGCTTACTCCGTCATCAATTAAACGTTCGTGACGATCTTATTACGTCATTCATGACGTCATTGATTATGACGTAGTTGATTATGACGTCATATGCTGGATGGATAAACTGGAATGGGTCATTATGAGTGTATGTTGTGAACAAACAGTCCTCGTATAATAACTCGGAGAGCAGTCCTTGGCATTAGCAGAGTTGATTGAATGGAAGCATAATTATCCTGCAATTGTGCCAAAGCGATGCAACGCTTTGTGCCTTCACTAATCCCCTCGGAAAAACAATTTTAATGAAAAATATCGATCGAATGGCAAAAACTGTTTCACGTGAGAGAGCTAAATGCGAATGCGTATAATTCTTTGTCAGATAATTGACTCTTATTTGCGCGATTCTAGGCACCCATGGTGCGTATTTTAAACTAAATTTATGTGAATATAAGCTGTTTGGAAATAAGGTATTGAAAATATGTCAAGGCTGGTTTTACGTATAGGTACGGAACTACAGATAGAACAAATTCATCATTATGTAATCAATGTCCGGTTGAATATTTTGAATTTAATTCGACTGCAAGCTCTTGCTGTCTGCAACAACTTCCAGTCAAATTCTTTTTGATTACTTGCAAAGTTGTTTTTACACCACGCTGCCGTTATCAATGGATGCGTCTACTTTTAGCTATGCTCCACCAATTTCAGGCTAAGACACCCCTCGCTCGTCCCCCCTCCCCCCCCCCCCATCCACCTATAACAACCTCTCCCACCATACCCACACATTGCCAGTGTCGGGATCCATCCAAACCCGAACTATACAGGTAAGCTGTTGAATATGTTTAGCTGTGATAGCAACAACACCAAATGAAATTAGTTGCAATATATTCAACAGAATGTTTATGAAATAATAGACATACAGTTCGTACAACCTACGGTCTTTTAAAAGTTTCTGACGAACGTAGCTACGTCAATCATTACATCTTTGATTGTGACGTCAGCCTACTTGTGACGTAATTGATTATGACGTCATACATTTGACTGACAGATTGGATTGCTATAAAACGAACGTGATAGAGAATACGCATATATCGAGTCGAACGGCAATTGTTGTCTGATTTGTTAAAAAGGAAGACATGACGCTACTATGAGACCATAGAAATGCGTCAACAGTTAGATATTAAAATCGAATGTCTTTCTTTGTCCACGTGCGAGCAATCTAAATATAGCATGCATAGTTTATGTCTGATATATTAAATCAATAGCTGGTATGAAACGATTTTACCGTTTTTCTTTCCCACATGTATATATGATTACTGTATTCTGCGGCTGTAGTAGTAGTAGTAGTAGTAGTAGTAGTAGTAGTAGTAGTAGTAGTAGCAGCAGCAGCAGCAGCAGCAGCAGCAGCAGCAGCAGCAGCAGCAGCAGCAGCAGCAGCAGCAGCAGTAGTAGAAACACCCTACAGCTGCAATCAGTCCTTCTTCGCTTTTGAACATTGTGTCTTATCCTCACCAATATGTTTAGCTTCCTCAGGTCCATTCTTGATTTGACTGTACCGAGTCCTGCTTGTGGTCACCTCGTAGCACGCTTAAACGATTTATACAAAGAAGTCCTCCCTTGGTTTTATATTTACTCGTTCCCAGTATGGCGAATTCCAAGGCTGGTATGTCTTTTGGCATCCTTATCACATGGCCAATCATGGACCATTTTTGCTGGGCGATTTTTACGGACAGCGTATTGCACATCTTGTATAGTGTAAATTATGTTGTCTGGCCATCAGTGTCCAGTAATGGTGCAAAGGTGTTTGTGGTGGCAGGTATCATGTCTGTCTAGAGCTGCCTTTGGCTTTGCCAAGCTGTTACAGTTATACAGTATCAAGGATACGCGGGTTGTGTTGTATAAACGGAAAACCTTCAGAACAGAGCCTAACAATATTAATTCTACGTGACCATGTGATCTGCAGTTCCTATTCTAACCATAACTACTGCGTAGAACCGACTAGCTGAAACGTAATCCAAAGTGAAACCTTAGCAATGAAAGATTAGCATACATAATTGGTCCAAAATAAAGAAAATGCACTCTCTGATGCAAATTATAGGCAACTGATGTGAATGTGAGGTATTCATGTATGCTCTGCAGTGCAGTGAATGGCACCCATTTTCCAGGCTCAAAGTTGTCGAGAACATCATTAAAGTGGCTTCCAGAGCTATGAAGTGGGTATGAATCACCAACACAGCTCGACAACGAGTCATCTAATCGACCAAAATCTAGTGCATCGGCTTCTTAACTTGACACATACACATAAATCAGTGTGTAGCTCTACTATGGTGCGATGAGATGCTGAATTAATCCCGGTTTCGCTGTTGGGAAATAAGCGTGCATGGTTACACGTTATCAGAACTTCTAGAGCTGGTATTTACCACTCTCAAACCAGTTAAATCAGTCATAAAGTTAATCTTTTTTTTTAAAAGCTATTATATGTCTTATTCAAATTACCATTTTAGCTAATGTATGTGCCTTTATTGTAAGCACATGGTGGCAAATTTGTATGTTAAGGTCATCTTATGGGCCATCAAAATGTGGTTATTAAAGATAGGTGGTCGTGTATGACAAATTATTTGCTATTGTATATAGTTTTTGGTACTCCAACTGATGGTGGTTCATTATGATTACGAAATATTCAGATCTCTTTAAGATTATCCTGTTGAAACTGAAATGTACACATTGACCTTAAAGGTGCATATTCACACGAAATTGCTTGAAAAGAAAATTGTTTGAAATGTTTACTTTTAGAAGCTTAAATTGTGTGCCTAGATGTAATGAAACGAAATAAATCTCAACATATGCTGATTTCATTGCATGTAAATTATTATATAATTTTTGTAAATTGTGAAAATTAAATAGAGACATGATTCCCTAATTCAATTTCACAACTAAAAATGTATTAATTTGTACGGAATGAAATCATCATATATGGTAAGATTTATTTCATTCCATTACTATGCGGTGCACAATTTAAGCCCCTAAAAGCATTTTGGAGTGAATGTACATGTTTAACCCTTACCACTCTGATGTCAATATTCTATCTTTTACCATGCCAATAGCAAAGAATCTAGTGTACATTTTTAACAATTTTGGTGGACGATGTTGCTGTCTTCGACAGCAACATCTTTCACCAAATTTGTTGAAAAATGTACACCAGTTCATATTTTATTTAATTTGAAATTATAAAAATCTGACATCTGTGAGGTAAGTGTTAAGTAGAAAGGAAGCATATGAAAATAAGCATACAATATGGGAAGCCACACGAGCGGCACACAACACAAAGGCAATGATAAATTTACACACTGAGGAGTCAATCTTATCGTAGAGTGTGTTCTACCAATATTCTCAGATGAGGATAGGATGTAAAACTGAATCATGTATGGCTCTGACCTGTATGTAGTGCTCTGGTCTGCCATACTAAGTCCTGTAGCTCAACATGCGACTGTTTTATCACACTTTGCAGCTTCAGCCATGTACGGTTGCAATGCCTTCTGATTGGACCTTTAGCTAACTGTAAATATGTGTTGGCTGAACTTAATATAGGTAAGCAGCTGTCTGATTTTCAAGATTTAATGGACCGCAAACATTGGAAATCAGAACAGTGCCTATGTTGGGATAACTGTTCACAGCTAGTGTCTCTTTTGAGGAATTTGCTCCAATTAGACAGAAAAGGTCTATGGAACTAGATTTTGATCTTGTGCAAAGACGTAAAATCAAATATTTGTGGGGTTAGGTTGTACAAACAATTAGCGCTGGAGCTCACTTCATCTAGAGAATATGTGGAAGCTTTATACCACAACTCCAGAGGTATATGATGCATTTCCCAAGGGCAATCATGTTGTAACGCGGTCTGATCACAAATTTGCATATGTCGGTGCTGATATAGGACTGGAACAAACGATCAATATATTGCAAATTAGTTCATCTTGAATAGTCGGCAAGGAAAAACAAAACTAATTTGTTGCTCAGGTGGTAACATATATCTCGCGAGCTGTTATGATTACCAACTAGTTCCATGAGGTCACATCATTCATTATAGCAACAGCTGACTTCCATGATTGATCGCCATGATTTTATGCAGAGACGGGACACACTGATAAAGCAATCTTGTGAATTCACCTTTCCAGAATATCCATCGATGATCTGACCTCATATGACGTCATAATCTGTTATGCGACGTGTAGGATGACGTCATAATCATTACGTCATTAATGATTCTATTAGGCCCGTCTTTAACTCTTAATAGTCCGACACGTTGTACAAATTGTATGTCTCTACTATTTAATAAACATGCTGTTGAATACTTTGAAACTAATTTGTCTGGGCGCTGTTGTTGTCATAAGCAGCAATAACACCCAGTCAAATTAGTTTCAAAATATGCACCAGCTAACATGTATAGTTTTCTGGAAATTGATAATCATGGAGTTCAGGGATCGATCGACCCCAACACGAGCGATGTGTGGGTAGAGCTTAGATAGAGATGGACGGGGCATAGCTAACAATGGAAAGGACCATTGGGCAGTATGTCTTGCCTAAAGGAAACCCTTTTGTAGGGGTTGGTCATAACAAGTTGCACAGCGTGAAGACAAAGGGAGTTGTTACAGACAGTATAAAAGAGAGAATATTGGATATATGGTTACGTATATTATGAAGTCTACACGTATATATGGGAGACAACGCACAAAACACTAATGCCAACATTTGCGACCAAACATGCACCGAGAGTCCCTGAGAGTAAATCGTACTCCAAATCCGCACAGGATCCGGATTATTGAATGATAGTGATTATCCAACTTCGTAGTTATGACAGGCAGGATTTAGTCTGATATGAAGTGTCAGAAAAGTGTATGCTGTTTGATAATAATGGACTTCTGGAAGAGGGGAAGAAAAGTAGTCTTATGACGGAATTAAAGTAAGTTATATTAAATGACAACACAGATGTTGCCTTTACATCTGACAGCAGCGCCTGTTTTACCTTATACATTATGAACTGCTTGAGACAACAAAGCAGCAGCTGGCGTTTAGTAATATTGCTACTGTGTATTATAAATATGTACATTAGCCATCACAAACAATGCTGTAAGGATCTACCATGTGTTTGGTAGCGACCATGATTGTTCAGCAAAAGACTCTGAACGAGTGCACAGGAAAGCCAAAGATGCTATCGATTTGGCAACCATTTCTTAAGACGTACAGTTATCTGTTCAGACTGGAACATTTAGCCTTCGTCTTCCAACAAACTGATACTCCAGCAGTTTATCGCAGAGTAGACCAAAGCAATTTTGAGTGTCAACTCCAATGGTGCGATTAATTACTTTCGTGCTTACTCTGAATGACCACCAAATGAAAGGACAATGGGCTGCACATCTGTGCAAAACTGTGCTCAAGCAGTAAATGTTAACCTGCAATGTGAATTTAAGTGATTGTCATATGTTAGTGAATGCAAAACCTGCAGTGGAACAGGGCGTTACCATGATCGGATTCGTTATAGCGGACACGGACATTATGGTACTGTCTCTGGTAATTCTCGCTCGTCTCAATACTACGGGCGTCAAAGAAATACGGATACGGACTGGCAAAACCGATTCAACCAGAATTATTCTAATCCACGTTGTTGCTGAAAACTAGTTCCTGTCATGTGTTCTGCCAGCATCTGGTGCTGATAAGAGAAGTACGTTCAGAACCAAAACGCATCACTTGTAATCAAAGAATGAAGAAATGAATGTTACCTTGTATGGCTCTCATCGAGGACAGCATGGCCACAGCAGATTAATACGTCATGCAATTGCCGATGAATGAAATTAGATGAACTCATGATATGGCTATAAAGCTATGGCAAGATTGTGGCACTCAACTCTCTCCGTCAGACTAGTATAGATTTGCAAACGAATTTATATTACGATCCTTCTATCACACGCATATTTAAATCCATTGTCTCGATGATAAGCCACAAATGTGGGATCCACATGCCTTTAGCATCAAAATTGTTGACAACAGTGTGATGTGTTATCTACAAGTATAGATCAGTTTCCAGGTGACGTGGTCAGGACATACACTTCAGTCAAGTGTGCAACATGTTCATGTAAAAAGTTTGAAATTTCCTGTTGCTTGTCTTGCTAGTGCAGAAATGTTGATCCTGCAAACGTACACTGCAAAAATCCACATAACACATGGAAAATAACATCTTAAATAACATAAGTTTGTAGTGAGTAATTTCTATCTGATAACATATCAGCTTATGTGATTCCTTACATGTACATGGACAATATGTCGAAACAGTATATACATGTTTATAACTTGTGCTTCTGCAGAGCACCCATAAAGCATGGTTTGCTCAGATTCAGCCCTGAGGCCCTCAATGAGATAGATAAGGGGCCTATAATATCAAACAAAACATTAGAACCTCTTATCCCTTCGAACCTGAAAGTTGAAACCATACTATCTCAAATTCAAACGTATTATATAAGTTGTTGGAGGTGTTTTCAAAAGTGGTGTCATGCTCTGAAGTACATAGCATACATGTATACCTCAATGGACCTTTCCATTTTAGCTATGCCCCGCCAATCTCTAGCTAAGCTCCGCCCACACCTCGATCGTGTTGGGATCGATCGATCGCTGAACTTCGTGACTATCAATTTCCAGAAAACTCTACGGGAACGCTGTTGAATATTTTGAAACCAGTTTGACTGGGTGCTGTTGATGCCTATGGCACCAACAGTGCCCAGTCAAATTAGTTTCAAAATATTCAACAGCATGTTTATTAAATAGTAGAGACATATAATTTTTACAACGTGTCGGGCTATTAAGAGTTAAAGACCGGTCGTATATAATCATTTTTGACGTAATGATTATGACGTCATCCTACACGACACGTAGCTGATTATGACGTCATATGACGTCATTACTCTGGAAAGGTCCAATGCAGACAGTGCATGCATTTTCTGTATTTTGGACCAATTTTTATGCTAATCTTTCATAGCAAAGATCTCACTAGCTAGTTGCTTCTGCACACCTACCAGTAGTCTTCGTTAGAATAGGGACTGTAGATTACACGACTACGTGGAATTAATATGGTTAGACTCTATTTTGAAGGTTTCAGGAGTCATAGTTTCCAAGAAATGTGCCGATTTATATCCGATAATTTATACCTCACTGACAGTCATTTTTAATGACGTCATCAAACGAAAACATGCGGATGGAAATCAAACACCCAAGTGATTTTGCATCTTATAGAACTCTTTAACTAATTCTAAAACAAGTTCCTCCTTACATTGGCTTGCATAGAACAATTGTGTCAGTCTCTTGACTAGCATATCTGACTATTAACAATCACGGGAACCTATTGAGCTGTTGACTAGCCTCGTAGATAATTAGCCAATCCCCTTAAAGGATAACTAAGATCATCTCTTGATAGCGATTCATGTGATCTAATATGCCGCGCATAAACTATGAAGGTAATTTTAGGCTTTTTATCATGCCACTAAAGAAAGATATTCAGGCTTTAGTAACTAAATGTTGGTGCATTTCTACAGCCTATGATGGCTGTCATAATTTACTTTTCAACCAATCAGAAAGACCTTTTGTGTCTGCCTCGGTATATGCGATCAGTCATAGTTTGACAATGTGGCGTAAAAGCGACCATACAGGTAAGCTGTTGAATATTTTGAAACAACTTCCAATCGAATTAGTTCCAAAATATTGAACAAGATGAGTATCACATAACAAAGAATGTTATGCATTGGCACTTACATGACTTCATACACTATAGCTTGAGGAGACAAAATGGCGGCTATCACTGTTCACCATTTCGGTGACATTACAAAGCAGATAATTGTGATACAGGTAAGGGAATATGACAGGATATGAATGATATGCTATCCACATTCTATAATCTATCGGTGCAATACAATATTTGAGATGACAATAGCATCCCTTTTACTAGTATAAGAGGATAATTTGAGTAAATAGTAGCCTCACTTTTTACTAGAAATACTAGTTTAGTCACGTGGCAGCATATTCTCTAGCTAGACTATTGGCAATTAATGTTTAGCCGAGTGTTAACCATTTAATGACTAAATTTGATCAAAGAATCAAAGTATGTGCCTATTGAATGTCCATTTGCAGGTCAAGAAAAGACTATTTTTGAAAATTTACCATTGGAATGAACGGCTCGGTTATCGAGCCAGTCATTCCAGTGATAATTTCTCAAAAATAGTCTTCGCTTAGCCTGAAAATGGGCATTCCTTAAGACTATTGCATAGACCGGTTTTGGCCGGATTCGTCAAGACAGTGTTGATACAAATATGAATAAATAAATCACAGGAAATTATTCCTACAACTGTATTGATTTCAGTCCTAACATTGATGTATATATCTTATTTGTACGTGGGACATACATAACGGTAGTTGACGAATTTGATAACAATATCTAGTGGCTGCTGATCGATGTAATATTTGGTTCTTAGTCGTTGCAAGACTGGTTGTAGACTAGAACCGCCTATTTGTGGCTGTAAAATTCCCTAAATTCTCATTCCATTAACTCTTGACAATATTGGTGTTTCTGTAGACAGCAAGATCTTTCAATTCATACAATTAATCAGGGCAATGATAATCCGCTTTAATCCATGATGTGTATCGTCACCACACATTCAGAGGGGTGCGATTCGGGATGGGGATGAGTGGGTGGGTTAATTGGATACTACTCGTCATTGTTAGACAGATGCAGACTAAAACAGCACATTGTGCCTGTACAATTTTCATTCAATTGAACCATACCAATGTTGCTGATGTTTTGTGGAGACATCGCCAGCTTTTGTTTCATGCAATGGACGAAACTAATTTTAGCTATACCCCATCCATCTCGCGCTAAGCTCCACCCACCCACACCTCGCTCGTTTTGGGATCGATCAATCCTTGAACTCCAGGACTATCAATTTCCAGAAAACTATACAGGTAAGTTCTTGAATATTATGGCAGCAACAGCACCCAGGCAAATTAGTTTCAAAATATTCAACAGCTTTCCTGTATAATTACCTTGATATTGGGATTATGGAATTTGAGTGTTCGTTCGATCCCAACATCGGCAAAGCATTGTGTTGAGCTTAGTTAAAGATGGGCGTGGTGTAGCTAGAAATTGATCCATCTATTATAAAAGCCTATTGATGGTTGATATATTATTTATGGAGCTACAACGATTCCAAAGATCTTGCATCGGTGGAGTGTACATGACATGATTACCCCGCGAGAAGTAAGTATTTTCCACGCGAGAAATCAAAGCACTGGTTCATGAAAAACTCGACACAGCATGTGCACTTAACAACAAAATGCAATTACCAGGTCGATATGCAAGGAATTGTGATCTTAAAGAGAAAATACCATTTTCCTAATTGACTTCGTACGCACTGACGCACACAATATATAGGACGTTGGTATCTATGCGGGTATACAGGACAGCTAAAATATCTTAATGCGCTTCCCAAACAAAATAATATGTAAGCCTATTTTTTAATATAATAAGGGAGTAAATGCGTCCAATCAATTATGTTGAAAATATTCAACAGAACATTTTTTACTAACCAACATCTTTTAGTTTTTGTTTTGGAAACAGGTAGCTTATTTATGGGCTTCAATGGAGGAATTCCGTCTTAAGTATGCCCCGCCCATCTCTAGCTAAGCTCCACCCACACTTCGACCGATATGACCATATATTCCAGAAAACTATACTGGGAAGCTGCTGAATTTTGCAGCAACAGCGCCAAGTCAAATCGGTTTCAAAATATTCAACATAATGTTTGTTCAATAGTAACGCCATACAATTCGTACATCAACGCTTAATCCGTCATCGATTACGTGTTCGTGACCAACTTGTCTACGTCATTCATGAGGTAATTGATTATGTCGTCATCCTACAAGTCACGTAGTTGATCATAACGTCATATGATTGATGGATAAGCTGGAAAGGTCCATTCACCTATCCGTTCATATGGACATCCGGATATTTCCCATATATAGTACTAGCTTTGTACGCATAGCTCTGTCTACCAAATGGTTTTTGCACTAAGGACCCTGGTGTACTGTTAAATTCTTCAAACATTCAGAGAAAATTAGCGGTAACGGTGGTGTCGAAAGTTGTTGCTGTCTTAGACAACAGCAACTGTCAGCATTGACATTGACATTTTCAAACTGAATGTCAATAACTAACTAAAGGATATTGAATACTGACAGGGAAGCTTTTGACGTGCTGCGGAAATGGCGAGAATCAATGGCATAGCGCCAGCAACAGACATCAATCTAAGCCTCGAGGGACACGCACTAAGGTTACACCTGCTTTAGCGTATGGTGACCAGCTCATAGGAGACCAAACACTGAATTATTTTACCATAATGTTATCGTTTGGGCGTCGAAACTTGATGGCGTGTAATCCCAGTTAACACCCATCATAAATTGTATTTGCTAAAAGCGTGATATGTACCACAATGTCTATTTGATTTATGTATGTGTTAAATGAGCGTGATAATAGATTTCTTCGCTCACCATTGGATTAGTTTCTGGACATAAAGAATGACTTTGCACAAATTCTACAGGAAATGGTAGAGCCAATGCGATATATGTACTAATGACATTGCCAGCTGATGACAGGAGGTGCTTCTTCACAACACATGGACGTATATAGACGTACCATCTTGTGTTCTACAGCGATAGTTCTTACGAGAAGATTATATGTTAACAAAATTCGACATAAGATCAGAATTAAAAAACCTGATTTACTATTTAGATAATTTAATGTCTATTAATGAATATTTTTGAAGTAATTTGTCTGCTAACTGGCGTAATCTATGGCAGTAACCACTCTCAGTGACGTGCTTTAAAATACTCAATAGCATCCCTCTATAACCAACTTGAAATTGACCGTTCCAGTTTTACCCATGCCCCGCCCATCTCTAGATAAGCTCCACCCACGCTTCGTCCATGTTGGGATAAATCGATCCCTTCACTCTCTGAATCACAACTTCAAGAAAAATATGCAAGTTAGCTGTTGAATATTTTGAAACTAATTTACCGTGGTGCTGTTGAAATTACTTTGAAATAGTCGACAGAATGTTTATTAAATAGCAAAGACATACAATTCGTACACCGTGTCGGACTATTAAGCGTTTAAGACAGACTACATCGAGTCATTCATGCCGTAATGGATCATGACGTGAGCATACATGTCACGTAGTTGATTATGACGTCATGCGATAGATGAATAAACTGGAAAGGTTCTAATACGTATCCTTAACATCCACACGCGTTCTCGATTGATTGAAACTATTAGTGTTTGACTATATTCATCTGAAGAGTTATGTTAACAGTGTTGTTTGATCATCCAAAATAAATACTAGATCTGGACCATATATTGTTTCGATCTTAATAGGTATGAATACGACCTTGGATATTGATTGATTCAATACTCCTACATAATTCGAATATGAGATTAAAGATAATTGATTACAGCCTAAGTGCGGTAGTTCATATAACATTAATTTAAATATTTTTCAAATTGGATTAATAAAATAAAAAATAATAGCTTTAAATGATAGCAAATAATTGCAAACTCGTTGTCATTTAATATCAAGGTTAATACATCTGATAAAAGGAAGCGGATCTAGTACATTCTGGGACTAACAGACTTCCACAGGATGCTACATACAGATGTGCTTCATTGGGGGCATAATGAAAGCTTTTTAAAATGAAGGAATCCAGTTATAAACTTTGTTGCCCCGCCCATCTCTAACTAAGCACCACCCACGCTTTGTCGATGTTGGGATCATTTGACCCCTGCCCTCTTTGAATTTCAATTTGTAGAAAACTAAACACCACGGTATGCTGTTGAATATTTTAAAACTAATGTGACTGGGTGCTGTTGCTGCCAATAGCAGCAACAGCGCCCACTCAAATTAGTTTCAAAATATTCAATAGCATGTTTATTAAAGAGTAGACATACAATTCGTACAACAACACTTAATCCGTCATCAATTATGAGTTCGTGATGAACTTAGCTACGCCATTCATGAAGTAATTGATTATGACGTCATGTCACGCAGTTGATTATGACGTCATATGATTAATGGATGAAATAGAATACTCCATTGTTAAGTGAGTTCTTAAGAGATATTACCATTGAATCGTGGTACTATGATTACTATAGCCACCACAATTTGATTAAATTATACATACCGATAATACAGTTAATGCGAAAAATCGCTAAAGGTAGTTTGAATTGAGAATATACATAAAACAGCATGCTATAATTATAGCTAATGAAATACATTTGCAATGTTCTATTTGGAAGATCGATTCCGGTGGGTCAGTCGATCTTGTATCACCAGCAGTAATGCAAATATCTGTCAATCAGCTGGGTTATTTGATACCACCTGGATTTCTTAGCCGGAAATAACTACATTTCCTGTGAGAAAATGAAGCACATGTGCCGTCAATCCTGGGAGAGAACATTGCACCGCTCTTTAGTTCTGCGTGTAAATGTATGAGGTGTCTGGATCCTGGGAAATATCAGGGAAATTGGAAACTGCTAAGAGAGACTTGAGAGTAAGGGGGTCAAGCTAATAAGTGGTTCTCTTACCCAGACTGATATCAAAATATTTTGCAGTGGCGATGGACTCTGAGTCTGAACAGACATCAAGCTAACGACAACAGTAGGTTCTGTTGACAAAGCGATCCAATCACGGGTGAAATAGCTTTTAAGTTTTGCGCTCAAAATTATCCATGCTACAATACTGAAAAAAATAACGAGAAACAGAGTAACTGTGTTGAATTGTCCATGAATATAAAGAAATGCATCTTTTCTAGAAATACAAATCATCTATCTCGATTGGTCTGTCAAATTAGCAGTATATCACGTGCAAGAATTGTCACTTCCTCAATTGACCATTCAAAAGGCATTGTCTGATTGGTATTTGATCAGGACAATTGATAAGTGAACATTATTTGCACTAACTAGATTTGCAAACATGTTGACATCGGTGCCGTGTATAGGGAATGCTTAACCACCTCTATATACATGTGTTACTCTGGCAATTCAAAGCACTTATTACTGCAGAGCTTGTCATGGCATGGAAAT
This sequence comes from Chaetoderma sp. LZ-2023a, assembly GCA_034401795.1. Classification (NCBI taxonomy): domain Eukaryota; kingdom Metazoa; phylum Mollusca; class Caudofoveata; order Chaetodermatida; family Chaetodermatidae; genus Chaetoderma; species Chaetoderma sp. LZ-2023a. Next base: position 60,494,554 of record CM067362.1, on the reverse strand, counting down.
GAAATGTAATTTCCAGGTGTGAATTACGCCAGTCTTCAGTTTAAAGGAAAACTGTCGTTTTCCAAGTTTATTCCTCCCTCAATCTCCTTCATATCTCTCTTTCTTCCTCCCTCCCTCCCTCCCTCCCTCCATCCATCCTTCCACCCCTCCCTCTCCCTCTCTCTTTCTCTCTCTCTCTCTCTTTTTCTCTCTCTCTCTCTCTCTCTTGCTCCCTCCTCCCTCCATCCCTCCACCCCTCCATCTATCTCTCTCCCTCCCTCCCTCCCTCCCTCCCTCCCACCCTCGCTTGCTCCCTCCTTCTCCCTCCCTCCCTCCACGCATCTCTCTCCCTCTCTCTCTTTCTCTCTCGCTCCATCCTCCCTCCCTCCATGCACTTATCCCTCCCCTCCATACCTCCATCCCTCCATACATCCACCCCTCCATCCATCTCACTCTCTCTCTCTCTCACACACACGCTTTCTCTCTCTCTCTCTCTCTCTCTCTCTCTCTCTCTCTCTCTCTCTCTCTCTCTCTCTCGCTCTCTCTCTCTCATATATGGGCAGAGCTGACATTATTCTGAAAACTGCTTTGCTAATAGATGTTGCACTCACAGGCAGCAACCGCTTTCGGCAATATCATTAACCTGGCATGAAATAGCAATTAATGACAAATGGATGCTTTACGATAGTATGTTGACATGCGTGGAAGCTTTGGTCCATGCTGTCAAACCAGTCCATGATGGCACGTGTTATATCGATCACTATCGCTTGAGGAGACAAAATGGTGGCGATCACTGTTCAACATTTACGCGATATTACAAAGCACATAATTTTGATACATGTAAAGGAATGTGGCAGGATATGAATGATATGGAATCTATCGACCATGATCTATCGGTGTAATACAACAGTTGAGATGAGATTAGCATCCCTTTAAGAAACCATCGGTATTTGGCCCCTAAAAGATCGTGTCTATGGCGCCAATTCTGCAACAGGAAATAAATCTAAGCCTTGTGATATGTACTAGTGTGACATATGCTTTAGCACATACTGTCAGCCTCGTGGGAGACTAAACACTAACTTATTTTACAGCAATATCATTGAGTATTCATCGAGAGTTGATAGCACACCATTGTACGTAATGCCGCTCACAAATTGCATTCGCTAAAAGTACCATATATAATCTATATTTGTTTGATTTATGTATTTCTAACAAAATTTGTGTAAGAGAATTTAGTTTTCATCATCGAAGCAGGTAATCCACCCAAATAATTATTCTGCACAAATTCTACACTAATTAATGCTGAAAATGGCGAACGGAAAAAGATAGGAAGAAAGAGAGAGGGGTATGAAAATTGAGAGGGAGCAAGGATTCCATCTCCGCCGATGTGATTTGCTTAACCGTTGCCACACTGATATCAATATTCTATCTTTTACTGAGTCAATAGAAGAGAAACTGGCGTACATTTTTCAACAATTTTGGTGGACGATGTTGCTGTTTAGAAAAATGAACACCAGTTCATCTTTTAAATTAATTTGAAATTAAAGGTTTTCACATCAGAATGCTAAGGGTCAAATTGGTGTCAATATTTAAACTCATCTGAACGTGAGAACTCGTAATTTGCCACTAATGCTGGATGTCAGGTGGTCGTACACGAGTGCTGTAAACACCTGATGTAGCATGGCCACCATAGCCTGCATAAGCTAACTCTCAACATGTGTCAAGATGGAAGAAATTAAGAACCTGTGGTCCTTGTTCTTTCTAAGAAATAACCATACATATTCATCATCATAAGAAAGTAATATTTATGACCTTAACTAACCTCCTGGTCGGTGACGGATACGGCGGTAACTAAGCAATTAGATCCATACGCGCTGCAACCACTGCCTAGCAACATACATATACTGGGTGCATTACCTCCCAATGTTAATCCTTAATCACCAGAAGCGTGGCTTCAAGTGAGATAAAATGTGGCTTAAGAAACTGGCTGAATCTCATTCAAGCAAATTGGCTGAAAGATTTCTCTGCTTAATCTTTCAACGATTCTCATTCAAGTTGTTTTCGGGATATTCAGCAAGATCTCAGTATCATGGCATGCATATAATACACATTTTTTACGATGTTATGGGATCATTAATTTAGCTCCCATAAGTGGCCACCAGCGCGACAGATCAGGGAGTCTAGTTATCCATTTAGAATGAACTTGGCAATCATCTGCGTAGACATCATTGATAATTAACCAAGACAGCTTCGCGTGTTTCTAGACAGATGCTGCCCATCCTTCGTCCTCTTAATAATATCTCTTGTTCAAATCATTTACACGTAATATTGTCGATATTTCATATATATACACTGTATACAGTAGAAACCAATTTGCCATCTAATATCTATTAAATTTGCCGAATGTGGATTAATGTAGCGTTTTCAATCATGGCCACGTTATTTTCATATCATCAGAAATCAGTTTTGCACAATATATTTTCTGGGTTAGTTGCGGATGAGGTATGCGGATAGAAAGTGCAACGTCTGAGATGGTCAGCGGATCAATTTCCAGCTATACCCACTTCTGAATGACGTAGCTAAGACGTTCATCACGAACGGTTAATTGACGACGGACTAAGCGTTGTTGTACGAATTTGACTGGGTGTTGTTGCTGCCATAGACAGCAACAGCACCCAGTCAAATTAGTTTCAAAATATTCAACAGCTTACCTGTATAGTTTTCAGGAAATTGATAGTCATGCAGTTCATGGATCGATCGATACCAACGCAGGCGAAGTGTGGTCGGAGGTTAGCTAGAGATGGGCGGGGCATAGCTAACACTGAATTCCTATATTATGTCCAAAATATTAAACAGTACTTTTTATTTTGTATCGGAAAAGTGTGAAGTTATCTCTGAAACGTACTGTATTGATATATGGACATACGGTTGATATTTGCATAAATCATATTGTCTGATCCATCTTACCAGCCCATCATTTAGTCTCGTGAGATTGTTATAGTCATGACTTGCCATGTGAGATGTCTTGTCATGAAATGTCACGAATAATAAGATTTGATCTTATCTGCGTTGAACAGTCATAGGCATGATGCTGTGTTCCAGACAATGGTCACCTGTGCCGGTAACAAACACAGCTGGGAGGAGAAGTCCTTCTGGAGTGGAAGTAGAAGTCAGTTACCAGCACTTGAACTTAAATGGTTAGAATATACGACTCGGTACAATGGAATGAAATGCATGAGCACGCATAGCAAATATGTTAGCATAGAAATATGGCTAGTATGTTTAGGTAATCCAGCAAATGGTATACTGAACCAAAACTCGATTGACTAATGACTATAATACCAATGCTGTTGTATTAGGAGTGTTGTCGCGGTATGAAGGAATACAAGTTTAGTTATGCCCCGCCCATCTTTAGTTAAGCTCCTCCTACACTTCGCCCGAGTTGGGATCGATCGATCGATCGCTGATTCCCCTGACTATCAGTTTCCAGAAAACTATACATGTAAGTTGTTGAGTATTTTAAAATTAATTTGACTTGGTGTTGTTGCAGCGCCCAGTCAAATTAGTTTCAAAATATTCAACAGCATATTTATTAAATAGTAAAGACACAATTCGTACAACAACGCTTAGTCCGTCATCAATTAAGCCTTCGTGATTAACTTAGCTACGTCATTCATGACGAAATTAATTATTACGTCATCCTACACGTCAGGTAGTTGATTATGACGTCATATGGGTGATGGAATCCGACTTTATCGAACGTTAGACCGCGAAAACTAGATCTAATATTAAGTCACTTGAATTAACCATATGAAGTCCAATACTCTAAATTTTAAGACAATCGTACACGTTAGCTGTTGAATATTTTGGAACTAATTTACAGGGATCTAATATTGTTTGAAATTGATTGGGGTCTGTTGTTTTTGTCATACGCAGCAGCAGATTAGAGTCAAATTACTTTCAAAATATTCAATGGCATGATTTCTAACATTAACAGTTATTTTTCGTATTTGGCATTTCATATTCTAAATGAATGGTTAAGATAGAATGTGTCTATTAGGTGGCCGTACACAGTAGGTTTTACGACCGACTAACTAACGCCTTTTATGGTGCACTAGGCGCCGTGGCGGCGTGTGTAGGTTGAGTCACTTCCAAGCATATAGGCAGTTATAAAGACGTTTATGGTTGATATAGCACTTGTAGAATAACAACAGTTTGAAGGATGTTGTTTCACCGGCGTGTATGATATGTCATTATTACCACCACCACCACCACCCCCACCACCCCACTCACCACCCCCCACATCCCACCCCCTCTTTGCACGAGTGCGCGCAATACGACAAATCAAATTCCATACAAAGCTCGCCACGGCGTGTGCATTTAACAACAAAATGCGTTTACCAGGTCGATATGCCAAGAATTGTCATCTTAAATAGAAAATACAATGTTCGATCTTGACCTTTCTATCGCATTCTCAGACTCTTTCTCTAGCACCCACTGGCGCACTATATAGTGCTCTGGCATTCATACACTATATCCCTCCGAGTTTCTATAACGACTGAAATCGAAAACTTTCTATCCTTCATAACAGACTACGTAACAAATGCTCCAACTTAAATTGTGACTTATATAGAATAGGGTGAATTCCCACACCTAATTGCTTTTGTAAGACAGGAGTAGAAGATGCAAATCACTTTCTTTTAAAATGTCCTTACTACACAATACAAAGACAGCACTTATCACAATAACCACATCTGTACATTCCTCTGACGAGTGACTTGCTATGCAAAGGAAATACATCTCTATGCGTCCCAGGAAAATGAATGCATCTTCAAAGAAGTTCAAAATTATATTCAAGCTACTGGCAGATTTTAACCTCATATATGTTCCCAACGTTTGATATGATGTAGGAATTGCCCGTATTTTTATTGTCATGGTTACATGGTTATGATACAAATGACTGTATAGATATACTATATACTTTAAATTTTTGCTTCCGCTGTCGTGACTGTTAAATGTTTATGATAGAAATGACTGCATAGATATGCTATATACTTTAATGCTTTAAAGCCGACGACAACGATGATGACAGGAGAGTGGATGATGGGGATGCAATAAAGGCTCGCTAAACCGTTAATCTCCTCAAATTTATCGTTCCAAGTTATGAGGAGGTTAAAAGTTCAGATTTACCTAAATACACTGGAGTGGAGCCATTCTGAATGGGTCTCATTTCTCGTTTCTCTTTCGTTTTGTTTCGTGTAAGGAACGAGAAGAGAAGACCTGGTGAAAGCATGGTGGGAGTTAAGAGGAAGGATTGGGGTGGTTAAATGGGGGGGGGGGGGTAAATAACCCCGGTATGGAATAACCATGAATATGTTCTGTTAATTCATTTATTCGTATTGTTTAATCTATTATATTAATGTCTAACTGCTATCCGACAAGAAAGTGTTTGAAGGAGCTGTCCTTTTCTTTCCTATTCTTTTCTAATCTGTTTACATCATCTTTCTCCCCACGTCTCTCTCTCTCTCTCTCTCTCACTCTCTCTCTCTCTCTCTCTCTCTCTCTTTCTCTCTCTCTCTCTCTCTCTCTCTCTCTCTCTCTCTCTCACCTCTTAATTCATTGTCTCTCTCTCTCTCTCTCACCTCGTTTTAGTCTTCTCAATCATTGGCTGCTTATAATAATTCTATAGAGAGAGGGCAAATCTAAGTTGTAAGAACTTGTGCCCGATCCCATTGTCCAATTGTTACAATAAAATAAGCTTAAATCAAACAATCATACACGCACGCACGCACGCACGCACAAATGCGTACGCGTAGGCATGCTTCAATACACCCATCAATTCATATTCACCGCATTTGCTGCATAGTTAGTCTACTAAAGATGATTTACAATAATTATTCAGCTCCATTAAGTTTTCAAAACTCTATTGAGTAAATTAGTGTTTATGGTGTTGCTGAATGATGTTGCTGAGTGATGTTGCTGAATCGTGTTGCTGAATGGTGTTGCTGAATAGTGTTGCTGTTCAAAAGGCAGCAACTGTTGGTACAGTACAGCTCACAACACAAATAAGTTAACATGTTCAAACACAAAATAGAAATATGTTAGTACAATTTATAACACGATGCAATAAATGGTCTATTAACGATTTTTGAGTTAATTTGATTGGAAGCCATTGCTGCCTAAAGCAGCAATGGCTTCCAATCAAATTAACTCAAAAATATTTAGCAGTACATTTTATATTGTTTTGGAAACGTGTTTAAATTATTTCTGATGTATACTGTGTACTGTATTTGTATTGTCAATTCAAATATCAGCCACTCCGTAATGGCAGTTGGAATTAGCTATAGCCAGAGATGCGTTGATCTATTGACATGCTGCAGCGACTTCGAGAATCAATGGCGTGGCGCCAGTAACAGACATCAATCTATGCCTCAGGGGTCACGTACTTAGGTGACACCTGTTTTAGCGTATGTTGACCAGCTCATAGGAGACTAAACACTGAATTATTTTACCATAATGTCATAGTGGCAGCATCGACGCTTCATGGCACGTGATCCCTGTTAACGCAAATGATAAATTATATTTGCCAAAAGCATGATATGTAATACAGTGTCTATTTGATCTACGAATGTATTAAAGGAGCGTAGTAATGGGACGCTGCGCTTGGCTTAGTTTATGGACATAGATTCTGACTTCCAGAAAATCTATACAGTAAATAATAAAGGCCAGGCTATGCAGGAGACGATGGCTCTGTCATTTGAGGACAGGCGACGCTGGTTCTTGGGAACATGGCAACAACAGCGTCCAGTTAAATTAGCTTCAAAATATTCCACAGGGGTTGCTGAATGTATAGTTGTCTTGTAATTGGGAGACTAGGTTTCAAGCGTCAAATGTTAATTTTTTGCTTTTGCTTGCGGGTGCGGACATTTTGTCTCCATTACCGATAATGTATAACGTCATGTAGGCGCATTTAAAATATATTCTGTAATGCGCAATAACTACCATGTTGAGTTGGGGGTTTTTTCAAACTAACGTAGCAACCGCTTCCAGTTATATGCGTCCCAAAATACTCAACATCTTACAACAAACTGCCAAACTAAGTCGTTCTTCTGACTCAACCTAATGTATACCATTAACATGGCCGCGTTTTTCTCTGACTGGTCGAACAGTAAATTATAAGCGTTCGTAGAACTGAGAAATTCCATCAACGCCCAGCTATTGAAAATCGAATGTCTTTCTTTTGACTGTATGAGATGAATATGAATGTAGGTCACTTATATGAACAGTTTATTTATGGCATATTCTATCTCACGAATAGCTAGTACATTACATCTCAGGAATAACGTAACATGTTTGAAAAATAAAGCAGTAATGGCTTCCAATTCAATTATGTTCAAAATATATTCAACAGAACATTTCTTGCTAATTAATATGTTTCGTTTTGGAAACATTTTAACTTAATAGACCTTTATCCATCCATTATATGACGTCATAATTAACCACGTGATGTGTAGAACGTCATCACAATCAATAACGTCATTATGACGTGATGAATGACGTAGATAAGTGCGTCACGAATGCATAATTGAAGATGGACTATGCGTTGTTGTACGAAATGTATGGCTTTACTATTTATTAAATATGCTGTTGAATATTTTGAAACTAATTTGACTGGGCGCTGTTGCTGCCGTAGGCAGCAACAGTACCAGTCAAATTAGTTTCAAAATATTTAACAGCTTATCTGTCTAGTTTGCTGGAAATTCATAGTCATGGAGTTCAGGAATCGATCGATCCCAACACGAGCAAGGTGGGGGTGGAGCTTAGATAGAAATGGGCGGGAAAGGTTCATTATCAGCTGCATTGTACCATATGATTGTGTATTACTGTCAGATATATATATTTCACTATACAACTCTTCGTACACCTGACGAATCAATAATACATGTGCTTAACGTCAATGATTATTATTTGCATACACTACAAGTAACAGAGCAGATAGAATCGATCTTCTAAGTCTAAGGCATAAGAATAAGGAAACTGTTCCGAGTCGTATGAAAGCGGATTCTGTAAACTACCGTATGATACATTCTAACGATTCATAGCATTTATTGCATAAATGTGCTAAGCGTGCTACGAGGTGACCTCAAGAAAGCAGGACTCGTTACACTCAAGTCAAGAATGGACCAGAGGAAGCTAAGGATTTCGGCTGAGGATAAGACACAGTGGGCAAAGGCGAAGAAGGACTGATTGTAGCTGTATGATGTTTCTACTACTACAGCCGCAGAATACAGTAATCATAAATACCTAGCATTTATTGATTTTTCAGTTGCTAATGCGAAAATTAATAAGTAACTCCTTCTTGTAGGTACCCCTTATCCTGACCATTATGGTTTAAACATCTTCTATTGCATATAAAGCAAATTGGGCTTAGGGTAAAGATTCTATCAACTTACGTTCCCTTCTTCCTGCAGGACATATATAAGACAGCAATAATAATAATAATAATAATAATAATAATAATAATAATAATAATAATAATAATAATAATTATAACATTGGTAATAATAGTAATAATAACTACAATGATAATATTAATTGCAATAATAATAATAGTAAATCAATCAATTCATCAACCCTTATTCTTTGACCACTTACAGATTGCTGGACATAATTTGACCACTTGCGGTTGTATGTGGCAGTCATTGACGAATTTGTTTATAATTCACCTTATGCTGTTTCTGTTCTATATAGCGTTTGTCGTTTGGGTTCACCAGATGCTTCGCCTGGGATCACTGAAGTTCTTACGATACTGCAGAAAATGTTCTATTGTTTCCTCTGTTTTCTGACAGCTGCAAAAAGGCGTGTCCGCAATTTTCAGTTTGTGCAGGTGGTAGTTAAATCTGTTATGGCCTGTCCTCAGTCTAAAGAGAGCCCACTGATTCCTTCGGGGTAGGCTGCAGAGTGGATCTTTCAAAGGTCTTTCATTGCGTTTTCTCAGTTTGATGTTCTGTTTCAGCTCATCAAAACTGATTGTTCGATCTATCTGTTCTTGGTTTGATCATTCTTTAGCTAACTTGTCAGCGCTTTCATTTCCAGCTTTCCCACATTGGGCTGGTATCCGCTGGAGAATGACATGATTTTCCGAGAAAAGACCTCTCACCGACTCAAGTAACGGCAGAGTAGAGCCTTACCACTTAGAAGAGCGTGCATGGCTGGTAATGAGCCAATAGAGAAGACGGCTTTATTTGCTGATATACCTATTTCCATCACAGCATAACATGCTTGGCATAGGCCCTTCACTTCTGCCACATACTTTGTTTTCGAGTCGGTTCGGAGATGTCGTGTGTGTCCTAGCTAGCAAACCTGATGTGTATTCGTAATTTCATGGAACGGGATTCCCCAATTTGCATATGTGAATGCACGTGATCAAATTGAACCATTGTACAGCAAGAGCAGCTTCAATATGAATAATAATTGATGAATCCAGTTTCTCAGTCAATCATATGACGGGAATAATCAAGTACGTCACATGTAGGCTGGCATCATAATCAATTACGTCATAAAAATACGCGATTTAGTCCGCCATCAACGCTTAATAGTTCGCAAGTCGTACGAATTGCATGTCTTTACTATTTAATACACATCGTGTTGATTATTTTTTAAACTAATTTGACTGGGCGCTGTTGCTCCCATAGGCAGCAACAGCTCCCTGTCAAATTAGTTTCAAACTATTCAACAGCTTACTTGTATAGTTTCCTGAAGATTGAGATTCAGGGAGTGCAGGGATCGATTGATCCCAACACTCACAGATTGTGGGTGGAGCTTAGCTAGCGATGGACAGGGCATAGATAAAACTGGATTCATCAATCTTCATTTGAAAGAAATTGAATTATGTAGAAATTGTGTGACTATTACCCGATGTTGTCCTCTCACTTCATTGAGATTCTCTGTGATGTGTGATCAATATTTCCAATTAACATTATCTGTCAATATGATTAGTGATTACACACAGGTGAGGTGCCTTGTTATTTTTATGGAATTGGTATGTTCACAAACAATCTTAGCAAATGACAAGAAATTACGACAGCTACAAAATTCGTTTGTTGCATAAAAAATAATTCAACAAAAATATTATAGTAATTCAAAATAATATGTATTTCAGAATTACATGTTCGAGAACATCGGAGAAAGATGTTGGCGTATATATGACGTCATATCCTATATGCATCCCCGTTTATCACAGGCTCGTCATGTTATTACTAGTGGTATTACAATGATTAACCCATCTTGTGTCGACTTAACCATTTAATAGCAGAACTGGCCAAAGCAGTCTCTTTAGAGGTGTTGAGGAATGTCCATTTGTAGGCCAAAAGAAGACTATTTTTAGAAAATTTACCACTGGAATGACTGGCTCGGTTACCGAGCCTGTCATTCCAGTGATAAAATTTCAAAAATGGTCTCTTCTCGGCCTACAAATGAATACTTATTATGCACAAATTTGAATTTATTTTTACCATATAATGTTCAAACAGCATTCATTTACAGGACAACTAAAAGACGTTATTTTGTAAATTCCATAGGAAACCTTTTTAAAATTGTCTTCTCTGGGCCTGCAAATTGATTGTATTCAATGGTTAATTAATAGGCCTATATAAATGGGATATCGAGCGCTTGAGGCGCTGTTGACACAAGGGTTAATTATAATAATGCAGTGAACAATTGTAAACATAGATTATGTTAATGTATATATGTAAATGCTAAATTGCATTTTATTCTAAACTGATGCGATGCCAATGGACTAGTTATTTCTTGTCATCATTGTTTGTGTCATGTTCGTATTATTGTTGAGAATATCAATGTATCCTCTCTACTATCGCCAATATTGCCTTTACTATGTTTGTGATAGTCACCAAGAGTGTTATTCTAATTAGTATACCTTAAAACCACCCTTCTCTATTGCCCCCCCACACCCCACCTCTTCTATCACTCCAATCTCTTTCGCCCTCTCCCTCCCACCCCCCACCCTTCTCTCTCGCTCTCTCTCTCTTCTCTCTCTCTCTCTCTCTCCCTCCCCTCTCCCTCTCCCTCTCCCTCTCGCCTCTCTCTCCAAGACTCACTCTATTTCCCTCTCAAATAATCGCCCACTCGCTCACTCTTTATTGTATCTGCGTTTTAGTTATTTATTTTGCCGTCTTATTGATTATGGAGGGAAAGGGTCTAGATAAGTTGCAAAAACTTGTGCCCGATCTCATTGTATTATTAGCACAATAACATATGTTTAATTAAAGTAATTATGTTAAATAGCAACATATCGCCGTTTCATAGTCTGGTAGGGATGTAGTCGACTCTAAATTAGTTTGACTTGCGACTCAATCCCATTGTTAAATCATTGACAATAAAATATGTTTAAAACAAAACAAGTTGAATTAAGTAACGAGGACTGCTATGTTGCGGCTATAGCTTATATCAGAACATCTGACCATCTTGTTGCATGGCCAATGGAACTTTCCAGTTTATCCATCCATCATATGACGTCATAATCTACTACGTGACGTGTAGGATGACGTCATAATCAATGACGTCATGAATTACGTAGATAAGTACGTCACGAACGCTTAACTGAAGACAGGCTAAGCGTTGTTGTACGAATTGTATGTCTTTACCATTTAATAACAGCACGTAGTCAAATTAGATTCAAAATATTCAACAGTGCACCTGTATAGTTTTCTGGAAATTAATAGTCAGGTAGTTCAGGGATCGATCGATCCCAAAACGGACGAGGTGTGGGTGAAGCTTAGCTAGAGATAGGCGGGTGCATAGCTAAAATTGGAACGGTCCATAATCCAACCTGTATGCCACATAGAGACCATGTCATGGTGATGTGCATGGGTGCGTCAATGCGTCTATGTTGATGTAGACGGGAGTATGGGCGTCATTATGCATGCTCTCCCCATGTTAGAAATCTAGATGTGTAACCATGTTTGTCCCAGTGACGAGAAGCCTACACACTAAATTATACCCATTATCGCAATATATCTACAGGACAATGGGATACCACCAATTGAAGCTTTTGTGCATATTCTTAGACTATTACTGATTTCGCTATAACCCATGACACCTTTCCGTTAGCAAAATACTTAGATGTCTACATGTGACGTACTTGATTATGAAGTCATATTATTGACTGAGAAGCTGGATTCATCAATTATTATTCATATTGAGGCTGTTCTTGCTGTACGATGGTTCAATTTTGATCACGTGCATTTACATATGCAAATTGAGGAATCCTGTTCCACAAAGTTGGGGAATACACGTCAGGTTTGCTAGCTAGGACACACAAGACATCTCCAAACCAACTAGAAAACAAAGCACAAATTATGTGGCAGAGGTGGAGGCCCTATGTCAAGCATTTTATGCTATGATGGAAAGAGGTATATCAGCAGAGAAGCGTGTCTTCATCCACACCCTCCCCGACTCATTGGCAGCACTATGCGCTCTTCTAAGGGGAAAGGATTCTACTTGCCCCTACTTGAGTCAGCGAGAGGACTTTGCTCTGAAAATCATGTCATTCTCCAGTGGATACCAGCCCATTATGGGATAGCTGGAAATGAAAGAGCTGACAAGTTAGCTAAAGAAGGATCCAACCAAGAGCAGATGGATGGAGCTACCAGTTTTGATGAGCTAAAACAGAACATGAAACTGAGAAAACGCAATGAAGGGCCTTTGAAATATCCACTCTGTACCCTACCATGAAGGAACCAGTCGGCTCTCTTTAGACCGAGGACAGGCCACAACTGACTTAACTACCATCAACACAAACTGAAAATTGTGGACACGCCTTTTTGCAGCTATCAGAAAGCAGAGGAAACAACAGGGCATTGTCAGCAGCATCATAAGATCCTCAGTGATGCCAAACACGCCTCGAAGAAAAGCTACATGGAGTGTTGGAACAACTAGAAAAAAACAGTTTCCTTTGCTCTTCGGTCTGGAAAAACAATTTGATTGAATACGTCATGGGTTGGTGAACGTAATAAGAAGAAATACAATTTTAACAGTGATAAAATTTGTGAAAATCTCTCAACATCTTTTTAATTTGTATAATATGAGACACACTTTTAAATTAGGTAGGGTTTTATTTAATTCTAATTTTCGTTTGGGATCTTTAAGTCTCCCATCATAAACATGTAATGGAACAGGAAATATAAGATTGTGCTTTTATTACGTCATAACTATGTGTCTGTGATATCATGGTGTGTTGTTGACTAACAACGTTTTTTTTCATTTAACAATCACTCTGCAAAGCGGTGGGCTCGAAGTACTATGTGCTTGTTAATTGACCTTTCCATTTAAGCTACGCCCTGCTCGTCTCTATCTAAGCTCCATCCACACCCTGCCCGTCTTGGGATCGATCGATCTCTGAACTTCCTGACTATCAATTTCCAGAAAACTATACAGGTAAACTTTTTGATATTTTGAAACTAATTTGGCTGGGTGCTGTTGCTGCCTATGGCAGCAACAGCGAAAAGTCAAATTAGTTTCAAAATATTCAACATCATGTTTATTAAATAGCAAAGACATACAATTCATACAACGTGTCGGACTATTAAGCTTTATAGACGGGCGATATGGAATCATACATTACGTCATGATTATGACGTCAGCATACACGTCACATGGTTAATTATGACGTCAGATGACGTCTGATGAAAGATGGCCACTCTGGAAAGGAGAATTCTGGCATCGTACGTATATAATGGACCATGACGTGTAGTAGTTTGTTTCATTAGATATAACTGTGGTGTCATCATCTGTTGCTGACCCACAACAACAGTGGTCAAGTTCGACTGGCTAGCCATAGTCAATTTGCTGGTTTACTGAACATGCGCAGTTACCTTGGGAACATTGACATACAATAGGAAACGAGAATTTCATCAAGCCTAAGTTATTTAGTAAAATATTTACCCTTTTTTATGCATTTATTTGTGAAAAGCGAGGGGGCCACCATTTTGTTTTTACAGCAACTTCGTCCTACTCATTTGCGACCAAGCTTGGGTGCTCGGTCGACTATAGTTGACTAGCTAGGTCAATTTCGACTCACTAACTATAGTCAGTTTGCTGGTTTACTGAACATGAGCAGTTGCTATTCCCAGCCGAACGCTGGATAGTTAACTAAAGATCGTTGGTTCCCGATTCCTCATTGAATTACTACTGCAGAAAATTTGGAGCCGGTTACGAGTCTCCATTATTTTGATGGCCTACAAAGAGTTGTTATTTTTGTCTGCTAAGACGTCACTAAACGTTCATATGACATAAAGTGGGAAGGAATAGGGGCTTGAGAACATTGCCATACAATCGGAAAGCATAATTTCATCAAACCTAAGTTATTTTGTGAAATATTTAGACTTGTACATGCATTTATTCATGGCAAGCGATCGGAGTCCGACATTTTGAAATTTGCTCAAATATCGCACTAACCATCTGAACCGAACTCCTGTGCTCGGTCGACTATAGTTGACTAGCTAGTTAACTATTTGAAGTTCGACTCGAAATCCAGTTAGCTATAGCTATCTATGGTTAGGAGTCGAACTTGACCCTAGTTACCTATTTCAAGTTCGACTGAGATCTAGTTAACCATAGCTAACTATGGTTAGTGAGTCGAACGTGACCATTGTTATTTATTTATTTAACAATCGCTTAACACTTTAACCGTTACAGACCAGAAATGACAAATTCGTCATGATGGCAGGAATATGCTTTCGATAGATTTAAAACTGATTTGACTGGTTCCAGTCTAAATAGTTTTAAAATATTCCACAGCTTTCCTGTATTGGTGCAGAAAATCGGAGACACTGAATTTTCATGGGACGATGTGTTAAGAAACACGTGGACGTGGAAGGACGTCATCACTTAGCAAGCCTAGTAGATGGTATATATCGGCTTGTTAAGTATGGTATCACTGCACGTGATTCGCAACCCTGAACTGTGTATTTTGATTTATTACAAAACTACAAGAAACATCTTTTGCTGCTTCGTAGGTTTTAAGTCAGCTTTTTACACTATCTCTAGAAAGAAGCTATTGTATAAGTTGCTACGTGCAGGTGTTGACAATAATTTCTTAAATGTTATTGAGAGTATGTGTCTCTAATGTGCAATATGCAGTCAAAGTTAACTTTTCGATCGCTAGTATCACACTTGGAGAGCCGTTCTCAAGATGAAATCTGTGGTTTTCTGCAGTTCTTCCACAGGCCCATACAGCTTTTCAAGAAAAGAGGTTGACAAAGTCCAGATCTCTTCTCTCAGCAGCTGATACGTACTACAACATTGAAGTATGTGCTCTGTGGTCTGTTCTGCTTCTCCACAAGGACAAGCGGGCGATGTAGTAAGGTGGAACCGCCTGCACATGTGTTGGTTTAGTCTGTTGTGTCCAGTTCTGAGACGAAAAAACGGTCACTTGCTCTGGCCTCGAGAGATGATGGTAGGCATCTTCTGATTGAGGTTTCTATAGAGTGACTTGATGATAGTCTTCATCTCTGTATGGGTAACCATGTTTTCTGTCTGATTCTCTTCTGCACCCAGTCAAAGTTAACGATGGATATGGTAATGGCTTCTCCGCTTCTGTTGTTGTTAAACAAGGTTGTGTACTCAGCCCACTTCTATTCAACGTTTTCCTTCACGATTTACCTGATATGTTTTACCGTACCCCTGATCCCATCCATCTACCTAAAGCATCTCTAAATTGTCTAATATTTGCAGATGTCAGATGGTCTAGAAATATTGTCAGAAACGCAGTATGGCCTACAAAATGCCTTAAACAAATTGAGCTTCTACTGCGACAGATGGAATCTAACTGTCAATCTAAGACTAACATAATCGTCTTCAATAAAAGTGGCCATTTCATAATGAAAAACATGCATTTCTTTACTACAAAGGTTCACTGATTGAGGTTGTAAAAGCCTATTGCTATCTTGGTATTTTATTTACTCCCTCCGGTAACTTCAGGGATGCCTGTGAAAGATTGGCTGACAGTCTAAGAAAGCATTGTTCAAACTTAAATCTGCCAATGTAAGAAACAATGTCTTAATGGCGTTTAAACTATTCCTTTTTCTTATTCTACGGATATTGTCATATTGCGCATAAGTTTTGGACCTTCCTATACGAAAGGTATCAATGAACACAACGTTATGAAGCTAGGAGATAATGTACCTGTTGAGAAAGTCCTTATCAATTTTTGTAAATATATACCAGAAGTTAACAGGACAACTACGAATGCCACTGTGAGGGGTGAACTTGGGCAGTCTGCCCTAATAATACCTTTCTTGTCCCAACCAGCGAACTTCTGGATGTGGTTATGTGACATTGGCTCTGGGGCAATAGTTCACCATGCCTATATGCACTCTTGCGCCTCGTTAGGTGAAATAAATTGGTCAACATATGTAAAAATAGATCTATGGACAAACTTTTACCCTCAGGAAACTGGGACCAATCAAACCACCGTAAATAAAAATGAATCTTCAAAACTACTAAAAGATGTCATGGAAACGAGGTACAAATCAACCTGGCTTCTCCATATAAACATGGATGTTATATCCCCTGTTGGGGAACTTACAGGACTTTAAAAAATAACTTCAATATTGAAAACTATCTACTAGTTAATGGAGACTATTCTAGGTGTAAGGATTTTGCCAAACAAAGAGTCAGTATGCATAACCTCCATATAGAAGTGGGTAGGCATACTATCACAAAAACTCCAGTAGAGAAAGGCGTGTGCTTACTTTGCTCCGTTGGAGTTGCTGAGGACGAGAAACATCTCATTGCTCACTGCGCATTCTATGAAACCGAAAGACTGACTCTATTTAATTCCCTCAACACATTTGTAGATATCTCTAATTTTAGTTTAGATGAAAATTTTGTATTCTTATTGTCGTATAATAAGGGAGGTTTGTAAAACGATATTGAACTATGTTTTCAAAATGCACCATTAAAAGGCAAATGCCTTTAAAAATACGCTAAGCGTCGGTCCACCAGTAACAAATGTCGTAGCATAATATGTGTCTGTCAATGAAACCGCAGACCACATATAATTATTTAATTATTTAATATATTAGCATTTTTTATATCATAATTGTTCACTATTCGTACCGTGTGTCTTGTAATCTGTATTATGTCTGTGTAACCTTCACGTTTGGCTATATCTTCATGTAAAAGATCGTGTGCCAATAAATAATCTGAATATTACATGATAAGTAGGCTACGTGTTTATGACGTCGACATTTGTTGCTAAACAAAAACATTGTTTTGTGTATTTAACAATCGAGCAGAACCCAAAAATACATCATCACTTAACAAGCCAATAGCCTGAGCCAGTGAGCGTCATTAACTGTCTGCCTGTTGAATCTCTGAAGACTACATTTTCCATGGGGTTTAACTCTGGATATTCTGAAAATTTTTAACACAGGTTAACTGAAAGCTGTTGGTGTCTAAGACACCAACAGCATTCAGTCATATTGTTTTCAAAATAGTCAGCGGACCCCGACTTCATGCCCATTGAAATTATCGTCTGCTGGCGTGCAGCATTCAGACAGCTAAAACAGCTATATACGCTATGTAGAAACCAGGTCTCGTCTTCAGTTAAACAATTTGACTAAAGGTTGTTGGTGGCAGCCACAAACAACATTTAGCCATATTGATTTAGAAATAGTCATGAGATCCAGAGTTATTGCTCATTGAAATTGCTGTCTGCTGGCGAGGCCTCGTCTCCCATTAATCAGCTAATCACATTTGATTAGTATGCGTTTTGAAATTGATTTCCTTGTAAGGTCGTCTTCACCGAGCACAAATCCTGAACCAGACAAGATCCACCGCATAATCAAATTAACAATATGCTCGTGCATGTGTGCTGAACTAATTCATTCCGAATATCTCTGACAAATGGCAAATACTCTAATCAATACTATACTTAGCCATAATAAAGAATAATTGGGAAATACTCGGAATAGCATAAAAGGGGAATTGATTGCGAAGGGGATCTCATGGAATAATAAGAAATGTCAATTTATTTAACAGCGCGCTAGGCAACTGTGTTAGGTTACTCCTAACAATGGTTACTAGTCATTAGTCGCAGATTAATGTGATTGTTAAGGACGTATTCACATCTAAGTATGTGTACATATAGATTTACTTCATAAGTGATGCACAAGGGCAAAGTAATGAGCTGAGATTATGGTCTGTAATCTTTAACTACATCTCATAAAGTGCAGTTTCCATGAAAAATTACTTAATTGATGGTGGTGGTGGTGGTGGTGGTGGTGGTGGTGGTGGTGGTGGTGGTGGTGGTAGTGGTGGTGGCGGTGCTGGTGGTGGTAGTGGTGGTGGTTGTAGTTGTGCTGCTGCTGGTGGTGGCGGTGGAGGAGGAGGAGGAGGAGGAGGAGGTAGAGGATGAGGAGGAGGAGGCGAAGGAGGAGGAGGAGGAAGAAGAGGAGGCGGAAGAGGAGGAAGAGGAAGGGTGTGGTCTTGTGCTAACAGCCCATTAAAACGCTCAAAATACTATTTATTTCAATTAATAGCCATTTATTGATTTTTGCAGTCAAAAAGAGTATTTTTGTAAATCTAGAACGAAAATTTACAACGAAAATAGTTTTCTGTTATCCTTCAAATGGGAGTTCATCAAACGTGTAATAGTTACCAAGCCAGTCATTCAAGTGGTAAATTTTCAAAAACAGTCTTCTCTTAGCATGCAAATTGACATTTCTCAAGATCACTGCAGAGCTCGTTTCTTACAACATGACAATTAATGGATTATGTTGACACCAGATTAGTTAAAGGTGCATATTCATTCAGAATGACTGAAAATTAGTATTTTTGTATAATTTTAGAGGCTTAAATTGTGTGCCTAGATGTAATGAAACGAAACCAAATCTTAACATAGGATGCTGTCATTCCATATATCAATTAACATAATTGTTTTGTTGTGAATTTGAATTATGGACTCGTACCTCTAATTCAATTTCACAACTTAAAAGGTTTTTATTAATTTATATGGAACAAAATCATCGTATGTTAAAGGTGTATATTCACACCAAAATGCTTGAAAAAAATGTGTTGAAATTATATATGTTTAGAGGCTTGAATTGTGTACCATTATGTAATGAAACGAAATAAATCTTAACATATGATGATTTCATTTCACATAAATAAGTTTCGTAGGTTTAGTTGTGAATTTGAATTAGGGACTCGTGCCTCGTTTCATTACATCTAGACACACAATTTAAGCCTCTAAAAGTCTATAATTTTAACAATTTTATTTTGAAACATTCTGCTGTGAATATGCACATTTAAGATTTATTTCGTTTCACTCAATCTAGGCACACGATTTAAGTCCCTAGAACTATGTAATTTTAAGAATTTAATTTTCAGGCATTCTGGTGAGGCAAGCACCTTTAATTGGAACCGTTGTTTTTAGGAAGCCTAAAGCGCGATGCGGCCTAACAAACAGACTTGATGTACAGCGCTGATATGTTAGAATTTTGTATTTTATTCCTTTTACGTGTTTTATCATCAATACTATGTGACTTTCAGATTCCATTATATAGTTCTAGCCTGCTAATTATTGGTAATTGTGACAGCAACAACCTTCCGTAGCATTGTACAATTTCTGCAACACAATTTTCAGATTTCCTTCATCAGATATTCGGTAATATGTCTGCATTAACGCTCT
The DNA here is from genome assembly GCA_034401795.1 of Chaetoderma sp. LZ-2023a. Classification (NCBI taxonomy): domain Eukaryota; kingdom Metazoa; phylum Mollusca; class Caudofoveata; order Chaetodermatida; family Chaetodermatidae; genus Chaetoderma; species Chaetoderma sp. LZ-2023a. The sequence goes on along the minus strand of CM067362.1, from coordinate 60,474,861 downwards.
CACACTCAAGCTGACCAAAAGATTGCTTCTGAAGCGGTCTATCTTTTTTAATGTACCACTGGAATAGCTGGCTGGCTCGTTTAGCAAGCCAGTTATCCCAGTGATAAATTTTCAAAAATAATCTCATGGCCAGAAAATTTACATATTATATGAGAAAACTTTAATATTCTTGAACAAATTTGATGATTATTGGTGAATAACGATATGTGAAGCAATGTAGTATTGATTTCTTTATCAGCAATATGATGTGACAGTGATATAAACGCGATCGAATTTAACAGTTCTGACAGAGAAAAAAGTGCATTTTATGGTTGATATACCGTCGGTGCAATTGCCAAGACAACCAAATATTTCACTAACTAGATTTGTAAACGCTTTAGACGAAGTTGTGTCTTATGAGTGTAGCGGAGATGATTATCCAGCTCAGCAGTGAGTGTCTTTCCAACACAAATCAAAGCATTGATCCATGTAAATCTCGATAAAGCTTGTTCACGTGACAACAAAATGCAATTAGCAAGTATGAATTCAATGATTTGCCATCTTGAAGATAGACTGTCAATTCTCTTTTATCTCACTCATGCACATACTAGTCCACACCTTCTCCCTCCCATCCTCACTCCCATTCTCCCTTCCATCGGCCCTCACATCCTCCTTCCCATCCTCCCTTCCTCCCTCCCTCACTCTCACCCTCACTCACTCACTCACTCTCTCTCTCTCTCTCTCACTCACTCACTCACTCACTCACTCACGCACTCACTCACTCACTCACTCACTCACTCACTCACTCACTCACTCACTCACTCACTCACTCACTCACTCACTCACTCACTCCCCCCACCCAATCCTCCTCCTAGTCCACCTCCTCCCGTCCATACCTCCGCTCCTCTCTGTCTCCCGTGCTCTCTTCCTCCCTCCTCGCTCCCTCTTCCCACACCACGCTCCCTCCATCTATGCATCCATTGATTCTCCACCCATCACGACCTGCTGCGTTCCCTCATTCCTCCTTCCCTCCATTCTCTCTCTCTCTCTCTCTCTCTCCCACCATCCCTCCCTCCCTCCCTCCCTCCCTCCCTCCGTCATCTCGCCGAAAACACCAATAATGCAAGATATTGATAGAAAACTGACATTAATCACATGGGTTATGTTGTCGAGAGATGTTGCTGGCATTGGCAACGACAACATTCAGTAATATCACAAAACTTATTAATAACAGTTGGCATTACCCAGTCATAGATCTCTAAATTTTCTGCGGTGACTCTGAGAATCAATCGCGTGTCTCGAGTAACAAACATCAATCTAAACCGCTAGGGTCACGCACTAAGGCGACACCTGCTTTAGCGTATGTTGACGGCACATAGGAGACTAAACACTGAATTATTTTACCATAATGAGATTCTGGCAGTGGCGCGATTTGATGTAACGCCATTGTAGTTAATCCCGATAATAAATTGCATTTGATACCTCGCGAAATGTAATATAATACCCATCTGATTTATGTATGGCTAACAGGATCGATGTAATGGGATTTTGTTTTCGTCATAGTGTTACTTTATGAACCGAAATGGTTTTTCACACGATCTGGAATAAATACGTCAGACAACTACTAGTTTAACAGGGATCCGAACTATGCGCCATCCAAACCAAATCAATCAAACCAGGGGGTACCTGGGTGAACAATATTTAGAGTCAATATTCTGATATATCTGATAAAATCACGAGCATCGGCGACATGTTGAATATTTTTTAACAGGTTCGAAGAAACGACCTTCAGACAAAGTAAGCACGTCATCGGCCCAGCATCGGTCCAGTAAGCTGCGTTATCTGGGAAGTGTCAATATGTGTATGTGTCGCGATCAAAACCACCCCTGCAAATAAATACGAGGATCTAAGGCGAAGGAGAAAAGAACATGTGTTGCATGTGAACATAATTTTGACATGGTTATTCCAGCACCAACAGTTACGTCTAATTCGTATTTCAAAGTCTTTGGGGTTTTAGAACCCCCAATCAACCGTCTCAGTACCCACGGTGAAATGGTGAAAATCGTTTACTATTTACCAAGTTTTATGTCGAATGTGGTTACCCGTGTCACTAAATGCAAGGTTAATGCGAGTATGAGGTTCTTCTTCTTCTTCTTCTTCTTCTTCTCCTTCTGGTTCTTCTTCTACTTCTTCTTAATCTTTTTCTTTCCTTCTTGTTCTTCTACTTCTTCTTCTTCTTCTTCTTCTTCTTTTCCTTCTTCTTCTTCTTCAGACGTTTTTCAATAACTCTGGTCAAACTGGAGTGATCTTCTCCAAACTTGGTTGAATCTTTCTCTGTGAGATTCCAAAGATATGGGACTATTTTATGGTCACTGCTAAAATGCAATAGCTACAGCTTTCAGAAACATTATTTCCAAATTAGACTCACGACGGCCCGATGCGTCATAAAAAAGTATGACAAGGATTCTGGATAGAGTTATCCTTGTTAGTTACCCTCACCCCATAAGTGAAGGAGGCTATTGCGATCAGGTCCGTCTTTCCGTCCGTCCGTCCGTCCGTCTGTCTGTCTTTCTGTCTGTCTGTCTGTCTGTGTATCTGTGTATTTGTCTAAAAACTGATGATCGGATTTGTTTCACAATTAAAGAACTTGCCGTGAAAAATGGTTTCCAGACTTTGGCTTTTAGATGTATGAATATCTCGGAAACTTCTGGTCCGGTTTAGCTAGAATGCTAACACAAGAAAATTGTGATCATACATGAGGAGTTCACAACTTTTGGCGTGATCCAAAACAAATCCCGAAAACTGAAATTATCCGGAATATCAGAAAGATCCGGAGAATCCGAGAACTGTGTACCATGTGACACAAACAGGAGGGCAAGTGCCCGCAATCTCTGATTGCCCTTGTTTATGGCATCCGCCGGGCCTGTGTCGGTCCGTTATGGCCATCCATATATCTGTCACATAGCCGGGTGAGGATCACAGCAAGCACAAACTAAGCAGCAATGTGCCCCTGTCAAATTAGGTTCCAAACATTCAACATCTTAGCTGTATTCTTATCCTGAATTTGAAATTATGGGACTTTACATGGTATTTGTAGACATCATATTTCATTGCCGCCCCATGGTACCTAATCTAATTCCCAATTCTCGTAGGGGTGTGAAGGAGCAAATTTGCTCACTACGCTGTCTTGAAAAGCAACACTCGACATTAATCTTTGCACGAGAGAAGGGCATGGTTATCACCTTGGCAAAGGTCATGTCCTGTGATAGATGTTCTGGTAGCTAAGTAATTAGATCAACACGCGCGCTCACTCCACCCGCAGTTGCCTAGCGACAGCGATGTCCGAAATCTATTTTGTCCCATAACAAACGCCAGCTCCACATATTGATCATTCGCGCTTGCCTTTGCCTCGTTGACGGTCTTCTGTGATATACGTAATCGATGATGGATATCGACCTAATAAGTTATCGTGCGACAACTGGGATATTTGATCGCTACTCCATAGATTTTACATGCCGTGGATGCATAACGATTCCTCTCTACGGAATCTTCAGCTGCTCTAGAAGAACATTTTCAATGCGACTACCATCCTTTACCATCTATTATCAGAACAATGTTTCCACATGGATAATTATTTACATTCTAATTTCTCTTGCTGGCGATGTCGAGTCAGATACAATCCCCCACTAACACTAGTGACATCTTTATTGAACACATCAACGTATTCGGCCTCAAGGACACACGTCATCTTGTAGAAGCTAATTTATCTCACTTTAACATTATAGCCATAACAGAAAGCCATCTAACACCAAACATCAGCAATGATGTAATCACTCTCCCAGGCTTCCAAGAACCAATACGTAGGGACGATCAACTGGCCTGAGGGGTGAGGGTGGGGTGGGGTGGGTGCGGTGGGGTGGGGTGGTGCGTTTATATATCAGACAATATTGCTGCTTTAGACGCACCGAGTATGAATGCCCTGACATCGAGATGATTTGGTTAGAGATCCACGACCGCCCTGAATGGACCTGTCCACTTTTAGCTATGCCCCGTCAATCTCTAGGTAAACTCCACCCACACCTCGTTTGTGTTGAGATCGATCGATCCCTGAACTCCCTGACTATCAATTTCCAGAAAACTATACAGGTAAGCTATGGCAGCAACAGCGCGCAGTCAAATTAGTCTCAAAATATTCAACAGAATGCTTATTAAGTAGAAAAGACATCCAATTCGTACAACGTATCGGACTATTAGGAGGTTAAGCCGGTGATTAAGACGTCATCCTACACGTCACTTAGTTGATTATGACGTCATATGATGGATGGATAAACTTGAAAGGTCCATTGTTAATGTTTGTTATCTATCGTCTGCTCATGTCGATAAATGGCAAACTATATAGGACAAAATAGACAATGTCAGCAATTATAACTCAAAATCTGTGTTCTACTTGGAGACTTACTTAAACGATGACCTTCTCAACAAATCCAAGCACCACTTACAAGACATCATTACTACTTTTGGCTTTCGTCAGCTACTAACTGAACTAACTCGGCCCATTACCAACGCATTGCTAGATCCAATAAGTCACCATTTCTAGAGTATCCATCCATCATCTAACCTCGCATGACGTCACAAACAGCTCATCGCGTGTATGATGACGTCACAAGCATTACGTCACAAATGGTTCCATATAGACCATCATCAAATTTCAAACAGTCCGGCACGTTGTATGAATTGTATGTCTTTGTAATTCTTTGCTATTTAATAAACATGCTGTTGAATATTTTGAAACTAATTTGACTGGGCGCTGTTGCTGCCTTAGTTTCAAAATATTCAAAAGCTTACATGTGTAGTTTTTCGGAAATTGATAGTCAAGATGTTCAGAGATCGATCGATTCCAACACGAGCGAGGTGTTGGTGGAGCTTAGCTAGAGATTAGCTAAAACCGGAAAGGTATTATTCTTCTTCTTCTTCTTTTCGTTCGCTGATCATACCGCCAGTCCTGTAAGTGACTATCGACATGATCATAATCCAGGTCCAGGCCGCACGGCGCACTCTAATAAACCATGGATCCACGCACTTAACGCTTATGACCGGAAAGGTCCATTGTTAACAATATCGGAATAGTGATAGACAGTGGCGTATTGGAGGGTTCAATGACCAATCACTGAATAGATAATGGTGTCACGAATACGTGAAGTAATAAACAACATATCACAACGAGTTAGTACATAAAGTCATGTAATCTGATAATACGGTTAGTAGGCGGTTTCGTGTAGTAGTAAGCATCTCAACCGGCGAACCCGGTTCGCGCCTGTGTGATGGACTATCGTTTATCGTTTGACACATGGTCAGCCTCCTTCCTGTCCGTTGCCTCTGTGCTACAAAAAGTATAAATTGATGCCAGAGTAATAACTGGGGAAACTATTTGTAATCACCTGGAAAACAAACAGCCTACACATGACCTCAAAGGTAGAATCCAATTTGTGCTATGCCCCGCCTATCTCTAGCTAAGCTGCACACACGCTTGGTCTGTGTTGTGATCAATCGATCCCTGCACCCCCTGAAACTCAATTTCCTGAAAACTATACACGTAATATGGTGAATATTTTGAAACAAATTTGGCAGAAACAGCGTCCAGTCAAATTAGTTTCAAAATATTCAACAGAATGGCTATTACATAATAAAGATATACCATTCGTACAACTTGATGGACTATTAAGCGTTTAAGACGGACTTAATCGCGTTATTCATGACGTAATTGATTATTAGGCCAGCCTACATGTGACGTATTTGATTATGACGTTAAATGACTTACAGATCAACTGAATTCCTCAATTTGAGCTAGGTATTAGAGCCAAACAAACCAATGCTTCTAATGTTACAGGAAGTGCTGACATTACAATCAAGAGACACTTCTTGTTAACTGACGTCACAATCTGTATGCATATTGATGCGGCGTTGTCTAACGATGTAATCTTAGCAAGGGGAATGAAACATTGTCTTAATAAATAATTGTTTATTCTTAATTCGTATTTTTTTAACCATTTAATGACTAAGCTTGGTCACAAATTTAAAGTATTTACTTATAGAATGGCCATCTGCAGGCCAAGAGAAGACTATCTTTGAAAATTACCACTGGAATGACTGGCTCGGTTAATTTTCAAAAATAGTCTTCTCTTGGCCGGCTAATGGACATTCCCTAAGACCACAACAGAGGTCGGCTTTGGCCGGTTTCGTCGTGAAAGGGTTAATGATAGGCGTAAGAACGTGGGGGCAAGGGGTGATTATTTACATGCTATTTTTCTGGCTGGCGGTTACCGAGCCAGTAAATTTTTAGAAATCGTCTTCTCATGGCCTACAAATTGTCATCCGTCAAGAGGACTGCTGGGGGTCGCGTTACAGGTTTGACCATTAGAGGATTAAGCAGAAACAAGGGTGGTTCAAACTTGAAAGTGCTTGGCTCTATCAAATTAACATTAGCATGCTTAAAATTTCAATGCTTATAATTCCAATAAGATGGAGATATATGCGTGTTTCAATTCTGATCGAACATCATATAGAAAGTCTTCAAAAGAGCATAAACTGTTTCATGTTGGGTTACTGGCTGAAGAATAACGGGGTTGAACGCTACAATACGTTCAGTATGTGACATTTTCCTTTGACACTATCGAATTATAATCACTCCACGATGGTGTTGTCTGCTCGACATAAGTTGTCTGCACTAAGCTTATGATATTTCTAAGTCAGACCAAATAAATCCGTTTATCTTTTTTCGAATTTGATATTGTTTCAGAATCGCAAGACTCGTTGTATTCCTTAAAATCTCCTTCATTTACAATCTCTTTCATCACTAATGGCGACCCCTCTTTTGTCAACAGCGCCTCAAAGCAGGCTTGACCATTAGGAAAATTAAAATATCTATATGCAGGCGGAGAGAATGGTATTTTTGAAAATTTACCGCTAGAATGACTGGCTCGGTTACCGAGCTAGTCATTCAAGTGGTAAATATTCAAAAATACGCTTCTCTAGGCCTTTCAAATAGGTATTCTGAAGACCACTGCAGAGTTGTTTTTTGGTCAGCTTGACCATTAAAGGGTTAAACTGACGCAAGGGTGGGTAATATCTGTTTCTACATTGTAAAATTTGATGACAGCAAGATTAAATAATCTTAATAAGAATCGTGACACGTGCTCTGAGATGGTAATATTTTTCCGTGACAATTTTACATGTTCAGCATCACAGCACCGAACTTGTAGCTTAAAGTCAGCGGTAACAAGGGCGCATGATTACTTTATTCTGCGGCTGTACGTAGCAGAAACATCCTACAGCTGCAATCAGTCCTTCATCGCTTTTGCCCACTGTGGCTTGTCCTCAGCCGAAATCCTTAGCTTCCTCAGGTCCATTCTTGATATGAGTGTACCGAGTCATACTTTCTTGAAATCACCTCGCAGTCCAATTAATAGAGTAATCAGTGACCAGTACACGTTGACAAATTACACTTTCTTTTTCATTGCACAAAATTTAGCACTGAACGACAAAGGCTAATCTCTTCTTACTACCTAACCAATAACTTGATAGAAAAAGCAAAAGGATTTCTTTCAATATACAACTGGCCAGTTCTCCAAAAAATGTGTAAATATCTTTTATATGCCAAGAAAAAATAAGTCACCAAGTCTATTATCGGTGTTATTAATGGAAATAGTATTTATTTATTTATTTATTTATTTATTTATTTATTTATTTATTTATTTATTTATTTATTTATTTATTTATTTATTTATTTATTTATTTATTTATTTATTTATTAACCTCGTGATAATCACTGAAACTGAAACTGTTGTGTATATCAGTAGCGTAGCCTGGGGGAGCAGGGATGGGGGGAGCGCTCGCTCCCCCCCCCCCACCCACTCTGGACTAATCTTTCCAAATGTGGCGCCTAACTCATGTCCGTAACACATACAAGTTTCTGGACGTCCCAACCCCCAAGCCACCTTTAACAAGTTAATCTACATTGAAAATTAGAACTATTTGAATTTACAACGTTGTTAATGTCTTATCATGCTTGTTCATGGCTATGTTGGGACTTTCTGCTTTAATTATGCTACATCTAGACAAAGAATAGTAGAATACACGCTACTTTCTCGGTAGAATAAAATAATTGGCGACGCTGTGATGCTAATTTCTCTTTATTAAAGAAATATAAGCAGATTCCGACGCCTAATTGGTATGCGGAGTGACGCCTTTTAAGTCCTTGCTCAAGTGGGGTGGCGCCTTTTTAGACCTGAAGTGTTACAATAATTACGCATATATATAAAGGACCAATCTATAGAGCCTTTTTTGCTGCAACGCGCGTGAACGTGAAAACGATTTAGCGGAATCTATGACTGGTGGATGGGAAAATCAGTAAACAATTGAATGCTATGATGCTGTGTCTTTGATAACGCGCAGTACTGGGCCGGTACTGGACCAATACCTGGCCAATACGGCCGGGTATTGGCCCAATGCCGGCCAAGTAACCGGCTTTATCAGTGCTTGTACTGTATCAGTGCTGATGGATGCTGATTTCGGTATATTGCTCTTGTCGCCGCTTGTCACTGCACGGTCTAATACGATGATAGATTGGTATATAAAGTGAGTGAGGTAACTAACGACCAGCATAGTGCGCATATAAATATGTACATACATTACTGGCAATGAAGGAATCCAGTTTAGCTATTCCCCGCCCATCTCTAGCTAAGCTCCGTGCACGCTTTGCCCGTGTTGGGACCGATAGATCCCTGCACTCTCTGAATCTCAATTTCCAGAAAACTATACAAGTAAGCTGTTGAAGATTTTGTAACTAATATTTGACTGGGCCTTGTTGCTCCGAATGGTAGCAACAGCGCCCAGTCAAATTAGTTTCAAAGTATTCAACAGAATGTTTATTAAATAGTAAAGCCATACAATTCGTACAACAGCGCTTAGTCCATCATCAATTACGTGTTCGTGACGAGCTTCTCTACGTCATTCATGACGCAATTGATTATGACGTCACCATACAAGTCACGTAGTTGATTATGGCGTCATATAATACAATTAAAAAATGGGAAAAGTGCTGGACCAAATCTATTAATAGACGAATTCTACTCAAATGCAATTGATGAATTGGTGCCATATATACTCATACTATTCAACGGTATCTTTAAGAGTGGCATTTCCCCAAAAACAAGGTCTGAGGGTATTCTAGTACCCTTGCATAAAAGGGAAATATAAACGATGTCAAAAACTATAGAGGGATAACTTTGTTAAGTACAACTGGAAAATTATTTATAGAAGTTCTTAACAACAGGCTAAATACATGGGCAGAGTAAAATGGTAAATATGTAGAAGCGCAGGCGGGATTTAGGGCGGGGCTAGGTACTGTAGACAATCTATTTCTTCTAACCCGGGGTAATTTCCCATCTGATAAATAAAGGAAAAAAACGGTATTCTATTTTTATAGATTTCACCAAAGCGTTTGATTATGTAGTGCGAGATTGTTTATGGTATAAATAGTTAAAATTGAGAGTAAAGGGCAATATGATAAACATTCTTATGTCAATGTATAAAACGGTAAAGACGTCGGTGAGAGTAAATTCTACATTATCTAGAAATTTCGAATGCAAAACCGGGGTGAGACAAGGGGAAAGTCTGTCACCGTTCCTATTCGCGATGTATTTAAATGACTTGGAAAACGAGCTACTTAGAAACGGTTTCGATGGTATTGATTTAGTGTTTTTAAAGTTGTTCCTAATTCTATATGCTGATGACATCATATTACTGTCTGAACGTAGGGCCGATCTACAAAATGGTTAGCTCTACTCTCTGAATACTGCAATCAATGGTGTCTAACGATAAATATTGAAAAATCAAAGGCTATGGTTTTTAGACGAAGGGGACGATTGAGACGAGATGATAAATGGCACTACAACGGAATCGAAGTAGAAATAGTGACGCGCTTTAAATATTTAGGATTGGTCTTTACCACCGCTGGCTCATTCACAGAAGCACAAAACTGTCTAGCTGACCAAGGGCAAAAAGCCATTTTCTAAATGCAAAAGTTATATAGCAAATTTATTGGATTAACACCTGACCCTTATTGTAAACTCTTTATAAATTAGGCCCATTTTATAAGTCGAACTTTCTGTTGCGCCGCGCTAATGACGACTGGTTGATTTATACAGTGGATAGATAGATAGATAGATAGATAGATAGATAGATAGATAGATAGATAGATAGATAGATAATTAGATAGATAGATAGATAGATAGATAGATAGATAGATAGATAGATAGATAGATAGATAGATAGATAGATAGATAGATAGATGGATAAACTGGAATCATTGAATTGGAAGCTGTTGCTGCTTGCCGCAAATATTCAACAGAACGTTTCTTACAAGGTGTTCAAAATTGTACTAACTAACATGTTTCTGGTTTTGTATTGGAAACGTGTTAACTTATTGTTGAGCTGTACTGTATACATGCATTCGTCTACATGTTTGAAATATAGTAACGCGTTTACCATGCAATGTTTTCTAGTCGACCTTTTAATACCCGGAAATGACCTGAAACATGAAATTCATAGAACAAACATGAAGGTAGTTTATGATGGACATTGATCATATATAACATTTAGGACTTGGGTATAATCTTATGTCCGTCCTTAACGGGTATTATCTGAACATATTTGGGTATATCTTAGGTTCTAGTGGACGTAATTTTTAAAATATTAAGATCTAAATGTATGTTTTCAATGATAGGGTATCTGCTAAAATAGTTATTGCTTCAAGTTTACTGTCTCATTGCTGCACGCCACCAAACAATAATTCCAGTGAACACGAACTCTTGACTGGCTGAATATTTAGAAAACAATTTGACTGAAAGTTGTTGGTGGCTTAGCCACCAACAACTTTCAGTCAAATTGTTTTCTAAATATTTAGCAGGGTCAGAGATATAGCTCTAGGAATATGTCGTCTGCAAAGACTAAGCAGACAGACGATTAAAGGTCAGTCCCCGCAGCGTCATTATTAACCAATTTTAGGTGATATTCACAATGTTCTAATATCTCTAGATGTTGATATATCTTCATTCTTTGCAATACACAGCAAATGTCGATGTAATTTTTTACCATTTTGGAACAATTTTCGATGTTGACTTTTATCACAGATGAAAACCAGCGTCAAGCGGTCGATTATTTCGAAACTAATTTGACAGGTCAATAAATCTTCCTACATCTATGATAGAGTGGAGACATTTTTGATCACCGAAACGTTGTCACAAATGGCAGGTCGTCGTTAACGTTTTTAACTGTGAATTCACGGAGTATCAAGTTCCAGGAAACTATGCAGCAAAATGTTGAATATTTTCAAGCTAATTTGACTTGGAGCCGTTGCTGCCATAGGCAGAAACGATTCCAAATCAAATTAGCTTGAAAATATTCAACCGAATATTTCTTGCATTGTAATTGATTTTTCTTATTTTTTCTGCCCGCATGAGTTCAGAGTTAATCCATCTCGCTTTCATATTTCATTTGACGCTTAACATCTTTGCAGAAAAAATAGGTCCAAAGTAGATGATTTAATGAAAAAGAGTGGCGCCATGTGGCTTCATAGCAGGAACTCTTATGTAACGAGGAAACCAACCTGAACCTTGAATTTATGAGCCACTGGATAATATTTCATTAAGGGAATGTCAGAAGACAAAAAAGGAACGAACACGCAGAAAACAGCAGGGAGTTCGTTTTTGTAATCTTTGTTGAAGAATTTTGCTGATTAAGTCAACACTACCACTCACGTAATCACAATAAAGTTAAAACCCTGGGGGTACTGAACCACTTTATGGCAATAATACTCTGTATCACCTCCCCCAGCCCACCCCTCCCCCCTCCCAGCCCCCCCCCCCCCCGCACCTCCCCTCCCCCACCCCAGCCCCGCCCCCTTTGACACTTAAAGGCCAGAGACGGAGAATATTTTATGATATATGGTAAGGAATATTCTAGTGAATATGTTGAAATTAGTTTGACTAGGAACTGCTGTTCATCCATCCATCCAAAATTGTGCCTATTTTTAATGTTAATAATCAAGGATGTAGTGGTCTCCCACCCGGCTCAGCGTATTAATCCCTTTTGGTACCAGCATCGCTAGACGCAAGGCATAATGTGAGCATAGAGTGCTTCTTCTCCTCCTCCTCCTTCTCCTCCTCCTCCTCCTCCTCATCTTCTTTCCTTCTTCTTTATCTTCTTCTTATCCTTCTTCTTCTTCTTCATCTTCTTCTTTTTCTTTTTCTTCTTCATCTTCTTCTTTTTCTTCTTCTTCTTCTTCGTCGTCGTCGTCGTCGTCGTCGTCGTCGTCGTCGTCGTCGTCGTCGTCGTCGTCGTCGTCGTCGTCATCAACGTCAGCGTGAGCGTCGTCAGCTTCGTCGTCGTCAGTGTCGTCGTCGTCTTCTTCGTAAGACAATTTAATCACTCTTGTTCTACTGGAGGGATCTTCACTAAACTTGGTAGGACGGTTGAGCAGGGGAGCATAGAGACGTGTGCCAATTATGGGATTAAAAACTACAAACCAACAGAAACAGCTTTAGGTAACATTCTTTTCAAAATAGACTTTAAAACGAACTATAGTTCTATCGGCGTGATTTTCTCCAAACTTAGGTAAATGTTTGTCTGTGGAGCTCCGAAGATGTGTGCCCATTTTGGAGTCAAAAGCTATTTAACGGTACAACACTTAACTTAACAACAGTCCGATTGCAAAATATATCAACGACGCAGGTATGTGACACATCTTTTGTTATTTCATAATGGCCATTACTGAACAACCAAATAGACTTTATATTATGCAAAGCAGAAGCAACCCCGTACTTTGGGATGCTCGTTCCTATGGAGATGCAGACCTCATTTCTGAGGCTAGGACTAAGCAAGGCCTTAGCGCCTTCAGATGAACCATCTCTACCTAATGTATAAACGGCGTGCCAGCATGAAGGTAGAATCACCTACAACCTACCCAAGCTCATCAGCTACACTGACATGACTGACGTTCACATATCATACAAAAAGACCCTCGGAGAGCAGATAGCTAACATCGACGTCAGTCCCGATCCAAACGAAGCCCTAACCAAAATACTGAACTCTATGGAATCATCAGCTACCAATATCATAGGAGTTCTCAAAAACAATAGAACCAGATATTCTGGTGACCCGGAAACAGTAAAACTGTCAGCAGAGCAGAAAGCGTTACCGTTGGGCATCTATGAGAGTGGACAAAGTGAAGACCGTACCAAGCTACGCATAAAACGCAATAACATTCTGCGCCACATCAGCGAACGTTTAAAAGATCGCGCTGTTCAACGACGTGCATCCGGACCTGATGGAATGAGCAATGAACTATTCAAACACGCAAGTGATATTATTTCAAAACCGTCTACGCACCTAACCAATTCAGTTTTATACACTACCTCCCCCATCGACGCTGTAGGCTAAGGCACCCTTATCGCACTACCCAGGCCTAAGAAGTCGCCTGGTCCCAAGCAAATCTGAGGCACATTGTGCTCCTCGACAGCATACGGAAAATCCTATCTAAGGTTACTCTATACTCTATACCGGAGCCGGGACAAGATCGATGATTTCAGTGGCTTTAAACGTGAAAATTGCTCCGCAGACACGCATGGCTACATATTTGTGTTAATAGGCATGTCCAAACACTGGAATTTCCACAAAATGGGCTTTGACATGTCACAAGCCTTCGACACAATTAAACGCTCAAAGATCCTAGATGTATTACGCCAAGCCAGTTGCAATGAAGATGAGCTGCTGCAGCTGCTGCTGTTGCTGCTGCTGCTGCTGCTGCTGTTGCTGCTGCTGCTGCTGCTACTGCTGCTACGACGACGACGACGACGACGACGACGACGAACTACTACTACTACTACTACTACTACTACTACTACTACTACTACTACTACTACTACTACTACTACTACTACTACTACTACTACTACTACTACTACCACTATCACTACCACTACCATTACTACTACCACTACTACTACTACTGCTGCTGCTGCTACTACTACTACTACTACTACTACTACTACTACTGCTCCTGCTACTGCTACTGCTCCTGCTACTGCTACTGTTACTAATACTACTACTACTTCTACTACCACTACTACTACTACTACTACTACTACTACTACTACTACTACTACTACTACTACTACTACTACTACTACTTGCAGACACCAAGCTGAGAGTGTCAGTCAAGTCAGTGAAGTCTGCAGAGTTTGAGAGCAATCGGCTCGCACAGGTAGATGGTCTACCCCCTGTGCTTTTAGTCTGTCACCTTGCTGTTGCATTAAAATCTGTGCGGGGAAATTCCACAAGACCAAACCTCCCAGTGTCCATATTGGGTATGTCGCTAAGAGATGGAATATGTCGACGACGTGAACTTCATAAACGAGGAAATGAAAGCCCTTGACAAACTTCTCCCAATAGCTGCAAGCAAACTAAAGATTGAGAATCTCTTTATGAATGAATCCAAAACAGAGTTCACCCACATATACCTATCTACAAAGCATGAAACTAAAGAAAATGACGATCCACTCCGTGGCGGCGAACCATGGAAGAAAATTAAAATCCGGGGCACACTGCTTTGCAGTACTGCTGATATAGCGGCACGTTGCGTCATGTGGGAACATAGCTTTCCAGTCATTCTGGAACATAGGGATTCGTAGATTAAAGATGCCGTTGATAAAAAGACTACATATATTCAATGAAACCTGCGTATCATTGATGCTATATAGCTGTAACAGCTCGGCAGCTCCAAAGTCAGCTCGAGACAAACTCGATGCCTGCCACTGCACACACCTACGCACCATAGCTAGACACCGATGGCCAGACAGCATAATTCCCAATGATGCGCTATACAAGATGTGTAATACATCGCCGCTCTCAGCAAATGTCGCCCAGCAAAGATGGTTCATGTTTAGTCTTGTGCTAAAGATGCCAAGGGGCACACCAGCACAGAGAACCATGGAATTCCCTCTACTGCTAGCAAGCAGATACAAAACCAGGAGAGGACGTCATTATATAAATCTGTTAAGCTGCTACGCGGTGACCTCAAGAAAACAGGACTCGGTACAGTCAGATGAACAAT
Source organism: Chaetoderma sp. LZ-2023a (assembly GCA_034401795.1). NCBI lineage: Eukaryota > Metazoa > Mollusca > Caudofoveata > Chaetodermatida > Chaetodermatidae > Chaetoderma > Chaetoderma sp. LZ-2023a. The sequence goes on along the minus strand of CM067362.1, from coordinate 60,459,713 downwards.
GGATCTGAGGACAAGACACAGCGGGCAAAAGTGAAGAAGGATTGATTGCAGCTGTATGATAGTTCTACTACTACAGCCGCAGAATACCGTAATTATACATTGCTGAACTAAATGGATTGACTAATTGATGTATAGTGTCAACCACTTGATTCTCATTTGATTCTTACTTGGTTCGGACTTCCATCTGACCATCATTGAGGCCTCACTTCGAGATATATTGATATTCAACTTTTAACTCGACGTGACTTGATCAACTCTAGATGTAATATTTTCTATATAAGTCTTGTATATATTCCATTTATCACTTGATGAAACACATGTATGTGCAAAAGAAAGCTCGTTGAAATAAATAACAGACTCGCGCGGCTAAAACAACTTTTAAATATCAAGGACATAGAATTCGTATGACGGAGATATACGTTATTCTGATTGTGACGTCAGCTAAATAGTCCCGTATTTGCTTATGGCGCTAGATACTTGAGTGAGAGATCCGCTCGGATCATTCTATTTGTGCAAAACTAAAAGAAGTTGTCAGTTTGTTTAGCATCTATCGAATCCATGATTCCAGGTCCCATTCACGCAATATCTTGGCTGGTTTATATTTCAGTCTATTATTGGTAACTTCCACACTTTTATACCTGTACCCACTTATACTCCTGGGTGAAGAGAAGCTACGAGGAGTGAATGAGATTGCCTATGTTTCCACGGGATTGCTCGTCCGCCTCCGAAGCGCATGTGCAAAATTCGAGGTCAATGCACTATTTATACATAGTCATTAAAGCAATCTTCCCAGAATTCGCAGAAAAGAGCTTTTCCCTGCGGGACGGTATAGCCAATCTGTCACTATTCATTACTTCCTCTAATTCAATTGTGATGTGTTAGATCTAAAGCAGAGAGTATTGTTTTCGGGGCAATGACCCTTTCTAATTTATCCACCAATCAAATGACGTCATAATCAACTACGTGACGTGTCAGGAACACGGTAGATAAGTTCGTCAAGAGCGCTTAATTGAACACGGACTAAGCGTTGTTGTACGAAATGTATGTCTTTACTATTTAACAAACATGCTGTTGAATATTTTGAAACTAATTTTACTGGGTGCTGTTGCTGCCAAAGGCAACAACAGCACCCAGTCAAATTAGTTTCAAAATATTCAAAAGCCTACCTGTATAGTTTTTTGTAACTTGATAGTCAAGAAATTCCGGGATCAACCGATCCCAACACGACGATGTGTGGGTGGAGCTTAGTTAGAGATAGGCGGGGCATAGTGAATGTGACTGAAAGTTCCTATTGTCTTTCAACTCTGCCATGGTCCTAATGGAAAGCAGCACAATCTGGTGTTTTTATTTCTCAAACTGAAATGCAAATGGTATCCAATCTCGGATTGCTCGTGTTTCCTATCCGTTTCTTAACCGTTTAATTCTTGAATTTGTTCAAGAAAATGTCAGTTTTCTTATAGAAAATGTCCATTTGCAGACCAAGAGTAGACTAATTTTGAAAATTTACCACTGAAATGACTGGCTGGGTTATCGAGCCAGTCATTCCAGTGATAAAGTTTCAAAAATAGTCTTCTCTTGGTCTAAAAATTGACATTTCTCAAGGCCACTGCAGAAGCCGTTTTTGGCTGATATGAGTGTTAAATCGTTAAAGAACCTGGCTAGGAATCAATCTATCCCACTCGAACAACTGGATAAAGAATACAATTTATATGATTCTTGACAGAAATCTGAGATGTTTTCCTAAAACATGTATGTAGTGATTCTCCTTTTCTGACCCCACAATTATGCATCCACGGCTGCATTTTGTGTCACTCTCAGGAAGAATATGTTGCCATAAACAACTAAGAGCTACGGTTGAGTTGACTAACCGTCTCAAAGCTGTGTTAGTGCTCATAGATTTGACGAATAACTCGAGTTATATCAAGTTCAAGTTCAAGTTCACTTTATTACACTCAGGCCTTGTATAGGCATATGAGGTATTACAGTTGAAACTATATTTTATGACGGTAGATTTTACATACATAATTATATTCATTATAGATGTATCGACAAAATGCGATTCGTACACTTGAAAGTAGCACAAGGAGAAAGGTCGAAATAATCGACAGCTATTAGATTGTGACTCAAATCGTATACTTGAAAATGGCTAAAAAGGGAAGATAACTTGAGAATTTTTTCAGCCAAATTAGTTTCAAAATATTCGGAAATCATTAAATTGCTAATTTATAAACGAGGTACAATTCGTAAAAGGCACAAAGAGAAACTCAATTGAACATATTCACAGGTCAAATTGGTTTCAGAAACCAAACAGTTATTCAATTGATCTATCAATGACGTACAATTCATACACACGAAGGTGGTATATAAAGAGAATTGAGCATTTTCTCCAGTTAATAATGAGAGGGAGGGGGAGGAGGGGGGGGGGCAAGGGGGGGGGGGGGGGGGGGGGGGGGGGGGGGGGGGACCGGCACTGTCGTATTCATATATCGTGTGGTGAATTGTTAAAGCATACGTTATCATTTTTAACCATCTTGTGTCAACTTAATCAAGCTTGACAGACCCGCCTTTCCAGTTGTCTTGGCGAATGTCCATTTGCTGGCCACCAGAATAGTGTTTTTTGCAAATGTATAACTGGAATTCATGGCTCGATAACCGAGTCAGACATTCCAATGGTAAACTTTAAAATATAGGTTTTTTCTTGTCATGCAAATGAATGGACATCGTTAATCCCACATTTTTTTCTCGTTGACGAATGCTGCCATAGGCAGCAACAGCACCCAATCAAATTAGTTTCAAAATGTTAAACCGCTAAAACTGGAAACGTCAGTTATCTTGTTGAATATTTGGAAAATCATGTGAGTTGTGTTTGTTGATGACTTGCCGACTTAGCCAGCAACAACTTTCTATCAATCTACTTTTAAAATAGACAACAGCTTGATAATAAACAAACGACTTATTCAACGGGGCAATAGATGAATCCAGTTTCTCAGTCAATCACATGACGTCATAATCAACTACGTCACATGTAGGCTGACGTCATAATCAATTACGGCATGATGAATCGGTTTAGTTGGTCACAATATCTTATTAGTTCGAAATTGTATGTCTATTATTTAATAAACATGACGTTGAATATATCGAAACCAATTTGACTGGGCGCTGTTGCTATTCACCAGCTTACCTGTATAGTTTTCCAGAAATTTAGTTTCAGAGAGTGCATAGATCGATTGATCCCAACACGGTCAAAGCACGAGTGGATCTTAGCTAGAGTGGGAGGAGAATAGCTAAAACTGAATCCCGCCACTTAGCGCAATCATTTAGGAATTGGGCCTATCTTATTTATGTAGAACTTGTTATAACTGATTTCAAATGAGATCTCGTGTGCGAATATTAATGCGAACCAAAGACAGGTCGCATGTAAATTACAATAAGTATTGGTTCAAATGAATATGCCTCTGAAACTTATAATAAGTCTGGGTGTAAATAAATTGAATTTAAAAAACCCAAATTTCCTTAGAACCAATATTTAACCTGATTTCTAAATGCCTTTATCTCACGAGAATTAATTACGTAAACAGTTTGATTGGAACTCATTACTGCGAATAATATCAACGACGTTTAGCTATAGTCCCCAATAGACACGCTACTGCTTGTTGTCGCAAGACAACAAACTGCGCGCACATATATATATAATATATATATAAGGACAATGTTACAACGTCTTTCCATAGAGAGGCTAGGGCCTGCTTCCAATCCAACCACTTTCACGTTAACTGCACTGATCCACCAGGCAATAATTTCAATAAGCATTAGCTCTGGGCCTCATGAATACTTTGAAAACAATTTGACTGAAAATTGTTGGTGGCTTAGCCACCAACAACTTTCAGTTAAATTATTTTCTTAATATTTAGCGGTTCCAGAGATATAACCTCTGTAACACGTCGTCAGAAAAAACTCAGCAGCCGTGCAGTTAAGAGCCCGCTCTCACCAGCTGCTTATATGAGAAAATTACTATTAACTGCTCAGAATGTCGTAGCGTTACGATACGCATAAATTCATGTCAAATCCAAACCTGAGGAAACATGAATTCAGATAGGTTGAGCCACGAGAGATGAAGCTAGAACATAGACTGCTAATAATTGTTATCCACAACACATCAGGGCAATATACAAATACATTAAATCAAAGGCGAATGTCATCCGTTCATACAGAAATAAACCCAAATACAGATTCGTTTTATGGAATTATTTGATATTTTCAAAACGTTGATTCTGCCATGGGCAAACAGTTTATCCACAACGGAGTTTAATTAAGCCATAGCAACACAATTCCTGTGTCGGGCTGAAAGATTCCATATGAATTAAATCGCTCCGCGTGAATTGTCAGCATCTTCAATAAGACTATCTTCAATCCATTCAGTCGACTATCGGTTAAGTCCCGGTAAAGTTGTCTCTTTTGAAAAGGGTTGGCGTGATTTAGACTGCGCTGCGGGAATCTGCAACAGTTAATACTAGGGTAGAGCGAGTGATTTAAAGCGCATAAAGCAGTAATAGGCAACCTCTTAAATGGATCCTTGCAAGATAGGAAGCGAGACGATGGAATTTCTTTCATGCGCTCGCGTCTGGTAATTATAGCACAAGACATTGAACTACAAATAATTGGCACCGAAATCAAGTAGATCATCTCTTATGCGACCACCTTTTATATCACACCCAATTAGTCACTATAGACTGGAGTTTTCTGGGTATCTTTATAAAGGAAATTTGCAATATAGAATATTGATTTTCTAGCCAAAGATAAGGCCTCTTTAACTCCACTTTTGTCAAAAGCGCCTCAAAGTGCTCAAAATGCTACGTCTATCAATTAACCCCATAATTTGTCTAGATGCTTCAAGAAAATTGAAATGTTTGCTCAGTGAATGACCATTTGCTGACCAAGGGAAGACTGTTTTTTTGTAAATTTACCACTGGAATTCAGGAAATGTAAATTTATCTAAGAGGTGTTTTGGCAGGCTTGACGAGTAACGGGGTAATAGTAAAAAATAAATTTGAAAATTTACCCCTGGAATGACTGGCTCGATAACCGAGCCAGTCATTCCAATGGTAAATTTCAAAAACACTATTCTCTTGTCCTACAAATGTACATTCTTAAAAATCATTGCAGATGCACTTTTTGGTAGCCTCGGCCTTTAAAGGATTGAATTTACGCAGGAAGGGTTAAGCTAGGGCCTCTGTCTCGATCTTTCTGGTTCCAAAAGGGCGTGCAATCTATTAAGCAGGTCTGGTTTGTGGATCGATCGAAGCGATTCTTTTCAGAAGTTCCTTGCGTCAAACGAAGACAGACTACCGTCGTCATTATTCACCACGGTCGACCAAACTGAAAAATGCTGCTTGCACCGTAGCTGTAATCTACTTATATTATACGTGGCAAGAAATCAGTCTAGCGAACAGCCTCCAGGCAGACTTAACCTCGATCAGTTGCAGCGGTCGTGGCTGCAATACACGCGCGATGGCGGGTCATTGTTGAGGAACGATCGCGTACGGGTCGCTGCTACAAGGACGCGTTTGAAATATGAATATATTATAAAGACATATATGTTACTGGTATGGATAAGGAGCAACGATAATTTTGGGCGCAATCTATGAGCTGGTAACCGTTTAACCCTCGAATTTGTACAAGAAACTTAGTATTTTCTCATAGAAATGTCCATTTGCAGACCAAGAGAACATGCGCTTGAAAATTTACCACTGGAATGACTGGCTCGGTTATCGAGCCAGTCAATCCAGTTGTAAATTTTCAAAAATACTCTTTTCTTGGCCTGCAAATAGTAATTTTTAACGACCACTGCAGAAGCCGTTTTGTGGCTGATATGAAGGCTAAAGAGTAAAGACACGCATTCTTTGGTTCACGTTCCAAAAGAACCCACCATCTCTTACCCTAATGTAGGATTCCAGTGAATCCATCAATCATATGACGTTATAATTAACCACGTGACATATAGGATGACGCCATAATCAATGACGCCGTGAATCACGTGGATAAGTTCGTCATGAACGCTTAAGCGTTGCTGTACGAATTGTATGTCTTTACTATTTAATAAACATGCTGTTGACTATTTTGTAACTAATTTGACTGACCTGTGTAGGTTTCTGGTAATCGATAGTCAGAGAGTTCAGGGGTCGATCGATCACAACACGAGCAAAGCGGTGGTGTGTTTAGCATAGAAATATTGAACACAAAGAACAAAAAAATCTATCCCCGAAACCCATTTCTTTGAAATTTGTCTCGTTTTCATTTAGAAGTTGGGATTGCTAAGAGAGCAAAGCGCATTGACAATCCACTACCAAATTGATTGTCTGGAATCAAAATACAGTATAATTAACTGCGCATAGAGCCGTATAAATGGAGCAGTGACGTGTTTAGGCAGTAGTATAAACGTGTACTAGAACAAAAACTAGAGCAGTTAGCCGAAATGCGCGTAACAGACTGAAAATAAAACCAGCTTCGATATGACATGAATGGGCCCTGGAAATTACGGATGGCCGCCAACCCGTTTATCCGACAGTTTCAAAAGTGGTAAATTTTAAACCAGATGATACCCAAAAACGTATATAAAACCACTTTCGGCTTCAAAATCCATCAAATAAAAAATATTCCAATATGGCCGCCAAACACGCTACATTATGATTGGTCAACAGCGGCCATATCTTTTTCCTCTAATATCCTGTTTAAATCGGTAGCCACCCTCATGTCCGAAACAGGAATGACCTTGTTCTAGGCAGAAACATACATAGATTTAACTGAATATAGTGTATCTTACATCTTAAAGTAGGTATTGTGTTCTGTTTTTCGTGTTCAACCGCTCACGAAATCCGTTCCTCTTAAAAGTGTTACTGCGAGTTGAATCGCACAAATCGCGGAAATTACGCTACCTCTAATTGATGCTTAAATCCACTCGATTTAAAACATATAAAGGAATAGACAACCTCTTAGTATACAATGAAGTCAAAATTTACCAGCCCATTTAGAGTGTTTTGCTCTCATAATTATAACGCGAATCTTAGAACTAAAAATAAATGGCACGGAATATATTTCTAGTATGTCTATAACGTGCGCTGATTGAACCATCGAAAAATGCTCACTCAAGATTTCCCCTCGCATAATGCAACTCATTTCTACCATAAATAGCTTTTAGGATCCAAAGATTGTGGTTCAATACGACGGGTGGTCTTATGACCACCCGTCCTAAAAAAAACACCATCTTTTGGCACCAAAAAGCAGGTATCCTTTATAGACATGTTCCCGTAATGGTCGATTGAAGACGACAGCTTAAGTCGAGGCTCTTCACAGATTCCTCATCTCGATCGAAGCCAGACGGGTCGCATCATTAGCGAGTACACTCGACCGAGCTGAAAAATACTTCTTTCTTGCTAGCTGTAGTCTCCTTATTTCGTACGCGGAAGAAAGTCACCCTCTGTAACAGTTTCCGAACATGGTTGTCCTTGATCTCATGTATTGGAACAGCAGTGATTCTGTGGCAATGGAGCTTTCCAGTTTTAGCTATGCCCCACCCATCCCTAGTTAAGCTCCGTCCGTACCTCGCTCGTGTTGGGATCGATCGATCCCTGAACTTCTTGACTATCAATTTCCAGAAAAGTATACAGGGCAGCAACAGCGCCCAGTCAAATTAGTTTCAAAATATTCAACAAAATGTTTATTAAATGGTAAAGACAATCAACTCCTACAACGTGTCGGACTATTTGGCGTTAAAAAACAGACTATATCGAGTCATTCATGACGCCATGATTATGACGTCAGCCCACAAGTCACGTAGTTGATTATAACGTCATATGATTGAGTGAGGAAATGGATTCATGAATTGCGATGCATTTTACACATCCATCGCATAAGCATCGATGACGCATGTTACTGAATATCTCTTTTTAGAAGTAAATTTTAAATACAATGGAAACTTCTGGGAGTGCAGCAAAAGACATTCGAATCAAGGAACAAAAGCGATGTATGATCTAATTAGGAACATCGAGGAAAATGACATTCCACTAGATTTACAATGCAAATTATTTGATACCATGATCATCCCTGTCCTTCTCTATGCCTCTGAAATTTGGGTTTTGAAAATACAAACATAATCGAATCATGTGAAGTAAAATATTGCAAAACTAACCTGTTAATGTAGAAATCAACGCCAAATACTATGACTTATGGGGATGTGGACAAATATCCATTAGACATCCTGATAAAGTGCAATATGATTAGATTCTGGGTTGACCGTGGGTACGGCAATTTGTCCTCTGTATTATAATTCACCGACGTAGACTTCTCAAGACAGCATAGTTGCAAAAGTAAATGGATTGAATGTATCAAAGATAGTTTAAACTCTGTGGGAATTGGCAATACCTTTTATGAGGAACACATCGACCAAAAACGAACAGTAAAATACGTTAAAGATACCTTACGCCAACAATATGTTATTAAATGGAAATGGGAATTAGAAACCTCAAGCAGACTAACATTTTACAATATCATTAAAGAGGATTTCTTACTAGAAACGTATTTAAAACAATTACCATACCGGGAAGCAATAAGTATGTGTCACTTCAGAACACTAAACCACAGACTACAGATAGAATCAATATCAATGACGAGAAAATTACAAGACTCTTCAAACTATGCAATAGGCCTGTCTATATAACATTATGCAAATTCTTGCAACTTTCAAAGATGAAAATATGACAAACATTTAATAATAATAATAATAATAATAATAATAATAATACAGCATTTGTAAAGCGCCATGTGTCAATGTCAATTTTCAAAGGCGCTTGTGAAGAGATGTGTTTTTAATTTTTGTTTGAAATCATTAATTGATTGGATGGATTTGATGTGGACAGGTAGCTGGTTCCATAGTCTCGGAGCCACAACACTGAAGGCTCTGTCCCCACAGGAGCGTAAATTCGATCGCGGAATTTGGAGCAATAGCTTATCCACAGAACGAAGTCTGCGACATGGATCATATGTCAAGAGAAGTTCCTGCAAATAGTCGGGAGCGTTGTTGTTTAGACATTTCCAAGTCAAGAGCAGAATCTTGAACTCAATCCGTTTCCGGATGGGGAGCCAAAATATTATTAGATGTTTGTCATGTTTTCATTTTTGAAAGTAAAATATATAATGAATATGGTCGTCAACTAATAAGTAATTATCGTCCTCGCTTACTGATTATCACCTTGAAACATCTAAAGTTCGCCCAACATGATATTCACTGAACTGAGACAATGGCTCCGGTAACCTTTGGTAACTTGAGTGTGAGCTAATAATATTAACCATGTCAACCCGAAAGGTCATCGCACCAAAATCATTCATGATATTCTGTTGGGTATTTTCAGGCTAACCTGACTAGGTGAGGTTGTTGCTTATGGCAGCAACAGGTTCCTGTCAGATTTGTTTCAAAATATTCAACAGTTTTGCTGTACAGTTGCGTTGAAACTGAGATACTGAGGACAGATCAGCTATTAATGACGCAGTGCATGAATCCAGTTTTAGCTACGCCCCGTCCATCTCTAGCTATGCCCCGCCCATCTCTAGCTATGCTCCACACATGCTTTGCCTGTGTTGAGATGGACGTATCACTGCGCTCCCTGAATCTCAATTTCCAGAAAACTATACAGGGCTTTACAGTGGCAGAGAATCGGTCCCTCAACCAGCCACGACCACTTATATAACTATGACTTTACACGTAAGCTCCCGGATATTTTGTAACTAATTTAACTGTGCGATGTTGGTGCCTATGGCACACGCCAATGGCAGCAACACCTCCCAGTCAAATTAGTTTCAAGATATTTAGCAGAATGTTTATTAAATAGTACATACAATTCGTACAACGTGACAGAATATTAAGCGTATATGACGGGCTTAATTACGCCATGTATTAAGTAATTGACTATGGCGTCAGCCTACACGTAATTGATTATGACGTTATTTGTTTGATCGATAGACTGAATTTCTGTATTAGTATCAAATATATGACGTTTTAATCAATTTCGTCACATGTAGGCTGAAGTCACAATCAACTGCGTAATGAATGGCATGGTTAAGTCCATCAGGAACTTTTAAAAGTCTGTGGGTTCTAGGAATTGTATATCATTACTATTTAATAAACATTCTGTTGAATATTTTGAAACTATTATAATTGGGCGCTGTTGCTGCCTGTATGAATTATATGTCTTTACTATTTAATTATCATTCTGTTAAATGTTTTGAAACTAATTTAACTGGGTGCTGTAGGCAGCAACAGCACCCAGTCAAATTAGTTTCAAAATATTCAACAATTTACCTGTATAATTTTCTGGAAATTGTTATTCAAGGAGTTTAGTGTTCGATCGATCCCAACTCTGACAAAGTGTGGGCGGAGCGTAGCTAGAGATTGGCAGGTCATAGCTAAAAGTTGATTCATCCATTTATGACGACGTCAGATACGTGAGTAACAGATCGGATCCCTATCTGCCATCTTGAGCGTCATATAATTCAATAATTGGGACAGGAAAGTGTCTGATAGCTGATGATCACATCTTTTGGTTCCGTTCCAAGGTGATCATTTGCCTCTCATTTTCCTTGTTATTAAATAATCATAAAATACCCCCCCCCACCCCTACAATCGTCATAGGGGTCTGACAAAAGCATGTGCTAGCATTAGCTATATGCAACAGTATGAGAGAGCAACGAATCTTGAAAATGCATCGAGACGACTGTAAATGTTAGTAGATATTTTAATGGACATTTCTAATTTTAGCTATGCCCCGCCCATCTCAATCTACGCTCCACCCACACCATGTCCGTTTTGGGATCGATCGATCTCTGAACTCCCTGACTATCGACTTCCAGAAAACTATACAGGTAAACTATTGAATATTTTGGAACAAATTTAACTGGGACCTGTTGCTGCAATAGTCAAATTGTTTTCAAAATATTCAACAGCATGTTTATTAAATAGTAGAGACATACAAAGTGTCGAACTATTAAGAATTAAAGACGGACCAACTAGAATCATTTATGACGTAATGATTATGACTTCATCCTATACGCCGCTTAACTGATTATGAGGTCGTATGACGTCAGATGATAGAAGGATTCTCTGGAAAGTTGAGTTGCTGAGATGTGCTGGCTCGTCTTTCTACTTTGCGTATTTGGATCAGCAATAGAAAGCAACGGGTTTGGGTAATGCTTTGATAAAAGCCAATATTTGCAAATTATTGTGGCTCAATACCCGGCTATATTGGCCCGGTACTTGCCAGGTGAGCTGCGTTATCACGGCTCAAAGATATTATTGATTAAAAACGTATCATACGAGTTATTAGTGCATGTTTGTAGCCCAAGTTTTGTTTCAGCTGTGACGAGAAGGATTCCTGGAAGATCGCTAGATATCTTGCAAACATCTATCTGCGCCATGCAGCCGCTGAACGAAGCATGTAATAAGGACACGCTATTTGAGATGATTAGGTTATGTAAAATGAAATAAACCCAGGTGCGACGACCATTCTAGCTTCCATTAAAGTGTCTCGTTGCTATGAGTCACCAGATAATTATTTCAATGAGCAAAAACGTTTGACTAGAAATACAAGAAACTTGACACATCTTTGACCATGATTTAACTGTCTCACTGCTTCAAGCCAGAAAACAATAATTTCAATGAGCAAAATCGCTTGACTTGCTGAATATTTTGAAAACAATTTGACTGAAAATTGTTAGTGGCTTAGCCACCAACAACTTTCAGTCAAATTGTTTTCAAAACATGTATCAGGTCTAGAGATATAACCCTCGGAACATGTCATCTACATCTACCGTTACACTTATTAATCAAGTCATGAAGGATCTACCATTAATTTGTCCAATACCGGGTCCTAGGATCTCCTTTTTCATATTCGTTAACCCATCTTGTGTCAACTTAACCATTTAATTGTAAAGCTGGCCAAAGAAAGCTCTTCAGTGGTGATGAGGAATGTCCATTTGCAAGTCAAGTGAAGACTATTTTTCAAAAATAGTCCCCTCTTGCCCTGCAAATGGACACTGATTATGTACAAATTTGTATTTTATTGACTCATATAAGGGTGAAACTGCGTTCATTTGAAGGACAACTGAAAGACGTTTTTGTAAATTCCATTGGAAAACCTTTAAAATTGTGTTCTGCAAATGGATTGTAGTCAATCAGCAACACTTTAATCGTCTTTACAAATCTTAACCGTTAAATGTTTAATTAATATGCCTATATAAGTGGTATATCGAATGTGTTGAGGCGCTATTGACACAAGAGGAGTTAAAGGTGCATATTCACACCAGAATGCTCTAAAATAAATTGAATACATTTAGAATATTAAATTGTATACTTCACTGTAATGAAACGATATAAATCTTAACATATGATGATTTCATTTCATATAAATTAATATAATATTTCCATTGTGAAGTTGAAATAGGGGCATGTGTCTCTAATTCAATTTCACATCTTAAGAAAATTATATTAAAATTATATTAATTCATACGGAATTGAATTAATCCATAGCATAAGCTAAGATTTATTTCGTTTCATTGCATCCAGACACATAATTTAAGCCTCTAAAAATATGTAATTTTGACGATTTTAATTCTAATTTTTTAATTTCAAACCCTTAATCGGCATATCAACTACGCGTTCATCATACTAAGTTTCATTAACATCAGGTGACAAGTTAATAATCAGTTTATTCTACGATAATCCAGCAAGAGTTCAGCAGTGACAATTTAGTAGTTAATAAGATATTTATCCCGTTTTTTTAAATTGTAACTGGTTGTCGCTTGCTATAATATAAATATATCGACGAACGCTCTTGGCGGACATTTACACCATATCTTCTCACTAATGGTGTGTGGACCTACAAGTTAACTGAAGCACACGAGATCGCTCGGACATCCATTGGTAGTATAGCAATTGCCATGGTCGTCCTGCTATTGAAATAGCTTGAGGGAGGTAACTTGTCAGAAACATCAAAGTAGTCATAGTATCTCCATAATAATCTGCTAATGTACAAAAATGATCTTCACAAGCAATTAACCAAGGTTGCTATGTCCAAAGATGACACATTAAAGAAAGCGAATAAGTAATCCCAGACCAAAGCAACATGGCAAATGATGTCAACATTTACGCCCGTGGGTAAAAATTTAGCTTAAAGCAATGGAAGACCAGCAAGATATGTCATTATTTTTATGTTTGTTGATTGTCAGAAAGATTGAAACATAAATATTTCTTCAGTTGTTCCACATCCATTATGCCCATTCTTGGTGGTCTGCTTATAGGTACCACAAATGAAAAGCCAATGTATGCTGTGTTCACAGGCTGATGGGATTAGAGGCATATGAGCAGGTGCACGTGACATCAGACAGGTGTACATTTCCGTGATGTCCCTAATAGTACAGGTTACTGGGCTGGTACTGGGTCAATACGGCCCACGATTTGGTCCGATACTGCCCACCCAGATAACATTACTATGTTGGGCCAACATTGGTGATTGTTTGGCATGATCACTGTTGGCTGTTGACACTATTGGCAATTTGGTTAGCACCATCATCATTGGTGATGAAGGGTTCAGCAAATGTTGGCACAACAGTGTCAAAATTCAAGCTGGGTTGCAGTTGTTGAGGCCAACACCTTAGAGCCAATGTATATTATGAATGTCATATATATGTGTTGGGCCAGAGCTGGCAAAACAGGCGTAGCATTACAGTTGAGTTAGAGTTGCTGTGGCAAAATTACACTGGGTTACAGTTGTTGGGCCAATATTGGCCAAAGAACGTATAGCTAATGTATATTATATATGCTATATACATGCGTTGGGCCAACGTTGGCATAACAGTGGCAAAATTACATTGGATTACAGTTATTTGCCCAACATTGGCCCAACAAATAATAGCTGATGTATATTAAATGTTTTGTACATGAATTGGGCCAATGTTGGCTTAACAGTGGGAAAATTACATTGGGTTACAGTAGTTGGTCGAATGTTGGCCCAACAACATATAACCAATGTAAAATATAAATGTTATATACATGCGTAGGCAAATAGTGGCACAATTAGGTTGTGTTACAGTGATTGGGCCAACGTTGTCCCACCAACTTATATATACGTGCGTGCGTGCGTGCGTGCGTGCGTGCGTGCGTGCGTGCGTGCGTGCGTGTGTTGGGGCGACTGTATTTGTTTGAATATTATCTTAGCTAAGTAAGCCGGTGTATTTGATAATTAAGTGGCAAATCTGAGTTTATTAAAAATAAATAATCACTTCTCAAGCGAGGTAACTCAGCAACTCTATATCACATTGTTTACGGGCATAAATTCGTGTTAGGAATAAAGTGATTGGGCTTATTATTTCTCAAGCACTTCTCTATTTAAAACCAACTATGCGGTATAAATGTATCCTTTCTCTAGATACTTCTATCCTGTAGTATAATTTCAATAGGCCTTGTGGAAAATCAACTTAAGAAATTGGCAATCCTATGAATAAAGGCAATCTGTTATAGAATTTCGCAACCCTGCAGGCAAGCACCTCATGGATAGAGCAGGGCTCAAATATATCTAGGTGTAAGCGGCCAATAAAATTAAAAATAAATGCAAAAAAATAAAATTAAACTCTGCACCCTTTTCCGGTACTAAGCTAGCAACAACTGTCAGTCAAATTATTTTCAAAATCTTCATCACGTCCGGAGTTGTTGCCCATTGAAATGTGTGTCTATCGGCTTGCAGTAGCAATACTGTTAAATTCTAATGTAGTGTTGCAGCCTTGCGAAACGTCCTTTATCGGAACTCTTCATAGCTGACGATAGAGCTCCCAGATGTACATTATACACCAACATTGCCATTCCAGCCACGAATATTACCATTATCATCAATCATCTATCTATTCCATCATAAATTATCAAACGACACGGAATCAAATGGGATTCTAAAGAAATATGCTACATAGTGTGAAAATAATTTGACTGAAAGTTGTTTCTGTCAGAAGTAGTAACTTCTTCCAATCAAATCGTTTACAAATATATACTTCATAGATCTAACAATGGCATATTATAGTAAATATCGTCTGCTATGATCGAGATGAAATGCGTTAAGACATGTAGATCACAAAACTGTGCCTCCCAAAACGTCGATGAAAACATATAGATTTCTTTTAAGTCTCTGAGCCATGAATTCCTATATTCTCGATTTCAACAATTTGTTATATATTTTTAACTAATTTGACAGGAAGCTGCAGCAACAGCTCCCAGTCAAAATTGTTTCAAAATATTCAACAAACGGTTTTTACACGTACATGAATTTGATGTTTTTGTTATTTCTGATTTAAAGGGTTAATTCATGACGGGAAATCGACAATCGTGATTTATATCCAGGTCATAACGCTTCATTTACTCGCAATAGAAAAATGAGCGAAAAAAGACTGACCATAACATTTCGTAACTAGCATCTTTCTAGCGAAAAAGAAAGGAAAATTGAGAATGCGTTATCAGTCACGAGACACATCGATGTCGTCTTCTGTAATGGCAGATTCATTATCGAACCCATGGTTCCGTGGTGGTAGCGAGACAATCCAAGCATAATACAGGAAGGCTGGTGTCGCCTGCAAGATAATTAATTTCCCTCGTGAAGAACTGGTCTGCTGTCATGATTCTAAATAAGGTGGTAAGCTGGCCGTGATGTGTTAAAGGGGTGAGGTGGCGTGATAGGCCTATACATTGGTCTTTTCAGTAGTGGCAAAGTTGGCGCATCATCCGGTAAAATCTACCTAGAGAAGCCATGTCACCCATAATTCTGGGAATAGGGTATACGAAGGGGCATTTAAACTTTTTGCTAGCAGCCATGGCGAAGGTAACTTTCTCTTGATATCGACAAAATATCATGAAATGAACTAATAATCATGAAACATAATACTACACAATTGTATGAAAATGAGAAAATCGAGGTGCAAATTCAAAATAATACCATATACATTGTGGACACTAAAATGCGAAGATCAAGCTCATTGTCATTTCAAATTAAATTTATCACACTCCTTTAGTAAGATCTTTTTTGGAACTTGGTACAGCTCATTCCACGTAATTGTCTAGCTGCTTGTTCAATTTCGGCAGACTACATTTTCTATGGGATTTAACTCTGGATATGCTGAATAATTTGACAACAGTTTGACTGAAAGTTGTTGGTGGCTAAGCCACCAACAACCTTCAGTCAAACAGGTTTTTTAAATAGTTGGTATGTCCAGAATTATTGCCTATTAAAATTAGTGTCTGGTGGCTTGCAGCAGACAAGCAGTTAAGATCCTAATTATGTCATGTGGTAAAGAATAACTATCGTTTGAGATCCTTCATTTCTTCTACGCGCGCATTAAGATTTGCAAAGATGAAAGAGTTGATTGGATTCCGTGCGGGAGTTAGCTTAATGGACAGACGATTAGCACACGACAACCAATCATGCAATGAGGAAATCAATCATTGGGGATTGACATTCCAAAAATAAGACAGTCATTACATTCCTCATCAGGACAACCAGTGATGATTGAGTCAGTATCGTCTATCGCTTAGAAGAGCAGAACAGCAGTCACTTATTACTTTTTGTAAAACCCCATACCACCATGTATTAACACGCGCCATACATTCGTAAAACACCCACATATTCCAACACACGCCATGTTTTATGTACATCAAGTCTCGCCTGCCTAAACTGAGCACCTGATTTGTGGCCAAGGAGGGTGGTTCTTTAAGATGCGTAGTCGTATATAACCGCAATCTTGTTGCCACAGGTGCCAATTCACTGTTCCAGAGTATTCATCCATCATTTAACCTCGTATGACGTCATAATTAGCTCAGCGCTTGTGTGATGACGTCACAATCATTACATCACAAATGGTTCCATATAGACCATCATCAAATCTCAAACAGTCCGACACGTTCCATAAATTGTATGTCTTTGTAATTCTTTGCCATTTAATAAAAATGCTGTTGAATATTTTGAAACTAATTTGACATCGTGCTGTTGCTGCCTAATGCAGCAACAGCGCCCAGTCAAATTAGTTTCAAAATATTCAACAGCTTACCTGTGTAGTTTTTTGGAAATTGATGGTCAGTCGATCGATCCCAACACGAGCCAGGTGTGTGTGGGGCATAGCTAGAGATGGGCGGGGCATAGCTAAAACCGGAAAGGTCCATTCCTATCACGAATTGACTTGAATTTAGCGATACCCTCCCATTAGTTGTTAGTGTCCGTTATAAGCTGTATTCGCTTTGCGTTCTCTCCGCTAATTTGATGGCGAAGAGGGGTGGCAACTTTGGAGTCAAACGCTAAAACGCGACAGCTTTCGTTGTTTCCAAAATAGGCACTTTTAACCTGACACCAGCACGGTTAAAAATATATCAACAACGTGGGTATTGAACAAATTTATCATTCGTTTGGAATTGTGGTGTGAAAGTCAGTATGCCGTATAGGTGGCAACAGCTTCCAGTCAAATTAGTTTCATAACATGAACATACGTGATTAATATTAGTTGCATCGGCACGTACATGACAAAACATTATCGCTGGAGGAAATAAAATGGTGTCTACCATAGTTCAACATTAACCGTTTAATGATAAAATGTATTCAAGAAAATTAAAATATTCTCATATTCTCATAGAAAACGTCCATTTAAAGACCAAGAGAAGACTTTTTTAGAAAATGTATCAATGGAATGACTGGCTCGGTTACCGAGCCAAACATTCCAGTGGTAAATTGTCACAAATAGTCTTCTCATGGTCTGAAAACGAACACTTCATAAGAGCTCTGTAGACTCAGTTTTCGTCAACTTGAGTGTGAACGGGTTAGCGCGATTATTTTTGCACTGAGCCATATGTATTCGTCTATCATTTTCCTTTACCAAAAACTAAAAGTTAACGTGATGTTTAAAGGGAGATATTAATTGTATAAATCACACTACCCAAGCCCAGGAAGCCACATGAGCCCCAGCCAATCTGCGGCCCATTGTGCTCGTCAACAGTATACGGAAAATCCTATCCAACGTTACTCTATGTCGCGTCCGGGATAAAATATCTTTACTTCACCGGATCATGTCAAAGTGGTTTCAAACGTGGACGCAACTGCGCAGACATTGTATGGGATCAACGCATGCTTGTGTCGGTGGGCATGTCCAAACACTGGGACTTCGACAAAATGGGCATTGACATGTCACGAGCCTTCGACACAATTAAGCGCTCAAAGATCCTAGATGTACTACGCCAGGCCAGTTACAATGAAGATGAGCTACGACTAGTGAGACTACTGCATGCAGACACCAAGCTGAGAGTACGAGTCAAGTCAGTGAAGTCTGTAGAGTTTAAGACATCAATCGGCTCCCCACAGGGAGATGGTCTATCTCCGGTGCTTTTCACCTGCTTACTTGCTGCCGTATTGAAATATGTGCGGGAAAGTTCCACAAGACCAACCCCACCCCCACCCAACCCCCACCCCTGTCAATACTGGGCATGCTGCTAGAGATGGAATATACTGACGATGTGGACTTCATAGACGAGGAAAAGAAACCCCTTGACGAATTTCTCCAAATAGCTGCAAGCAAACTAAAAATTGAGAATCTCTTTATGAATGAATCCAAAACAGAGTTCAGCCACATATACCTATCGACAAAGCATGAAACTATAGAAAATAACGACCCACTTCGCGGCAGGGAACCATGGAGGAAAAGTACAATCCTGGGCTCACTGCTTTGCATTACTGCTGACATTTCTGCACCCTGGATCATGGGGAACATAGCTTTCCAGTCCTTCCGGAAGCTATGGATTCGTAGATCAAAGATGCCCTTGATAAAGAGGCTATGTTTATACAATGCAACCTGCGTATCCTTGATGATATAACTGTAACAGTTGGGCAGCTCCAAAGGCAGCTCTAGACAAACTCGATGCCTGCCACCACAAAAACCGACGCACCATCACTGGACACCGATGTCCAGACAGCATAATTTCCAACGATGCACTATACAAGATGTGTAATACGTCGCCGCTGTCTGTAAAAGCTGCCCAGCAAGGATGGTCCACGTTTGGTCATGGGCTAAGGATGCCAGAAGAGACACCAACACAGAGAGCTTTGGAATTGGCCCTACTCGGAGCCAGCAAATACAAAGCCAGGAGAGGACGTCATTGCATAAATCTGATAAGCGTGCTACGAGTTGATCTAAAGAAAGCAGGACTCGATACACTCAAGTCAATAATAGACCTGATGAAGCTAAGGATTTCAGCAGAGGACAAGACACAGTGGGCAAAAGCGAAGAAGGACTGATTGCAACTGTAGGATGTTTCTACTAATACAGCCGCAGAATACAGTAATCACACATTAATTGTGATGCGTACAAGGAAATGCGTCAGGAAATGAATGACCTGGAATCTATATATCATAATCGTTCAGTGCAATACAAGATTTGACATAAGATAAATAACCCTTTAATAATAGAATACACGTTGAGAATTTAGTTATAGGCAGCTGGGCGTTAAGACCATTGAGTCTCATGTATTGGAATCGGCATTGTTGTTGTTGTTGTTTTTTATGCTCCTTCAGAGTACTTCTATTATTCTATTGTTGACACAGACGACGACGATGACGATGACACGATGACGACGACGACGACGACGATGGAGGGTGGCAGTGGTGGTGGTGGTTGTGGTGCTGGTGGTGCTGGTGCAGGTGAAATGTAAACACCACGCACCACTGGGTTACTATGTGTAATTGAAAAATGGAAGTCAAAAAGCTTTAGATTGGATTACCGAACCAAATTACGCTTAACGTGTTCCTAGTTACTTTTAATCATCAATCGGCTTCATTATAGCTCTGTACACACATTTATCAAACGCTAAAAAAATATAACTAATTCTTCAGCTCGTCGCTTCCTGTTATTTTCTGCTGCGCACATGCCGCCATTTGTCACCCGATTCCTGACAGCGACGGTAGTTAGGCTAATTGAAATAAAACACCTTTTGGAGGGGGAAAAACCCGATAGCATAACGATGTGCATGGTGACGTGCCACGTTGCGGATAACACAGGTTCCGGGGCCGGCACTGGGCTAGTGCTGTCCCAGTAACGTGCGTTAACAGATGCTGTTTCTAGAGACAGCTTAGCTCTATTTTACCAAGAAATCACACTGTTCTACACTAGGCCTATTATTGGTTTTGCCGAAATTAGACTGAAGCAATTTGATGCTGGAACTAATCTAGCAAAAGGAGAGTGATAGTGAGGGACAGATATAAAATGGCGGATTCTATTTTATTAATAGTGTCAACTTTAGGCGATTTTTTGTGTCATCTTTCGGTGATTTTTTTGTGTGTTATATCTTTCTACAAATCATTTAAACAATTTCGTCTTTCCACTAATCTGACGTGTCATTAATCTTGAATTCCATAATTTATTAACCTCGCCCCGTAATAGTAAGAGGATATTTTGTGATCGGGTATGTCTGTCTGAAAGGGGGAGAAAGATGACACCTCCACGCCCGTCTCCTCCATAAGTACCAACTGTGTTGGGAAACTAAGTCATCAAGGATTGCGGGCTGACATCCACATACAGAGGCAACTCTATCTATGTCTAACCTTCTAACAAGAAACTGTGCTCGACATCCTCGGACAACACAACCTTCCCAGGAGCTTACCATAGCTACGTGGAATATACGTGGTCTGACTGCAACATCAAAGAGGTAAACCCTAGGTGCAGACTGTGAACACTATAACATCGATATTGCATGCATTCAAAAGACTAAAGTAGCTAAACACTCAGAGCAGCAACTACAGACATGCCATAAGCCAGTGCTCATGGAGCAAAAACAGGCCACATACCAGGGCTTAGGCTTTGTAATCGGACTAAGGCTCTTGGATCATGTCATTGGTTTTAGATACATCAGTGATCGTGTTGCATTCATCGACCTGGATATGTCTACATGAAAACACACCACCACTAAGTGTCGCATAGTCAATGCATATGGGCCAACTACCGAAAGGGCCAGAGAGAATCCAGCTATATTAGATTCCTTCTATGCAGAACTGGGTTCCGCCATTACTATACCAGCTAGATGGCAACTGTTCATGTGTGGCAATTTCAACTCCAAGCGGGGTAAACTCGGCATTGCGGACAAAAATTCAGGACTTGACTCATGCATGGGATCGTATGGAGAGGGCATACGCAACAGCAATGGAGATGCACTGGTGCCATTCCTTAGTTACAATGGCCTATTTGACACAAATACGGCTTTCAAACACCCATGCCACCACCAGACAACATGGACTGGACACATTGCTGATCGCAAAGCCTGAAAAGGTTCTAAGGCTACAAAAGCTGTCTTCAACCAAATAGATTTCATACTATGCAAAACAACAGCAAAACCCCTACATCAGGATGGTCGTTCCTTTGGAGGTACAGACGTCAATTCTGACCATAAGCCAGCCATTACACGCCTCCATATGAACAAGCTCTACCTAATGTATAAACGCCTTACCAGGCTAGAGGGTAGAGTCACCTACAACTTACCCAAGCTCATCAGCGACACTGGCACTCAAATGTCATACAAAAAGGCCCTTGGGGAGCCGATAGCTAACATCGACGTCAGCTCCGATCCAAACGAAGCCCTAACCAAAATATTGATATCTATGGAATCATCAGCTACTAGCACCATAGGTGTTCTAAAAAACAACAGAACTATGTATACTGACGACCCTGTTGTAGTAAAACTGTCAGCAGAATAGAAAGCATTAGGTCTGCGCATTTATCAGTGGCCAAAGTGAAGATTGCACCAAACTATGCCAGGAACGCAATAACATTCTGCGTCACATTAGCAAACGCTTAAAAGATCTTGCTATCCAACAAGCAGACGCCCTAGCAGATGAAATCACTGTCATGGATGACTGCCACAAAATGTTTCGGGCAGTCCGAGCCCTGAGAGTTGCTGACTACAACTCACCAGTAACTATACACAACTCTGAAGGCCACTTTATCGGGACTGACCAGGGCAAAGCCGAGGCAATTCGAGAATGGTTCAAGGAACAGTTCACTGACCACGATGATGAGTCCTTGCATCCATTCTCAGAAGACCCTAGGCCATTGCTAACACCAATTAATATAGCAGAGGTTGAGAAGGCACTTAAAACCCTGAAAATGAACGTGCATCTGGACCTGATGGCATGAACAATGAACTATTCAAATATGCAAGTGACATTATCTCAAAACCGATCACGCACATAATCAATTCAGCTTTTATATGCACCACCTTCCCATCGATGCTGTAGGCCAAGGCATCCTTATCGTGCTACCTAAGCCCAATATGCCACCTGCACCACCACCCACCCCCACTGCCCAACATCCCCAGCCACTCTGTGGCCCACCATGCTCCTTAACAGCATACAGAAAATCCTATCCAATGTTACTCTATGCCACATCCGAGACAAGATCGACGACTTCATCAGATCATGTCAAAGTGGCTTCAAATGTGGACACAGCTGTGCACACATTGTATGGGCTCAATGCATGCTTGTGTCGGTAGTCATGTCCAAACACTGGGATTTCCACAAAATGGGCATTAACATGTCACTGCCTACTGAAAACGCTGATCCAATTTGGCTGAAATTTAAACACAATAAAAGAACTTGCGGTGCACACGATTTCCAGACATTTGCCATGGTCCAGCTAAAAGAACCTGGATCCGGATCGGATAAGATTTTCGATCTATGAATATCTCAGAAAGCAGATTTTCAGACATTGGCCGTAATCCACCTAAAACAACCCAGAAAATCTGTGAAAATCCGGAAAATCTTTAAAATCCGGAAAATCCGGAAACATTTTACAGTGTGACAAGAAACGGGAGGGTGAGGGTTGCAATCTCTGATTGTTTTTGTTTGATATATTTTGAGGATATTCCCGAATAATATTTTTTTCTGATTGCGCCAGAATTTGTGGATTAGGCCCCTACATGTGTATTTTTTAATTCAGCTCCTAACAAACAGACAGACGGACGGATGGACAGGCGGGTGGGCAGGTGGGCTGTCGGGCCAGCGAATGGGTGGGCGGTGGGCTGGCGGGCTCGGGCAGGCATGGGGTCAGGCAGGTAGGCAGGCAGCTTGAACGTTATGATGCTATGTTGTAATAATACACTTTAAGCAAACAGATGATTCACCATAATTGGAGAGATTCATAACTTTAATTGCACGTGCAAGCGTGTTGGTTTTATTTGAGCGTGGGGTGGGAGTTGGGGGAGGGATAGTTTACTAGCTTAGTTTATTCTCAAAAACTCTACAGAGTTACAGCGCAAGTATATACAAAAAATACAATGTTATAATAAACTAGACAACTATAACCTTAGTAATCATTATCAAAGGAGTATGCGTTATTATTCGTTATAATCTTAGTAAATATTACACTAAACAAAGAAAAGTAAAACTAATATCAGTACTGATAATTTACACCGACTCTATTTTTTTTTTCATCCTTCCTATGTATAATACACAGGATTATCAAAAATTTCTCCGAAACCGAAAATGAAGGCCGAAGCCTTATTTTCATTAAAGAAACAAACGTAAACCTTCAAGACGTATAAAATATTCTAACAAACTTCAAACAGGTTTGCCTTCTTATAAACTACGCTCAAATAATGTCTATTACTGTAAGACTTAAGTCATAAGCGAGCACACGATCTCACTCTCTCAGGGAAATTTAGAATTCATTAATATTTATGTTTTTGTCATTGTGTCGCAGTTTTCTCTGTAACTGACGCTGGCAACACAGGACAAATATTTACGTAGTTACCTCCCTTGAAATACGTTTCTCTTAAAAAAAGGTAGGTTATATGCATATATAATAATCATTTAGTTAGTTCTGGAAGTGTAAGCATGCACGGCAATACATTCACGACAGTACATTCATTCGGCAGACTGTATTTCAATAGTGTTCAGAAGAAGTGTGTCAATTTTCAGGAAAAGATAGCTTTTATATAACTTGAACTAAACGTATAATATTTTTAATGATTATGGAGTTATGGCATTGCATGCTAGGTAAACTGAACGGAAATCAACAGGCATCTCATACCTCGTGCAAAATTGTTTATATTTAATGGGACACGAGAACATTAGCAAACACTATGGTGTTCCTCTTGCATCTTATTAATTAAACATGGTGATGTTTAAATGATAACCAGCTCAGTAAACCACAAACCATCAACAACACAATATTATTCACGGGTTGACGTCATACCGCAACAGTCATTCACACAATGACGTCACTCCATGCTTCTCATGAGAAAGTAAAGAAAATTACTTTCCATGGCGTAATTTACTGTTAACCATTTAACCCTCAAATTTGTTCAAGAAAATTTCAATTTCATCATAGAAAATGTCCATTTACCGACCTATTTTTGAAAATTTACCATTGGAATGACCGGCTCGGTTGTCAGTTTTAGCTACGCCTCGCCCATCTCTAGCTATGCTCCGCCCATCTATAGCTATACTACATGCACGCTTTGCCTGTGTTGAGATGGACGCATCACTGCGCTCCAGAATCTCAATTTCCAGAAAACAATACAGGGCTTTACAGTGGCCGGGAATCGACCCCTCAACCAGCCACGACTCCTTGTATAACTAGGACTGCACACGTAAGCTTCTGGATATTTTGAAACTAATTTGACTGTGCGGTGTTGCTGCCTATGGCACACGCCAATGGCCGGAACACCTCCAAGTCAAATTAGTTTCAAAATATTTAACAGAATGTTTATTAAATATACACCTGTGCAAAAGTTAAGCACCACCCTATTTTTACGCACATGCGAGGGTATATTCATGTGCTATGAAGAAAGCAATAGCATAAACATTTATGTACCCATCCATCTTAGTGCAAGAGGTAATAATGCAACTAGAGGAATGCTGATTATGATGGTGGGCAAACACTGTATGTTTTTGTTTGAACTTGAAAACGAGGCCTGAATATGGTTACGTTGACACAACTGCCAACTATTGCCCTACAGTTGACACACGTGGCTAGATTGTCATTAATGGTGTCTGAAAACGAAGTTTAACATCTGTGCACGAGTTTGAGACTGTCATTATTAATACCGGGTATATCCACCTTGTGCCTGGATGACGGCCTGGACACGACGTCTCATGCTGGTCACCAACCGACTGATACGCCATTGTGGTATTCGTTGCCATTCAAGATGGAGTGCGTCTGTTAATTCCTGTAGGTTCTGCACAGGAGGATCCCTCCTTCTCACCATGTTTCCCAGAATGTCCCAGATATGCTCAATAGGGTTCATGTCAGGGCTCCTTGCTGGCCATGGTAGGGTTTCGATGGCATTCTGGCGGAGGTATTCATGCGCAGCTCTAGCACGATGTGGTCGGGCGTTGTCATCCATGAATATAGGGTGGGTTCCAGGTGCATGATTTACAAAATGAGGGACCACAACTCTATCCAGTATGGAATCTTGATATCTTTGTCCATTTAGTGTTCCAGGTACAGTCAACAGATCCAGGTTACAATCAAATGAGATGCACCCCCATATCATAACGGAACCTCCACCAAATGGAACTTCTTCCATGATGTTACGTTGGTCGTACGCCGTGCGTCTGGACCTCCATACACGAGTTCGACCATCTGTGGCATGAAGCAGGAACCGACTTTCATCGGACCAGTGTACCCGTCTCCAGCATCTCATGTTCCAGTGTCTTCTTTCGTTGCACCACCTCAGACGCTCCTCGTTGTGGTGTGCAGTGAGGAGAGGACGTCTGACAGGTCTGCTAGCTTTCATGCCAGCAGCATACAGTCTCCTTTTGACGGTAGACATTGACACTCTATTGCGCGTTTCCCATTGCTGGCTGAGCACTCTGCTGTTGGTGAATGGAGATCTCCTAACAAGGCGTACTAGGGCTCGATCATCACGGGCAGTAGTCTTCTTCGGTCTTCCAGATCTAGGCCTGTCCTTCACCTCGTTAGTTTGCCCATGTTTTGCAATCAAACGACTGATTACAGTATGGTTAATGTTCAGCTGTCTGCCAATCTCTCTGCATGACATACCAGTGGTATGCATGCCTATGATTTGCCATTTCACACGATCACTTAACCTTCGTCTTGCCATAGCGGTTCACAATCAAGAGCTAATTCTCTGTACAAATAAACCACGGTCATGAACACAAAATTCCTAATCTTGTCGCCTAAATCTGTATGTAATGTTCTACACCTCAAACTGGACTTTTACATAACTGAACACGTGTGCTGTTTCCCGCCACGCACGGACATCAAGCGGCGTGAAGTCATGCATGCATGTGCATTTCGTACTTGGAATTATTTCAGCTAACGCGGGGACAAAAAGTATGGCAGCCTAGTTGTACCATCATGTTTCTACGTTCTATTGTTTTTGCTGGTGCTTAACTTTTGCACAGGTGTATAGTACATACAATTCGTACAACTTGACAGACTATTAAGCGTATATGAAGGGCTTAATTACACCATGTATTAAGTAATTGACTACGGCATCAGCCTATGTGTGACGTGGTTGATTATGATGTTTTATGTTTGATCGATAGACTGAATTCCTGTATTAGTATCAAGTATATGACGTTTTAATCAATTTCGTCACATGTAGGCTGACGTCACAATCAACTGCGTAATGAATGACATGGTTTAGTCCATCAGGAACTTTTAAAAGTCTGTCAGTTGTAAACATTATGTTGAATATTTTGAAACTAATATGACTAGGCGCTGTTGCTGCCTGTACGAATTATATGTCTTTACTATTTAATTATCATTCTATTAGATGTTTCGAAACTAATTTGACTGGGTGCTGTAGGCAGCAACAGCACCCAGTCAAATTAGTTTCAAAATATTTAACAATTTACCCGTATAATTTTCTGGAAATTGTTATTCAAGGAGTTTAGTGTTCGATCGATCCCAGCGCTGACAAAGCGTAGGCGGAGCGTAGTTAGAGATTGGCAGGTAATAGCCAAAAGTTGATTCATCTATTTATGACGACGTCAGATACGTGGGTAACAGATCGGATCCCTCTCTGCCATCTTGAGCGTCATATAATTCAATAATTGGGACAGGAAAGTGTCTGATAACTGATGATCACATCGTTTGGTTCCGTTCCAAGGTGATCATTTGCCTCTCATTTTCTTTGTCATTAAATAATCATAAAGTACACACACACACACACACACACACACACACACACACACACACACACACACACACACACACCACACACACACACACACACACACACACACACACACACACACACACACACACACACACACACACACACACACACACACACACACACACACACACACACACCACACACACACACACACACACACACACACACACACACACACACACACACACACACACACACACACACACACACACACACACACACACACACACACACAATCGTCATAGGGGTCTGACAAAAGCATGTGCTAGCATTAGCTATATGCAACAGTATGAGAGAGCAACGAATCTTGAAAATGCATCGAGACGACTGTAAATGTTAGTAGATATTTTAATGGACATTTCCACTTTTAGCAATGCCCCGCCCATCTCAATCTACGCTCCACCCACACCATGTCCGTTTTGGGATCGAGCGATCTCTGAACTCCCTGACTATCGATTTCCAGAAAACTATAAAAGTAAGCTATTGAATATTTTGGAACTAATTAACTGGGCAGCAACAGCGACCAGTTAAATTATCTTCAAAATATTCAACAGCATGTTTATTAAATAGTTGAGACATACAAAGTGTCGGAATATTAAGACTTAAAGACGGGCCAACTAGAATCATTTATGACATAATGATTATGACGTCATCCTATACGCCGCTTAACTGATTATGAGGAGTCGTATGACGTCAGATGATAGAAGGATACTCTGGGGAAGTTGAATTGCTGAGATGTGCTGGCTCCATTTTCTACGTTGCGTATTTGGATCAGCAATAGAAAGCAACGGGTTTTGGTAATGCTTTGATAAAAGCCAATATTTGCACATTATAGTGGCTCAATACCCGGCTGTATTGGCCCGGTACTTGCCAGGTGAGCTGCATTATCACGGCTCAAAGAGATTATTGATTAAAACGTATCATACGAGTTGTTAGTGCATATTTGTAGCCCAAGTTTTGTTTCAGCTATGACGAGAAGGATTCCTGGAAGATCGCTAGATATCTTGCAAACATCTATCTGCGCCATGCAGCCGCTGAACGAAGGATGTCATAAGGATATGGTATTTGAGAGGATTAGGTTATGTAAAATGAAATAAACCCAGGTGCGACGGCCATTCTAACTTCCGTTAAAGTGTCTCGTTGCTATGAGTCACCAGCTAATTATTTCAATGAGCAAAAACGTTTGACTAGAAATACAAGAAACTTGACACATCTTTGACCATGATTTAACTGTCTCACTGCTTCAAGCCACAAAACAATAATTTCAATGAACAAAATCGCTTGACTTGCTGAATATTTTGAAAACAATTTGACTGAAAATTGTTAGTGGCTTAGCCACCAACAACTTTCAGTCAAATTGTTTTCAAAATATTGATCAGGTCTAGAGATATCACCCTCGGAACATGTTATCCGCAAAAGCAGTCGGACCGTTACACTTATTAATAAGATCATGAAGGATCTACCATGAATTTGTCCAATACCGGGTCCTAGGATCTCCTTTTTCATATTCGTTAACCCATCTTGTGTCAACTTAACCATTTAATTGTAAAGCTGGCCAAAGAAATCTCTTCAGTGGTGGTGAGGAATGTCCATTTGCAAGTCAAGTGAAGACTATTTTTCAAAAATAGTCCCCTCTTGCCCTGCAAATGGATACTGATTATGTACAAATTCGTATTTTCTTGACCCATATAAGGTTCAAACTGTGTTCATTTACAGGACAACTGAAAGACGTTTTTGTAAATTCCATTGGAAAACCTTTAAAATTGTGTTCTGCAAATGGATTGTATTCAATCAGCAACACTTTACTCGTCTTTACAAATCTTAACCGTTAAATGTTTAATTAATATGCCTATATAAGTGGTATATTGAATGTGTTGAGGCGCTTTTGACACAAGAGGAGTTAAAGGTGCATATTCACACCAGAATGATCTAAAATAAATTGAATACATTTAGAAAATTAAATTGTATACTTCACTGTAATGAAACGATATAAATCTTAACATATGATGATTTCATTTCATATAGATTAATATAATATTTTCATTGTGAAGTTGAAATAGGGACACGTGTCTCTAATTCAATTTCATAACTTAAGAAAATTATATTAAAATTATATTAATTCATACGGAATTGAATTAATCCATAGCATAGGCTTAGATTTATTTCGTTTCATTGCATCCAGACACATAATTTAAGCCTCTAAAAATATGTAATTTTGACGATTTTAATTTAAATTTTCTAATTTCGATCTCTTAATCGGCATATCAACTACGCATTCATCATACTAAGTTTCATTAACATCAGGTGACAAGTTAATAATCAGTTTATTCTACGATAATCCAGCAAGAGTTCAGCAGTGAAATTTTGTAGTCAATAAGATATTTATCCCGTTTTGTGAAATTGTAACTCGTTGTGGCTTGCTACATACAAATATATCGACGAACGCTCTTGGCAGACATCTACATCATATCTTCTCACTAATGCCGTGTCCACCTACAAGTTAACTGAAGCACACAAGATCGCTCGGACATCCATTGGTAGCATACCAATCGCTATGGTCAGCCTGCTATTGAAATAGCTTGAGGGAGGTAACGTGTCAGAAACATCAAAGTAGTCATAGTATATCCATAATAATCTGCTAATGTACAAAAATTATCTTCACAAGCAATTAACCAAGGTTGCTATGTCCAAAGATGATACATTAAAGAAAACGAAAAAGGAATCCCAGACCGAAGCGACATGGCAAATGATGTCAACCTTTACGACCGAATGTAAAAATTTTACTTAAAGCAATGGAAGACCAGCCAGACTTGTCATTATTTTTATGTTTGTTGATTGTCAGAAAGATAGAAACATAAATATTTCTTCAGTTGTTCCACATCCATTATGCCCATTCGTGTTGGTCTGCTTATAGGTACCACAAATGAAAAGCCAATGTATGCTGTGTTCACAGACTGATGGGATTATAGGCATATGAGCAGGTGCATGTGACATCAGACAGTTGTACATTTCCGTGATGTCCCTAATAGTACAGGTTACTGGGCTGGTACTGGGTCAATAGGGCCCAGGATTTGATCCAACACTGCCCACCCAGATAACATTACTATGTTGGGCCAACATTGGTGATTGTTTGGCATGATCACTGTTGGCTGTTGGCAATATTGGCAATTTGGTTAGCACCATCATCATTGGTGATGAATGGGTCAACCAATGTTGACACAACGGTGTCAAAATTCAAGTTGGGTTGCAGTTAGTGATCCAAACAACTTAGAGCCAATGTATATTATGAATGTCATATATGTGTTGGGTCAGAGCTGACAAAACAGGCGCAGCATTACAGTTGTGTTAGAGTTGGTGTGGCCAAATTACACTGGGTTACAGTTGTTGAGCCAACATTGGCCAAAGAACTTATAGCTAATGTATAGTATATATGTTATATACATGCGTTGGGCCAACGTTGGCATAACAGTGGCAAAATTACATTGGATTACAGTTATTGGCCCAACATTGGCCAAACAAATAATAGCTGATGTATATTATAAATGTTTTATACATGAATTGGGCCAATGTTGGCTTAACAGTGTGAAAATTATGTTGGGTTACAGTAGTTGGCCGAATGTTGGCCCATATATATATGGTGTGTGTGTGTGTGTGTGTGTGTGTGTGTGTGTGTGTGTGTGTGTGTGTGTGTGTGTGTGTGTTTGTGTGCGTGGGTACGTGCGTGCGTGCGTGCGTGCGTGCGTGCGTGCGTGCGTGCGTGCGTGCGGGTGGGTGGGTGGGTGTGCATGCATGTGCGTGTGCATGCATGCCTGTGTGCGTGTGTGCGTTGGCGCTGCGTGTGTGCGTTGGGGTGAATGCATTTGCCTACTGTTTGAATATTATCTAAGAAAAGTAAGCTAGTCTATTTGATACTTAAGTGGCAAGCCTGACTTTATTAAAAATAAATAATCACTTCTCAAGCGAGGTAACTCAGCAACTCGATATCACATTGTCTCACATTGTTTACGTGTTAGGAATAAAGTGATTGGGCGTATTATTTCGCAAGCACTTCTATATTTAAAACCAACTATGTGTTATAAATGTATCCTTCGTCTAGGTACTTCTATCCTGAAGTATAATTTCAATAGGCCTTGTGAAAAATCATCTTAACAAATTGGCAATCCTATGAATAAAGGCAATCTGTTATAGAGTTTTGCTACCCTTCGGGGGAAGCACCACATGGATAGAGCACGTCTCAAATACATCTAGGTGTAAGCGGCCAATAAAACTAAATACAAATGCAAAAAAATTAAATTAAACTCTGCATCCTTTTCCGTTACTAAGCTAGCAACAATTGTCAGTCTAATTATTTTCAAAATATTCATGAGGTCCAGAGTTATTGCCCATTGAAATTTATGTCTATCAGCTTGCAGTAGCCATACAGTTAAATTCTAATATAGTGTTGCAGCCTTGCGAAACGTCCTTTATCGGAACTCGTCATGGATGATGATAGAGCTTCCAGATGTACATTATACACCAACATCGCCATTCCAGCCACGAATATTACCATTATCATCAATCATCTATCTATTCCATCATAAATTACCAAATGACACGGAATCAAATGGGATTCTAAAGAAATCTGCTACATAGTGTGAAAATAATTTGACTGAAAGTTGTTTCTGTCAGAAGTAGTAACTTCTTTCAATCAAATCGTTTACAAAAATATACTTCATAGATTTAACAATGGCATATTATAGTAAATATTGTCTGCTATGATCGAGATGAAATGCGTTAAGACATGTAGATCACAAAACTGTGCCTACCAAAACGTCGATGAAAACATATAGATTTCTTTTAAGTCTCTGAGCCATGAATTCCTATATTCTCGATTTCAACAATTTGTTATATATTTTCAAACTAATTTGACAGAAAGCTGCAGCAACAGCTCCCAGTCAAAATTGTTTCAAAATATTCAACAAACGGTTTTTACACGTAAATGAATTTGATGTTTTTGTTATTTCTGATTTAAAGGGTTAATTCATGACGGCAAATCGACAATCGTGATTTATATCCAGGTCATAACGCTTCATTTACTCGCAATAGAAAAATGAGCGAAAAAAGACTGACCATAACATTTCGTAACTAGCATCTTTCTAGCGAAAAAGAAAGGAAAATTGAGAATGCGTTATCAGTCACGAGACACATCGATGTCGTCTTCTGTAATGGCAGATTCATTATCGAACCCATGATTCCATGGCGGTAGCGAGACAATCCAAGCATAATACAGGAAGGCTGGTGTCGCCTGCAAGATAATTAATTTCCCTCGTGAAGAACTGGTCTGCTGTCATGATTCTAAATAAGGTGGTAAGCTGGCCGTGATGTGTTAAAGGGGTGAGGTGGCGTGACAGGCCTATACATTGGTCTTTTCAGTAGTGGAAAAGTTGGCGCATCATCCGGTAAAATCTAACTACAGAAGCCATGTCACCCATAATTCTGGCAATAGGGTATACGAAGGGGCATTTAAACTTTTTGCTAGCAGCCATGGCGATGGTAACTTTCTCTTGATATCGGCAAAATATCATGAAATGAACTAATAATCATGAAACATAATACTACACAATTGTATGAAAATGAGAAAATCGAGGTGCAAATTCGAAATAATACCATATACATTGTGGACACTAAAATCCTAAGATCAAGCTCATTGTCATTTCGAATTAAATTTATCACACTCCTTTAGTAAGATCTTATTTGGAACTTGGTACAGATCATTCCACGTAATTGTCTAGCTGCTTGTTCTACATTTTCTATGGGATTTAACTCTGGATATGCTGAATATTTTGACAACAGTTTGACTGAAAGTTGTTGGTGGCTAAGCCACCAACAACTTTCAGTCAAACATTTTTTTAAAATAGTTGGTATGTCCAGAATTATTGCCTATTAAAATTATTGTCTGGTGGCTTGCAGCAGACAAGCAGTTAAGATCCTAATTATGTCATGTGGTAAAGAATAACTATCGTTTGAGATCCTTCATTTCTTCTACGCGCGCATTAAGATTTGCAAAGATGAAAGAGTTGATTGGATTCCGTGCGGGAGTTAGCTTAATGGACAGACGATTAGCACACGACAACCAATCATGCAATGGGGGAAATCAATCATTGGGGATTGACATTCCAAAAATAAGACAGTCATTAGATTCCTCATCAGGACGTTCGATTGAGTCATTATCGTCTATCGCTTAGAAGAGCAGAACGGCAGTCACTTATTACTTTTTGTAAAAAAAAACCATACCACCATGTATTAACACGCGCCATACATTCGTAAAACACCCACATATTCCAACACACGCCATGTTTTATGCATATCAAGTCTCGCCTGCCTAAACTGAGCACCTGTTTTGTGGCCACAGGATGGTTGTTCTTTAAGATGCGTAGTCATATATAACCGCAATCTTGTGGCTACCGGTGCCAATTCACCTTTCCAGAGTATCCGTCCACCATCTGACCTCGTATGACGTCATAATTAGCTCATCGCTTCTATGATGACGTCACAATCATTACGTCACAAAGGGTTCCATATAGACCTTCATCAAATCTCAAACAGTCTGACACGCTGCATAAATTGAATGTCTTTGTAATTCTTTGCTATTTAATAAAAATGCTGGTGAATATTTTGAAACTAATTTGATTGGGCGCTGTTGCTGCCTTCAACAGCGCCCAGTCAAATTAGTTTCAAAATATTCAACAGCTTACCTGTGTCGTTTTTTGGAAATTGATAGTCAGTCGATCGATCCCAACACGAGCGAGGTGCTTTGCTATTTAATAAACATGCTGTTGAATAGTTTGAAACTAATTTGCCTGTGCGCTGTTGCTGCCTTAAGCAGCAACAGCGCCCAGTCAAATTAGTTACAAAATATTCAACAGCTTACCTGTGTAGTTTTTTGGAAAGTGACAGTCAGGGTGTTCAGAGATCGATCGATCCCAACACAAGCGAGGTGTCGGTGGGGCTTAGCTAGAGATGGGCGGGGCATTGCTAAAACCGGAACGGTCCATTCCTATCACGAATTGACTTGAATTTAGCTAATTTGCTGGCGAAGAGAGGTGGCAACTTTGGAGTCAAACGCTAAAACGCGACAGCTTTCAGCAACAGCTTTCGGCAACGTTGTTTCCAAAATAGACACTTTTAACCTGACACCAGTCTGGTTAAAAATATATCAACAACGTGGGTATTGAACAAATTTGTCATTCGTTTGGAATTGTGGTATGAAAGTCAGTATGCCGTATGGGTGGCAACAGCTTCCAGTCAAATTAGTTTCATAACATGAACATACGTGATTAATATTAGTTGCATCGGCACGTACATGACATCACACTATCGCTGGAGGAAATAAAATGGCGGCAACCATAGTTCAACATTAACCGTTTAATGATAAAATGTATTCAAGAAAATTAAAATGTTCTCATATTCTCATAGAAAACGTCCATTTAAAGATCATGAGAAGACTGTTTTAGAAATTGTGTCAATGGAATGGCAGGCTCGGTTATCGAGCCAGTCATTCCAGTGGTAAATTGTCAAAAATAGTTTTCTCATGGTCGGAAAACGGCCACTTCACAAGAGCACTGTAGACTCCGTTTTTTGTCAACTTGAGCGTGAACGGGTTAGCGCGATGTTTTTGCACTGAGCCATATGTATTCCTCTGTAATTTTCCTTTGCCAAAAACTAAATGTTAACGCGATGTTTAAAGGGAGATATTAATTGCGATGCGGACAAGGAAATGCGTCAGGAAATGAATGACCCTGAATCTATATATCATAATCTTTCAGTGCAATACAACATTTGACATGGGATAAATATCCCTTTAATAATAAACTACACGTTGAGAATTTAGTTATAGACAGCTGGTCGTTAACGCCATTGAGTCGCTTGTATTGGAATCTGCATTGTTGTTGCTGTTTTTGCTGCTACTTCTGAGTACTTCTATTGTTCTATTGTTGACACAGACGACGACGACGACGACGACGACGACAACGACGACGACGACGATGGAGGGTGATGCTGGTGGTGGTGGTGAAACGTGAA
Source organism: Chaetoderma sp. LZ-2023a (assembly GCA_034401795.1). Taxonomy (NCBI): domain Eukaryota; kingdom Metazoa; phylum Mollusca; class Caudofoveata; order Chaetodermatida; family Chaetodermatidae; genus Chaetoderma; species Chaetoderma sp. LZ-2023a. The sequence continues at coordinate 60,424,396 of CM067362.1, read as the reverse complement.
CACCACCCATCACTGGGTTACTATGTGTAATTGAAAAATGGAAGTCAAAGGCTTTAAATTGGATTACCGAACCAAATTACTTTTAACGCGTTCCTAGTTACTTTTAATCATCAATCAGCTTCTATTATAGCTCTGTACACACATTTATCAAACGCTAAAAAATAAAACTAATTCTTCAGCTCGTCGCTTCCTGTTATTTTCTGCTGCGCACATGCCGCCATTTGTCACCAGATTCCTGACAGCGACGGTAGTTAGGCTAATTGAAATAAAACACCTTTTGGAGAAGAAAAAAACGCCGATATCACTACGGTGTGCATGGTGACGTGTCACGTCGCTGATAACACTGGTTCCGGGGCTGGCACTGGGCTAGCGCTGTCCCAGTAACCCGCGCTATCAGATGTTGTCTCTAGAGACAGCTTAGCTGTATTTTACCAGGAAATCACACTGTCCTACACTAAGCGTATTATTGGTTTTGCCCACATTAGACTGAAACAATTTGATGCTGGAACTAATCTAGAAAAAGGAGAGTGATAGTGAGGAACGTATATAAAATGCCGGATTCTATTTTATTAAGTGTCAACTTTCACAAATTTTTTGTGTCATCTTTCGACGACTTTTTTGTGTTATATCTTTCTACAAATCATTTAACAATTTCGTGTTTCCACTAATCTGACGTCATTAATCTTGGATTCCATAATTTATTAACCTCGCCCCGTAAGAGTAAGCGGATATTGTGATCGGGTACGCCTGCCTGCCTGCCTGCCTGCCTGCCTGCCTGCCTGCCTGCCTGCCTGCCTGCCTGACTGCCTACCTGACTGCCTGCCTGTCTGAAAAAGCAGATCCAATTTGGCTCAAATTTAAACACAATGAAAGAACTTGCGCTGCACGCGATTTCTAGATATTTGCCATGATCCAGCTAAAGGAACCTGGATCCGGATCGGATCAGATTTTCGATCTCTGAGTATCTCGGAAAGCAGATTTTCAGACATTGGCCGTAATCCAGCTAAAACAACATCCAGATACATTTTACAGTGCGACAAAAAGCTGGAGGGTGAGGGTCTGCCATCTCTGATTGTTTTTGTTAAATATATTTTGAGAATATTCCAGAATAATTTTTTTTTCTAATCACGCCAAAATTTGTGGAATAGGTGTATTTTTAATACAGCTCCTAACAAACAGAGAGACGGCTGGATGGACAGGCAGGCGGACACGTGGGCTGTCGGGCGGGTGGGCTGGCGGTCGGGCGGGTGGGCTCGGGCAGGCATGGGGTCAGGCAGGTAGGCAGGCAGCTTGAACGTTATGATGCTATGTTGTAATAATACTCTTTAAGTGAACAGATGATTCACCATAATTGGAAGAAGAGATTCATAACTTTAATTGCACGTGCAAGCGTGTTGGTTTTATTTGAGAGTTGGGCGGGGGTGGGGGGTGGGGGGGGGGGGGGTTTGCACGTGCAAGCGTGTTGGTTTTATTTGAGAGTTGGGCGGGGGTGGGGGGTGGGGGGGGGTGGAGTTTAGTTTATTCTCAAAAAAATATACAGTTACAGAAAGTATATACAAAATGTGTTATACTAAACTAGTCAACTTAGTAATGATACGAGTAACTATAATTTATGGCCATTCTATTTTTATTTCATTCTTCCTATGTATAATACATAAGACTACAAAAATTTCTCCGAAACCGAAAATGAAGGCCGAAGCCTTATTTTCATTAAAAAACAAACGTAAACCTTCAAGACGTATAAAATATTCTAACAAACTTCAAACAGGTTTGCCTTCTTATAAACTACGCTCAAATAATGTCTATTACTGTAAGACTTAAGTCATAAGCGAACACACGATCTCACTCTCTCAGTCAAATTTATCCTTCATTTAAATTTATGTTTTTGTCATTGTCTCGCAGTTTTCTCTGTAACTGACGTTGGCAACGCCGGAAAAATATTTCCGTAGTTACCTCCCTTGAAATACGTTTTTCTTTAAAACGGTAGGTTATATGCATACATAATAATCATTTAGCCAGCTCTGTAAGTGTAAGCATGCACGCAATACATTCGTCATTGACGTGGTGAATTTTCAAAAATAACCTTCTCTTGGTCTGTAAATGAACATTTCTCAAGGCCACTTTGCAAAAGCCGTTTTTGGCTGAAACACATGTTAAATATGCAAACAATATTTTATTTTATTTAACTTATACAAAAGCATAACTTTGCGTGCGCTGAACATTCTCTGTCTGTGTGACCCTTTAATTAACATTTACCTCGAGTCCCTAAATGACATGTGCTCGTATATTCGGTCTCCAGCAAACTTCCCACAATGCACGGCGCGTAATACTCATATCAGCCAAAATGGCTTCTGCATTAGTATTGATAATTGAGAAATGTCCATTTGCAGACCAAGATAAGACTATTTTTTTTAATTGACCACTTGAGTGACTGGCTCGATAACCGAGCCAGTCATTCCAGTGGTAAATTTTCAAAAACAATCTTCTCTTTGTCGGCAAATTGACATTTTCTATGAGAAAATTTAAATTTTCTTGAATAAATTCTATGGTTAAAGGGTTAACGCTAACCGAAACTTGTACCAGGAACAGTGTTCCCGTTACCGTTAAACTGTAGTAAGCGCAATGCATTGTGGGAAGTTGACTGAAGACCGAATAGCGACCACTTGTCTTTCGTAAAAACAAAAAAAACGGTGTCTGCCCTTTATTCCGATATCGGTGTAAAATGCCAACCAGCTGTTTATTTCTCCGGATTTTCCTGTCTCGATATCTCTTGGAACATTCCTGTCATATTTAATGCGATGCGTAGACAGGGATGCTTGTATTTATAGACTAGACACTTACACTGTCGGCAAACTGTCACCATACACGCTGAACCTGTACGTGAAACGGGAGAAATTATTATGATGCTGTCCAATGTAATGTGAACTGATTTGCGTTAGTCCTATTATAATGAAAGCGGCCAAAATCAGCCTATGTAGTGGTCTTAATGAATGACCATTTGCAGGCCAAGAGAAGACTCGATAACCGAACACGTCATTCAACAAGCAAATATTTAGATTTTCTTGAACTAATTTAGTCATTAAAGGGTTAAGGAGGCGTATCCATGGTGAAGGGAAACACCCACACGCGGACCGTTACATGACAATCTTAAGCCCCTATTGGGTTCATTTGCAGGCCAAGAGAAGAGTATTTTTTATCTTTGAGGCAAATTGGATGTTGCTTTTAAGAAACAACTCCGGAAAGGCCGGCAGGAAGGCATGCAGGCAGGCAACCTGGCGGACGGTTGGGCGGGCGGGCGGGCGAGCGGGCGGGTGGGCGGGCGGACTAATCATTGGAATTTTTATCATAAATTGTATTTTTCTTTTTTCGGGATGTCAAGCCTTCGACTGTCCCACCGAAGTGTGGTTAAGTTTCCTTCTGTCACACTCACGCACTCGCGCAAGCAAGCACGCACACACGCATGCACGCACGCACGCCCACACGCATACACGCACGCACACACGCATGTACGCACACCAATGGCTATGTCAATAGTCTCGCCAGACTAATAATAAACATATCTTGGTCATATATTGGACGTGGCATGCGCGTGATCTGGGAATAATAAGAATCAGTTTGATGTTAGATAAATACATAACAAAAAGGGACTAACATATCATGAGTGACCACCTTCTGGTGCATGCAGAACTTGGCGGTCTCTTAATACAGTTTCAGTTTCAGTTTTCTTTATTTCACTCAGTCCGTTATTAAACGGAATATGAGGGTACATAAATCAATAAACACGTGACGGTAGAGATCTGTATACATGAGAGTACTGCAATTATTATTATTATTATTATTATCATTATCATTATTATTATTATTATTATTATTATTATTATTATTATTATTATTATTATTATTATTATCATGATTATGATGATGTTGATGCCGCCGCTTAAGGAGTAGCAGTAGCAGTAGCAATAGCAGCAGCAGTAGCTGTAGCAGTTGCAGTTGTTGTTGTTGTTGTTTTTGTTGTTGTTTTTGTTGTTGTCGTTGATAACAAATTTATTGTTGTTGTTGTTGTTCTTGTTGATGATGTTGTTGTTGTTGTTGTTGATGTTGTTCTGTTGCTTTTTGTTTTGAAAATCGTAAGTATTTACACATCCTGCTTAGTATCGGTCTATTACATATTGCGAATAGACCTTTGGTTTTTTCAAATGTATTCTCCCTTATATAATAATGAGGTATATATCGGTGTCTTTCTCTCACATATTTCTGACAGTGGAAGAGAAAATGGATTTCATCTTCTATAACATTGCATATACTACAGAGGCGCTCATTGCGTTCTATTCCGATCCATCTCTTTGTCTCAATAGCGAGTTGGTGATTTAGCGTACGAAAGTGGCAGAATGTTATGGCGTCCCGGTATGGGAGTAATTTTAGGTATTTCTCGGGCTCAAAATTCGATTTAATTTGTTTATAAAACGTCAGTCACGATGATTCGGCTAATGTTCTAGACCATGTTTCTATATATTGTTGTTCTAAAATATGTTTGGTTTGTTTTATTAATTGTTTAGTATTTATTTGCTCTGCCTCAAATAAACTTAGTTGACCTGTGCTCTCCAGAATAGATTTGATAGTTTCAACTCATTTAAACCGTTTATTTTGTTTTGTCATGTAATCCGTTGCTAAAAAGTATAAGATGGATGATAGTTTGCCGTAACCCATATTTACAAGTCCCGCCCAGAAACGAATCATATTGCATTTAATTGTAATTTCCAGTGGAAAAATACCAAATTTCCCATAGATCATTACGTTTGGAGTGCTTTGTTTTAAATGAAGTAAATTTTTTTTAAACTTTAATTCACACGTTTATATATGGGCACAAGGTGCTTGCAATTCATGAAACCAGTTTCAGCCATGCCCGCCATCTTTAGCTAAGCTTCACCCACACTTCGCCGCGTTGAGATCGATCGATCGCTGAACTACCTAACTATCAATTTCCAGAAAACTATACAGGTAAGCTGTTGACTATCTTGAAACTAATATTACTGAATAGGCAGCAACAGCACCTAGTCAAGTTAGTTTCCCAATATTGAACAGCATGTTTATTAAATAGTAAAGACATACAATTTGTACAACAACGCTTAGTCCGTCATCAGTTAAGGGTTCATGACGAACTTATCTACGTCATTCATGACGTCATTGAATATGACGTCATACTAGACGTCACATATAGTTGGTTATGACGTCATATGGTGGATGGATAAACTGGAAACGTCCATATTATTGCCTTTTGGAGCCACAAGACAGTGGTATCTTAAGACAGGTGATCCTACGACCACATGTCCTAAAGAATCTCCATCCTTTGGCTCAAAAAGGGCAAATGGTCTCCTGGGCAGGTTGGAATTTAGCACGCTGACGCAAACATGGTAAATTGCTTCATTTCATCAGTAATTGGCCCATATATGATGGTAAAAGAAATATCAGAAGAGCGAATTCATCGTGTTAGCATAACAGGCAATCAGATTATATGTGCCCTTTGGTGCTGGTCTACATCGCCGGAAGTGGCTTGAGGATAGAAGGGCAGTACAGACTTAGAATTAGATAGCTACAGAGAGCTTTTGACCGCTTTTCAGAGTTCAGTATTTTATAATACTAATAGTCTCCAAAATACTATGTTTTGTTACTACTTCTATTACGTAGTCGAATAAAGTATCAGATTAATATAGTCAATGAGATTTTATTTCTGATAAAAATAAATATATCAATTAGCGTCACCGGCGTCTGTTCCATCTATCTTCCAATGGATCTTTCCGGGGTAATGACGTTATATGACATCATAATAAGCTATGCAGCGTGTAGGATGACGTCATAATCATTACGTCATAAATGATTATATATGGCCCGTCTTTAACTCTTAATAGTCCGACACGTTGTACGAATTGTATGTTGGCTGTTAAATTATAGTTAATTAGTAATATTAGCTGTTAACTTATAGTTGGCTGTTAAATTATTCAACTTTTAGTCACTTAATTTCATTTTTTAATCACTAAATTCTATTAGCTGGGCAAATACATACTATGTCTGGCTTACACATGTGTATAAAGGGGTCAATTTCTAGAAAGGCCACGCCCATAAGCCCCACCCGCGTTGTACGTCGTGTGTTGGAATCAATTTGAAGTTTGAAATCTGAAATGACAGAATCTAAATTCCATGGTAACCAGGCGGCTAAGCTGTTGAAATTTTTTTAAACTAATTTCGCTAGGAGCTGTTGCAGGATATTCCCAGTCAAATTAGTTTCAAAATATTCAACATAATGTTTATTGAATCTTAAGTTCGCCAAATAGGCCCTATATACAATTTAGACACGTTCATAACAGACTTTTACCACTTGCATGACGGATTTGCGTCTTTTTCTTTGTGACATCAGCTAACAGGTGAAATATTTGATTATGACGTCAGATACTTGAATGACATCTCGGATCCCTCCATTAACAATTCTGTGCTTCAAGGCTAGTGAAACAACAACAACGACTATATCAATCCAGTTATATTTACGACATTATGATGAGTACTGTCGACATCGTAGCCAATGTTCAGTCATATGCGGGCTCGTCCACGACGAACTCAACGCGCAGATCCGATATAAATTAACCCGTTTCCAAAACACAAACCGACACCATTTTAAACACGATGTAAGAAATGTCCTGTTGAAAATCTTAAACATAATTGGATTGGGAGACATTGCTCTTCAGAACCAATGGACATTTCCAGTTTATTCATCCCTCATACGACGTCATAATCAATTATGTGACTTGTAGGATGACGTAATAATCAATTAAAGCATGAATGACGACTCGTTTTAGTCCGTCTTAAACGCGTAATAGTCCGAATTGTACGAATTGTATGTCTTTACTATTAAATAAATATTCTGTCAAATATTTTAAACTAATTTGACTGGGCGCTGTTGCTGCCATAGGCAGCAACAGCTCACAGGTAAATTAGTTTTAAAATATTTAACAGCTTACCCGCATAGTCTTCTAGAAAGTGATAGTCGGGGAGTTCAGGGACCGATTAGTCCCAACACGAGCGAGGTGTGGATGGAGCTTAGCTAGAGATGGGCGGGCCATAGCTAAAACTGAAAGGTCCATTATGTTCCAAATAATAACTGTACGTGGTAAGTTATTTTAACTATACTGCGCAATTGAATGGGTTTACATTATAAAGATCCTTATCACCGTATGAATATTTAATTATTTATCCTCCGCGGAGCTATCAAATCCTATATATTGTAAATATCATCGAAGCTAATGTTTCTGGGATTGATTGCCCGAAGTTAGTATGGAGCGAAGCGTACTGATAACTTAATATTACTTGGACTATTCAAAGTCGGTACACGCCTGTGGCTGGCTTTGAACTATTTTATACATAATTAATGTCTTCCCTCGTGACAGCCCAGCAACCTGTTCGTCGCGATGCATTATAATTTCGCGTTCCATTGATCACCATGGTTACGTTAGTCAGATAGAATGATAATTGGTTCTTCCGCAATTCCGAATAATCACGTAGAAATGCATGATTATGTGGGTGGGCGAGTGTGTTTCTACTGACTAACGTACGGGATGAGATTATTCCCTAATAACATGATTTTTTTTTTGTTCTCTTTGTTTTGTCGTAAAGATATGGGCAATAATGTTACCATGGTAATTCACAAATGATGTATGTTTTTCATGATAAATCGTATGAAAGGCAATTTCATTTCCATGGGCTTAGCATTCATTCATCCATCCATCCATCCATCCATCCATCCATCCATCCATCCATCCATCCAGCCAGCCAGCCAGCCAGCCAGCCAGCCGCCCGCCCGCCCGCCCGCCCGCCCGCCCGCCCGCCATCCGTCCGTCAGCCCGTCCACCCGTCCACCCGCTCATTCATTCATTCATTCATTCATTCAGTCATTCGTTATCTTGTCCCATTAGTTTATCCATCCATCAATCCATCCATCATATACAATCCTACATCAACTCGCTTTTAAAATCTATGGATGAATCTGATCTGTCCATCAAGTGTGTGACGTCATAATCAATTACAGCGCGTGTAGGATGACGGAACAATCATAATTGACAGAAACACTCCGTCCTGAAGCTGGAACAGTCAGCCAAGTTTACAAATTGTATGTTTTAATGGATTTTCTATTTAACCCTTTAATGACTCAATTTCTTCGAAAAATTTAATTATTTACTTGTTGAATGTTCATTTGTAAGGCAAGAGAAAACCATTTTTGAAACTTTACCACTGTAATGACTGGCTCGGTTACCGAGCCAGTCATTACAGTGGCAAAATTTCAAAAAGAGTCTTCTCTTGACCTGTAAATGGGCATCACTCAAAACCACTACAGAGACCGGTTTTGGCCGGTTTCGTCACGAAAGGGTTAATAAGCGTGTTGTTTTAAAATTATTTTCAAAATATTCAACAGCTTACCTGTATCGTTACCGTGATATTTTGATTCTGGGAATTCAGGGTCAGATTAATCCCAACACAGATCTTCGCTAGAAATGGGCTGCGCATAGCTAAAAAATGGGGGTTCATCCACTGGGTAATAACAGACGGAATAAATTAAGAAGTTTCTTTAGAAATATTTTCTAGAACATGAGAATGTGTATAGGATTACATAGACGAAATAATTCCACTCATTGACTCGTATCTAGAGAAAACCTCTAGCTTTATCCTTTCCTCTATGCACTTTTTGGGACACTCTGACCCGATGAATGCAGCTTTAGCTACCCCACCCACCCTGTCCGTCTTTCGCTAAGCTCCGCCCACTGTTAGGATTTATCCAACCCTGAACCCCTGAATCTCAATTTCCAGAAAACTGTGCAGGTAAGCTGTTGAATGTTTTGAAACTAGCTTTCGGATTCGCCAAATCAAATTAGTTTCAAAATATTCAACAGAAAGGTTATTAAATAGTAAAGACGTACAATTCGTACAGCTTGACGGACTGTTAAGTCTTTATGGCCGACTTTCATAATTCATTCATGATATAATCGATTGTGATGGCAACCTATATGTGACGTAATTCATAATGACGTCATATGTTTGACAGATTGTATTCCTCTATAGCCAGGTGTAGGCCCAAGCTTAATATGTCGCTATGTCTATCTATCAATTGATCCATTTCCAGCTATACTCCTCCCATTTCTAGCTATGCCCCTCCCATTTCTAGCTTTAACCCTCTCATTTCTAGCTATGCCCTTCCCATTTCTAGCTATGTCCTTCCCATTTCTAGCTATGGCCCTCCCATTTCTAGCTGTGCCCTTCACATTTCTAGATATGGCCCTCCCATTTCTAGCTATGGCCTTCCCATTTCTAGTTATACCCCTTCCATTTCTAGCTATGTCCTTCCCATTTCTAGCTATACCCCTCCCATTTCTAGCCATACCCCTCCAATTTCTAACTATACTCCTCCCATTTCTAGCTATACTCCTTCCATTTCTAGCTATACCCCTCCCATTTCTAGCTATACTCCTCCCATGTCTAGCCATACCCCTCCAATTTCTAGCTATACGCCTCCCATTTATAGCTATACCCTACAATTTCTAGCTATGCCCCTCCCATTTCTAGCAATACCCCTCCCATTTATAGCTATACCCCTCCCATTTATAGCTATACCCTCCCATTTATAGCTATACCGCTCCCATTTCTAGCAATACCCCTCCCATTTATAGCTATACCCCTCCCATTTATAGCTATACCCTCCCATTTATAGCTATACCGCTCCCACTTCTAGCAATACGCCTCCCATTTCTAGCTATTCCCTTCACATTTCTAGCTATGCCCTTCCCATTTCTAGCTATACCTCTCCCATTTCTAGCTATACGCCTCCCATTTCTAACTATTCCCTTCCCATTTCTAGCTATGCCCTTCCAATTTCTAGCTATTCCTTTCCCATTTCTAGCTATGCCCTTCCCATTTCTAGCTATTCCCTTCCCATTTCTAGCTATTCCCTCCCCATTTCTAGCTATTCCCTTCCCATTTCTAGCTATTCCCTTCCCATTTCTAGCTATGCCCTTCACATTTCTAGCTATAGCCCTCCCATTTCTAGCTATGGCCTTCCCATTTCTAGTTATACCCTTCCATTTCTAGCTATGTCCTTCCCATTTCTAGCTATACCCCTCCCATTTCTAGCCCTACCCCTCCAATTTCTAACTATACTCCTCCCATTTCTAGCTATACTCCTCCCATTTCTAGCTATACCTCTCCCATTTCTAGCTATACACCTCCCATGTCTAGCCATACCCCTCCAATTTCTAGCTATACGCCTCCCATTTCTAGCTATACCACTCCCATTTCTAGCTATGCCCCTCCCATTTCTAGCAATACCCCTCCCATTTCTAGCTATACCCTCCCATTTCTAGCTATGCCCCTCCCATTTCTAGCTATACCCCTTCCATTTCTAGCTATACCCCTCCCATTTCTAGCTATACGCCTCCCATTTCTAGCTATACCCTTCCATTTCTAGCTATACCTCTCCCATTTCTAGCTATATGCCTCCCATTTCTAGCTATTCCCTTCCCATTTCTAGCTATGCCCTTCCCATTTCTAGCTATGGCCCTCCCATTTCTAGCTATGTCCTTCCCATTTCTAGCTATACCCCTCCCATTTCTAGCCCTACCCCTCCAATTTCTAACTATACTCCTCCCATTTCTAGCTATACTCCTCCCATGTCTAGCCATACCCCTCCAATTTCTAGCTATACTCCTCCCATGTCTAGCCATACCCCTCCAATTTCTAGCTATACGCCTCCCATTTCTAGCTATACCACTCCCATTTCTAGCTATGCCCCTCCCATTTCTAGCAATACCCCTCCCATTTATAGCTATACCCCTCCCATTTATAGCTATACCCTCCCATTTATAGCTATACCGCTCCGACTTCTAGCAATACGCCTCCCATTTCTAGCTATTCCCTTCACATCTCTAGCTATGCCCTTCCCATTTCTAGCTATACCCTCCCATTTCTAGCTATACCCCTCCCATTTCTAGCTATACACCTCCCATTTCTAGCTATACCCTCCCATTTCTAGCTATACCTCTCCCATTTCTAGCTATACGCCTCCCATTTCTAGCTATTCCCTTCCCATTTCTAGCTATGCCCTTCCAATTTCTAGCTATTCCTTTCCCATTTCTAGCTATGCCCTTCCCATTTCTAGCCATTCCCTTCCCATTTCTAGCTATGCCCTTCCCATTTCTAGCCATTCCCTTCCCATTTCTAGCTATTCCCTTCCCATTTCTAGCTATTCCCTTCCCATTTCTAGCTATTCCCTTCCCATTTCTAGCTATTCCCTTCCCATTTCTAGCTATTCCCTTCCCATTTCTAGCTATTCCCTTCCCATTTCTAGCTATTCCTTTCCCATTTCTAGCTAAGCTCTGTCCACTTTTTTACACGCGTTGTGCTCGCTTTATAGACTGAATCCTGAATTCACAGAATATGAGTCGTTAACTATACACGTAAGCTGGTAAATATTTTGAATCTAATTTGACTGGGAGCTGCTCCAAGTCAAATTAGTTACAAAATATTAACCGAATGGTTATTAAATTGTAAATCCATCAGGCATAAAACTCGTAAATGTGACTGACTTTTGACGTTGACGGAGTTTCACGTCATTATGATTGTGACGTCATCCAACTAGTGACGAAATTCATTATGGCGTCATATAGTCGAGTGACAGATCGGAATCCCTCGCTGTCGTCAGGCCTATCTATTTCCTGGAGTTACTTTCGCACTCATTACCCGTGGAGTCACGTGGGATGACCGGAAGCTGTCAGTAATGGCAGCGAATCCCACTGATAAATGACAAATTCAATAACTGGCATTCGTGTGCAGAGGATTAATTTTAATGTAATGCATACTATAGAATCTCGGTAACTGGGTTCCGGATTTTCTTCGGACTTTCTTCGGATTTTCTTGATTTTTCGGATTTTTCGGATTTTTTATAACTCCCAAAGTTGTGAAACTTAGTTTATGGTCTCACCGTTTCCTGTGTTAAACCTTGAGCCAAATCCTACCCATAGTTACCGAGATATCCGCAGATCCTGCGTTTGATCCGATCTGCATCCGGGTTCTTTTATCCGGATCATGGTCAAAGTTTGGAAATCACCTTGCAAGGCAAGTTCCTTTGTTATGTTAAAATTTGAGCCAAATCGGATCAGATTTTGTTTTTAGATACATCCCGGAATAAGCTTTTGTAACTGACAGACGAATTGACTATCTGATTACCCAACTAAACTGAAGTACGGCGTTATTCCTGATTAACTCTCTAGTGAGAGCACGGCCTGAGAGACACGGCGGTTTATTGAGCTGCTACCCGCAACTAAAAAGTACGGAATCCTTGAAGCAGTGCAATAAGTGCATTTGCACAGGGCCCCAAGTTTCATGTCGCTGCAAGTATGGCAAATGGCAATTGAAATTGTCCCCCCCCCCTGGGTCATTGACCAACGGGAACATATATCCGTTAATGATTCTCTACGCGGTTGACGAATGGGCATGACGATATCGAATTTGAAATTGGTCCCCCTGCACCCATGACAATTGGTGCGTCGTTGTCGAATTTAATATTGGTCCCTACACCGATGACCACTTGGTGTACCGATATTGAATTGAATGAGCAATGAATGTGTTGATATTGTATTCAATGTTGGTCCCTGCGCTGGTTACCAACTGACGCGCCAGTAATACATTCGATGTTGGTCCCTGCGCAATCGGTCAACGTCGATATCGGCACGTTTCGTTAACATATTGAGAGAATTCTACTTATTATCACGCACGCGCGTATTCACTCACTCTCGTTAGCCCGCCCACCCGTTCATCCGAGCCACCAACACTCGCACCCGACCCCCAACTCCACCCCGTTACGTACGCATGCACACGCACGCGCAGGCATTGTCCGAGATATCCATAGAAAGAGTCAAAGGTCAATGTCATGGTGACGCAATTAACCCGTAATTGTTTCCAGAATCAGTCGGTATTAACCCCTATCACCAACAAGTCCATGAACAAGTATAATCATTAGTATATCAAACTTATTATGGTGAATATTTTGAAATTAATTTGACTGAATTAATTTGACTGAAAGCCTTCCAGTTAAACTAATTTCAAAATATTCAACAGTTTTCCAGTATGGTATCGTTAAAATGAGATATGGAGAATTCATCGGTATGTATGATTACTGTATTCTGCGGCTGTTGTAGTAGAAACACCATACAGCTGCAATCAGTCCTTCTTCGCGTTTGTCCACTGTGTCTTGTCCTCAGCCGAAATCCTTAGCTTCCTCAGGTCCATTCTTGACTTGCGTGTACTGAGTCCTGCTTTCTTGAGGTCAACTCGTAGCACGCGTAGCAGATTTATACGTCTTCTCCTGGCTTTGTATTTGCTGGTTCCGAGTAGGGCCAATTCCAATGTTCTGTGTGCTGGTGTCCTTAGCACATGGCCAACATGGACCATCTTTGCTGGTCGACTTTTACAGACAGCGACAACGTATTACACATCGTGTATAGTGCATCATTGGAAATTATACTGTCTGGACATCGGTGTCCAGTGATGGTGTGTAGGTTCGTCTAGAGCTGCCTTGGAGTTTCCCGTCACAGTTATACAGTATCAAGGATACGTAAGTTGCATTGTATAAACATAGCCTATTAATCAAGGACATCTTTGAAGTCCACATCATCGGCATATTCCATCTCGAGCGGCATACCCAGTATTGACAATGGGGGTTTGGTCTTGTGGAACTTTCCTGCATGGATTTCCATGCAGCAGCAAGGCAACATGTGAAACGCACCGGAGATATATCATCTCCCTGCAGGGAGCCGATTGATGTCTCAAACTCTACAGACTTCACTGACTTGGTTCCCTGCCACGAAGTGGGTCGTTATTTTCTATAGTTTCATGCTTTGTCGATAGGTATATGTGGCTGAACTCTGTTTTGGATTCATTCATAAAGAGATTCTCAATTTTTAGTTTGCTTGCAGCTATTTGGAGAAATTCGTCAAGGGGTTTCTTTTCCTCGTCTATGAAGTCCACATCGTCAGTATATTCCATCTCTAGCAGCATGCCCAGTATTGACAGGGGTGGGGGTTGGGTGGGGGTGGGGTGGGGGTGGGGTTGGTCTTGTGGAACTTTCCCGCACATATTTCAATACGGCAGCAAGTAAGCAGGTGAAAAGCACCGGAGATAGACCATCTCCCTGTGGGGAGCCGATTGATGTCTCAAACTCTACAGACTTCACTGACTTGACTCGTACTCTCAGCTTGGTGTCCGCTAGCAGTAGTCTCACTAGTCGAGGCGCATCTTCATTGCAACTGGCCATGCATGGTACATCTAGGATCTTTGAGCGTTTAATTGTGTTGAAGGCTCGTGACATGTCAGTGCCCATTTTGTGGAAATCCCAGTGTTTGGACATGAATACCGACACAAGCATGCATTGAGCCCATACAATGTCTGCGCAGCTGTGTCCACGTTTGAAGCCACTTTGACATGATCCAGTGAAGTCATCGACCTTGTCTCGGATGTGGCATAGAGTAACATTGGATAGTATTTTCCGTATGCTATTGAGGAGCACAATGGGCCGCAGATTGTCTGGGGGCCAGGTAGCTTCTTGGGCTTGGGTAGTGCGATAAGAGTGCCTTGGCCTACAGTGTCGATGGGAAGGTGGTGCATAAATTTTGAATTATTAGGTTAGTGATCTATTTGAGATAAAGTCACTTTCATATTTGAATAATTCATTGCTCATACCATCAGGTCCAGATGCAGGTCCATTTCTCAGTGCCTTCTCAACTCCTGTTGTTTTAATTAGTGTTAGTAATGGCCTGGGGTCTCCTGAGAACGGGTGCAAGGGTTCATCATCGTGGTCAGTGAACTGTTCCTTGAACCCTTCTCGAATCGCATCGGCTTTGCCCTGGTCAATTCCGATAAAGTGTCCTTCAGAGTCGTGTATAGTGAGTCGTGGTGTGGAGTCAGTAACTCTCAGGACTCAGGCTGCCCGAAACATTTTGTGACAGGCATCCATGGCAGTGATTTCATCTGCTAGAGAGTTTGCTTGTTGAATAGCAAGATCTTTTAAGCCTTCCTTAATGTGACGCAGAATGTTATTGAGCTCCCAGCGTAGTTTGGTGCGGTCTTCACTTTGGCCACTTTGATAGATGCGCAGCCGCAACGCTGTCTGCTCTGTTGACAGTTTTACTACTAGAGGGTCGTTAGTATACCTAGTTCGGTTGTTTTTAAATACACATATGGTGATGGTAGCTGATGATTCTATAGATTTCAGTATTTTGGTATGGGCTTCGTTTGGATCGGAGCTGGGGTCGATGTTAGCTATTTGCTCCCTGCAGGCCTTTTTGTATGACATTTGAGTGTCAGTGTCGCTGATGAGCTTGGATAGGTTGTAGGTGACTCTACCATCTTGCCTGGTATGGCGTTTGTACATTAGGTAGAGATCGTTCATCTTAAGGTGTGTAATGACTAGCTTATGGTCCAAATTGAGGTCTGTACCTCCATAGAAACGAGCGTTCCGAATTAGGGATTTGCTTATTTCTTGTATAGCATGAAGTCTATTTGGTTGAAGACAGCTGTTGTAGCCTTAGAACCTTTTGGTCATTGCGATCAGCTATGTGTCCAGTCCATGTTGTGCGGTGCCCGCATTGGTGTTTAAAAGCCATATTTGTGACAAATAGGCCATTGGAACTAAGGAATGTCACCAGTGCATCTCCATTGCTGTTGTATGTGCACTCTCCATACGATCCCATGCATAAGTCAAGCCCTGAACTTTTGTCCGCAATTCCGAGTTTACCCAGCTTGGAGTTGAAATCTCCACACACGAACAGTTACGATTTAGCTGGGATTGTAATAGCGGAGTTCAGTTCTGCATAGAAAGAATCTAATAATACTGAATTCTCTTTGCCTTTTTCGGTAGTTGGGCCGTATGTTTGACAATGCGACACTTAGTGGTGGTATGTTCTCGCGTAGATATAGCCAGGTCAATGCGATCACTGACGTATCCAAGACTAATGACATGGTCCAACACCCTTGGTCCGATTACGAAGCCCAAATCCCGGTATGTGGCCTGTTTTTGCTCCATGAGTACTAGCTTATGGCCTGTCTGTAGTTGCTGCTTTGGGTGTTTAGCTACTTTACTCTCTCGTATGCATGTAATATCGATGTTATAGTGTTCACAGTCTGCACCTAAGGTTTGCCTCGTTGATGTTGCACTCAGTCAACGTATATTCAACGTAGCTATGGTAAGCTCTTGGGAAGATCGCGTCGTCCGAAGATGTCGAGCACAGGTTCTTGTTTGAAGAAGGTTAGACATAATCAGAGTTGCCTCTGCATGCGGATGTTAGCCCGTAATCCTTGATGACTTAGTTTCCCAACAAAAGTGTACTTTCGGAGGAGACCGGTGTGGAGGTGTCATCTTTCTCTTCAGTGAAAAGGTTAAAATGCTTCATTGTTACACATAACCAATGCTTTGAAAGATATGGAGCTTATCTCGCGACATGCCCCGCTCATTTCTAGGTAAGCTCAGCCCATGCTCATTTTACGCGTACTGGGGTCGTTTTAAATTTTGATACCTGAAGTCCTTGAGTATAAATTTCAAGGTAACAATACTGGTAAGCTATTGTGAAATTGTGAAAATAATTTGATTAAATATTCAACAGCTTAAAATTGAGATTCTGAAATTTCAATATTCCAACGGTTAAACGTCCCTGATCATTGTCTACACTCCCTTCAGAATCACGCTAATCTTATCCGGCGGCATACTGAGGTCGTCATGGATACTCAGTGTGTTGAGAAGCGCAAGAAATGTCGCTTTTCACTTCAAAGACGCGTCATCGGTTGCTAGGCAATTTAATTGGATAATTGGATGAACTTTAAAATTCCCGGTTAAAAGCGCTCGTCGACTCACAATCTCCGTTAATATAATGAAGGTTTCCTCTCTAGCTGGCAATAAAACACTAATAGCAAAACCATTACTGTGATGATAATGCGTTTATATCGGTGACCCGAGCTGTTGATAAGATATCGACTCTTATCGGAAACCGATCCAGTTGATTTAATTTGATAGGATGACCGTTTAGTCTAAATGTCAAATCGAAGTGAGACTAGTGAGCGGTTCGGTCTATAAAATGATTAGTCGTTAAAAACATCTAATCGACAGACGATTCTGTTGATATAATGAACTAGAGATTGGTACTCAAACATGCGTGCGTGCGTGCTCACGTACGTGTGTGAGTACGTGTGCGCGTGCGTGCATGCGTGCGTAGGTTTAATGCGTACGTGCGTCTGTGTGTGTGTGTAAGTGCGTGCGTACAAATCATTAGTTCAGATTTGTTTCAAGGGATTGTATGATTACTGTATTCTGCAGCTCAGAATATTCTGTTGTTGTTGTTGTTGTTGTCTTCATGGAGACTGCCTATGTATCTGGAAATATTGTATTTTACACCAATTATTGGATATTCAAATGATTAAAGCTAAATATGTATAGGTCTATTGGTTTGTTTGATGTTACCAAGGGATGTAATTCTTGTATATTGGTATACGAATTATCGCAAAACTATTTCAGATTTCTCTCCCTTTTATTGCTGGCCGTCGTTATTGATTTGATTATCTGAAACAACTGCGTGTATTCGAACTCATACTTCATTGAAGTTATATCATTCTTCTTAGTCTCATCTTAAAGATCTTGTCATCGCTACTATCGTCATCGCCGTCGTCGTCATTACCATCATCATCACCAATCAGCCTTCCCCCTCATCATCACCATCGTCATCACGACCTTCATCCCCACATCAACACCGTGGTCATCGGCGTCATCATCATCATCTTCATCATCATCATCCCCACCCATCACCACCATCACCAAACAGTTTCTCCACTAGCACCGCCATTGTCATCATGACTATTATCGCCACCATCACCAAAATCATCATCAACATCCTCATCATCATCACCATCAGCATCATCATCATCGCCACCACGAGCATGGCCACAACCCCCCCCCCCCCACCCCCACCCCCGCCCCCCCCCCATCCCCACCACCACCATCACACCACCACCACCACCACAACCACAACCACAACCACCACCACCACCACCACCACCACCACCACCACCACCACCACAACCAAAACCACAGCCACCATCACCAATGGACCTTTCCAGTTTTAGCTATGCATCGTCCATCTCTATCTGAACTCTGCCCACACCTCGTCCGTTTTGGGATCGATCTATCTTTGAACTCTCTGACTATCGATTTCCAGAAAACTATGCAAGTAAGCTGTCAACAGAATATTTATTAAATAGTAAAGACATACAAGTCGTAAAAAACAACGCATAGTCCGTCTTCAATTATGCATTCGTAACGTACTTATCTACGTCGTTCATGACATCATAATCACGTCATTAGTTATGATGTCATTCTACACGTCACGTAGTTAATTATGACGTCATATGATGGATGAACACAGTGGAAAGGTCTTTTGGGATCCTGTGTTGTTGTAAAAGCAGCAACATTGTTGTCCAAATTAACATCATCTCCCGTCAGTTTAAAATGTTTGTTTAAAACCTTTACCACTCTGATGTCAATATTATATCTTTTACTATACTAATAACAAAGAACGGCGCAAGCCCAATATCGAGTTTTTATATCGGGACCCCCATTGGCCAACGGCGCAGGGGCACAATATTAACCGAAATTCAATATTAGTACCTGCGCCGTTGGCCAACGACGCAAATTCGATATTGGCGCATTACATCTTACATCAAATTTGTTGAAAGGTGAACAACAGTTCATCATTTAATTTATTTTGAAATTTTACAATTTTGAAGCAGAGTGGTAACTAAAATCACCAAATTGTTTTTCACCTTAGTTACATTATATTGGATATTTTGAAACTAATTTGACTGGGAGCTGTTGCTGCCTATAGCAGCAACAGATTCCAGTCGAATTAGTTTCAAAATATTCAACACCTTACCTGTATATCTGTCTTGAAATTATCGTATTGAATTTTAGTGACTAGAGAGTTTATTATTTCTCGTATGCTCACAAATTCTCTCTCTGTTTATCATTGCAGTTAGCAAACGGTTGCGTCAACGGCCACAAGCGAACCACCGGAGACCGGTCGGAAATTACACCAACCACCAACCACCTTGCCATAGGAACAACCTCAGCGATAACGACGATAGCAACAACAGCGCCACCACACGGCACCCCCAGTACCACATCGGCAGCACCAATAACAATAACAACAACAACAAAACATACACACGTGACGTTCACCCGAACGACTATCATAATTACGATAACTACGGAACTGCCGAAACTCGGCCACTACAAGACCACCCACGTCTTCGCGGCGGTGGCGGTGGTAGTGGCGGTGATGGTAGAGGTCGTGGAGGCGATCTCTTTCATACCTCCGTCCGTGAAGCCGGGGATCAGTTCTCATCCAACTCCAGTACTCCGGATCCACAATTCGAAAACCAGAATAACTTTTCACCGTCCCGAGCGAAAACACGATACAACAGCACCAATAGAGAACAACAGCTTATTAAAAATAGTATCTACAGTAATAGGACTGAAGAAACAGATTCGGCAGCAGGTCCCCCCAAACTCGAAAGTAAAGAAGCCGAAGACGGCTCCCTCTACTCCAACCCCTCCACACCCACTACTGACAGTTCACACTCCGGAGACGGCTCCACCGAAGCCGCCACCACGTGTACTATGATTGGAGCCACTGGGAGCCGTCACGCGGGTGCGCGTAGGCGGGCCTCCCTCGCTGCCCTAAGCCTTCACCCTACTCACCTCTCGCACCTACAACAGTTAGCAGAAAGCGATGAAGAAGGTGGGAGGAAACGAGCAATCCCGCGCAGGCGCGCTGTGGATACTTCGGATTACCGCACATGCGCGATTCTTCAAACACGGCTCAAGAACATCAAGTACTATCCTGAGTAAGTACGAATTATATAGGATGAATGTGTGCGTGCGTGCGTTATGAAGAAACCCCTCTCTAAAGTGACCACCTTATGGCATAATTTCTTAGTCACTACCGACGAGTGGTCCGCTGGACATCAAAGACAAGAGACTAACCCTTTAATGGCTAAATTTGGTCAAGAAAATTAAAATATTCGCTTAATAAATGTCCGTTTGCAGGCCAAGAGAATATATTTTTCAAGATTTACCAGTGAAATAACTAGTTAGGTTATCGAGCCAGTCATTCCAATGGCAAATTTTGAAAATTTGACGTCTTTTGTCCGCTAAATTAACATTCCTCACTAACACTGCAGAGGCTGGTTTTGGCAGGATTCGTCCTGAAATGGTTAAACGAAATACATCGTTAAGTATAATTTAACCCAATAACCGCATAAATTCCAATGTCTTATTACAAGGCAATGATACAGGTGGGACGTTGAATGTTTTGAAACTAATTCGACTGGGAGCTGTTGCTGCCATAGGCAGCAACAGCCCCCAGTCAAATTAGTTTCAAGATATTCAACAGAATATACCTTATATTTTATAGAATTTGTTGTTTTCGTTCTGTACGCGTTAGAAGGTTAAAACCACGCCATATTTTGGCTCCAAAACAGGTGTACGCTTGCTCAGGTTTGAGTGAATAATAATAATAATAATAATAATAATAATAATAATAATAATAATAATAATAATAATAATAATTCGAAATACCTGTTATATGATTATCAACGAGATTGTGGTTATGTAAGTAAGTGAAGCCACGTGGTCTTTTATTCATCTGTTTTATATTTGGGAACTCTGTGGTGCTTTGTCTTCGCGTTGAGTTCAAATTTCTTTTTCTAACTTATATTTGGATTATACCATATCAATGAACGAATCTGAGATGTTTTGTTGCGCAATGCTGGGGTTTGGTACCTTAGCCCTTTAACCCTCGAATTCGGTCAGGAAAATTTCCGTTTTCTCAGAGAAAATGTCCGTTTGCAGACCAAGAGAAGATTATTTTTGAAAATTTACCACTGGAATGACTGGCTCGGTTATCGAGCAAGTCTTTCCAGTCGTAAATTTTCAAAAATAGTTTTCTCTTGGTCATTTCTTAAGACCACGGCAAAACACGTTTTTGGCTGATATGCTTTAAGTTACCGAAATTGGATGCATCCTACCTGTCACTCAAGTATTTGACGTCATAATCAACTACGTCACCATGTAGCTGACGTCACAATCATAATGACGTGTCATAGCTCTGTTATGCAGATCGAAATGTTCGTCTAGTGTACGAATGGACAGTTCCAGTTTTAGCCATCCCCGCCCATGCCTAGATAAGCTCCACTCACGCTTTGCCCATGTTGGATCGATAGATCCCGGAATGCCCTGACTCACTTTCCAGAAAACTATACAGGTAAGCTGTTTGAAACTAGTTTGACTGCTGCCTATCGCGCCAACAGCGCCCAGTCAAATTAGTTTCAAAATATTCAACAGCATGTTTATTAAATAGTAAAGACATACAGTCAACAACGCATAGTCCGTCTTAAATTATGCCCTTGTGACGTACTTATCCACGTCATTCAAGACGTCGTTGATTATAACGCCATCCTACACGTCACGTAGTTGATTATGACATCATATGATGGGTGGATAAACTGGAAACGTCCATTGTTTTTCTATGATAGCTAACTTGACTAAAAGCACGCAGTCAAATTAGTTTCAAAATATTCTACAGCTTACCAGCATAATTACCTTGAAATTGGGATTCTAGAAATTCAGGATTCAATGTAATTCAAGGAATTTAATCGGTTCCAATACTCGTAAAAAAGTGGACAGTGCATAGCTAGATCTGATTCAAGATAGTTTGTTTTGGATCACGTGTCAGACTAGAACAAAGCAACTGTATTATACATATATTCCAAGATGTCCGTTCTTATTAACCATTTCACGAGGAGGCCGGTCAAAACCGGCCTCTGCAGTGGTCTTGGGGAATGTCCATTTGCAGGCCAAGAGAAGACTATTTTTGAAATGTTACCACTGGAATGATTGGCTCTGTAACCGAGCCAGTTATATCAGTGGTAAATTCTAAAAAAAAATAGTCTTCTCTTGGCCTGCAAATGAACATTCTACAAGTAAATATTATAAATTTTGTGCAAATTTTGTCATTAAAGGGTTAATCATGAAATGTACTAATTAAAGTTCTCATGTATTGATAAAAGATGCATATCATAGTAAGTTTAGGACTATTTGTTACTTTATGGATACTTTAACTAACTAGAGCGGTATCCGGCGTGTAAAACTTATTTGTTGCCACTTGCACCATAGCAAACATGCAACTGGTATTGAACTATGATAGGCACTTCTATTCTGTCACCGTGGAAGTCAGGGTAAGAATGACTAGCATAGCATAACGAGAATGGTTATATACCAACAATTGCGCACCGGCGAAGACAACAGAAGCCGAAATAATGGCTCCAGAAAATATCTAAAAATGGCGGCTACAGCTCTAGTTAGTTAAAGTGTCCATACAGCAACAAATAGTGCTAAATTTAGCGAGGATATATTTATCTTTTATCAATAGATGGGAACTTTAATAACCAAATAAGGGTTTATTCTTACTTTGCTATGTAGTTCAACCAATATTCGCTTAGCCATCCATGACTTCTGGTCTCATTTCCATTACACAAGGGCTAAATTTCGCATATCTTCGAACATACGTATCTCTAAAACACAACAAAGCCCGATTTAAAAAAGTTAGAGTTTGTCGCCGCTGATTACAGTTATTAAACAAAACATCGCTGGCAATGAACAAAAATGCAGATAAGGCGTAAGATGAGTGGTATTAAGATGTCCGCGGTAACTACTTAAGAAGAGGCAACAATGGGCCTTTCCAGTTTATCTATCCATCATATGACGTCATACTCAACTACGTGACGTGTAGGATAACGTCATAATCAATTACAGCATCAATGATTCTATTTAGTCCGTCTTAAACGCTTAATAGTCCGACACGTTATACGAATTGTATGTCTTTACTATTTAATAAATATTCTGTCGAATATTTTGAAACTAATTTGACTGGGCGCTGCTGTTGCCATAGGCAGCAACCGCGCCCAGTCAAATTAGTTTCAAAATTATCAACAGCTAACCTGTATAGTTTTCTGGAAATTGAGATTCAGAGAGTGCAGGGATCGATTAATCCCAACACGGGCAAAGCGTGGGGTGGAGCTTAGGTAGAGATGGGCGGGGCATAGCTACAACTGGATTCATTCGTTTATTCGCACTTTCGAGTTCAACGAATGTATTACTACTGACGTCATTTCTAAAATATGCATAACATCCTTCTCGATTACAAATCCATAAATGGGCATGTGATTCCAAGTCATCTCCCGAAGGCTCTTTCGATTCGCTCCTGTCCCAAACATCGGAAGGACGTCAAGAAAATTTCGTTGATCCATTGGATGTTCACTCGCTAATCCGTGGCGACGGCAACGGAGCAGAATTGGAACATAACCTTTTTTAGAACGTTCTTCCATTAGTTAGGTGGTGGATAGGGGTTGGATATGGGTGGTGGGGGTGGGGTGGCATTGTTCATGGTGATTTTTAGCAAGCTAGATGGAAAATATCTTAATAATAATAATAATAATAATAATAATAATAATAATAATAATAATAATAGGATATTTATAGTGCGCTATAATTCCACGCAAATATTGCGTGCTCTAAGCGCTTACAACAATAAAATAAAATGATCATACAGTTGGATATGCCTGAAGGAACAAAAACGTTTTAAGATTTGATTTAAATATAGCTAGAGTGGATGAAGATTTAAGACTAGCTGGAAGATCATTCCATTCTGTAGAAGCAACAAAAGCAAATGTTCTGTGACCATAGGTTTTTGATTTAACTTTCGGAATTTTAAGCAGGTTTAGATTTGCAGATCTAAGTGGCCTGCTTGGCGTGTACGTTTCTAGCAATTCTGAAAGGTAGGTTGGTGCTGTAGATATGATACATTGATAGGTTAGGCAGAGGACTTTGAAGCGTATTCTCTGTTCTATTGGAAGCCAGTGAAGATCTTGGAGAATGGGACTGATATGATCACTCTTACGCTTTAGGGAAACAACTCTAGCGGCTGCATTCTGAATTGCTTGATTGTTTTATTTCACAATAAGCCATATTATTGACAATATTGACAATTGAATTAGTATGCTATACATTTATCTAGATACCTAATCTTATAACTAATACAGTGAAATTATCTTTAGCGTTATATTCACAAGACCTTCAACAGCATAATAACTTGTGTAAAGGCGGTCTTACACAGTTTAAACATGGCTTGAGCATATTATTTATACAGTTTTCACCAATATATAACATATTACCTATGGGATGAATAATACCAGACAATACAATTCGTAGATCTAAGCATGCTAAAGTTTTCTATGTCACTTTCTGTGTTTTATCACACTTTTTACATACTTCCCAAGTCCGCGATTGACTAAATTGCATTCGGATTTGTGAAGGATGTCGATAATTAAATTGTGTGTCCAAAAATTATTTATAAAGCTATGTGATTAACATATAGTGATGAGATAACCATAAAGCTTAACTTAATGGAGGAACATGTAGTCTAACCATTTCACGACGAAACCGTACAAAACCATCCACTGCTGTGGTCTTGTGGAATAAGTCTATTTCTTGAAAATTTTCCACTGGATTGACTGGCTCGATAATCGTGCCAGTCATTCCAGTGGTAAATTTTCAAAAAAAATAGTCTTTTCTTGGCCGGCAAATGGGCATTGAACAAGCAAACATTTTCATTTTGTCACCCAATTTCGACATTAAGGGCTTAAAGATATTCTAATGTGCTTCAAGATAAATTGTAGAATTTAGTGTGCATATATTGTTTTTAAAGATTGTGTCATCTTAGTTCCCTTCAAGTTTGCTGCAATTATCTTTAAATGTTTAGTTGTTCTATCTAAATAAGCAAACATGCCGTATATACGTAGGCTCCTAGTTGTCCATATAAAGAATACTCGTAAAATGATAAATATTCTTTGCTACGGCGAAGCTTTGACGGCAAGGCTGGAAGTCAAGGGAATAATTATGTAATGGAACTTTTCAGTGTTAGCTATGTCCGGCCCATCTTGAGCTAAGCTCCAGCCACACATCGCGTGTATTGGGATCGATCCATCCCTGAACTCCCTGACTATCAATTTCCAGAAAACTATACAGGTAAGCTATGGCAGCTACAACGCCCAGTCAAATTAGTTTCAAAATATTCAACATGTTTCCTAAATAGTAAATACATACAATTCGTACAACAGCGTTTATCCCGTCACCAATTTTGCGTTCGTGACGTACTTATCTACGTCATTTATAGCGTAGCCCAATTGATTATGACGTCAGCATACAGGTAAACGTAGTTGATTATGACGCCACATGATTGATGGATAAACTTGAATCGTCCATTGTACATTCACCAAAGTCATACAATTCATCTTTCCAGAGTATCCACCCATCATATGACGTCATAATCAACTACATGATAAGTAGAATGACATCATAATGAATGACGTCATAAATGACGTAGATAAGTACATCACGAACGCATATCTGAAGACGGTCTATGCGTTGCTGTACAAATCGTATGTCTTTACTATTTAATCAATATTCTATTGAATAATTTAAAACTAATTTGACTGGGCGCGGTTGCTGCTATAGGCAGCAACAGCGCCCCGTCAAATTAGTTACAAAATATTCAACAGCTTCCCTGTATAGTTTTCAGGATATTGATAACTAGGGCATTCGGGGATCAATCAATCCCAACACGGCGAAGTGTGGGTGGAGATTAGCTAGTGATGGGCGGGGCATAGCTAAAACCGGAAAGGTCCATTCAATCAGACACATTCGTGAGGGTGGTTTCTAGGCTCTTGAGGGGCTTACGTAATACTGATGGTGACGTCAGCTAGCGAATGACTTGATTATGGTGACAGATGCTTGATTGACAGATCGCATTCCTCCATTGTAATTGAAACGAGATGATAATTTTGGTTGAACTCAAATCTGAGAATAAGCCCTTAATTGGTCAGTAAGTTGTACTTTTATTGATTAATAACACTCGGGTAGGTTTTTTATGTCTTAAATTGCGTTTATCTTCATTGTCGGCCATGTTGTGTCCATAACTACAATGAATGAATTCAGTTATAGCTATGCCCCGCCCATCTCTAGCTAAGCTCCACCCACACCTCGCTGATGTTGGAATGGGTCCATCCCTGAACATCAATCTCCAGAAAACTATGCAGGTAAGCTGGTGAATATTTTGAAACTAATTTGACTGGTTGTTATTGCTGCCTATGGCAAATCAGTTAAAATATTCACAGCATGTTTATTAAATAGTAAATACATAAAATGTGTACAACAGCGCTTAGCCCGTTACCAATTATGCTTTCGTGACGTACTTATCTACGTCAATCATAACGTCATTGTCAGCATCAACTATGACGTCATCATACACATCACGTAGTTGATTACGACGGCATCATACTGGTCACGTAGTTGATTATGATGTCACCCTACTCGTCACGTAGTTGATTGTGACGTCATCCTGCACGTCACGTAGTTGATTATGACGTCATTTGATTGATGGATAAATTAGAGATTAATTAAATCAGAAACGAGTAACTCTATTTTATAAATCGAGATTTTTGTGTCCGAACAATCATTTCTTATCTACAACACCAGTGAAATATGCCAGAGCTGATGTAATGGCGATGTCAGTCGCTGTTAAAGGAATATATCATAAGCGAGTATTGTTTTAGCTCGAACGTTAGTCAGACTGCACTGTTAAGTGGTAACTAATGGACCTTTCCAGTTTATCCATCAATCATATGACATCATAATCATCTACGTGACGTGTAGGCTGACGTCATAATTAATGACGTCATGAAAGGCGTAGCTAAATTCCTCACGCGTATTGATGACCGACTAAGCGCTGTTGTACGAATTGTATATTTTTACTATTTAATAAATGGGCAGGTCAAATTAGTTTTAACATATTCAACAGCTCACTCGTATAGTTGTCTGATAGTCAGGGAATTCATGGATCCATCGATCCCAACACGGGCGAAATGTGGGTGGAGCTTAGCTAAAGATGGGCGGGCATAGCTAAAACGGATCTCCTCCATTAGCATCCTGTTGAATTAAATATAATAACCCCGGGTATTTTGACTTCTTAGTTTGCGTTGTTTTAGTCAGACAGACGATCTAAATAACATCAGCTTGGACCTACTGTTTCACTTTCAGGACCTTGTGAAATCAATAGTAGGAACTTGAACCACCAAGCTCCCTATTAGATGTATTAAGTCAGTCAGTCGGTCGGTCGGTCGGTGGCTGGGTGGTGGGTGGGTGGGTCAGGCGGGCGGTCCGTCGGTCCATCCGCGTGTACGTGTGCGCGTGCGTGCGTACGTGCGTTTGCGTGCGATTGTGAGCGTGGAGGTGTGCGTGTTTCCATGCGTCTGTGTGCGTGTGTGCGCACGTTGCTCCGTTTGCTGGGATTGCTTACTAGAGCTGAAAGGGGCATAACTACGAGTGGTTTAATAAAGCACACGGTACTCTCCCTTAGTAGTTTGATAAACTAAAGACTTCTTTCTATTCTACGTGGCCATATCGATCTACTATCGTAGACTCGGAGAAAATGATATGGAATTTTATATCGATTGGAGGGGAACTTAACGACCAACATGACGATAAACGGCGTTAGACAAAGGCTGCCTGTATATATCTGAATTAATGAATAATTATTTAGGCGCCATTCTGACGATGAGATCGTTCTAGGGAGGATTGGCGAGGGGCAATGTCATCCACCAGAGATCCGAACAAAACAAAACCCTCTCGTGTATCATTATGCATAATGAAATCAACACGGTGACGTAGTTGATCATAAAAGAGTTACTTCCCCTATGTTAAAAGGATGACCATGATTACGCTGGTTGCCGGGCAAGTACTGGGTCAATACCGGGCCACCCTCACCAACCCTCTTAAGATATGTTACCCATTGGTCAGGTTTGACAATAGAACTTCACAGACATAACAGATCAGATACGCCATGACAATCAATCAAGCAAGCGGGCGAGCAACAAACCAACCAACCAATTGGTTTGAGCTAAATGGCTGTCTGTCTAGTAGGGGCCTCTTCCCGTAATATGGTCATATAGTATCTTTTTGAACAGCGTATACTGGTGTTTCTGTGATGACAAGCCATCGAGTTTTTGCATGTTTGCACAACTCTGTCAATATGTTACTCTACGTCCATCCGTCTGGCTATCTGCGCAGCTATAACCAATTTACATGTTCAGCTTTAATTAAATGTGCTGTGGACTAACGTCAATTATTGCTATCTTGGGGGGTATTCGGGGGAAACAATTGCTCCCTGATTTTCAAATTTAGCACAAAATTGTCGTCCAGTCATGACATGAATCATCCATATTGGAATGCAAAGGTCATGTAGGGCCAGCTTATTGGTAGAATTGGTGTCGGTCTGACACCATGCCACCTTTTTTTGAAGAGTTGATCGATCTTTAGCCGAGTCGTTGATGAACACCTGTTTTCAAGTTCCAGTCCTAGAAATAGCTTAAAACATGTTGCCAAAACAAAAACAGAAACATTTGAACGCAATGTTGAACACGTTGTAAGAAATGTTTTGTTGAATATTTTGAACATAATTTTATTGCAATGTCTTCCAATCCAATGGAGCTTTCCAGTTTTCACTATGTCCCGCCCAGCTAGACAGCCAATCTCCACGGGCACCTCGCTCGTGTTGGAATCGATTGATCCCAGAACTCGTAGACTATCAATTTTCAGTCAAATTAGTTTCAAAATATTCAATGTCAGCATGTTTATCAAATAGGAAAGACATACAATTCGTACAACAACGCTTTAGCCCATCACCGATTATGCGTTCGTGACGCACTTAATTACGTCATCCATGACGTAATTGATTATGACGTCATCATACACGTTACGTAGTTGATTATGACGTCATATGATGGATGGAAAAAATGGAAATACCCATTATGTTAATAAGTATTCAACAATACGTTTTATTTTGTTTTGCAAACGCGTTAAGTTATTTCTGATACTCGTTGTATCGATACACTCCTTCGTTTCTATGACGCGCCACGCACTTTAAATATTGACATTTTGTCCTCTGATTAATATTTGTGGTTTATAAACATAACTGACTAGGTCTATAGTTATACTAAGAGTTCCGCGCTGAAGTAGGTCAAGGATGCTACTGATGAAATATGCTGAATAGTTTGAAAACAGTTTGATTGGGCGTTGTTTCCACCCTAGTAGCGGTAGTAACAACGTTCAGTCGGATAATTAATTTTGTTAAAGGTGCGTATTCACAGCTAAACTACTGAAAATTAAATTGTTTAAATTATATACTTGTAGAGGCTTAAACTGTGAGCCTATATGTAATGAAACGAAATAAATCTTAACATATGATGATTTCATTCCATATAAATTAATATAATTTTTAAGTTGCGAAATTGAAATAGAGGCACGAGCCTCTATTTCAATTTCGCAACTTAAAAATTATATTAATTTATATGGAATGAAATCATCATATGTTAAGATTTATTTCGTTTCATTACATATAGACACAAAATTAAATCCTATATAAGAATACAATTTTAACAATTTTATTTTCAAGCATTCTGGTGTGAATACGCACCTTTAATAATAATAATTAGTGGAATTGTAAAGAAAAGTCCATACCGTCATTTAGTGTGGTCTACTTGACAACATTTATCATCATATTAGAGAAATATTGTACCCACAACAGGAACGTTTAGGGTACATTTTGGAAAAAAACATTACCAAATTTTCTGCAAGATGTTTATAGACACAGTTGGAAAACAAAATGCGACTGCCATTTATCAGTCAGAAGGAAAGAAATGGTGTGTCAGAGCCCATAAATTTCAACAAAAGAATTGGGGAGGTTCTCTGGACACCCCACTCAATCGGAGGGGCGCAAGAAAGATCCCAACACCGGGGGTGTAGAAACGTACTTGAACCTGGGGCGGGTAGGGCGTGGTGGGAGGGGGGGGGGGGCTGGGCTGAAGTATGGGTGGGGCCAAAACCTAGGGCGCTACATGGGGATACCGTATGGCAAAGGAAAAACATCCCCTCTGCACCCACCCCCTTGCTCCTACGCCTATGTTTGAAGCCGCATGTACATATGCCTATATCTTCCTACGCCTATCAAATACGTGATCAGAACTTTATCCCTTGTTCCATCAAGCCTGATTACTTCTGGCTGGGTTAAGCCTGAGGGGTGTTATTGATATAATTTACTAGCGTCCGTTTGCCGGGTAATCGATGGCTGTAGGATGATTAACCACACAATTGTTTAATTGCTAACGAATAACTAATAAATTTGGCCATGTATAAAACAAATGGCTAGTGGGCATTTCTGATCATCGAACTATTACCAGTCTGTCAGAGCGCACTATCCGAGCAGGGTCCATTTTAGCTATGCACCCCCCCCCCCACCCCCCATTTCCAGTTAAACAGTGGTGCGCGGACAAAATCCCCGCCTCCCCCCCCCCCCCCACCCCACCCAAGACAAAATCTTAGGGGGAATAATCCTACCGGACTACTACTACTAATACTACTACTACTACTACTACTACTACTACTACTACTACTACTACTACTACTACTACTGCTGCTGCTGCTGCTACTGGGCTTGCACGTAAATTGAAGTCATCGCGTTGCCAGTGCGTTAAAAAAACTAAGCAAAACTGCTACTGCCAGTGCATTCGTACTCGCGAGATCTCCTTCGAGACGAGATCAAGAAATGTATTCTCGAAGAAGCCACGCCTCTATTTTTAGATTGCTGCCAGTGCCGCGATGGGGACATGGTGAAGGAATACGGTGTGTATCCAAACGAGTCTCATATGAATTTGCCAGTGTTTATCCGACATGTGAAAGCTGGTCCGCTAAACCAAGAATCTTGTCTTGGCGCGATGGTCCAGCGGAAAGATGTATGGGTTGTTGATGCTATTCGGAATTGCAGGATGGCGGTTCGATCACCGACGGGGAAATGATGGTCAACAAAGTAAACATAGGCGAGGGCGGGGTTAACACGATAATTGAAGCCAACGCGTTGCAAAACTACTACTACCCCCCCCCCACCACCCCCACCCCCCCACACACACACACGCACAACCCCCCCCCCATTCCTCCCTCCCCCCTCTCCTCCCTCCCCTCTCTCTCTCTCTCTCTCTCTCTCTCTCTCTCTCTGATAACAGTGATAGTAATAACAATACCGTCTATGGCCTTCAGTCCAGGCAACTACTGCAATAACCATAGCGTTACTATTGACATTATGGAAATGCAGCACTCTACATGCAATTAACAACACATCCGTATGTCCCAAGCCAACCATACAGCAAAGCTGTTTGAATTGCTTTGAAACAATTTGCCTGTAAGCCAATACTGCCTTAGTCATGTTAGTAGGCGTCGGCGCAATAGGAGCTGCTGCCGTCAAAATAACGGGTTCTGTTTGATTACACACCCAATGGCAATACTGACGGTTATATTACATACCATTCAGAAATTAAAGGGATGTAATCTCATCTCAAATATTATACTGCACCGATAGATTATGGTTTATAGATTCCATTTCATTCATATCCTGTCACATTCCCTTATCTGTATCACAATTATCTGCTTTGTAATATCGCGTAAATGTTGAACAGTGACCGCCACCATTTTGTCTCCTCAAGCGATAGTGCGCGATGTCATGTAAGTGTCAATGCATTAGATTATTTATTATGTAACACTAATCTCGTTGAATATTTTGAAACTGATTTGACTGGAAGTTGTTGCTGCCTATGGCAGCAACAACATCCAGTCAAATTAATTTCAAAATATTCAACAACCTACCTAACTAGGCAATGCCTAAGGCGCCAGATTTTAGAGGGCCGCCAAAAAGGGAGTGGGGGCGCCTCTCACCACCCAAACTGCATGCACTCAGGGGAAATAAGATTTCTAAAAAATCCACACTTAGGACAAGAGCCATATTTCGCTATAGAAATGCAGGAAATGCCCTCTCAGAGCATCTGGATTTCGAAATTTTCCGGGGAAGGAGGCCCAGACACCCCACTTAAAGGTGGTCCTTTGCCTTTGCCTAGGACGCCAGAACCCCTAGGGTCGGGCCCTGCGCGGAATAAAAGAATAGCATGCAGTGGAGGCATCCGATCTGTTAATTAATTATCTGACGTCATGATGAAGTACATACATAGGCTCCGTCCTGAAAACCGAAAGGTCGGTCACGAAATGTGTACGAATTTATGTCTTTGGTGAGTTTACACTTTAATGAACATTCTGGTGAATATTTTTTAAACTGATTTGTCTGGGAGCTCCCAGTCAAATTAGCCTAAATATTCAACAGCTTACATAATTTGGATTTTTTTATTGGAATTCAACGGTCAACGAATATATATATAAAACGATTTCAACACCCGTAAAACAAGTGGGCCGAGCTTAGCTAGAAATGGGCGGGGCATAACTAGACATTCACGCACGCACGCACGCACGCACGCACGCACGCACGCACGCACGCATTCACCACCACCACCACCACCACCACCACCACCACCACATGCACACGCACATACGTACGTTGGATGCACGCGCGCACGCTCACACTACCACCACCACCCCTCACACACACACCCATTGAATATTCTGCTAATTCAGAATCAGAATTAGCATGTCATTATACTACTTATACATGGCTATTCAATCATGTTCACGAAATTACCATAACGATCTTCGCCAGGTTCGCAATTCCCTGTGAAGAGAATAAAATTGTGTGAGTTTTATACATACACTACAACGATTCTCCATCCCGCAACGAGCAGACGACACGAAATGCCTCTCAGAACCTCCTGTATCCAGTCCAGACGTTGTTAATTTTATGGAGGGATGATATTTATTAGTATACACGAATTATCGAATATCATCGACCAGGATACACGGTGCAGGCCGATGTAAGAAAGCTATATTAATACAGTACTGTTAAAAAATAAGTGAGTACGTTTCCAAAACAAAAAAAAACCCTGAAACATATTAATTAGTTCCGTGGATGATTCCACTTTATCCATCAATCATATGACGTCATAATCAAATGTGACGTGTAGGATGGCGTCATAATTAATTACGCCATGAATGACTATATAATAAACATGCTGTTGAAATTTTTGAAACTAATTTGACTGGGCGCTGTTGCTGCCAAGATGTACGAAAGGTTCTGTTGACTATGCTGTGCATAATTGGATTGGAAGACATTGCAATGTCTTCCATTGACTTCCAATCCAATTATGTCCAAAATATTCAACAGTTCTTTTCATTAATTTTTTAGGGTGGGTGGGGGCAGGTTAAGTTATTTCTAAGCTGTACTGTATTATCCACAGAAACGTGGCGCTTATGCATAGGCATACGACCCCGGAAATTATCCACCGTCCACTTTGTCAGTCACGCGCACCAACCAACCTCTAACCTCAAATATAGCACCACCAAGAAGCGACGACACCTGCATGCATTTCAATGCATCAATAACAGACACAGCTTGAGGGACAATAACAAGGGCATCAGTGACAGCAATAACAAGCGTCATGTATGACACTAGCATTAGAGCACTAACTAGAATATTGACAATTGTAACTCCCGCCATCTCCACCCAGCCCCACCACCACAGCGATCCCACCACTACCACCACCACCACAACCACCACCACCACCACAACAACAACAACAACAACAACATCATCATCATCATCACCAACAAAAACAAACCAGCGAAGCTAAGACCCCGAACTCGCATTCCCTTTGTGACAGAATGGTCTTCAAAACAACCACGAAAGCATGCGCGTAGTGCCGAATCTCATTGTAGTTTCCTGATTATCTGTTTAAGCGTTCTTTCATGTCGTGACATAATGCGCGGCAATCCTTCTTATACGGGTTCGCCTAATGTTACCCCCTAGGTCAATCTAATGCGCAGCCATCAGATTAGAATGTTACTGGTCTATGATATATTGAACCGTCTAGTCTAACTACAGTCCAGCTCATAAATAAGTGTAGTTTTTTTCCAAAACAAACCAATTTTAAACAGATGTAAGAAATGTTCTGTTAAATATTTTGAGACATTAGGCAGCAATGTTTTCCAATCCAATTATGTTCAAAATATTCAATAGAACGTTTTATTTTGTTTTTGGAAACGGATTACGTTATTTCTGAGCTAATCTGTACGCATACAGTGTTGGACTGTCTTTAACGCTAAATGCCAATAACGCCAAATTATGTGTTTGTTGCTAACTGTCTTAGACTAAGCAATTTTGGCAGATCCCTTTGTCTTCATTTTCAGCCGATTTAGAATTTAAATCCGAACAAAAAAAATCGAATGACTCGTCAGAAGTATTTAATCACCTAAGATTCGGTTCCAGATGTATTTAATCACCTAAGATTATGTATCAGAAATATTTAATCGCATAAGACTCGGTGTCAAAGATATTTACTCTTCTGGGCCTCGGTAACAGAAGTATTTAATCATGTAAACCTCAGTATTAGACGTTTTAAATCACGTAAACTTCGGTATCAGAAGTTTTTAATCATGGAAGCCTCGGTATCTGAGGTATTTAATCATGTAAGCCTCGGTATCAGAAGTTTTTAATCGTGTAAGCCTATGTATCCGAGGTATTTAATCATGTAAGCCTCGGTAACTGAGGTATTTAATCATGTAAACCTCGGTATCTGAGGTATTTAATCGTATAAGCCTCGGTATCTGAGGTATTTAATCATGTAAGCCTCGGTATCTGAGGTATTAAATCAGGACTCAGCATCAGAAGTAATCAATCGAGCAAGAATACAAACATATAACCGAACGATTTTAGCTCAGCTGACTAATCAGCTTACTTTAGCGACGATCCCTCGGCAAGCGTCTGGCCATATGACCATAATGGCACATTTCCTTCCTGAATGGATTTAGATAATACCTGTTGAAAATGATCCTAGTGACATAATATCGGTGTTGCGAATGTGAAGTTAATCTGCTATCAAACACCAGCATTATCCCCCTTAGACATTTTCTACAGTATAGGAACTGGTCACGAAAGATAATGGCCCCTTCCACAGTATCCATCCATTATATGATGTCATAATCAACTACGTGACGTATAGAATTACATCACAATCAATGGCGTGATTATGATGTCACGAATGACGTAGATAAGTATATCATGGACGCATAGTTGAAGACGGACTATGCGTTGTTGTACTGAATATTTTGCAAGTAATTTGACTGGGCGCTGTTGCTGCCATAGGCAGCATGGCAGCAACAGCACCCAGTCAAATTACTTGCAAAATATTCAACAACTGGGACTGTACAGTTTTCAGGAAATTGATAGTCAGGGCATTCGGAGATCTATCAATCCCAACACGGCGAAGTGTGTATATTGAGTTTAGCTAATGATGGGTGAGTCATAGCTAAAACTGGGAAGGTCTATTCTTCAGTAGGCTTGCATGTTTCGTCATATTTAGAGCTAGCAACTTCTATGCCGGGGTGTGTGCATCGGGTGGTGTGGGTGTGTGCGAGTGTGCAGACATTGAATGGGTGCAGCGAATACTCACTCGGGTCAGTAGTCATGACCAAGGGGTGGGACTTTCATAACATGGGCATCCACATGTCATGGGCCTTTGACACTATCAAACGATCACAAATCCTGGACGTACTACATCAAGTTGGGTGAATCTGCGATTAGTCAGACTGCGATTGTTAAGTTTCATTTATAGCAGTATCAACGGTGGTGATTTGTAGTAGTAGTAGTAGTAGTAGTAGTAGTAGTAGTAGTAGTAGTAGTAGTAGTAGTAGTAGTAGTAGTAGTAGTAGTAGTAGTAGTAGTAGTTACTGCATATTGTATGTACCTAAAATTCCCTACTATTTTTCGTATAAATGTACATAATTTGCTTAGCAGTGATAGTTTGTTACTTGATAAAAGACAGCCATTGAACTTCTAGTAGTTAGGTTTGATCCGGTAGTATTTCGGGAGCAGTACAGGTCTATCACTTCGAAAGAAATCACAAAGGAATAGGTAATGGTACTCATCACCTATATCGTGTCGATCACAGAGTCAAAAACCAAGTTGAAAGTGAGAATAAAACGTGGAGTCTGCAGCGTTCGAGACCTCCATTACGACCACATGTCTTAAAGAGTTGCTAACTTTTGCCCCCCCCCCCCCAAGGCAAATTGTTCTTTAACAATTGTGTTCGAAAGCCAATGCGTCGGTTGACCGGGTTCGACTGTGTTTTCTTGCACACGAGTTCATATTGATATGAATAATATATAATTTGCTATAAAACCAACTTCTGTCGTAGCTGGTTTTGGCTGGCTGGCTAGTTAGTATGGCATCTAGTTGCTACAGGCTGGCACATAGTATTTTATACATGGTTCGTGGTAATTTTTGTATTAGAATGTTATTAATTAAATAACTTCTCGTGAATTTAACCACTTCATTGCGGATTTGTCAGTTTGGAGTATCTAATTTCTTGTGCGTAATAAACCTGTTCTCTGTTCTTGATTACCGGTTCCATGTTCATAACAACTGGTTCCCTGTGCACAACAACTAATACCCGGTACCTTGTGTATGATAAATGATTCATATGCATGAAAACTGGGTCCATGTGCAAAGATACTGGGTCCGTATACAAAGTAGCTCGTTGCATGGGCACGGTAACTGGCTCTTTGTGGCTGACTACACCGCCTACGCGTGCATTGCATTTCCTATGTATGATAATTTGTTCCCTGTACATAATAACTGGGTTCTTGTTCGCGAAACATGATGTCCTATTTGAACCGTCTTCTAGCCTACCCATGGCACAACAATTTAACAACTAAAGGCAGAAAATTATAATTTTTAAGTCCGAAAAGGAAACATCTAAGACGATAAATAATTTAACACGTAAGAAATTGTTTTGGTGAATGTTTTGAATCTAATTTGGCTTGTAGCTGCTGTTGCCAATGACAGCAACAGATTCCTGTCGAATTAGATACCAAATATTCAACAGCATACGTGGATGATTGATTTAAGTTTCAGTCAACTGGCACTTCGATTTTCAAGGGGTTAATCCCACATCGGACGTTTGCTAGGTGTAATGGACGTGGATTCGAAACAATTAGTTTTTAGGCAAGTTTATTTGCTTCATTTATCCAAAATTTGTATTTTTTTAATTCAAAATTGTAAACTTAATAGCGTATTTAGTCGCAGTTGAACGAGAGGCGAGTTGTAGTTTCACAACTTAATGTGGTTCTGTTGGCCGTTCTGTTGGTGCTTAATATTAACCAATCAGTTGCTTATACATGTTTTAAGCGATAACCTGATGAAGCGACAACTCGAGCTGATTTACCCCTTTAACATTCATATCAGTCAAATGGCTTCCGCAGTGGTCTTCTGAAATGTCGATTTGCAGACCAAGAGAAAACTATCTTTGAAAATTTACCACTGGAATGACTGGCTCGTTAACCGAGCCAGTCATTCTAGTGGTAAATTTTCAAAAATAGACCTCTCTTGATCTGCAAATGGACTTTTTCTATGAGAAAATTGAAATTTCCTTGAATAAATTCAAGAGTTAAACGGTTAAGACGGCCGATCAAGTATCTTAACCATTTATACCGGAAATTTTGGTTTTTTTACTCACGTCGCAATACGCTAGTGTTAATTTGAGCATGGAGTGCTGCTTGTTGTTCCCGTTGCTGTTCTTAAAACAGTCTTAGCCACTCTGGTTCTACTGGATCTCCGTACCTGGATGGAAGCTTGTCCAGCGGGGTCCTGAAAACGTAGGCTATAACAATGCTGGGATCAAAAAGTTAAAACGACGCGGATATTGGACAAATTTGTCCTTGTTTTGATTTCAATTTTCTCATAGAAAATGTCAATTTGCGTACCAAGATAGGGTTATTCCTTTTTAAATCACCACTAGAATGACTGGATCGGTTATCGAGGCATACATTCCAGTGGTAAAATTTCAATTATAGTCTTCTCTTGGTCTGAACATTTCTCAAGGCCATTGTAGAGGGCTTGTGTGTTAAGGGGTTAATCCTTAATGGAGGAACCCCGTTTTAGCTATGTCCCGCCCATCTCTTGCTAGGCTCCACTCACGCTTCGTTGGGATCGATCGATCTCTGAACTAATTGACTATCAATTTCCATAAAACTATGCAGATAAGCTATTGAATATTTTTAAACTAATTAGTTTCAAAATATTCAACAGCAAGTTTATTAAATAGTAAAGACATACACGTCGTACAAAAATGCGTAGCCCGTCATCAAGTATGCGGTCATGACGAACTTAACTACGTCATTCATGACGCAATTGATTATGACGTCAGCCTACACGTCCCGTAGTTGATTATGACGTCATATGATTGATGGATAAATTGGAATCCTCCATTAACACTCCAACCGTCCAAAACCGGCGGGGGACCTTTCGGACATGCCCATAGATATGGATATTTTGGTTAGATGGCCCATGCGCGTACCCTCACTATGGGAAATCGCAATTGCGCATGACCGGGTATTCGCTGACTGGCTGACGCAGACGATCAGCTACATAATTATGTAGCCTCCAAAATGGTCACAATTCGCTT
This sequence comes from Chaetoderma sp. LZ-2023a, assembly GCA_034401795.1. NCBI lineage: Eukaryota > Metazoa > Mollusca > Caudofoveata > Chaetodermatida > Chaetodermatidae > Chaetoderma > Chaetoderma sp. LZ-2023a. Next base: position 60,385,699 of record CM067362.1, on the reverse strand, counting down.
ATTGGTAATTTGAAGAGAAATTGAACAGAGGCAAATTTACATATTTTTGACAGAATTAAGATTGTATTGGTTATTATAATCTGGCACTACGTACTAGAATTGGAGACCGGTGAGAAAATACTGAATTCTGAAATGCTGCTTTTGAGAAGGGATCTCTTTTGAGAGAGTCATGAGTGATCTAGCAAGTGTATGCTAAATGGGGCAGGCATTCCGGAATATACGGGAGCTATTAACGTAGAGCGGTGCTTTGAATGCTTTACGGACGCATTTACAGCGGATCTATATACACAATGTATATAAAATGCGGGCTCGTCGTTCCGGGACAGCCCGTAGCCGGAGATGACACAAATCCATCTTATAAATATTCCGTCGGTGATGGCAGTTTGGCTCCGAAGCCAACCACTTCGATCTAAGCTCACTAGACGCTTTACGTTTCGTAGTGTTTGCGACTAATGGAATATAGGAAAACCTGATTATACAGCCCCCTATCTATCCACAGGAACCAAAACATGGTAGCCATTTAAGACAGATGATTGATGGACATATATTTTAAAGAAGCGTCATTTTTCGTCTCAGAAGACGTTCCATATGCTAATTGGCGCGCGCTAAAGAAAGCTATATCGTTTGTGGTACTGCTTTGTAGCGCCCTAATGTGTCTTTTAAGTCAGGTTTGACGGTATGCGTATTGATCTGTTCCTGCCACACTGGCTGTTGTTGAACTGTGGTACTACTTTGTGTGGTTGTGCGTTATGTGTTTGTCATCTCGTTGTGTTCAAGGCAGTAAGCCACGGGCAGACGAGAGCATACGAGAGCGAGCTCAATGCTTAGCCGTTCGCTGTGCATATAGTTAGTTTGTATTACAGATGGCAGTTGATAATTTATCGTCACAATGTCTTTTTTTTCTCGGTTAGAGGGATGGCTCACGTAGCATAAAAATCAATATTGCAAAGATAGTACCCTATTTAAAACTAACCTGCTGATATAATAATTCTGCAATGAGGTATGCTGGGTGGTATTGCATAACGCCATTTGGCGAAATTGTCTGTAGAATTCGCTTGGGATCTGCCACCTGTAACCATGTCACAGTGGATTCCACTTTTGTGTGAAGAGGTTGGTTCCTGCAAACTATCTAGGAAGGTGATAATTGTAGAGACGGTGTTTAGGTTTCCATAATATGTTCAAATGGTAAAGATGTGGCGGTATGTTTAAACTGAAATCTGTAGAAACCTCCTCTCTCTCTCTCTCTCTCTCACACACACACACACACACACACACACACTCTCTCTCTCTCTCTCTCTCTCTCTCTCTCGCTCTCTCTCTCTCTCTCACACACACTCTCTCTCTCTCTCTCTCTCTCTCTCACACACACACACACACACACACACACACACACACTCTCTCTCTCTCTCTCTCTCTCTCTCTCTCTCTCTCTCTCTCACACACTCACACACTCTCTCTCTCTCTCTCTCTCTCTCTCTCTCTCACTCTCCCCCTCCCTCTTCCTTCTTCAGGCCTCAACCCTCGACTATCTCTGAGGGTTGGGCGTGTAAAGGATTGGAGTTTGTTCACTGGTCCGAACGATCGCATTCAAAAGTGGAATGAAGACCGCGCAAAGGCCAATTCAAACTAAAACGTTTATAGGTCCTGCGTGAGAACAGACTGGGGTCATGTGAAATACAGGATATCTGCATGTGTGAAGAGATTGTGCACTTGTTCAGGCCCCTGCCTGGCTGTGTTAAACCTTGAAGTCTGTGTCGCAATAGATGGATCCATTTATAGCCATGCCCCGCCCATTTCTATCTAATCTCTCTCAAACATATTGCATGTCTTGGAATCTATTTAGATACTTTGAACTCTGTAGTATCAGAATCCTAATATCGAGGTAGTTATACAGTATATTGGTAAGCTGTTGAATATTTTAAAACTAATTTGATTGTGGCTGTTGCTGGCTATAGCAGCAACAGCTCACAGTCAATTTACTTTCAAAATATTCAACAGACTGTACACTTGACCGACTTTTCGAACATCACGATGGAGTTATCATATGTTATTATGATTGTGACGTGAGCCTATATGTGATGTCATTGATTTTAACCTCATATACTTTAGTGAAAGGTCGCATCTCTCTATTAAGTCACGGGTATAATAAATCGCTATGCTGGATTTAGTGAACAGGGGTACCGGATAACTCGGACCGGTTCTCCATGACCCTAACTGGTGTAAAACACGGGAGCGTCAAAAATCTAATTACGAGTGCACCAGAAAAATAAATACCCAACAATGTCTTTCATTGCCAAGATGATGGTGGTCCCAACGTATCCACTAAATGTCGTCCCAACATATATCATGAAATTGGTCCAACATTTGTTGTCTAGTTCTCTGCTCATTGGTCTAACGATGGCTTATCCCACCTACTCAACGTTGGCCCAATATATCTAATAACTGTTGTTCAACCATTGCAAAGCAAGTCATTTCAATTATAAATACATATTTGCAAGCCTTACATTATCTTAAGGTTCCTGCAATAGTTGCCGCATAATTGTAAAATAATGTTAACATGTATCATTGTTGTTGGGTTTTTTGTCATCTGTTGTTGTTGTTGTTGTTGTTGTTGTTGTTGTTGTTGTTTTTGTTGATGTGTTTGTTGTTGTTGTTGTTGTTGTTGTTGCTGCTGTTGTTGTTGTTGTTGTTGTTGTTGTTGTTGTTGTTGTTGTTGTTATTATTATTGTTGTTGTTGTTGTTGTTGTTGTTGTTGGTTTGGTTTGGTTTTATTGGCCACTCACACCTAGATGTATTCGAGCCATGGCACTCTTTGAGGTACTTCCCCGAAGGGGTGCCTTGTTTCCCCGAAGGGTTGCGTAAATAAGTAAAAACTGAAATAATCAAAAGTTAAGATCTTGCTAGGGGTGTATGCATTGCCTATTGTTGCCTAATGACCCGTTGTAGGCGGGTGTAAGTGTTGGATACAGTGTAAGAGGGGGTGGGAGGAGGATCGCTTCATTTCACTTGGGGTTAGGATAGGTGACTCAGGGGCTTCCACAGTAGGGGTAAGAGATGAAATTTGCTTCTTCACCAAATCAGGGGGGAAATCAATTCCACCCACCTCCCACCCACCCCCAAAACAACAACAACAACAACCCGGCCCTTCGTGGCGGCGAACCATGGAGGAAAAGTAAAATCCTGGGCTCACTGCTTTGCAGTACTGTTGACATTTCTGCACGCTGCGTCATGGGGAACATAGCTTTCCAGTCCTTCTGGAAGCTATGGATTCGTTGATCAAAGATGCCCTTGATAAAGAGGCTACGTTTATACAATGTAACCTGCGTATCCTTGATGCCGTATAACTATAACAGCTGGGCAGCTCCAAAGGCAGCACTAGACAAACTCGATGGCTGCAACCCCAAACACCTACGCGCCATCACTGGACGCCGATGGCCAGACAGCATAATTTCCAACGATGCACTATACAAGATGTGTAATACATCGCCGCTGTCTGTAAAAGTCGCCCAGCAAAGATGGTCCATGCTTGGCCATGTGCTAAAGATGCCAGAAGAGACGCCAGCTCAGAGCGCCTTGGAAGTCGCCCTACTCGGAGCCAGCAAATACAAAGCCAGGAGAGGACGTCATGGCATAAATCTGCTAAGCGTGCTACGAGGTGACCTCAAGAAAGCAGGACTCGGTACAATCAAGCCAAGAATGGACCTGAGGAACCTAAGGATTTCGACTGAGGACAAGACACAATGGGCAAAGGCGAAGAAGGACTGATTGCAGCTTACTGGAGGCAATGCTTATATTATCTGATGTGGTTCATGATGTCTCTTATCACCGAGGTTACAGGATTTATTTAAGGTGCATAGCTTCCTAGTGAATAAATTAATTGGTTAAACCTATAGAATATTGGCCGGAAAAGATCATATTTTGGCTAGCTTTTATTCCTTGTGTCATTGTTTTACTGGATAACGTACAGATTCGTGGCTTCTGCTGCTGCTGCAGCTACTACTACTACTACTACTACTACTACTACTACTACTACTACTACTACTACTACTACTACTACTACTACTACTACTACCACTACTACTACTACTACTACTACTACTACTACTACTACTACTACTACTACTACTACTACTACTACTGGCCCAGTCGCGGGAATGATGCTTATATATTTCCTCTGGTTTTTTGTAATTATATTGTATTCCTTATTTAATGTTCTAAGGCAGTAGTCAGCCGGCCGGCCAACCATTGAGCGAAGCCACACAACCCCTCTATTGATACCGCTTCGTCGCCTCTAATTCTATAAGGCCGTGCCTGCCTCACTGGCTGCCATCCCATCTCAGAAGGACATGGCGTGTTTTGCTCTCTGGACAAGTTCAGTTTATTCTTTGGCATCCCTCCCAGTCAGAATCGATCTCTTCCTCAACAAGCTATTTCTATATATCACCCGACGACGCTAAGCGAAATGACAGGCGGTTTTAGTCGGTAAATCTTGTCCGAATTCGTTTGTGTTTCTTGCCAGCCGATTCGGAATAATTCGGTTATACGGTGTGTTGGCTTCGGGGCGTGGTGGTGGTGGTGGGGTAGAGGTGAGGCGTGGGTGTATAATGTGGCCAAAGCGAAGCACCATTAATGGCATGATACGCTCTCTCTTGACTCACGAGTTATAATTCATTTCCATAGATGACCACACGTACGGCAAGTAAAGCTTGAATTAGTCCTAGCATACTGAATGAGGGTACGGAAGCAAAAGCGTGGTGTTTTATCACCGCTTCAATAAAATTATACTTTCTCTGAGTTCGTGGGATGGAAATTGGTGTTTATTTCGAAAACGGCATTGATGAAATGCTGTTGCTGTTTTTGGACAGCAACAGTTTTTCACCAACGCTGTTTTCGAAATAAACGTCGGTTTGTGGGAATCAAAAAGAAATGAATGCGTGTCGCTGATTAATCAGTTAAGAAAATAGTCTTGCCATGGTTGTTCCCAAGAGACGGGAATTACTGCACGTCTTTTGGTGGCTGGCAAAGGAACCGTACAAGAGGCAGGTCATGCTGGAATAAATGGTAATCATCATCCATGCTTGATTATTCGTATCCCAACTTGTCCAGTACACCGGGGTTGAGTGGGGGAGGTCAGTTAGTGTACATCGGAAACAGATCACGTGGCAATTGGTACATCTGCATCAAGCATCTCCTGAAACCAATCTTTAGCCAGCTCGCGGTTAGATCATTGTCATCTTGGTGGCGGGTTTGCTAGAGACAACGATTGCTAGATCGAAGTGCGCAGTGGCGTAGACAGTGCATTCTGTGGGGGAGGGGGGGGGGGGCTGGGTGTATGATGGTGATCGGCTAGAATGAGTGTTTCCCTCCACCCAGTCGGGGTGTTCGGGGAGGGGGGTCTCCGACAGAATATTTTGAAATCTAGATGATCTCAGATGGAATCTCCTGCATTTTAATGAGAACAAAACATTGTATTATCTGAACAATTAAACAGATAGTTGATCAAACTTTGCCTAATTGGATGATAAGAACCTTGTATAAAGCTAGACCCAAAAAAATCTATGGAATACCTGTATTCTGAAAAATTGGCATTTAGGCATTTTCCTCTGTAGGCAACCGATGCTCCTGTTTCTAAGCGATGCAAATTGGTAGCAAATGGTAAAACAGTACATTATATATTCACAACCCTTCAGCTCGCACATCAGGCCAGTCGTGACACCCAGTAGGGGATTCGGGTCAACCCGTCTTAATGGACCTTCAATGTTGGTCTGTAAGATGGTTAGTGCTCCCGTGAAATGGGCGGGATGGTGTCAGGTGTGGGGGAAATGGAAACTTGGCCGTTCTTAGAAGCCATCCTCGGCATTCTGGGTGATACAAGAGGATCTTTACTTTGTTATAGATTAGGGCATCTTCATTTTAAATGCGCTTAGCGATACTTTATACCCAATTACGTCACGTGTAGGCTGACATCACAAACAAAATACATAATGAAGGATATATCTAGCACCGTCGTGGACATAGAATAGTTCGGCAGGTGTACGAATTGTGTGTCTGATGAATTTGCTATTTAATAAACATTCTCTTGAATATTTTGAAACTAATTTGATTGGGCGCTGTTGCTGCCATAATATTCAACAGCTTAATTGTATGGTTAGCTTGAAATTGGGATTCTGGGAATTCATGGTTTAAAATGGGTGTGGGGTGTGGGTGGCATAGCTTAAAATGGATCATTCTATTCGTGGTGTCTCTAACCTAGATTTTCTCACAGTTGGTCAGTCGCACTTACGGGGAATATCCTGTAACCTTGACATTCTGACCCAGTGTCATACCAGATGCTGCTATATGTGTTAGTGTTCATTCACGCGATGCCACATCTCCGCATGACCGGAACTGCAACCGGAAGAAAAGTCCATGGCACTCATTCAGCAGCGCTTCCACGATAGATGCTGCGGATACTTGGTTGCTTAGATCAGAGAGGCGTCCATTTGATATCTAGCTACTTTCCGCCGATTTCTACCTACTTCCCGCCCATTTCTAGCTACTTCCGGCCCATTTTCAGCTTCTTCCCGCCCATTTCTAGCTACTTGCCGCCCATATCTAGCTACTTCCCGCCGATTTCTAGCTACTTCCCGTCCATTTCTAGCTACTTCCCGCCCATTTCTAGCTTTTTCCCACCCATTTCTAGCTACTTTCCGCCGATTTCTAGCTACTTCCAGCCCATTTCTCGCTAATTCCAGCCCATTTCTAGCTAAGCCCCGCCCATTTCTAGCTTCTTCCCGCCTATTTCTCGCTACTTCCAGCCCATTTCTAGCTACTTCCAGCCCATTTCTAGCCACTTCCCGCCCATTTCTAGCTTCTTCCCGCCAAATTCTAGCTATTTCCCGTCCATTTCCAGCTAAGCCCCGCCCATTTCTAGCTACTTGCCGCCCATTCATAGCTTTTTCCCGCCCATTTCTAGCTACTTCCCGCCCATTTCTAGCTACTTCCCGTCCATTTCTATTTACTTCCCGCCCATTCCTAGCTACTTCCCGTCCATTTCTAGCTACTTCCCGTCCATTTCTAGCTACTTCCAGCCCATTTCTCGCTACTTCCAGTCCATTTCTAGCTAAGCCCCGCCCATTTCTAGCTTCTTCCCGCCGATTTCTAGCTACTTACCGCCCATTTCTAGCTACTTCCGGCCCATTTTCAGCTTCTTCCCGCCCTTTTTTAACAACTTGCCGCCCATATCTAGCTACTTCCCGCCCATTCCTAGCTACTTCCCGTCCATTTCTAGCTACTTCCCGCCCATTTCTAGCTTTTTCCCGCCCATTTCTAGCTACTTTCCGCCGATTTCTTGCTACTTCCAGCCCATTTCTCGCTACTTCCAGCCCATTTCTAGCTAAGCCCCGCCCATTTCTAGCTTCTTCCCGCCCATTTCTCGCTACTTCCAGCCCATTTCTAGCTACTTCCAGCCCATTTCTAGCCACTTCCCGCCCATTTCTAGCTTCTTCCCGCCAAATTCTAGCTATTTCCCGTCCATTTCCAGCTAAGCCCCGCCCATTTCTAGCTACTTCCCGCCCATTCATAGCTTTTTCCCGCCCATTTCTAGCTACTTCCCGCCCATTTCTAGCTACTTCCCGTCCATTTCTATTTACTTCCCGCCCATTCCTAGCTACTTCCCGTCCATTTCTAGCTACTTCCCGTCCATTTCTAGCTACTTCCAGCCCATTTCTCGCTACTTCCAGCCCATTTCTAGCTAAGCCCGCCCATTTCTAGCTTCTTCCCGCCCATTTCTAGCTACTTCCCGCACATTTTTAGTTTCTTCTGGCCCATTTCTAGCTAAGCCACGCCCACTTTGGAATCAATGTATATGCTTTGAATCCTGAATTCCCAGAATCAATTATCAGTATTAATTTGAAACTAATTTAACTGGGTGTCATAGGCAGCAACAGAACCCAGTCAAATTAACGGACTATTCAATGTTCCTGGCGGAGCTAGATGCATCATTCATTATGCATTTTGCTTGTTACGTCAGCCTACGTGTGACGTAATGGGTGAATCTGGTTTTAGTTACGGCACGCCCATCTTTAGCTAAGTTACACCCACGATCTAAATCTAAATTTTCATAAAACTACACAGGTAGGCTGTTGACAATTTTGAAACTAATTTAGCTACGCACCATTGCTGCCCATGGCAGCAACAGCGCCCAGGCAAATTAATTTCAAAATATTCAACAGACTGTTTATTAAACAGCAAAAACATACAATTCGTACACTTGATGGGATATTCAGTGTTCATGACAGAGTTAGATACATTATTCATTATGCATTTTGATTTTGACGTCAGCTTACACGTGACAGAATTGACTATGACGTCATATACGTGAGTGACAGATTGGATCCATAGCTGATGGAGACACGGGGCCCCGTGCGTTTCTCGTTCTTCTTTAATGGGAATTTAATGGCCTACTATTTTGAATCGGTTAAAACGAATACAGTCGAACTTGGAAAATATTAGATGAAGTAAGTTGTTTGTTTTTGGAACTATTTTGACGTAAATTACCGGTTTCAGATGAGATTCTGAATGCTGGTTTGACTTTGAACGTCCGAAAGGAGCACATATGATAGGTGTTAACTAGGATAAGAACGAAACTGATAACGCAGGTTACTGGACCGATATGGGCCGATACTGCATGGGCCAATACAGGGCCGTATTGACTCGGTATTGACAAAATACTGGCGCGGTCATGGAAGACTCTTATTTGGTTCATCATCAACCAACTGCATTATGTAGACCATCACAAACCTCTTCAGCAGAGGATCCAGTTCTAGCTAAGCTCCTCCAATTTCTAGCTAAGCTCCTCCCATTTCTTGCTAAGCTCCTCCCATTTCTAGCTAAGCTCCATCCGTTTCTAGCTAAGCTAAGCCCATTTCTAACTTTTCTCCGCCTCTTTCTGGCTATGCTCCGCCCATTTATAGCTAGGCTCCACCCATTTCTAATTAAGATTCACCAATTTCTAGCTATGATCCATCCATTTTTAGATAATCTCCGCATATTTCTGGCTCTGCTGCACCCATTTCTAGCTGCGCTCCTCCTATTTATAGCAATGATCCGCACATTTATAGCAATGATCCGCTCATTTATAGGCATGATCCGCACATTTATAGCTATGATCCGCACATTTATAGCCATGATCCGCACATTTCTAGATAGGCTCCGCCCATCACTACCTAAGTTCCTCAAATTTCTAGCTCTGCTCCTCCCATCCATCTAGCTCTGCTCCTCCCATCCATCTAGCTCTGCTCCTCCCATCTCTAGCTCTGCTCCTCCCATTTCTAGCTATGCTCCTCCCATTTCTAACTACGCTCCAATCATTTCTAGCTATGCTTCTTACATCGCTAGCTCTGCTCCTCCCATTTCTAGCTATGCTCCTCCAATCTCTACCTAAGCTCCTCCCATTTCTAGCTCTGTTCCTCCCATTTGCGCCTCCCATCCGTCTAGCTCTGCTGCTTCCATCTCTAGCTCTGTTCCTCCAATTTCTAGCTAGGTTCCTACCATTTATGGCTATATTCCTCCCATTTCTAGCTATGCTTCTCCCATCTATAGCCATACGCGCCCATTCCTAACTAGGCCTACATACCTCGCATATTTCTAGCTATGCTCTGCACATTTCTAGCTAGGATCCTATTCTCTGCACATTTCTAGCTATTCTCCGCATATTTCTAATTAAGATCCGCCCATTTCAACTTTTAGCTCCGCCCATCTCTAGCTAAGTTCCTCCGACTTAGTACGGCGGTTTGAATCGATTATAACAATTTGAACCATGGATAGAGGAATCCAATCTGTCAGTCAAGTATATGAGGTCATAAACAAATACGTCACAGGTAGGCAGTTAAAATATGTCATGAATGTCGCATCCAAGTCCGTCAGGGACTATTAAATGTCATTAAAATCAAAATTTTCGCTTAGTCAGTATCCATTTGTAGGCCAGGAGAAGACTATTTTTGTTTACCGAGCCAGTCATTCTATTGGTAAATTGTCAAAAATAGTTTTCTCTTGGCATGCAAATGGATATTCATCAAGACCACTGCAGCTGCCCTTTTTGGCCGTCTCGACCTTTAAAGGGTTAGGTTGACACATTAAAGTGTGAGATGTTCAAAATATTCATGAATGGCTCCGTATATACGTCAGAGTGTCCACAAATACCCCATGTTCGATTTTTCTCCAGAGAAAATATCCTTTTTCTAAAAATAAATTGTTCTTTATGAAGGTTTGTAATTTGAACGAGATGCGAACGTGATATTTAATCATCCGCTTTTGGCGTTTTTTCTCGCATTGTAGGTTATGGGTAATTTATATTTCTTATTTTGCGTTCTAACCGCTGTCCGTCTCGCTGCAAGCTTCGATCCTCTTCGTACATTCCTACCTATTGTTGAGCTATTACATGTATATTCGTAGAAGATTTTAACGCTTACCACTCCGGTGTCAAAATTTTAAATCTTCAAATTAAATTAAAAGATGAATTGGTGTTAATTTTTCAACAGATTTGGTGGGAGATGGTGCTGTCGTAGACAGCAACATCTTCCACCAAAATTGTTGAAAAATGTGCACCAGTTCTATTGATATTGGCACAGTAAAAGATAGAATATTGACATCAGAGTGGTAAAGGCTAAATAATACGTCGTGTGACAGTCCTTGACAGCATCTAAAACATCTTTCCTCACATAACCCCATTGCGAAGCATTTGTCAAGTCGTAAGTCACAAAAGACCTAGGCCCGGCATATATATGCCAGTTTTCTGCCTAACCCGGACTTGGCGTCTATTGATTTTTTTTCTTTGTGGACTTTGATAGAGTACGGTGTACCCGTCTCAAATAAGAATGATGGCCGCGTGAACACGCACCCCCCCCCCAACCCCCCCCCCCCCACCCCACCCCCACCCCACCCATTCCTGCCCCTTGAGCATGTTGTGACATTCCAGCTGATGGCCCAGATCGCGATAGCGTAAGATAGCGTACCTCTTGTAGTGTGCCTTTGCCAGGCAACCTGGACAAATAGAGGAGGCGGTAACGAACATAGCTGTGGAACTGGCGACCCTGGGATCGCGTGTGTGTTCGGCCAACTGAAGATCGCAGGAAAGATAGGCGCTTCTCTCCGCTCAGGGTATAAATGGGTACCAGTGAAAACTGGGGGAAGTTACCAATAATAACAGTCAACATATTTACTAAATAGTAGAGACATATAATTTCTACAACGACTATTAAGAGTTAAAAACGGGCCAAATAAAATCATTTATGACGTAATGATTATAACGTCATCCTACACGCCGCTTAGCTGATTATGACGTCATATGATGTCAGACGATAGATTGATACTCTGGAAACGTGAATTCTGTGGTAATGGATCTCATGCAGGTGCGGGTCGAGGGGGGGGGGGGGGGGTGCAGGATGTAACTTTGTAACAAGTAAAATAGTGCCCAATTAGGCAATATGATGGTGTCGGGTGTGGATATGCTCGTTTAAGTTGACTCCGCGTGGCATCAATCTTTTCCCATAGCCCATGGTAAGAATTTCACAAATTGTCCTGTGGTTCTGTGTTTCCGAACTAAAAATAAAAGCCATCTTGTTACGTCATCAAAACGATTAGACTGTTACGCAGTCTCCACTTCTAAGACCAGACAGGTCGGGTGGCAGGCGCCAGTCTATCTCTATGGTGGTCTGTAAAATCATCACTGTGGATCGTGTTGATTTCGGTATCTTGATTTCTTTGATAAAGACATTAAAATCGACTCGATCCACCTCGTGGTTCATGTGATATCAACGTCTACGCAATATCAGCGAATTTCTGTCATCATTCACACTCTATGTGCGTCCATTTTGAAATTTAAAACAAATTAAGAGGGATTATTTTTCTGTTAACTATTCGTCACACAGAAGAGAATGAGCTTTATCTTATCTTGTTTTATATGAAATTATATCATCTTGCATGAATAGCTTAGATCTCGTGACCGTTCTAAATTCAATTATCCTTATCACCATATTCTGGTGGAAATAACCATACCAAAAACCACTCATTGCACACGAGACCCTCTTCTCGATCTCGCATCGAAGGAGATCTCGCGAAACGCAAGTGGTGTAAGGCCTACAGAGTTACACTTCGTCACAACGCGTGAGCCTTTCTAATCCGCGCGCACTATTAATAACTCAATATCTGACCCAGAGCAGGTGAACACCGACACACACCCATGTCCTTTTTCCTCGCAACATCGATCTATATATTATAAATAAATAAATGAAACTAATACGTCTATAAATGCAGGAGGAGGTGCATTTTAACGTCATCCGAAACGCCTCAAATGTTCAGAGGAAGAAGCAGTTATGCCCTTCGCCTCCAACATCTACACATATGCTTCTTCAAATGGTGTCTGATTTTACCTCCAGAAATGCAGGCGACACTTTCTGAGACCATCTAAATTTCAACAAAGTTCCTGTAGATGACGCACGTGCCGTTGCTCATCCAACACATATGCATTTTCAAGTAATACCTGTTATGTTAACGATATTGTATACAGAAATGCAAGAGGCACAATCTGTGGCTATCTAAATGTTTTTAAAAATTCTGGGAGAAGACCAATGTGTCCTTTCTCATCAGACACCGACAGATATTCAAATAATTCAAGTAAGACATGAATGGACCTTTCCAGTTTTAGCCATACCCCGCCCATCACTAGCTAAGCTCCACCCACACTTTGTCCGTGTTGGGAGCGATCGATCTCTGAACTCCTTGATTATCAATTTCCAGAAAGCTATGCAGTTAAGCTGTTGAATATTTTGAAACTAATTCGACTGGGTGCTGTTGCTGCCTTTTCACCCAATCAGAACAAATCTAGCGTGTCTGCCTCAGTATATACGCTCAGTAATAGAGGTGCCGTCTATAGTTTGGAAATGTGGTATAACACCAAACATACAGGTACGGTGTTGAATATTTTGAAACTCATCTGACTGGAAGTTGTTGCTGCTATAGGCGGCAACAACTTACAGTCAAATTAGTTTCAAAATATTCAGCAAGATGACTATTACATCAAGAATGCAATGCATTGCCACTTACGTGGCATCACACACTGTCGCTTAAGGAGACGAAATGATTGCGCTCACTATTCAACATTTATGCTATGTTACAAATCAGATAAATTATCAAACTGATACTGGAATGTGACAGCATATGGATGATATGGAATCTATAAACCATAATCTATCCGTACAAAACAACATTTAAGATGAGATTAGCATCCCATTAAATTACAAGCATTACTCTACCCAGCTACTGTTAATCCTTATCATTTGGATAAAGACAACAAACAACGCATTGTTTCAACCACAACGGTATTTCGGATGGTTTAATTTCGGTGATGCTACAAGGGCAAAAATACAAGTGTCACTACGCTTCACAACAGGTTACTGGGCTCTCTTAAGAATCGGATGTTTTCTGATATAATCCATCGAATGAACAACGCAGGTAGATAGGCAAGCTGTTTGATGTTCTGAAAGTAATTTGCTAGGAACATGTCGCTACCACAGGCATTGGAGAAAACTTTATAATTGCATCCATTCATATCATCCTAATAAGCACCCAACGGATATTCTGAATGTTACACATACCCCCACCCACCCCTCCACACACACACGCGCGCGCGCACGCATTCATGCACGCACGCATGCGTACACGCACGCGCTCACATGCACGCACGCACGCACGCACGCACGCACGCGCGCGCACACACCGCCGCCACCACCACCACCACCACCACCACAACCCGCCCACTGTTAATGTACACAAAGCAGTGCATAGATAAGAATGGAGCAGCAAATGGCATAGCGTAAATCTAAATGGCCAGAGGGTGTATGTGGAATAATTGATAAGAGAGTGGTTACCGCGGATCTTTCATGAAAGCATATGAATGTATGGGAGACAGATTATTATAGCAATATCACCTGCTTTACGCTTATAGGGCTTCGGGCAAGTGGCAATGACGTAACCATCAATGATGCCCTCTCACTTCCACTGGCACCAATAACAGCAGTTATGTTTGAAGATTCAGGTTACATGAGAATATCAAAATCTGTGTCAATACTTAGAAACAGCTTCAGGCTAACGCGTCAGAGAGAAATGCAGGTTCAACATAAGTCTACTAGACTCAGTTCTACTCCGAGTGATTAATTCACCTTTCCAGAGTATCCATCGATGATTTGACGTCATCTGACGTCATAATCAGCTAAGCGACGTGTAGGATGACGTCATAATCATTACGTCATAAATGAGTCTATTAGGCCCGTCTTTAACTCTTAACAGTCCCACACGTTGTAAGAATTGTATGTCTCTACTATTTAATAAATATGCTGCAGCAACAGCACCCAGACAAATTAGTTTCAAAATATTCAACAGCTTACCTGTATAGTTTTCTGGAAATTCATAGTCAGGCAGTTCATAGATCGATCAATCCCAACACGAGCGAGGTGTGGGTGGAGGTTAGCCAAAGACGTGGGGGGGGGGGGGGGGGCATAGATTAAAGACCAAGCACAACGGTAGCAAAAGTGGCTTTAATATACAAGATTGTGCAATAAATAATATAATAAAATGTTTTATTTAAAAATATTACTCTGTTTTACGTTGTATTTTGCAATTCTGTGTTGTCCTCGAAAAAAACGAAATAGAAACGCTCTATATTGTATGACGTCATCTGAGGGACCTATCCCTATCGTGCGAGGCGCAGTGCGAATAAGTCATTGTGACCCTGTTGAGCGATCGCGGATTGTTGTCAAATATGCCTAACCGTTGTGTGGCTTAAAGCTGCGGTAATACTGCAAACCAAACAAATGGAATTTCGCTGCATATTTTTCCGAACAAATAAAATGTATAGACTAGGGTGCAGTGGGTAAATTCCATACAAAGAGAGCCGATTTTCGCGAACCCAAAGATGGCTCAGTACAACAGCCGTCGTCTGCTCTCTGCATTTCGGTGCAGATTGTTTTCGAGTAGAAGCACAGGTGGCTATACTGACTGTTTATTATATACACATAATTTGGAATGCTTATATAGATTAATTATGAAAAAATGCGCACCCCATTAGGCCTAAGAAAGGCACCCCCCCCCCTCCCACTTTCTTGCCAACAAAAACCGCAAGAATAAAAAAAATACTACTTGGCCTACTACTACTACTACTACTACTACTACTACTACTACTTACGCCCTTTGTCTAAATATAAGGCCGGGCGGGTAACGTCAAATCACGACATCAAGAATTATTAACAGCTGTCTAGCTCGTCTATCTAGTTCAAACCAGTAATTTAGGTCAATCGTCTAGAGTCATTTGCAGCTGAGACATACATAGTACACCTATCTGTTTGCAATGCACTGTGTGATGTAACGCGGGTGTGAGGGGGGGGGGGCATAATTATGCATTGTGATCTATTAGTTGGAGAACACCAGAATTTAAACATATTGAATATTTTGAAAAATATTTGACTGGTAGCTGTTGCAGCAACAGGTTCCAGTAAAACTGTTTTCAAAATATTCAACAGATTTCCTGTGCAGTGGTCATACTTCCGCTCTTTTTTTCAGAGACCACTGACCTCTCTGTTAAGTAATAAAATATTACACTGATCATCAGTTTGAGTATATCTGATCCTAATGAAATTGGTTGCTGCCAGGAAAAGTAGGCTTAACAACCGACAAGTCAGAACCCCCACCCAACCCCCTTCGACACACACACATACACACACACACCGTGCTTCACCAACAGTCCACACCACATCCAGAATTTAAAAAACAAGAGGCCCAAGGGGCTGTGGCGCTCACCTGGACCATTAGCATGTGAACCATTTGCATTTAAAGAGACATGATGGATAATTTTTGGAAAATCTAAGACTTTCACCCATAAAATTGATCAATCAAAATTCAGAATAGAAGTTCTGGATTCTACCATGATAGGGTCACTCTGGCCAAAGCTGGTTGAAATATTTCAAGCAGTTATATTTTTTTCCATAAAATCTAAGATTGTATTTTCACAAAAGTATATGTTTTATCATTTTGACAATTTCTGGTACATTTTTCATAAAATCAAAGATTTTCACCCCAAAGATTGAGGAATAAAAATTCGGAACTGTGGTTCTGGAGCCTACGACCATAGGTCATTCCAGCCAAATTTGGTTGAAATTGGCCAAGTGGTTAATGAGGAGTAGTGTTTGAAAGCAAAAGTTGACAGACTAACGGCGGATGGTCGCAACGGCATAAGGAGATTTGCAAGGTGGATGTGGCGCATCCTTGGTCACAAAGTGAGAAAAGTTTTACCCACATGTGTCATGTGAAATTAACACTAGCCTGTTACCACTGTTAGCCCAAGGCTAGTACAAATTGACAAGTGTGAAGTAGAATTTGTGACTGACCACAACTGGTGGCCTAGTAATAATTTAATAGCTAAAGTAAACCCTTTAATGTTGAAAGCAGTCAAAGACGTCATCTGAAGTGATCTTGAGGAATGTCTTTGTGCCGACCAAGAGGACTATTTTTTAAAATTTACCACTGGAATGACTGGCTAGATTACCGAACCAGTCAATACGGTGGTAAATTAAAAAAAATAGTCTTGGAATCTGGGTTCCCAAATTGTCAACCAATGTATTATGAACAATTAAAAAAATATATAACTCATTTTACGCATCCCACTATATGTATTAATTAAGTGTATTGTGCTCATTGCCTCATGATGAATAAATATACTAGATGCTGGTCAACCTTTCCATCATTAGCGCTTCCGCAGTGGTCTTGATAAATGTCCATTTACAAATCAAGACTATTTTTGAAAATTTACCACTGGAATGACTGGTTCGTTGGTTACAAAACCAGTCTCTCCGGTGGTAAATTTTCAGAAGTAATCTCTTGGAGTCTTGGTCAGCAAATGGCCACACAATTACACTGTTTATAGCTCAGTTCTCTCACCCCAATATATATTGTTGTCAATAGTGTGAATAAATGCCTCGAAGGAGCCCACCCTCAGCTACTGGAGGTCCCATCAACTCGTCTTGTGGAGCCAGGGGACGAGGATGGAGAGCTACTGGCCAACGGAAAGAGAAGACCAAACCCAAAGAGAACCCCAGTATCAACATCATGCACTGGAATGCAGAAGGGGTTACCAACAAGAAATCAGAGCTCGAACAGTTCCTGTACGAAAACAACATTGATATCTGCTGCATTCAAGAGACACACCTGCAAGAAGGAAAACCATTTAAGATCAGAGGTTACCAGATTTTCCGGTGTGATCGAAGAGGAAGAAAGAAAGGTGGGGTGATGACCTTGGTCCGAAACAGTGTGAACGCCAGCCAGATCAAAACCTTTATGGAAGAGGCAGAATATATCAAGATCAAGGTAACAACCAGCAACTCTGTGATTGAAATTGTCAATTATTACTGCCCTAATGACAAGAATCTCTCACTTGACACAATCCAGGTCCCGGACTGCCACTTCCTCATTGCGGGAGACTTTAATAGCCAGTCCCAGAGCTGGGGATACAGAACACTTGATAAACGAGGAGAAGACATTGAAGCATGGCAAGATGAAAAGCACCTTTTACTTGTCAACGATCCCACAGATCAGCCTACCTTCTACTCGCGCCGATGGCACTCGACAACAACGCCGGACTTGGCATTTTGTACAGAAGACATTCACAGAAACCTCAGTAGAGTGGTCGGATCGCAGTTAGGAGGAAGTGACCACCGCCCAGTCCTCCTCTCTCTTTCTGGAAGTATTTCGACCAGTTCACCTCAACATCCAAGGTGGAACTACAAAAAGGCAAATTGGAGTCTGTTCGGCATTCGTTCGGCATTCGTTCCAATGAGCTTACCCATAATATAGCAGTAGAAGGGAGAAACATCAACAATGTGGTCAAGGAATTTAATTCAAGTATCCTCAAGGCTGCCAATGAAGCGATTCCTCGAGGGTTCAGGAAAAACTACTGCCCCTACTGGACAACAGAACTGCAAGCAGCACATGATAAACTAGACAAGGCCAGAGAAGATGCAGCGGGTAATCCCTGTCATGAAAACCACTTCACGCTACAACAAACTAAAGCCAGGTATCTAAAGACCAAGCTGGAGGCCAAAAGAAGAAGCTGGAGGGAAAAGACGGCAGGGTTTAATTTAGAGAGAGACACCACAAAACTATGGAGACTGACTAAAGCACTCAATGATGAGGGTGTCAGGGGAGAGAAGATTACTCTTGAAGAAGATGGACAAACACTGACAGGAAAGATGGCAGCAGATGCCTTTGCGAAGGCATATGCAAAAGAAAGCAACATTTCTATACCACGAATGCGTCAAAGGGAGGTTAGAAAAGAGCAAAAGGAAAGAACAGACACCAACACTCACGATGCAATGAAAGTTGACATTAGTTTAACAGAACTGAAGAAGGCTATCCGCCAACTGAAAAAGAAGAAATCTCCCGGGCCAGATGGCATTACGAATGAAATGATCCAACACCTTGGTAATGCATCTCTTCGCAAGTTGCTAGACATCTTTAATCTCAGTTGGACCAATGGAGAGGTTCCTCAGTGCTGGAAGGAAGCCAGAATGACTCCTATTCTGAAAAAAGGAAAGAACAAGACGAAAGTGCTGAGCTACCGTCCTATCAGTCTTACAAGCTGCATATGCAAGACCATGGAGCGCATCATCAACCAGCGGTTGCAGTGGTACCTGGAGTCAGAGAACATTATAGTTTCAGAGCAGGCCGGATTCAGAAGATACAGGAGCACAGAAGATCAAACAACACATCTTGCACAGGTCATAGAGGACACTTTTCAAGCCAAGAAGGTGATGCTAGCTGCCTTTATCGATCTGCAGAAAGCATTTGACAAGGTGTGGAAGGATGGCCTCCTCGTGAAGCTCCGGCGCACAGACATCGGTGGCAACATGTTCCGATGGACCAAGTCATACCTACACAATCGCAGAGCTGGGGTGCTGGTGGATGGACAATCTGGACAGAATGTATTGCTGAGACAAGGGGTGCCACAAGGCGGAGTATTATCACCTACTCTGTTCATACTCTTCATCAATGACATTGTAGCAGAGCTGCCCAATGGGATCCAAGCAGCCCTCTATGCAGATGACCTCGTAATCTGGTGCACCGAGGAGTACACAACGACTGCCACGTACAGAATGCAGCTCGCCTTGGACAGAATTACAGCTTGGGCCAATCGCTGGTGTATTACCATCAACAAAGAAAAATCATCAGCCATGCTATTCACACTGTCCACCAAAACCAAGGTTGGCAATCTGACACTGGGCGGTACTCCACTCGAATACGAGGACCAGCAGACATACCTGGGAGTCACATATGACAGAAGATTAACATGGAAGGAGCACATCCAGAATGCAGAGGCAAAGGCCAGAAGAAAGCTAAACATCATGAGGAAGCTGGCAGGAACAAAGTGGGGTGCCAATGAAAGGATCCTCAAGACTATCTACCTAGGTGCCGTACGACCACACCTTGAGTATGGATCCAGCTCATGGATGACAACAGCTAAATCTCATCAACAGAACCTCGACAGAGTACAAAACCAGGCACTGCGCATCATCACTGGTGGAATGAGATCAACACCAATAGAAAAAATGGAGCAGATAGCAGGCATTCCCCCACTTAGCAAAGGAAGGGAATGCAAAGCACTGATCCAAGCTGCAAAGTTCAAATCGTTCAATAACCACCCGATGAAGATCAGGCAAGCACAGCTGTCATCAGGAAGACTTAAAAGATCAAGTTTTGTGAAAGAGACAAAAGCACTTCAAAGGAAACACCAAGAGATGTTGCCAGCACAAATAGAAGATCCAAACCACACCCTTGATCCTCCACCCTGGGAAAACAAACTAGAGAGCATAGCTATTCGCATCACAGTACCTCATCTCACAACCAAAAATGAACACAGTGATGTGAGCAAGAAGGCCCTGACCCTAGCCATGCTGGAAGAAATGTACCCTCAGGAGACATGGATAAGGATCTACACAGATGGATCAGCCAAAGATGCAATTAGGAGCGGAGGTGCCGGACTGCACATACAGTATCCAAACGGACAACACGAGTCAGCTGCAATACCGACAGGCAAACACTGCACAAACTACAGAGCTGAAGTCGAAGCACTGGTTCATGCAGCTAATACCATCAGCAGAACAGCAGACCCTATTGCACAGATTGTCTTTTTATCTGATGCCCGCTCCGTCCTTGAGGCTATCACCAAAGGTAAGCTGCCACAACTTGAAGAAGCACTACAAACCATCAAATGCTTTCGGATAGCACTGCAGTGGATCCCCTCACACTGTGGAGTCCAAGGAAATGAGGAAGCAGACAAGATGGCAAAGGTGGGTGCAGAAGAGAATCAGACAGAAAACATGGTTACCCATACAGAGATGAAGACTATCATTAAGTCCCTCTATAGAACACCTCAATCAGAAGATGCCTACCATCATCTCTCGAGGCCAGAGCAAGTGACCATTTTTCGTCTCAGAACTGGACACAACAGACTAAACCAACACATGTACAGGCGGTTCCACCTTACGACATCGCCCGCTTGTCCTTGTGGAGAAGCAGAACAGACCACAGAGCACATACTTCAATGTTGCAGTACGTATCAGCTGCTGAGAGAAGAGATCTGGCCTTTGTCAACCTCTATTCTTGAAAAGCTGTATGGGCCTGTGGAAGAACTGCAGAAAACCACAGATTTCATCTTGAGAACGGCTCTCCAAGTGTGATACCAGCGATCGAAAAGAAGAAGAAGTGTGAATAAATATATAAAAAGATGCTACTGTTGCATCATTCTGTCATGTCTGTAGTTGCCTCGATAATGTCCATTTGCAGACCAACTAAAGACTATTTTTGAAAGTTTACCACTGGAATGACAGGTTAGATTACCAAAACAGTCATTTCATTGGTAAATCTTCAAAAGTAGTCTTCTTTTGGACTCTTGGTCAGCAAATTGACATACACTGTATATGACCCAGTTCGCTCTGGCAACCCCAATATGTATTGCTCTCAATAGCCTATACTAAAAGATGTTGCAATATTTCCATTAGTGTTTGTGTACCAGTAGTCCTCTTCATAAATGCCCATTTGCAAACCAAGAAGACTATTTTTGAAAATTTACCGCTGAGATAACTGGTTAGTTTATGGAACCAGTGATATCATTGGTAAATTGTCAAAAATAGTCATCTTAATTTGCAAATAAACATTACATTTTTCATCTTTCGTAAGCATTTGCTAATCTGTGCCAATCCATGCTATCTAGACAAGTTTATCTTTATTATCGGCCTAATATCATGGGCGTATATTTTGTCCTTGATTTCAAGTTGCATCTTGTCATTATTCACAACTTATACAATTTATCACTCTGAAATATGAAGAAACGTATGAAATGAATAAACATGAAAAATAATTACATGAATAAATACTGCTGCATATTTCATTGACATAAGCTTCCTGTGTCTTAAAACTCTTAATTCCTTTCAATTTGAAACTGATTATAATCCAGGAAATAGAAAGTAACAACTGCGTTCTATGCGCATGCTCGACGCCAATTGTTACATTGTTTCTTGATTCATCTTGTTTCCGACATCATCATTTCAATCACTAAATTTATAATGTTAATTTGTGATGAAGTTATCGAAATATACGGCATAAACTTTTATTAGCCACCTATATTATTCAGAAAGTAGATCAGACTGACCTAGTAATTATATGGATGGTAACTTTTGCCCAGAGGTACTCACTCACCCAGCTTGAAGTCAATAGCTCTAAGTATGGCCAAACGTACCACAATGGTAATATTGTTTCTCATTGAGCCCAATACTAGAGAAAATGAAAGAAGTCAGAGAGGTACAATGAATCATTTTATTTAAATCAATGATTCTTTATAATAGGATAAAACATCCTGACAGGCACGCACACCCGAGTCATTGGCACCGACCTCATTTCTGATACTTGGTGGTCTCTGCAGAAAGTGAATCCAGGTGAAATTAAAGAGCGAACGAATGACTGACTGGTTTATGAGCAGACAATCCGAACTCACTCTGTTATCCCCCGAAGTCCAAAGCACCACCTAATCATCTACTGTGTCCACACACACAGTGACACGTGTTGCACACTCACAACAACGGCTTGAAACGCTTGAAATAAATATATCACAATTTTATTAGCTAAATCACAATGCGTGTACGGCGTTAGTATTGACAATAATAATAATAATAATAATAATAATAATAATAATAATAATAATAATAATAATGATGGTGACAATGAAGGTGATGATAGTAACGTTCTATCAATGGAGTGACAATGATAATGATAAGACCGATGGCAGTGACAATGATTGCGATGATGGTAATGACTGCATCTTACTATGATGATGAGTGACAATGATGGTGATGACAACAGTGACATGATGAGAGTAACAATTATGGCGCTTACACTGTCGATTGTGACCGACAGGACCGTATTTAGGGGGGGGGGGGGGGGGCAAGCGGGGCAAAAGCCCCGGGACCCCACAAGCAAGGGGCCCCCACAATTTAAAAATGAAAAAAAAAATTAGGCACTTTTTTGGAAGTTATAGGACATTTAAAGCAAACTTTATTAGTTTAGAACTCTTAATCATGCATTATAATTCTATTCTAATATTTGTGGGGGCCCCAATTCTTGTTTGGTGTTCGGCAACAATGTTAATTACGAAAATTTGCAAAATAAAATAATTTTACAACGAAAGAAAGCGCCATAATTCACCCTAAAAGTAGACTCTCTGGCCGTCTCAGAGCACCTAGATGTAAAAAAATGTATGGGGGAGGACCCCCAGACCCCCACTCATTCTTTGCCCCAGGGCCCCCACATATCTAAATACCGCCCTGGTGACCGATAATGACAGTAAAAAGGCTGATGGAGATAATAGTACCAATAACAGAGAGATACATTTCTAGCTATGCCGTGTCCATTTTAGGTAAGCTCCACTCATGATTTGCCTGTGTTGGAATCGATCGAACCCTGAATTCCTAGAATACCATTATCAAGGTACCTACCTACACAGATAGCCTCAGCTAACCTGATGAATATTTTGAAACTAATTTGACTGAGTGCTGTTTCTGCCATAGTCAGCGCACAGTCAAATTAGTTTCAAAATTTTCAATAGAATCGGCAGAATGATTATTAAATAGTACATCTATCAGACATACAATTTGTACACTTGACGGACTATTCCAGCTTCATGACGGAGTATTTATCTCAAATATGATTGTGACATCATCCTACATGTGATGTAATTGATTATGACGCCATATACTTGAATGACAGATTAGAGTCATCCGTAATGATGGGCCTAACAATGGTGACTGTGACAATTATGATAGTTATAGTTTTATGGTGACCATGATTTAAGTAACAATGAAGATAATAATGATGGCGGACAATGATAGAAATAATGATGCTGATTATGATGGTTTCAAATTTATGCTGACCATGACAATCCTTGTCAATCTTAGGTCAATAATAAAGGCAATCTGTTAAATATTTTGGAAAAGGTTTGACTGGAAGGCATTGATGTCTAAGGCAGCAATGGCCTCCAGTTAAATTATTTTCAAATTCTTCAACGGAATATAATTTTAGGTATTATGCATTGGACAGAAAAATTCTTATATTTGGTAAGTAGGCCTACCTGTGAGTGTCAATGTAGATTGTAGTTTTATTATCACAGTGACACAGCAAAAGTGACAGCATGATAAAACATAAAGAAACAAGATGACAAACACAACCGAGGACATAACAAGCCAATGTCTTTGTCATATGCCTCGTAGACGATGATGATTTATGTTAGATGACACGCCCTCTTTGTCCGTTTCAATGACACAGTCTCTTTGTCCTTTTTAGCCACCCAAATCTTCATCAACCAGATTTAGGGTATGGACGCTCCAATAGGCTAGGTACGGATTGACCGGTACGGTTTTGTTCCGGAATCATTACGAAGTATAAGGCCTGTATGGCCTTTTGTTGGTCAAAATATTTGAGCTTAAAACTAACCATCACTATTTCCGGTTACGGTTAATAAACTTGTGTGACTTGTGTCATGTAGATATGATGGATACATATATCTATACATCTTATGTATTCATAATAACATATTATACATATATACACATTTACACTTCTAGACAGTACAAGGCGCATGAAAATCATACATGTCCACCTGTGCTTAAACCATGGAAACAAGGTAGGCTATACATTCTACTAGGTACTGACAATCCCTGCCAGTTTCGTATAAACGTTTGTACACATGTGGATTCAAATACTGGGTCTGAAGGCGATTTCTCCAGCAGATTTGCCTAAGCGGTTACGCAGACTTCAGGTATGCTCGGCTACAAATGATTAACCAGTCGGGACAGCATCTGTCTTGAACATGCGTATGGCTCCAGCATATCTATATTTCAGTAATTATAGTAAGACAAAGCGTAGCGACTTCCCAGGCCACGTTTGGACTGCTTCGAGTTTTCTGTTTGTAAACAATTAATTAAATATTGGTTTGTAATAATGAAGCATGACCTTTGCATGTATCGAGGTTTTGTATTTGTCACTACAACAGCAAGCATTGTCCGATCACAACTTGTAAGTTTTGACTAAAACTAAAACAAACTGTGCAAAATTATTGTCTATTTTCTGATACGCAGCCTATATATAGATACTTTATAATTTAATGCGGCAGATATAATACAATATTAGCTCATATAGAAAAACCAATAACTCGTTTGTAATTTACTGACCAGTCTACGTTCTGAAGTCGCGCATTTCTGTCGTCCATGCCAGTTCAACTCGTCTGCTAGTGCCTGTTCGTAATCTGGTAACGGTTCAAATTGGTTTGATCTACGCCTAAATTCGCCACTTCATCGCCATCTTCATGCCCGGAGTCACTATTTCCCTCAGATATGAGTTCATACTCGTTCTAGTGAATGCTGCCTGGAGATATGTCGAGAAATATTCCCGTTATTTGAGTAAATTTCCATTTTCAGCGATGAACGAGTTTTTGTTAACAGAAATGCAGGTCCCTCCGATGACGTCACATCCCCGTTTTTACGCTAATACTTCCGTTTCAGTTTCGTTTTTGGGAAGGTACGAAAATGGGCACTTTCGACGAAGTATTTACAGAATTATCTGTATCCTATGACAATATGATAGTGTAATTTTTTTAGTCAGTATATGTTGCGTTATTTGCACGTATCAGAACACAAATCTCGCTGCGTATAGTACTTGGTCTTTAAAATGGAAAGAAACAATGACGGATTGTGCTCATATCTTAGAATCTCATATTGGAAAGAGATTGCAAACATGGAGTGTCCATCTTAAGATTAATAGATGTAATTACAATACGAACGTGTTACATGAGGTGCTATGTACTTGGAGCTCGTTCACAAACTATCTGCACACAGTAGACCACATGTTCAGAAAGAAGTTCTTACACCAAGAGAAAAGAGGAAACAGCTAATGACATCACATTCTCAGATCTAATGCAAGCTCAGATGCTCCGCCCCATAAACAAACAAAATCACAAGCTGGATGTCATTGAAGAGGACAGCGTGTCAGTTGAAATCACTAACAGCGACATTGTATTAATCAAAAGCGCAATTTGGAGAAAACATAGGCAGACAGAATCATTATTTAACACGTGGCAATGTGCGTCCGTGAAAAGATCGCCAGAAGCACGGTTGTTTGTGCTTTTGTTCGTGCGTTTGATGTTTTACAACCATAAGGCCACTCTGCAAAACATTGTGACAATGCAGTTTCTAAATAAGTGCATGTGTGTAGTGTACATGTCCTTATTTAGAAATGGAATTGCTACAATGTTTTGCAACAGGTGAAAAACAGAAATCTATAGTTGAGTATATTCAACCTGTACAAGCCCTGTATGGATGTAATAACCTGGTCTGCTGCTTTGGAACAGGAAGATGCACAGTTCTCAAAGGGCTACAGTCGCACCATAATGTTCTACCATTGCTCAGTATAACAGACCCACCATGTCCAGAGGCAGTGAAGTAAGCGACTCGTTTATGATTTCTTGCTATGCACAGACAAATGGACCTTTCCCGTTTATCCATCAATCATATGACGTCATAATCAACTACGTGACCCGTATGGTGACGTCATAAGCAATTACGTCATGAGTGATGTAGATATGTTCGTCACGAACACATAATTGATGACGGACTAAGCGTTGTTGTGCAAATTGTATGGCTTTACTATTTAATGCACATGCTGTTTCCAGAAAACTATACCGATAAGCTGTCGAATATTTTGAAACTAATTCGACTGGGTGTTGTTGCGGCCTATGACAGCAACAGTGCCCAGTCAGATTAGTTTCAAAATATTCAACAGCATGTTTATTAAATAGCAAAGACATGCAATTCGTACAAGAACGCTTAGTCCGTTATCAATTTCCCGTTCGTGACGAACTTAGCTACGTCATTCACGATGTCGTTGATTATGGCGTCGATCTACACGTCACGTAGTTGATTATGACGTCATATGATTGAGGGATAAACTGGAAAGGTCCATTCACTGGTGATCTTTGGAGCACAACAAACGTCCGTCTCTGAATCCCCTCTAATATGGATGGGAAAACAGAAGAAAGTGCCAAACTGTTTAGCCTTTAAGTGTCCCTGAAAAGAAAGAACTTGCACAATATGTGCACTTACCATACCACGTGTGTTATATAACAACTAAACAACAGAGTTCCAGGAATTGGTGTTTTGAAAAAATGGCTACATGTTTTATTAAACTTTTAAACCATGCATTATAAATGGATAACAAAAGTGAGATCAATACTCACTAGGTTATCGAGAGAGTCGTTCCAGTGGTACATTTTCAATAATATCCTTCTCTTGGCCTGCAAAAGACCATTCCTCAAGACCTCTGCAGAGGCAGATTTTGACCGGTTAGGCCGTGAAAGGGTTAAGCTTGCCGCATTGATATCTAAAAATATTGTCCCTTTTAGACTTGGTCCTGCCTGTAATGCAATGCAAACCTCGGCAATAAAGTTATCCGATCTGTCATTCAACGATCTGACGTCATGATAAATTACTTTACGTGTTAGCTGACGTCACAATAAAAATGACGCAAGTCCGTCACGAAGGTGGCAGTAGCCTACCACGAAGGTGTATGCATTGTATGTCTTTGATTAATTTGCAGTTTAATAACATTCTTTTGAATATTTTTTTAGACGAGCGTGCGTGAGGGCGGGAGGGAGGGAATTGGGTGGCGTGCGTGCGCACGTTAATGAGTACGTTCGTGATTAAGTGTATCCGTGTATGCGCTATCATATATAGATTAGCTTTGCACGAATGAATGGTAGATAATTCTGTCTATTCTGTGTGATTGTGTATAATCACCTGTCTTCCCTATAGATTAGCACATTGATATTGATTATCAGCCACTCAGCAGAACACACCTGGGGAAAATATAGCAATTAGCCTCTTCACAGCAAAGTATAGCGCAAATTATCACCATCGTCGTATTAATATTCTTGAGCATATTTAAAAAAAGAATTCTCGGAAAATGATGATATGGGATAATTTTGAATAAACTGACTTGACGACGGTTTGCTTTAAAGGGAAATTCCAGTGAAAATCTGGAATAAGTCAACTAAAAATATACTATAATCTGAAATAGTTGCTGCAAAAAAACATAAAATACACTGTTCCATTGCCGAGAAATAATAAAATGAATATGCCCAAAACGGTCGAAAACGTGACTCGTCGGGCGCATCCATTTTCTCGTAACGAGAGCGAGAAACCGCGAGATTATGACGTCAACGACACACCAGCAAAATATCGCCAGTGCTTTAGATTTACCTGTTTACTTCACGTTATGAAGGCCGATTATTAATTAACCATTTAATGCCCAAATTCTGTCAGGAAAATCAGAATATTTCCTCATTGTATGTCCATTTGCAGGCCAAGCGAAGACTATTTTTGAAAATTGACCACTGGAATGGCTGGTTCGGTTACTGAGACAGTCGTTTTAGTTATAAATTCTCAAAAATAGTCTTCTCTTGACCTGCGTCCTCAACATGACGATTGTGGAGGCCAGTGCTGGCATGAGATGGTTAAATCGCAACATGTCCGCATGTCAAGCATGGGCTAGCAGTAATGCAAACGATCATGGAAAAGGTACAGCAATTCACATTTTCAGATACCGGATCCACAGAAGCATCCGCATAAAAAGGGGCTAACTGAAAGATGGCTTCATAACATCGGCACTTGATGGATATCTTCCACATTTAAATTTGGAAGACACAAGTTTAGAACATATAGTCTGTATAATTTTAAAATAATATGTCCTGCATTTCAAAACAAAAGGCACTGTACTTAATTTTAATATAACAGAATCAAGCTCGACAAGTAACGTCAGTATTTGCTTGCATCAATTGTAAAATGGAATTTGCAAACCAAAATGAAACGATGTCGCTGATTGTCCGGTCGGTCAATTATAAGCAATCGCTTAGCGGCTTACTTCATATACGATAGTATGTGACAGCTATTAAATACTGACAAGTGCATGCTAGACATATTTAGTAATTTAGTGCTTTCACACTATTGAAATCCAGCGTTATTAATCATTTACAATGTTTACTCGCAATTGTAAAATAACTACGCAGAGTGCTTAATTTTCTAAATTAAATTTGCCTGGAATTATGTTGCAGTAGCTTCCAAACTAATTAGTTTCACACAATAGGCCTATGTAGGGTAAATTTTAAGCTTTCTGCTTTTCTGTCCTTGAAAGAGTTAACTAATTGATCCCACCTTTTAAAATGTTTACCCATATTTACTGCCTGTTGAATATTTTGAAACTGGAATTTGACTGGAAGCACAAGTTGCAATAGGCAGCAACAGCTTTCAGAGAAATAACTTTCAACATTTATTCAACTAACATATTTTTACGCTTTCAAGAATTTGTTGTAACTGGTTGATTGCAAACATGCTCCTGGCATAACCCTACAATGTTTTGCCGACCAAGAAGACACTTTTTGACAATTTAGCACTGCAATGACTGGCGCGATCATCAGGACACTAATTGCGCTTTAATTTCCTCCAAACACTGTGGCAAAGTGTCAGTTGGTTAGCCAATACGCTAATTATCCACGAGATGATAGATTTACCTCCGCTGGTTACAGCTATTCTCGATCGGACAAAGAGAGGTGGTGTGTCGGTGACATCAGCCGCTTGTCCAAAATGGCGCCTCCCTCTACCGGTTACTTTAGCAATTTAAATTGAGGATATCTTTTTTATTTGTTGACATAAAATTGTGCTCTTGGTCTCAAATTAATACGGAGAATAAGTACTTTACGTCAGATGCACAAAATCCCCCGGTGGAATATCCCTTTAAACAGACTCTCACCGTATCTTTTACTAATAGGCTGACCGTTCCGGTGATAGAATTTACCACCAGTACTCCATCCCTGACATTTGAGCTTTTTATCATGCCGACAACGAAAGATATTCCGGCTTTACTAGCTAAATATTGCTACATTTCTACAGCGTCTTTTTGCTGTCATGATTTTCTTTTCAACCAATCAGAAAAAGCCTACCATGTCTGCATCGTGATATATTCTCTCTGTCGTAGAGGTACCAGCTATAGTTCGGCAATATTGTATAAAAGATGGTGAATATTTTGAAACTAATTTGACTGGCATAGGCAGCAACAACTTCAAGTCAACTTAGTTTCAAAATAGTTAACGAGATGTGTATTACATACTAAGGAATGTAATGCAAGGCACTTACATGACATCACACCACACATTATCGCTTGAGGAAGCGATCACTGTTCAACATTTACG
Source organism: Chaetoderma sp. LZ-2023a (assembly GCA_034401795.1). Classification (NCBI taxonomy): domain Eukaryota; kingdom Metazoa; phylum Mollusca; class Caudofoveata; order Chaetodermatida; family Chaetodermatidae; genus Chaetoderma; species Chaetoderma sp. LZ-2023a. The sequence goes on along the minus strand of CM067362.1, from coordinate 60,355,830 downwards.
CGATATTACAACACAGATAATTGTGATACAGAAACGGGAACGTGACAGGATATGAATGATATGGAATATATAAACCATAATACATGTACAATACAACATTTAAGATGAGAATAGCATCCCTTTAAGGTTTTGTTTTCCGCAGATGGTGTGGTATTCCTTCTCTTCTGACTTCTGTCAGTGCTTAATACTACGTGGTTTGGGCACATTTGGATTGAACAACAAATAATATGAGATAGAAAAAACACCATAAAACTGATTAAACAGTGACTTGTTGACTAATATATTGTAGCTCGCAGGGGTACGCGCTGGTCCGCCATGTCGTTCCGTTCCATCGCACTGCAAGTGCACGATGTGCGGGAGGGCTGGTTCGCTGCGGATCTCGGGGTTGCGAATCCTGTATCGCGTCTCTCCGGAAGGTACAAATACCGACTTCTAGAGCCGATGGAATACTGATGTTCCAGTGGGGCCGTGCGTCCATTGCCGCCGAGATTGAACCACACGGTATCATCCCAACTATTCTTGTTACCGGTATGTCTGTCCATTCTAATTTAGAGCAATGGATAAGATGTTAATAATTAAACAGTCACAAATTTAAATAAGTACTATACAAACAATATCACTCATTTGACAGTAAATGAGCACAATAATACACAACATAGAGCCATCCGGTGTTCTTTCTACGTGGTTTCGCCGGAGGTACCACACAGATCCTTGAATCCGCAGAGGTATCCCCGCAAGAGAGCTCCGCAACGAAGTCACTAGGTAGTTTAATATAAACTAATATACCCCTAACACACACACACACAAAGAAAATATTGTTGTTGTGAGAGGAAAGTGCCTCGCGCTGGCCTCCATCACAGGAAAATGCCTTCAACGCCGAATCGGAGGAAAAGAGCTGGCAAAAAGGGCCACTCTTTTGTTCAACAGAAAATTGCTACGTGCTGAAAATCCCAGTGAAGCCATAATTAATGTGATGCGCACTGGTTTACGTGAATACGGAACGAACGATTTCCGAAGAATTCCCAGGTCACCATCTTATGTAGTTACTGCATTGGTAGTTGGCGCTTTATTTATGCAGGCCTTCTGCTACGACCTAACCTACCATTTAGTTGTAAGAAACGAATACAAGCTTTTTCCGCAAGTGGCAGGGATTCCTACCTAACTTTAGATACAGTTATCGCCTGGGCGCAGATGCTCAGCTTCCGGTAGGTCGCGTTGCCTAGCATCTACCTCCAAGGATAGCATGCGTACATGTTACGACGCAAGGGCGCCCCCCCCCCCCACCACCACCCCCCCCCACCCCACCCCCACCCCTAATCAGATAAAGATCTGATTACCTTGCCCCGCAATCACAATTAACATCACCAGAACGATGGCTACAGTTTACAGAAACAATTTTGAATACTGCCATGTCGCTATGATGGGGATAGAGAGACGAATATCCATCGCGTCCTTCCCGTGAGGGCGTGGCGGATTCCAAGATCTCACCCAGACACTCGAACGAGTTGGATGGAGATCTGCATCTCGTCCGTCGCCGTGTCCTACGGGTCTAACATTTGACCTGTCGTTAGGGTTAAGTTCCATAATGCCTAGAATTGCACTGCGGGCCGGTATATAACCTAATTAACTCACATATTTAACTATTGTTTTCGCAGTATTTCCTACATTGGCGGGGAAGTCTAGCTAACAAGTATCCGAAGATACGAGGGGGGGGGGGGGGATGTATGTAGATTAACACATCAACTATCACCTCTCACAAATCTCCAATAGTTTCCCAGGGTCAGATCCGGTCAATACGTCGATAGGGAGTCCAGACAATTAATGAGCCTTGCAGCTGGTGGATCGTGGAAAGAGACAATAACTCAATATATATATAAGAGGCCCTATAAGTAACTGGCCAATTTTACACAACTTTGCCGGTGCGTGGACGAGAGGCGTACACTATGCGTCTCTAATGGAGAAATTGTCCCCAACCACTTTAAACCTACCATATCGAGCTAAATAGCCAGGTTTAGTCGGTAACATGTCAGGCTCACACAATTTGAGCGTGATCAGTGACCTCAGTGTAAAATTGATGCTGGTTGGGATATAGTGATGCGGATATATATGTTGCTGTATAGTATTTCCTAGCTTACTGCGGTCTAGAGTTTTTATAAATAAACAAAACTAGATATATCTGCCATATACACAACTAACCAATACACAATCTAACGGATACGATGATAATGAATATGATAATTATAAAATATTACAGGTCACTTGACCTTACGGTGCGGCTAGTTGAAAGCACCCACAGTAAACAAGGATAATATTCACAGTAAAACATAAATTATAAGAATGCGGTCTTAAGACCAGTAAGGTACCTATTAGTCATCAGTACCATTTACGGAAAAAATAATTAAATGTTCAAAAGTATAGCTACTTGAGTACCTATTGGTCATCGGTACAGAACAAGTTCAAGAGTTACTGAAATGGAGGTGCTAACATATAAATAGCGTGAGATGGCACGATCTCTAAAGCTGGAAAGATTTCCGCTGGAAGATATCCGCAGGCAGGTATCCACAGGCAGGTCTCGGCAAGCTGGCTTCTCCAAGCAGGTCGGATACGGCACACTCTCCGGACAGTGAAACAGAAATGTTCAGGAGATGTCCACTAGATAGTCATTTCACCAATACAGAATCTAAACAGTTTGTTGTAAGGTTTCCGTCCAGCGACGGTAATATGAAAGTTGAAAGCAACCCATTAACAGAGAGGGCTACTTATATAATAATTATGCATGTACAATAACAGGCACACAGTGCGGGGTACGTCGCGTAGCTCTTGCGGCGCACCGGGCAAAGTCCACCAGATTGTGGTCGAAAAGTTAATTAAGTCACACATGACATGCAGTGCGGAAGTTGAAGTCCACTTTTCAATGTGGTCGGCAGATCCAGCGAGTCATCCACCAAGAATCACCATCGGCTCTACAGTCCGTAGAATTACATATGGGCCCGCATGTCCCTTCCGCGGAAAGACTCCCCTAGAAAAGTTTGGATGTGAGAGTTATTAATTTAAGTTATTTTAACCCCGGATGGCCATCCCGGATTGCCATCTGGGGGTTATCCAAAAACTCGCGGAAGCCGAGGACTCCTTACCACTGCGGAGGAATTGAAATCCGAATGGCACTGGATGATGCGGGAATCACCATCGGTTAGCAGTTGCACACGTCGATCCCGATGATGGTCCAGCAGTCCTGCGTGGGCCGGCTTCCACGCCAGTGATCTCCAGATTCTCGATTTTTCACCCCTTTTATACTACCCATGACGTCATAGGTCAGCCAATCAGCGTCCGAGCAGTAGCCAATCAGCGTGCAGTTAGAAGTGGTGGCGTGGCTATCACGCGCACAGCACATTCTTTATCTATTTATGCATACACGGTATTACGACGTCAAGAGAAAGATTGTGAACATAATTTAACGGGATTTTCGTGGATAACTCAGCCATTTCTTCGCCAATTTTAAAATAGTAAAAAGTTCTGTAATCCTCGTTTTATTCCGATCCTGATCGAAACCAAGAATAACGAGGATGATATAGTTTAAGACATTTACCAGTACCGACTCGGTACACTATAAGCATGCACTCACTTCCAATTCCGAGACGTGTTGTCAGGAAGCTCTGACATGCGTGCATGCCCACCACACGGTTTTTCAACGAAGACTTCTCTCATAGGGCTTATATACACATACCATCCTACTCATGGTGGGGGGGGGGTGCTCGGAGCGAATCCGGAATGGCCGTTCCATACCCGGCTCAGCTGGGACGGCCGCTACCCATCCAGTCGATGCACAGGAGCATGCTAGGATGGAATTATAGACTTCCCGAGTAGGCGCGTAGCTGAAAGGAGAGAGGGACACGTGTTTATCAGAGAAGAGCACATAGGGTGCGAAAGAGTTTGGGAGGGAGGCATACCTTTAGTTTTTTATGTTTGACCTGGAATTACTTTTCTAGGTCTTTTCTTTTTTTCTTCTTTTTTTAATGTCTTGGTGCATGCTTACTTTTATTTGGTTCAATGATTAGCCTAAACAATAGCTCGCATGGGTGTTCTCTTGGATGCGGATAATTAAATTTCCGCAGAGAGAACACCCAAGTTCCAACGTACCTCAATTACATACGGTATAATGTGTGTGTGTGTGTGTGTGTGTGTGTGTGTGTGTGTGTGTGTGTGTGTGTGTGGTGTGTGTGTGTGTGTGTGTGTGTGTGTGTGTGTGTGTGTGTGTGTGTGTGTGTGTGTGTGTGTGTGTGTGATCACATATGGATATGTCTATGCAGTATATCACAGATAAATGTAAATTACATTTGCATCCCGGATATATGAGGGGATGCATACCATGTGGCCCGTTATTGTGGATCCGCATGAGTAGCCCTGGCTACCCGCAATCCATCCCGTCGTACTGACACGGGAAGAAAAATAACATGAAAAGTATCAATAATAATAAGTGAAAAAGGCTAGTTCATCAGGCAGCCCCAGCGTAGCTGAGACTGCATGATGGGAATATGACATATTCGCTACGGTGTGTTGTCACACGACATGTTTACAACACAGGTATCTGCAGCGCTTGTTTTGTGTGAGACACAGCTAGCAAGAATATTGCGCAGCTATGTAGGATGACCGTAGTCAGCCTAGGGACTGTGTTTCGATTATAAAAACATATATAATAAAAGAAAATATTTCTAAAATAATCATAATAATAATAAAGTTCCGTTTTCCGCACACCTATTTATAAATCCTGCTTCAACTTCGGCAATGGTGCCCAAAGATATCCACTGCAAGATTTCCCGTGTGTCTGGGTACCCTGACTCAAGCGGGATGGACGTGGTGGGTGGTCCTCCGATGCCGAATTATTAATAAAGCCCAGGTCGGTAATACTAAAAGTGCAGGAAGGTGCGGACGTATCCATTGAAGGGCTGGTGGTGACTGAGATGATGACGGGTGAAGTCCGAACTGGTGGCGGTGTAGAAACTAGTGACATCACTATTGTCGTGGAGGTGGTGGTGGTGGTGGTGGTGTGGGCTGCTGGTTGGCTGAATGTGGTGAAGATGATGAGCGGTCGGTGTGTGGCTGTTATTGATGATGAGGCGGTGGTGGATAGCTTTCTGATTTTGGTCGCTTTGAGTAACTTGCTGGCGGTCATCCTGGGAACTGCATGGATTTCTGTGGAATGCGCGATTCTCTTCTTTCCGGCATAGGGATGATCTGGCGTGGTCATTTTGCGAATGGCTGGATCTGTTGGAGTGCTGCTGCGCGGATGTGCCGGTGTGCTGCTTTGTGATGTGGTGATGATGGCGACTGCTTTCATAAGGTGGATCTCCTCATCTATAGTTAAACTGCACTGAGATATAGATTGATCAGAAATGTCCTGTAGCCCTGGTTCGGATATGATCACTGGTTTTGAATTTACCACTGAAATTGTCTGGCCGATGCTGATGCTGCGGTGACATGTGATGCGGATGGTGCCGTTATTGTGGGTGGGGCCGCAGTGAACGCTGCAGGCGATGTAGGTACCAATACTGCATCTGCTGCTGGTGTGGTTCGTGCTGGTGCTGCCGTCATGGTGGTGACTGGTGTGATGAGGTGACTGGGTGCTGGCCGTGTGGTGGCTGCTGTTGGTCTCACGAAATGCGGAAAATCTGGTTGTCGCCGATTAGTACATTTGGTTTTAGCCATCTTCCCCGTAGGAAGTACATTAATTGGAAGTCTAGTTTCAAAATGGCTAGCTAGAACTTCTATGTCCTCACTCTGTTCACCAGGCTGTAATGTTGCTACTAACACACGATGCCTTTCCGCTAACGCGTGTGTCACTCCGTAATGCGTAGCTGTATACAGGTACTTGCAGTCCGCACAAAATGCACATTGAAAAAGATGCTCACGATTAACATGAAGCATCAAGTCCGAATTGCGGGAGAATGCACGGCTGTCCGTTATGCTGTAAAGCTGTGCACGGAGACTTCTTCCCGGAATTATCTGATGCTGAATCCTCCGAGCTGTCGGACAGGGCGAGATCTTCCGCAAATGACATCTCATTTCCGCATAATGACAAATGCACGGAACAGCTTAACATATCCTAATTGTCCTACCCCTTCATAACTTTTTCCTGGCCACATATAATAATAACAATAAATTAATAATGAAAACAGCAGAATTTGGTTTGCGACACGAAAGTAGCCTAATGCTCGATCTTCCCATGTGTCAAGTTTCAGTGCGCGCTCTCCTTTTATATTTTTTGGTGACTTCACAGGAGGGCGGATGACCATACCCGAAAGTTGTAGGGTGAGTCGGTCACGTCCTATATGGAAAGTTTTAAATTTAATGTTCCTTCCATGTAAAGGAAGTAAATATAAATGTAACAAAGAAGGATTGTCGCTTCAGTCCCCACTCGAAGGAAAAACGAGTCTCCGATCAACGTTAAAATCCGGAACTACTTATTCCCGTGGAAGCTCACCTTTTAATTAGCGTGAAGTGGTTTTTCAGATTGGATGCTTATAAACTCGCCTATTCAGATTTCAAGCTGGAACGCCCGATGGGGTGTGGGAGAGCATGATGACGTCAGCGGCTATTGCCCCGACCCACCTTCTCTCGCCTCTTCCATCATGCGGTGGTAGAGACGCCTCTGGGCGGTTCTTTTGTTTATAGCCTTTGATCCAATTTACTGGAAATTAGAAGTGATGATCACGTGGTTGCTTGTTGTGAAAGCACGTGGTTGATCGGAAACTTAGGCAATATTTAGATAATGGCGGAGTGTTGATGCTGCTGATTATTCGTAGTAGATGTGAAAAACGGAAATATATGTTCTTAATTCTGTTCCTCAGAACAGTGTCCCTGTATGCGCATGATCTTATACATGCGTCGCTTGTTGTCTGTAATAGGTGTACTCCAGCCCATGTTGATCATGTGACTGGAATATATAGGTAAGAGAATATTTGAAACTCTCCATGAGGTTATACTGACGAAGTTTTGATGCTGCTTTACCAGCCCGCACATTAATTAATGATTTATATACACGGTAGAACAGTCGTGTTCTTAATCAAAATTAGGGCAATATAGGTGTCTGTAATTATGTAATTATTGTCTGGTTTAAACAGCTCCACGTCTGGCGGAAATTAAGTGTACTAATTCCGCGAAGCTTAACTGTGTTTCCCGAGTGGGTGAACTGCCAAGCATCCTCCGCTTACGGGTAGGACCAGTCTCACTCTCACCTAGACCAAACATAATTCATTGCAATACAGCTCGGAAAATGCGTGTCTCAGTTTTACAATTACAATGCTGTCGTATGGAGATTGTGAATACAGTCAACCTGACTGTCTATATTTTTGTCATGTTGATGATTTTCATTGATACGCTTGGCTGCTTATCTGTGGATGATTCTTGTGCTGTCGTGAAGTGCGGCGTTTTTATTACAGCATGGGGTGGGGTGGGTAGCTGAAGTGCAGTGTCAACTTTATCGGGCATGATGTATTTCGCTCTGTAATGGCCGAACACGGGTTTGGGACAGAGTTACTTTAGAGCATGGATGACCAAGAAGGGTGCTGTCGTAACTTGAATCAATCCATTATGGAACTTCCTTTCGGTAGCAAAATCCTACTAGGACAGACGACAGACTGCGGGCATCCCGCTCTCTTAATAATATTGACTGTTATTACATGTAAATGATGTGTAGGATTTTAGTATTCTGGGGGGTGGGGTGGGGTGAGGAAATCCCCTGTAGCGCGTACTGTAGATGGCTGCAGTGCTGTTCCTTCTTTCCATATGATCAGTTTTCTGTAAACCAGATAAGAATGTGTTTGCGGAAAATGTTGACTTGTGTTGATGATGATAATGCTCTGTTGTAAGGAAGTCCAGGCTGCTGTGTGATGCTGGCGTTTTGCGGATTGGGCATATCCAGGTTTCCATGCTGGCAAATGCCAAGTCTGTTGCGGTTGCGGAAAATTCGGGTTTGCAGAAAGTGATGAGCTTCCCGCAGCTGTGCGGAATGGAATGTTGTGGGAAAAGGCTGCTTCCCTGTCCACCACCAGCGAGGGTGGGGTGGGGTGGGGTTGCTGTGGTGCGGGATGCCACATCCTCTGTAACAGCGGACTCTCTCATATCTGAAGAGTGACAGTCAACAGATGACGAGTGTGAAATGGACAGGACCAGTGATGCCCGAACTTGGTGCAAAGACGAGTGATGCGAGATGGAGAGAGGTTGGTGGTGGCACATCGGGTGAAGTCGCACCTTGTGATGGAGTTGGTCTCGCGATTTTGGGACTTGGAAGAGTACACCGAGTTGTGCAGTTTTGCTGTTCTTCAAAACAAGCCACGGCCTCATCAGGCCTCTGCTATTTATTACATGTTCCACCCCACAAGAAGCATGGCCCAGGGAAGCCTCAGGTTCCGCTTGTGGTAACTCTATAAGGGGGTAATAGCATGAAGTGGATGGGAATGGGAAGAGGTTGGTGGAACAACTTTTCTGTCCTTCCACTTGGATAGTACAAATGAGGTCTTCAGATACGACTTCCAAGATCGTGTAGACCTGCACTGAGGAGGGAGAGGGCGAGTACGTATCTCGTCATCATCCTCAGCATTAGTCGATCGTTCACCGGACTCCTGGCATGGTAGGAGAGAGGTCAAACTGGCACCGCAGTGCTCTGGACTAACATCGGGAATACTTGTTTCCGTAGAGACATCTGTCTGGGTACTGGTGTCACGTGGAATGCCAAGCCCGAGCTCTGGCACTGGGTTGGCATCAACACACGGTTTAAGTCAATCGAAGTGGATTACTGAGGTCAGGCCATCTGAGGCGTGGGTACAGTAGGTCATATCTGACTTCTTACCTACTACCACATTGGGGCCTTTCCACTGGTAACTCAGTTTACTTGGCACATTACATCATGAGCTCAAACTATTTTCCCCACCTCATACAGATCTCCATGCACTGACCGGTCATGCCATGTTTTCTGATGCCGGTGTGCAGTGGATAAAGTTGCTCTCACTAGCTCATGGGTCTGTTCTATCCACTGCCGCATGAGCTCCATATAGAGAGATGGTGAACTCCCCCACCGCCCCCCCCCCCTCCGCCCCCCCCCCCTAGAATCCTGTACATGGCCAGATCCAGGGGTAAGGCTAATTCATGGACTAACATTAACCGAGCAGGTGTATAACCTGTGCCGGAATGTATTGTGGTGCTGTATGCCATGAGCACATATGGGAGTCATAGATCCCAATCTCGACAATCAAGGTACGTTTCCTTCATCAGCATTTCCGCCAATGTGCATTTAAACCTCTCCACCATCCCGTCACTATGCGGATGATATGGGGTGGTGCGGGGTTTGACAATATGAAACAATTTGCCGACCTCGGAGATCAGCCGGCTCTCAAAATTACTTCCTTAGTCAGAGTGCAGCATACCAAACTGGCAGAACACATTGCTTGCCAAGACCTTCGCTACTGTGGATGCCTCTTGGTCCGGCAAAGCAAATGCTTCCACCCACTTCGTAAAATAATCTTGTAATATGAGGATGTACTTGTTTCCTTCATCCGTTGTATTTAAGGGTCTGAGCACATCAATAGCCACTCGCTTCCACGGTGCACCAACTATCTTAATTTGAAGCGGTGCAGAATGCTGCTGGCCAACAACGTGTCTTTGACATGGGATGCATTTGGCGTCCCATGCCTTCACACTATCACGAATCCTGATCCAGTGGAATCTCCGTATTATCCATGTTAATGTCTGTTCAATGACTAGGTGTCCAGCATTATCGTGAAGTTGTTGTAATATTGTGTTTCGATAGCGCTCCGGAATCACTATGCAGTTGTTGATGTAGAGAACACCATCCTGGATGTGGCATTCTTCAAACCGCTGATAGTAGTATTTGGCCATTTCGGATAATGGTGTAACATATTCCCTGGGACGACGTACCCCATATATATGTCATGTTTGCACATATGTTGCTTATTCATGAGCGACTGTCTCTGCAATTCGGACAACACCGGAGATGGCTGTGTAGTATGTGTCACGGTGGTGGCCACTTCTTGTTCATCCTCGAGCCCAATTCTGCTCAAGGCATTGGCATTTCCATGCAGTTTGCTGGGTCTATGAACGGCGTTGAAGTTAAAGGCCTGCACGGATTCCTGCCTCCTAGTTAGCTGGCCCTCCGGATTTTTTATAGAGTACGCGAACCATAACCCAGTAAGTGCTCCGTTCCATCTTCCGTGACCTGCCACCTAGCTACCTGGACCTCCGGATTTTTTAGGTTTCTGAGCGAGTGTGGTGAGGTGTGATCTGTACGGATGGTAAACGGGCGCCCATACAGAAAGTGTTTATAATATTTGATGAAATGGACCACTGCAAGCAATTCCCACTTAGGGGTCATGTAGCGTTTCTCTGTTTTTTAGAGTATGTGAACCATAACCCAGTAAGTGCTCCATTCCATCTTCCGTGACCTGAGATAGAACTGCGCCAATGGCATAAGCTGACGCATCAGTGTCCAAGATGAAATCGAGGTTAGGATTGGAGCGGTCATCAAGAGTTCCTTCAATGCCCTGAAGGAGCCTTCACACTCACTCGCCCGCTCGAATGGTCGATCCTTTTCAGTGATCCTAAATAGGGGTGATGCAATCTCTCTGAAATGAGTGATATATCGACGATAGTACTGGCAGAGACCAAGGAAACTCTGGGTGTCCGTGACAGAAGTTGGTGTCTATCACTCCACTACTGCTTTTGTTTTTGATGGTTGAGTAGCCACTCCATCGCCGGATATGACGTGTCCCAGGAACTCAACGCTCTGTCTGAAGAGATGACATTTCTTTGGTTTGAGCTTTAAGTTGGCCGTGCGGAATTGTGAAAGCATGGTGTCCATGTTGGATAAAGTTTGGTCAGATGAGGAACCAAAGACGATTACGTCGTCGATGTAACACAGACAGATTTCCCATTGCAGGGTGGTTAATACCTGCTCAATGAGACGTTCGAATGTTCTAGGAGTGTTGCACAAGCCATAGAAAAAGACTGTCTCTGCATACGAATGCGGTCTTTTCCATGTCAGCCTCATCCATGGCTACCTGCCAGTATCCACTAGCTAAATCAAGGGTACAAAACCACTTGGCTCTGGAGAAGGAATCTAAGGCCTGATCTCTCCAGGGTAACGAATTTGATGCTTAGATCATTAAGGTGGCAGTAGGCTATGCAAAACCGCAAAGATCCATCCTTTTTGCCTGATAGTACTATGAGACTGGCCAGGGGGTGCTGATGGCTCGATTATTCCAGTCTGCAACATGTCCTCTATCTGTTGGTGTGCTTCCACTTCCTTATGTATGGGAAGACGTCGTACTGGTTGCCGAACGGGTCTGTTGTTTCCGGTGTCGATGGAGTGTCATGCTAAATGAGTTTCTCTCAGATCCATGTCTCCAGCTGAGAAACTATTGTGATATTTGTAAAATAATTTCCGTATTTGTTGCTTTTGAGATTGCATCAGTCCAACTGTGGCATGCAAATATAAGTCATGTAGGTGTTCCGGCAAATTATCGGAGGCTGTTGCTGGTGTAGATGCGGTGTGGGGTGTTTCCAGTGATATCACATCCACCAAGTGGCCACAACGGACTCCCGGTTCAAGAGTTATTGGGTCCGCTGTGCCATTGAATATGCGTTATGGTATGCGATTGTCGCTGGTGGTGTCCACGATCATGCATGGACTGGCGCATTGTGAGGCAATCATGTATTCATGGTCGGGTTTCAGCATGGCTGTGTGAGTGTTGTTTCCTAACTGTGGTGTGATGGCCCATAAGATTTTCTCCTGTCCCGGCTCAACTGTGGCTGTTGATGCTAAAATCACTGCACATCTATCGTACAGTGATGATTCCGGTCCAAGAGGTATATGTTGGCTATGTATGTCTAATCCCTGTTGTCTGCAATGTATGACGGCTTCGCTGGCACAGAGGAAATCAGAACCAAGCAGGGCATAGTTTTGAATAGAGGCGATGACGACTCGCTGAATGAATTGCATCTTCTCTATCTGTATTACGAGGTTTACTGTACCAGCCACGGGAACATCAGCTCCCGTAGCTGTTTGCAAAAATATGTTTGTAGGTTTAAGGGGTGGCTTTTTATGAGGTGGGATGCTCTCATACAAGCGCTTGTTAAAAACGGTGATGGAAGCGCCAGTGTCAACAGTGGCACTAGTGGAAATGCCACCAAACAGGCAGGCACAGTTATATATTACTTTACGGTGGACCTGCGAAAGAGTTTCCAATGATACCATCTGAGAAAGAGGTTGAGGTGCGGTATCACTCTGTATGTAATCGGATTGTTTCCGGATGGCTTCCGCGAGTGCAGTAGATGGCTGAGTGTGGAAAGGGCCAGCCCATCGCCGCTGCTGCTGTGATTGCTTAGGCGAAGACGAAGCTGGGGTAGCAGTGGTGATGACTGTGATGCTGTCCCTGTGTATGCTGAATTGGTGTAGACAGCAGTGCAGATCGGATTGTCACGATCGCGGATAAGCGCAACTTGAGCGAGCCACTTCTTACAGTGCATCACCCGATGTTTAGTTGATGCGCAGAAGAAGCAGTGATGTCGCGGGATTCTTTCATTCTTTTGGTGGTGCTTCCATGATGCGGAATGTATACTCCCTTTCGAATCACTGCTGCTGCTATAGATGCGGTGGATGATGCTGTTCGGGATGGTGTGTTGCATACCACCAAAGAACACCGGGGATTCAGTGCCTTGGTGGTGGGTCATGGTACTTGTATAAACTTTGTTTCAGTGGAGGTGCTACAACCCACCACTGTAGTTTTACAACGGAAAGAAGGTTGAGTAGATGCGGAATTTGCGGGGTCACATTTTCCGGAGAGGGGAGATGTCAGTGCTGCGGATGTGGGGTGCATCATTCGTACCGACATAGAGGAAGCTGCGAGCGAGTGTATGTATGGTGTATGGGGAGATTGAGTGTTAGTAGTGGCCACTTGACGTTGTGGTTCAGAGGCCACAGTTGAGCCGGGGTGTGTGATTGGGCATTGAAGCAAATCTGTAATCGGTGCCCTTGCTAGTTTGACGGATTCTCAGGCTGCGGGGTGCATCGGTCAGTGGACAGAGTTGTTGATGGAGGTCAATTATGGCATTGATCCTTCCAGTGGCCCGGTTGACCACATCAAAAGCACATGTTTGGTGGTAGTACAGACGCTGTAGTTGTGGCTGGTCTGGTGGTGGATTGTGTGGCTACTGTCATGCTTAGTGTAGTGACCAAATTAGATCTGTTTAGTAATCTCTTCTAACCTATCGTGCATATTTTGTCGGTTGTTATTGTTTGCAAAGTCATGCAAAGTACATGCAAAGTCATGATTTTGACTGATTCACATGTCCTGGGGCGTTGTTGTGGCCCCCACGATGGGATTGGCCATGTCCCCTTCCTCTAGACGCATGATTTTGACTGGTGCTTTGTTCGTGTTGCACGTGCTGGTCGGATGCTGAGGTAGTAGCGTATTGATGAAGGAGACTGAAACTCATGGGTGTTGAGTGTTGGCGTTGGGTCGCTTCTCGTTCGCGTCCCACATTGGACACCACTTGTAGCTCGCAGGGGTATGCGATGGTCCGCCATGTCATTCCATTCCATCGCACTGCAAGTGCATGATGTGTGGGTGGGCTGGTTAGCTGCGGATCTCGGGGTTGCAGATCCTGTATCGCCTCTCTCCAGAAGGTACAAAGACCGACTTCTAGAGCCGGTGGAACACTGATGTTCAATGGGGCCGTACGACCATTGCCACCGAGATTGAACCACATGGTATCATCCCAACTATTCGTATTACTGGTATGTCTGCAATATGCTCTAATTTAGAGCAATGGATAAGATGTTAATAATTAAACAATCACAAATTTAATAAGTACCATACAAACAATATCACTCGTTTGACAGTAAATGAGCACAATAATACACAACATAGAGCCATCCGGTATTCTTTCTACGTGGTTTCGCCAGAGGTACCACACAGATCCTTGAATCCACAGAGGTATCCCCCGCAAGAGAGCTCCGCAAGGAAGAGACTAGGTAGGTTAATATAAACTAATATACCATTAACACACACACCCACCCACCCACACACCCACCCACCCACCCACCCACCCACACACACACACACACACACACACACACACACACACACACACACACACACACACACACACACACACACACACAGAAAATATTGTTTTTGTGAGAGGAAAGTGCCTCGCGCTGGCCTCCATCACAGGAAAATACCTTCAACGCTGAAGTGGAGGAAAAGAGCTGGCAAAAAGGGCCACTCTTTTGTTCAACAGAAAATGCTAAGTGCTGAAAATCCTAGTGAAGCCATAAGTAATGTGATGCACACTGGTTTACGTGAAGACAGAATTCCCAGGTCACCGTCTTATGTAGTTTCCAAAGTTACTGCTTTGGTAGTTGCCGCTTTATTTATGTGGGCCTTCTGCTACGACCTAACCTACCATTTAGTTGTTAGAAACGAATACAAGCTTTGGCCACAAATGGCAGGGATTCCTACCTAACTTTAGATACAGTTATCCACCGGGCACAGATGCTCAGCTTCCCGTAGGTCACCTTGCCTAACATCTACCTCCAAGGATAGCATGCGTACATGTTACGACGCAAGGCCCCCAGGCAATTTTGAATACTGCCATGTCATTATGGTGGGGATAGAGAGACGGATAGCCATCGCCAGTGTCCTTCCCGTGAGGCCATGGGGGATTCCACGCTATCACCCAGACACTCCAATGAATTCGATGGAGATCCACATCTCGTCCATCACTGTGTCCTACGGATCTAACGTTCGACCTGTTGTTAGGGTTAAGTTCCAGAATGCCCAGAATTGCACTGCGGGCCGGTATAATACCTAACTAACTCACATATTTAACTATTGTTTTCGCCGTGCTTCCTACATTGGTGGGGATATCTAACTAACAAATATCCGAAGATACGTGGGAGATGTATGTAGATCAATGCTTCAACTATCACCGCTCGGAAACCTCCGATAGTTTCCCAGAGTCGGATCTGGTCAACGTGTCGATAGGGAGTCCAGACAATTAATGAGCCTTCCGGCTCGTGGATCATGGAAAGAGACAATAACTTAATATATATAAGAGGCCCTATAGGTAACTGGCCAATATTACACAACCTTGCCAGTGTGTTGGGCTGCATTACCAGAACAACCGGAAAAGAGGCGTACACTATGCGTCTCTAATGGAGAAATTGTCCCTAACCACTTTAAACATATCCTATCGATCTAAATAGCCAGGTTTAGTTGGTGACATGTCAGGCTCAAACAATTAGAGCATGATCAGTGACCTCGGTGTAAAATTGATGCTGGTTGGGATATAGTGATGCCGATATATATGTTGCTGTATAGTATTTCCTAGCGTATTGCGGTCTATAATTTTATTAAATAAGCAAAACAATACTAGATGGGTATCTGCTATATTCACAACTAACCAATACACAGTCTAACGGATACGATGATAATGAATATGATAATTAAAAAATAGTACAGGTCGCTAGACCGTACGGTGCGGCTAGTTGAAAGCACCCACAGTAAACAAGGATAATATTCACAGTAAAACAGAAATTATAAGAATGCGGTCTTACGACCGGTAAGGTACCTATTAGTCATCAGTACCATTTACGGAAATAATAATTAAATGTTCAAAAGTACAGCTACTTGAGTACCTATTGGTCATCGGTACGGAACAAGTTCAAGAGTTGCTGAAACTTAGGCGCTAACATTTTAAATAGCGTGAGATGGCACGATCAGTAAAGCTGGAAAGATTTCCGCAGGAAGACATCTGCAGGCATGTGTCAGCAGGAAGGTCTCTGCAAACTGGCTTCTCCAGGCAGGTCGGATACGGTACACTCTCAGGACAGTGAAACAGAAATGTTCAAGAGATGTCCACCTGACAGTCATTTCACCAATACAGAATCTAAACAGTTTGTTGTAAGGTTTCCGTCCGGCGACTGTAATATGAAAGGTGAAAGCAACCCATTAACAGCGAGGGCTACTTATATAATAATTATACATGTACAATAACAGGCACACGGTGCGGGTACGTTGTGTAGCTCTTGCGGCGCACTGGGAAAAGTCCACCAGACTGTGGTCGAAAAGTTAATTAAGTGACACACGACATGCAGTGTGGAAGTTGAAGTCCATTTTTCAGCGTGGTCGGCAGATCCGATGAGTCATCAACCAAGAATCACCATCGGCACTACATTCCATAGAATTACATATGGGCCCGCACGGCCCATCCGCGGAAAGACTCCCCTGGAATAATTCGGATGTGGGAGTTATTAATTTACGTTATTTTACCCCTGGATGGCCGTCCGGGGGTATCCAAAAACTCGCGGAAACCGAGGACTCATTACCACCACGGAGGAACTGAAATCCGAATGGCACCGGATGATGCAGATGATCACAGTTGGTTAGCAGTTGCACACGTCAATCCCAATGGTCCAGCAGTCCTGCTGTTTGGTGCCATCCAGCAACATAGAGCATCACGCGATGGAAGGGCCGGCTTCCACGCCGGTGATCTCCTGATTCTCGATTTTTCACCCCTTTTATACTCCCATGACGTCAGATGTAGGTGCCTCAGCCAATCAGCGACCGAGAAGTAGCCAATCAGCGTGCAGCTAGAAGTGGTGACGTGGCTATCACGTGCACAGCACATTCTTTATCTATTTATGCATACACGTGATTACGACGTCAAGAGGAATATTTTGAAAATAATTTAATGGGAGTTTCGTGGATAACTCAGCCACTTCTGGGCCGATTTTAAAATAGTAAAAAGTTCTGTAATCCTCCTTTTATTCCGGCCCTGATCGGTACCAAGAATAACGAGGACGATATAGTTTAAGACATTTACCTGTACCGACTCTGTACACTATAGGCATGCACTCGCTTCCAATTCCGAGACGTGATGTCAGGGAAGCTCTGACGCGCGCGCATGCTCACCACGCACTTTAACGGAAAACTTCTCTCCTAGGGCGTATATACGTGTACCATCCTACGGGGGGGGGGGGGGCGGGGGCGGGGGGGGGGGAGAGAATGCTTGGAACGAATCCGGAATGGCCATGCCGGTACCCGTTGGGTCGATCCGCGCTACAATATACAAAAGTGGAATGGACTACTAGAAAACTCAACTAAAGGTAGGTCATATAAAATATTCAAGGTAGAACTTAATATTGAACCATATCTTTTCAAACTAAATGACAACAACAGGATAGCCCTTACTAAATTCCGAACCTCAAACCACAGCCTCCCAATCGAAACCAGAAGCTGGACAAATACCCCCATGGCAGATAGGAAATGCATACTATGTGATCAGGATGATATTGGTGATGAATTCTACTACATATTTATTTGTGACTATTTCGCGGAAATCCGGAAACGAACAATTCCCAAATACTACTATCTGCGGCCAAATTATTTCTAATTTAAACAATTACTTGGAACAAATAAACTAAGCTTACTACAGAAATTGTATTCTCTTATTCGAAGAATCCTTGCAGAATTTAACCGAAAATAAATGATTTCCAGTGATAGCGCTTCCCACTATGCTTATTTTGGGATGCTTATCACGTCAAAACCAGTCTTATATTCTATAGCCTTCTAAATAACAATAATAATAATAATAATAATAATAATAATAATAATAATAATAATAATAATAATAATAATAATATGATAAATGCTTGTCCACCACAATATGATGCAAATATCATGTAACCCACATACTTGTAAAAGTCTTGTTGTAAATAAATTGAATTGAATTGACTTGAATTGTTTCCTGTGAATTGGCCTCTAAGCTGATTCTATGAACGGTATCACCAGTGACAGGTGGTTTCCATTTCGACACAAGTTGTCTTGGAGTTTGTATCTTTGTGTGGATTGTGGTGGGGTGGGTAAGGGGGTGGGTGGGCTGGGGGCGCAGGTATGGTGTCCGATGTCATTGTGAGCAGGATATGTTTGGAAAATGTGTTCTGGTGTTTGATGTCCTCTGTGGCAAGGGCCAATTGACTGGCGGTGTTGGCATGATTCCTTCTAGACGCGCATTTAGTCTGCAGTGCCCTGTTCTCCGTCTAAAATCGGTGTCTGATAGTATTCGGTCTAAATTATTTTAAAATGAAGTTTCACCAACAATTACGGATTTCTCGTTATGTATATTTTGGTGCATTTGGGATATCATGGGTTAACGGGTTGTGGGAATAAAATAATACAATATCAGTCAGGCAGTGTTTACAGTCACCTATAACACACGTAGTCAGTCTTTCTAATTAAGTTCAATTATTGCCTAAGTTAACGGTACCCAGATAACACACGTGACAGATGGCGTGTAACTGTCCGCCTGCTGAAGTTCTGCAAACTCCATTTACCAAGGTGTTTAACTCTAGATATGCTGAATATTTTGTAAACAATTTGACTGAAAGTTGTTGGTGGCTTAGCCACAACAACTTTCAGTCAAATTGTTTACAAAATATTCGCCAGCTCCGGAGTCATGTCCCATTGATGTTATTTTCTGGTGGCTTGTAGCAGTCAGGTAGTAAATCGATACAGGCGACAACTTCAAAAAGCCCTTCAAGACGATCTCTCGCCAAATAACACCACGATCGGGCTCTAAAAGGAGAGGATTGGGAAATATACCGAGAATTTTGAAAATAGATTGACTGGCAGACAATGCTTTCTGTCAAATTGTTCTCAAGATATTAAGCATAATATTAGGCATATTATGAAGTGACTGACACGGTTACGGACACCAAAATTCGGTTTTATACGAAAATATGGTGCTGAATTCTTTTTTTTCGAATTCAGTTGCCTCAATATGGTCATAAATTATTGAAATCATTCCACTTGTGTCATTTCCTAGTAACATGATTATTGTCGTTGCAATTATAATAATGATACTAAATCTTTTAGCACCACTCATTTTCTAAGAAATTGCATTATTCATTCCAATATAATGTAATTAGATTACCGTATGTGATAATTCATCTGCGTCTAGACATATGGTTTCATTTGTTTGCAAATCCATCCATCCATCCATCTATCCATCCATCATATCCATCCATCATATCCATCCCACCTACCCACCCACCCACCCACCCACCCACCCACCGCCCATCCACCCACCCACCCACCCACCCACCCACCCACCCACCCACCTACCTACTTACCTAACTACATACCTACGGGTAACTTACCTACATAGCTACATAGGCGGGGTTAACTAAGCAAAACTACTACTGCCAGTGCCACGATGGAGACCAGGTGAGGGCACAGCATACACACCAGATGGGGTGCATCTAAAAGATAGTCTCATATGAATTCGCCAGTGTATCAGTATATCCGACATGTCCGCTAAATCAAGGTTTTTGTCTTGGCGCGGTGGTCCAGTGGAAAGATGTCTGGTTGCTGATGCTATGCGGAGTTGCTGGATGGCGGTTCGATCCCTAACCGGAGAAATGATGATCAACAAAGTAAACTAACGGGTACACTCTGTAGGCAGGGTTAGCACAGAAATTGAAGTCATCGCGTTGCCAGTGCGTTAAAAACTAAGCATCACACACACACACACACACACACACACACACACACACACACGCGCGACTTTCAGACAAATCCGCGAATTTTACCGACAGCAATAAAACGATATGGCTGTAGAATAGGCAAGACAGGTGGTGCAATGGGTTGGGTTATTCGGGTCGTAATCTGCACCAAGCGTAGGCGTCCCTCATGTAAGTCTAATGATTCCATCCGACCGTTTTTTATGTATCGTGTAACCGCGCATATCATTACAGATACGGCAGCCATATTTATGAATTACCACGGAGAGCAACCGAAATACCAGTTCAATAGTTTATCGATTTGATTGTTGCAAGGTTTTTTTATTTTTCTCCTAATCGAATCTTGATTGTGTCGTGTGTTTGACGTTAAACCGTCACTTACAGTTCGATTCGAACGGGATAGCAAAAATGTCAATTTAAACATTAACGAGAAAAGCCAACAAGATCTCGTGGCGACGAGAGTTTAGACACGAAATTCGAAATAATGACGTCATTTATGCCAAAATAAGGTTACAAATCCCTCCCTTCGTTCTCGGCAACCGTCACGACGAGACATGCAGACGACATTATATAGATAGATGGAATCGGCGGCAAAGACGATCTGAGTAATGTGTTTTGATCAAACTCTGGTGTAAAATCGACACCGGTTGGTAGATATAGGACACCAAATTCAATAAGCCTACGTCTGATTGGTCAATCGATTGCCGCGATTCACGAAAGCGCCATTTTGGTTCTGGAAAGAGGGAAACGGCATAGAGAGAGAGAGGGAGAATGGTTCGATATTCGCTGCGTTGTTGGCGCTGGTTGTTAATGCATGAATGTGTAGATCTGCGGAATTCTGGGACGGCTCTGAAGCAGTCACAAGCAGTGGATTGTTGACGCTTGCAATTATACATATACCGACGCTTAGCTACAAACTGTTGGTAGCCGGTGCTATCTGCTGCTGCAGCCGCTATTAATATTACATGATGGTTAGACTACGTTATGAGCGACAAAATCATAATTTATTATGATTATGTGGAGAATAGCTGTACGTTCTAACTAATTGGATGCATAGGACGAGAGATAGAGCGATTGCTTGACAGTAATTCTTGGCAACTGTACCTATTGCTACACAGTTTTGTGTGAAGGCTTTCGCAAAATGACGTTAGCCAGCCAGATTTAATTAGGTTTGAATACAGTACTTGTCTTTTAGGAAAATATTCTGTGTGTTTGCTTGTTCTAATCATGAACTGTAAACAAACGTATTTGTCAACAAAAATTTACCAACAATTACAGAGAACGGAGCGTGTGCGAGAAGAGGAATCTGAATAAATTCATTCCATGGTTTGCGTTCAAGGGGAATCATCCGCTAATTTATAACATCAGTGTTGTGTTATCGTGCTTTAACTTTGTTAATTCTCTTTCAAATATTTACCGTAAAAGTGAAACTTAAATGTGGCTACCTAACATTCCTCTTCAGGAATTTGTACGAGGTAAACAAAAAAAATATTAAAATTGCCATTGGATTATAAATAATCTGTTCAAATAACATATATATCAACAAACTACCGAACTATTTGGAGGTATTAGGAGACGCGTACCAGTGTCGTATTCTAAAATGATCCACGCTGTGTCTTTCTATCTCTGGGCATGCATAGTAAGTTTGATCCTGTAATGTGGAAGTACCCTAACGGATGATTATGGTGATGGCGATTTGAATATAACCCTGGAATTTACCACCAAAAAGGAGAATTGTATTTCATAGATTCTATGTGACAATGCGTTTTATTTGTTTCCAAACGTCTTTCATTTTGGGATTGATATTACGAGAGTGACCCACGGAGCACCGGATCTAATCACGTACGTAACGTTATTTATAGAATACAGTCAAAACAGTTTAATCCCGGTTTCTGAAATGGTAATGATGAATGTCCATTTCCAGGCCAAGAGAAGAGTATTTTTGAAAAATAATCATTGGAATGATAACAGAGCCAGCCATTTCAGTAGTAAATTTTGAACAAATATCTTCTCTTGGGCTGCAAATGGATATTCAGCAAACAAATATTTATATTTTCTTGACCAAATTTAGCCATTAAAGGGCTATAGCAGACATATTTTGGTCCAATGAGGTGTGGTTGCTAAAGCCAGATGCTGGCCTAATACATGACCAATAGAGCGATCCAATCTGTCACTCAGGTGTCTAGCGCCATAATCCAATACGTCACCTGACATCGCAATAAAAATGGCACAAAAATTCAGGCCTGTCACAAACTGGGTTTGCGAATTATATGTCTGATGAATTGACGATTTAATCAGTGGCGGATCTAGGGAGTTCACTTGGGGGCTTACCTGCTGGTGGCGGAGTGAGAAGTTTGCAAGAGTCAGCTCCCTTGAAAAATGTTGTGCCCCCACCCCCACCCCCACCCCGGCAAATAACGTCCTTGATTCGCCCCTGTCAATAAACATTCTGTTATATATTTTGAAACTGTTGCCATAGAAAGCGACACCGTCAGCTAAATAAGTCTCAAAATGTTCAACAGCTTATCTTGAAATTTTGATTATCGGTCCTCACGTTTCAAAGTTTCAAATCGATTCCAAACACGCATACAATTGGGTGGAGCTTAGCGAGAAACGGGTGGGGCCTGGGTAGTACTGGATACCTGTATTGTATGGTGCGGCCACAAGATGGCGGTTCTTTAAGATGCTGGTCGTAAACAACCATCATCCTCTGGCCACATAAGCAAGTAGCTGTTATAGATTTGTGACTCTGTGGTTATATTCCCTCGTGTGTTCTGTTGTGCGCGTGTGTGTGTATACGCGCGCGCGCGCGTGGGGGCGTGCGTGCGGGCGGGATTGCGGGCGGGCGGGCGGGCCGGCCGGCGGGCGGGCGGGCCGGCCGGCGGGCGGGGTGGGGGTGGGGGCGAGCGGACGGCCGTGAGCGCGTGTGTAATCGTACGTATGCTTACGTTTGTGAGGTTATGCGCGTTTGTCTCGATCCTCTTGATGGTCCATGTGTCAGTAGTATGTGGCAAACATGCGGTGCGTATATAATTACGTCTATGTCCGCATGTGCGTGTCTGTATGCGTTCGTATGGGTTAGTCTGTATGCGTTCGTATGGGTTAGTCTGTATGCGTCCGTATGTGCGTGTCTGTATGCGTTCGTATGGGTTAGTCTGTATGCGTTCGTATGGGTTAGTATGTATGCGTTCGTATGGGTTAGTCTGTATGCGTTCGTATGGGTTAGTCTGTATGCGTTCGTATGGGTTAGTCTGTATGCGTTCGTATGGGTTAGTCTGTATGCGTTCGTATGGATTAGTCTGTATGCGTTCGTATGGGTTAGTCTGTATGCGTTCATATGGGCTAGTCTGTATGCGTTCGTATGGGTTAGTCTGTATGCGTTCGTATGGGTTAGTCTGTATGCGTTCGTATGGGTTAGTCTGTATGCGTTCGTATGGGTTAGTCTATTAACCCCTTTGTGTCAACATAACCCTTTAATGATCAAATCAACCAAAACAACTCTGCAGTCATCTTGAGGCAGGTATATTCGCAGGTCAAGAGAAGATCGAGTATTTTTTAAATAGTTACCACTGGTATGACTGGCTCCGTAACCGAGCCAGTCATTCCAGTAGTAAAATTTCAAAAATACTCTTCTCTTGGCCTGCATATGAACACGGGCTAGGCCAAAACTTCAAGCTTCTGTATCATTACCCATTTGATGCTCAACCCGGCCAAAGATTTTAGAGGTAAATTTACGAAAAATGGTAGTCCTCTAAAATTAAAATTTCTTGAAAAAATCTTGACCATCAAAATGTTTAAGAGTTATAAGGAGTATTTGCAACACTTTGATGCGCTGTTGACGGAAGGGAGGTGTTCAGTTTCGATCGATTTAGACCATTTCAGTGTCCGATTTTGGCTTGAATTTGAGTTCTACGTGGTACATGTATATGTCTGAACATGTGTGAGACGAGATGCTACCGATGCTACCTGGCCATCCCAATTATATTGTATTCAGAATCAATATACTGGTATTAATTCCAATGCGACAGCTGCATTGGCATACGCGTATCCTCTGTACAGGACAGCTCGGATATAACTTTCAACGTTCCCCAAAACAAACTAAAACGTATTGTTGAGTATTTTGAAAATAATTCGATCGATAGACTACGTGACGTGTAGGATGTCGGCATACACATAATGGCGTAAATAAGTTCGTCACGAACACGCAATTGATGCTAAGCGTTGTTGTACGAATTGTATGTATTTACTAAATAAACATACTGTTGAATATTTTGAAACTGATTTGATTGGTCGCTGTTGCTGCCATAGACAGTATGGTCTTCTGGAAATTGATAGTCAGGAGTTCGGGGAGCGATCGATCCCAACTCGGGCGACGCGTGGGTGGATCTTAGCTAGAGATGAGCGGGGCATAGCTAAAACTGAAATGGTCCATCATGTTCAGAATAGTCAAAAGACTAAGTCTTACTAACAACGAGTTTCGTTTTTTTGTTTTCGGGAACATGTTATGTTATTTCTTAGGTGTACTGTATTTTAATGACGGGGCGGGGTGGCAATACTTCTATAACGGCCACCTGTGTTAAACCTGTTGACCCAAACTCCAGTTAGCAAAACCGAATGACTTGTAGTAAGCGACCGTCTGTGTTTATGGACCACTCGTGGATGGCCCATGCAGTGTATGTTATAGGCATGTTTAACATTAGACTCGACGCGAAATTTCAAATCTTGAGAGTCGTTGCCGGAACTTGTAACGCGATTTGCTGGGAGGGTACTTGGCCAATGGCGGACCGTATTTGCCTGGTATTGGGACAGTACCGACCCAGTGAACCGTGTTATCAGAAGCCAGTGTCAAAATGTGAAAATTGGACATGAAAGTTTAACAAGTCTATTACCCTTTGCCCTTAACATAGTGCTGCGATTGAAATTAATCATTTTGATCTCTAGTCTCGCCTCTTTCTTCAGATGAAACTCCGACAAAGATTTAGGCGGAAAGATGAATGGCGAGCGCAAGAGCGATAGCGGGAGGGGGTGGGGTGGGAAGGGGGGGGGGGGGGAGGAAAGAGAGTGGGGAGGTGGTGGTGGTGGTGTGTGTGTGCGCGCGTGCGTGGGGGGGGGGGGGGTGTGCTGGGATATGCATTCCCGGCTCATAACGTGTTTTAGTTAACAACTTAACGTCAAATCAAATCATCATATATGTAATTGTTGTGTGTGCAAATGTTGCGCGGGATGTACCGTAGGAAGCTAAGCAATTAAGTGAAATTTAACACGCTCTTATCTTATGTCAACGTAAGATTCCATTGCTAGACCACCGCGTAGTTTGAACAAACGGCATAAGACAATGGGTAATACGAATCCATTAGACGTGCAGGCAATGAACATATCCCCGCAGCAGTCATGACGACGACAAATTAACCAAAGAGGCCGATCAATATTAACCGTTCTAATGCTACAGACGACATTTATTGAACCATAGTAGCGGCATGGTGATTAGTCTTTAAATAATTTTACTAAGTTTCATTTGGGGTGCGAGTAACAACAACCTTCGGTTACATTGTTGTCCACTCGGCATTTACTTCGCGTTTGAAATCCCGATCATGCGTAGTGTGTTAGAGATCCGGAGTTAAACGACACATATTTCAGTTATTCACAAACAAATATTAACCCGAGTTGATTCCGCGTTTTACATTTCCCGATCGATACTTTCCGGATAACATCGGCAAATGGAGCTCCGCATTTTACAATCTCCGCAGCATGCGGTGCTCGGAATTAGCCTACACACGTGTTTAACTATTTTTAGTCTGAATTACCGTTGTTTCTAACCTCCAGAAATATAATTCTAACGTAACCGCTTTATTTAAAGCATACAATGCATTATGTATACTTAAAGATAACACATCGACTGCAGGTTGTTGCTGCCTGAGACATCAACACTCTTCAGTCAGATAGGTTTTTTTTGTCATCAGCAATAAACCATAACAATAGGATGCAGCTGCCATGACCCTTTAATGACTAAATTTGTTGAAAAGATTAAAATATTTACTTATTGAATACCCATTTGTAGGCCAAGAGAAGACAACTTATCGAGCCAGTCATTCCAGTGGTAAAATTTCAAAAATAGTCTTCTCTTGGCCTGCAAATGGACATTCTCCAAGACCACCGCAGAGGCCGGTTTAGGTCGGCATCATCGTCCTTAAAGTGTTAAGTGAATGCCTATTAGGAATGTAAACTGGTGACAATGTCTTTGCTAATTGTACATCTGCGACGACTTAGGGAGGTTATTGGTTTGGTTACGTCTATCGAGTACATGATTACATGTCCCATTCACGCCATTCTAGGCCGGTTTTATTTCAGTCTATTATTGGTAACTTCCCCAGCTTTTACACT
The DNA here is from genome assembly GCA_034401795.1 of Chaetoderma sp. LZ-2023a. Lineage (NCBI taxonomy): Eukaryota > Metazoa > Mollusca > Caudofoveata > Chaetodermatida > Chaetodermatidae > Chaetoderma > Chaetoderma sp. LZ-2023a. The sequence goes on along the minus strand of CM067362.1, from coordinate 60,329,852 downwards.
GGTGCCAAGGTTGAAGTTTGTTTTATTACTTCCAGGTCACAATGTGACATATGGGGAACATTTACATACAGTTGCATTGGGTAGGAATCAGTACACAGCTATACATTATTATCAGTATTATAACTATTATTATCATATATCATCATTGTTATAAATATTATAGATAATAACGACAATTACAGTCTGAGTTAGAGTTTAAACCCCTGGCACAAATAGTTTGTTATTTTACTAAATCAATATATGTTTAATATTAATTATGTAGTTGTTTCAACATATTTTGGACGTTAGTGTACAACATTAGGACATGGTAGCTTTCAATATTCTTATCATTATTATAGTGGCAGCGGCAGCAGCAGCAACAGTGGTGATGTGTAGTAGTAGTAGTAGTAGTAGTAGTAGTAGTAGTAGTAGTAGTAGTAGCAGCAGCAGCAGCAGCAGCAGCAGCAGCAGCAGCAGCAGCAGTAGCAGTAGCAGTAGTAGTAGTAGTAGCAGCAGCAGCAGCAGCAGCAGCAGCAGCAGCAGCAGTAGTAGTAGTAGTAGTTACTGTATATTGTATGTACCTAAAATGCCCTATTATTTTTCGCATAAATGTACATAATTTGCTTAGCAGGAATAGTTTGTTACTTGATAAAAGACAGCCATTGAACTTATAGTAGTTAGGTTTGATCCGGTAGTATTTTGGAAGCAGTAAAGTTCTATCACTTCGAAAGAAATCACAAAGGACTAGGTAATGGTATTCATCACCTATATCATGTTGATTACAGAGGCTACAAAGCCTATGCTCCTTATTTAACCCTCCCCCATCTCCTGGTTTCTCTAGGCAATTTGTGGTTAGCTGTGCGGAATCTTGTTCGGGTTACTCTATTCATATGATTTAGTTTACACAAATATGGTTCTATATTGAATATTGTCTTATAGATGGTATTAGTTTTTGCCTTCGATGACGCACTAATCTCACCTTGCCAAGATTGGCCATACCGGTCGATAAGAATCTGTTTTATATGTTTTGTTGTGCTATGTGTAATGCTTTCCTCTTCCCATAGGTATCCCAATCCTACATTATTAAGTGTCCCCTTGACTACATTAATCCATTTATATTGTACATTATTATTCTTAGTCATTATGCATATACGTATGAAGCAGATAGGAGAGTTTTGTATCGTTGCTGTTCAATAATTTCTCCTAATAGGCAATTGTTCTGTGTTTTATACTGATTTCAAGTGGGTATTGGGACAATTCACCATATATCCTATACATTGGCGTGCTTCTGTTTACTTTCAATAGACTTCGATAAAAGTCTAGTTGTACTTTTTCTACTAGTGTTGTATTTTCAGTCATCTAGATTTCACAGCTGTATGTAATAATTGGTGCAATCATTGAATCAAAAAGTGTAATTTGACAGTTTATAGGTAAATTCATATTTTAGCTTCTCCAATATAGTGAATAGAGGGCGTTTGTAGCTTGCACTGCTAGGTGTTTTAATGCTGTTATGTAGCGACAGTTGTAAAAAAAAGTGTATTCCTAAATACTTATATCTGTCAACTATCTAAATTGTAGATTACCCCAACCCCGTTTATTGCTTCCAAATATCACCATTTTCGCTTTAACTTTGAGATTCCATGTTCTGAAGTAATCATTATATGCATTCAGCTTTAATTGTAATTCGGCTCTATCACCGTACATTAGTACAGTGTCATCTGTATATAGCAGCACCAATAATTTCAGACATATTTCAATGAGCGAATTAGTCACATTTAGTAAATGTATCGTTAATGATACACACAACCAGAAATAAAGAAATAAACCATTCATAACGAAGCCGGCCAAACACGGCCTCTTCAGTGGTCTTTTGGAATGTCCAGTTGCAGACCGAGAGAATACATTTTTTTAATTTTACCGTTGGAATAACTGGCTCATTAACAAGCCTTTCATTCCAGTTGTAAATTTCCAAAATATAGTATTCGCGTGACCTGTAAATGGACATTCAGTAAGCAAATATTTGGATGTTCTTGACCAAATTTATCCATTAATGTTGATAAGAAACATGATTTATTCTTTCATATAGCGGTTATAAGACGGTTAGTTAGTTGCTCTATTTGACCTTTCCAGTTTATCATCCATATATGACGTGATAATCAACTACTTGATGTGTATGATGACGTCATGAATGAGGTAGATAAATACGTCACGACTGCATAATTGTTGGCGGACTATGCGGTGTTGTACGAATTGTATGTCTTTACTATTAAATAAACATGCTGTTGAATATTTTGAAACTAATTTGACTGGGCGCTGTTGCTACCATAGGCAGCAACAGCACCTAGTCAAATTAGTTTCAAAATATTCAACAACTTACCTGTATAGTTTTCTGGAAATTGATAGTCAGGGAGTTCAGGGATCGATCGATTTCAACACGTGCGAGATGTGGGTTGAGATTAGCTTGAGGTGGACGGGGCATAACAAAAACTGGAAAGGTCAATTGCATACAGCTATCGCGGTATTAATTCACTCTGTCTCTCCTGCAAGCAATGATTGTAGAAGAATAAGTATTCCACAATGGGCTGATGGGCCTTGAGTGTACAATCCATAAGCATCCTGTGGCGGAAGAGTAGAATAATACAGTATTAAATTACTATAAACTTACTTTAATAGTTGTATAATAATACTCATTAAAATCTATACAGCAGACGAACAACGATCTCTTAACAGAAACTATCTATTAGACCCCGCTCCCCACCCACATACTTTCACAATACCATGGCAAGGCTAGCACCCGGTGGAGGGAGTAGGAAAGAAGAACTGTGGCAGGATTTATTGGCAGCAACAGCACTCGGTCAAAGATTAGCTTCACGGTATTCAACAGCATTCATGTTTCAAAGTATCAAATAGATTCCACCACACTTGACACGTTAAAACGTGCGGTACTTAGCTATTAGCTATAGTCGATGTCTGGTCTGACCTGAATATATTGCTTCCGTAGTACAAATAATGGATCTGTATATTCTCAGTGGCGGATCTAATTGGGTGTGGGAGGGCGTGGGGGCTGGTGAGGGGGAGGGGGGCACTCGGGACCCCCCCCCCCCGGGCAGGGCTGTAAAATTATTTTTCTACTTACTAACTGTATTTGAATGGAAGAATCTTCAAAAGTCAATACCCTTAAAATTGTTGGTGCCCCCCCCCCACCCACCAACCCTCGGCAAATGACCTCCCGGATCCGCCCCTGATTCTGCATATAAAAATTTGATATACATCATAGGCATGACAAAGAATCGTCTTAAAATCGAGGTTGTATTAAGATACTATACGTGGGATATAAAAAGGACATTTTCCCATAAATATCAAAGAGTTTTCTTCTGTATACTACCTTCATAACTATTTGTAAAACCTATATATATTGATCAATAGAAATATCGATGATATACGGGTGTTAATACTACAGACTATGCCACTTATCAAAGTCTTTATAAACCTGAATTAGCAACTATCGTTTTCATAATAATAGTTTTTTAACATCGAATTTGATTTTTTAAATCGTTGTTGCTGTGTTGTGTTACTGTCAACAGCTTCCAGTATCATCGATTCAAAATTAACACAATTCCAGGCGATACCGTCCCATATCCACGATATTAACCATTTATTTTTGTAGTGAATTCATTAACCCTTACCACTCGGGTGTCAGTATTCTATCCTTTACTGTGTAAATAGCAAGACAACTGGTGTAGATTTTTCAACAATTTTGGTGGATGATGTTGCTGTCTTCGACAGCAACATCTTCCACCAAATTTGTTGAAAAATGAACACCAGTTAATCTTTTAATTCAGTTTTAAAATTAAAATTTTTTATAACAGAGTGGTAAGTGTTAAATTACTCTGTACCAATTAGCCTATAGAACTAGAAACGTATCGCCCTAATACCAGGTATATTCTCTTTGAAGTACAATCTACGTTTGATCATTATCCTCGTGGATACTAGGATTTGCGGTCTACCTGAATGAGATATGTGCTTTGTACGTGAATAGCTAATTAACCATCTAAAAGTAGCGTAATTATAGTAGCATTGTATACAGCTAATTACTTATTGTAGTAGATGGAGTATATCCGTACGCTGCGGAGCACACGTGCGTGCGGTCGTGTGCGTGGTGCATGGCGTTGCCGACAGACACGCTCCCGTATTGATAACGGATGTTACTGGGTCGGTAGTGGACCAATATCAGGTCAATACGGCCCAATAGCATGCATTATCTGGGACTAGTTGCTGGGGTTTCGGCTAAAAGTTGGACTCTCCCTCCCTCCGCCCCATTCTCCATCCCTCCCCCATATTTCCTTCCATCCTTCCCTGTCTCTCCCTCCATCCCTCCTCCTCCCCCTCCCCTCTCCCCATCTCCCCTTCACTCCATCTCTCCCAGGGGCGCCGGAAGCACGGGGGTTTGGGGAGGGGGCAGCGGTAGAATACTAACACCCGATCTTCTATTTAAAAAAGTAAACTTTAGTTTTGAACTTCTAAATGAGTTTTAGAATCTTCAGAGCAGGCCTAGCTGTCATCTTACAGTTCGGTTGTAACGTGTTTTGGCATTCCGCCCAAAACGTAATATGGGAGTACTTTTAGGCTGGAGATATCTTTTTCCTTGCATAAAATGCTTCTACAGAGAAATACAAACATCTTTCTCTCTCCGAAGGGCGAGCGACCCGTGTAAGCGAATGTCCTGCCATCATTCATCAAACCTGGCTGCCACTTTATACGCAGAAATGAGAAGTCTAATAGTGACGTGGAATTACAATGTATAGCCTGGTTTTCACCTTCAACTCTCATCTCTGTGGGCCCTGGTTTCCATTTTCAACTCAGATAAGATACGAATTTGACCATAATAGCGTCCCACTCTCAGTTAATGCATTAGTGGTTAATTAATGGGTAGAATAGAATCTAGGTGCGTTTATGGGCGGCTGGGCGCAGCCATGTGAATTGTGGCGCTACAACAAGGGCTATTGCTGACAATGGCCATGGAATACTGGAATTGACAACAGCTCTCAAAATCACATTTTTAATTGACACGTGATGTGTATGCTGTATGCAAACGTGTTGAAGAAAAGAATCTGTATAAACCTGGCCGTAGTGCGGGCTCGATGTCGGTGGGGAAGGTGAAGAATGGGTCTAAGATTTGTTGACCCCAACCCCATTCCCCCAGCCGCTCCTACAGAATGGGCGGAGGGTGTGGTCTTGAGGAGGGGAATGTTCTGGGTATCCCTAGGAAGAATGTGAACATTAGATGCGCCTAGAAGCCATCTCCTGCATTCTGAGTAATAAATATCACCGTCTTACACTTTTGATTCCTGTAATTTTTGTATGACTATGAGCACCCCTGCCGTCTTGGATAACCTGATTTTCACACACAAAAAAACTATTTTCCTCCGAAACCGCTGAAGGGATCGGGCCACAAATGCCCCACATAATACGCCTTTCCTAGATTGACATGTTATGGGAAAATACTGGGGAAATAACTGTCGCTCACAAACCCTTTGGCTGGCCAACTGGCCAGGCCATGCTCGAGCGGTATTACTTCGCTAATCGCTATTAGGTTCAGATACAAGAAGTTTAATTATAGGATAATAATATTATTGAAGTCATAAATCATTAGAAAGCTCGTCTAATTTTCTAAACATGTATGTACTATTCTTTATGTTTTAAAAAAAAAATGTCAACTTAATTATAATAATAAAATACATCCTATTCGACACTTGATTTACTAAATCTAGGGACAATGGTGTATTTTATATATGCAAACAACTCATACGTACATACATGCATGAATCACGCATACACTCACTTACGGACACAATGACCTGTCCGCCAGCTCGCTCACACCCACCACACCATACCCCCACGCTCCGCCAACGTCCGCCCGCTTGCTCAGTCTCTCACTCGCTCATTCACTTACTCTCATGACCGGTTGCACACCTATGGCTCAAGTTAGCCCGAGTTACGAGGCGAGCGGGTGATCAGGTAATCGCAGCTTAAAACTGACTTAACCGGAGATAGACTGAGAAAGACTTCGCTTGCAGACTGGTAAACTGAGTTTGGTTTACGTGGACCCCGCTCAAATCCGACTTCGCTTCTCATTCAGTCATTTTCTCAATGTCTTCTAAAGCAAAAACTCCTAATTTTACAGAGAAAGTTTGCACGGTGATGGGGAAGATGTTATAGACGATGTAAACTAATTAAATGCAAGATGACACGCAACCCTTTGACGCCTGAAATTACAGGAGTTCACTCAGCCGATACAACCTCACCAGATCCATTAGTCTAAATCTGATGATGATGATAATAATATGCATATGATCATTTCCGAGCAATGTAATGCTAACAGTTCCTTGTGTTATCATTTATAAAGGCTCTCTCGTTTGCACAGCAAATGACCATTTCACATATCGCCAATCCAAAGGTTAGACTTTCAAGATAGTCATATAGTACATGCATGGCCGATGATTATAATCATATAATATTCTGAATGTATTATGAGTAATTTGAAGAAAAGCTACTGATGCTTTCAACAGCAGCAAACTTCCAGTCGAATTAGCATTGATATATTCAGCATTGTAAAGTAAATTCCTTTCTTTTCTGCTGAAATGCTTTGGAAACAATGCAAGAAATAGAAATAACGATATTTTTATGTGCTAAAATATAGAAACTAATTATCAATTTCGTAGACAAATACAGCTAAGCACATTATAGTCCGGGAGCCAATTTTCAAAAGGGGTCTAGAAGAATGGTTTCGTAGCACACCCAGTATTCAGAAGGTTTGTCTCTATATTATGCTAGACCGATGTCTTGGATATATTCTGAGCCGTGTTGTACAAGAAAATTGTGGTATCACTAACCCGTGAGAAGGCCATTTACAATAGGTATTGAATGTAGTTTTCAGACAATTTTCACAATGGTAGATTTTTCACAAACTTAAGAGCATGTTATATCAATACAATCTTAACCAAAATGGAAACGAGTGATCGTATATCGCAGATTTATACATAATCAACCTCGTTTAAGACACCCGTATGTTGCTTTGTACATATTGGGGCACTTAGGTCTTCTTGTGACTAGCAATACCTTAGCTACAACAATGCCCATGTTTTCTACATTTTTCATAATTAAACTTTTAACTGGCATGCAGTGCATGTCTACACAAGCTGGCAGGACATATTTATCACGTGAGCAAATGAGATAATGTTACTCATCCGTGTCAGAGTCATCTTCGACAATTGTATGCTGAACATTGTCACACATTTCACCTCCCATACAAAGGCATGCTTCAGTGCAGAGTAGATTATTAGCCTTGCATTGACAGAGATCTGTTCTTTTGCAGGCAGACTTTTGACATCTACATGATGTGAGTTCAATTAATCCAAATGGAGCAGGATCCTTTGACATTAGAACAGGTTTGAGTAGACCATCCACTATACTCCAGCCATGTCCATTTGGAGATGGAAGATTCTGAACAGCTTGCAATGAACGTCTCCAAACAAGAGCTTGAAAATTGGCCCTTTCGGTGTGATGCTTTAGACTATTCGATGTAGGTGGAAGATTTTCATTTCTTTGTCTCTTTTGACAAAAGAGCCAATAACGGGTTTCATCAGCTGTCTTTCCCACATCCCTGGTGGTATACAACTCACAGACAAATTTCTCACGTAGAATTGCGGTATTCGGTGATAAGTCAACATGTTCGCCGAGTTGGGCTAAGCTAAGCTGATGACATTCAGAAGACTTTAAGAGATTGAATGATTTTCTCTTAGCGACTCCAAATAATGCACTAGTGCTATCACAACCTGTAAGAGAATGAAACCCAGGCAAAGACAGACATATAGCTGGGCCCAGTACTTGAGCAACTGTATGTATTGGTATGTATCGCAATTTGTCCTTTGTGCCCGTACGGAACCATAGTTCAGAACAGTGAAGCGAACGATACGTATATATACTAAGTACTGCCACGTCTGTATCAGGAGACTGTATAACAACACGCATGCGGTCTTTTGAAGCGTGTAGCGCGTGCAACATCATACGCATAAGCGTATCTGCTTCCTCGTGATCTGATCGAAGTTCTTCCAAATACGACGAATTGTTCGCTGAAATGACAACAACATCCATTCCATCGTTAAAGCCACCAGCAAGAATGACGCAATTGTCGGCAGATAGCATATTTGGACCAGTATCACTCCACCGCTTGCTGAGAAATGCAACCAGGTTACTTTTGTTGCTTGAATTGCTGATGTACTTGGCCCATTGCTTTGGAACGGGAGTATTTTCTCCAGCAATCTTTACTTCCAATGCTGTTGATGACCCACGTTTTAGCCGCTCTTCCGCTTTGAGAGATTCCAGTCTATCATATCTGTCAAAAACTATATCTACTCTGTTGCAGTCTTCTTGATTCAGTGGAACTGTAAAGATGTGCCAGTATTTATCAGCCAATTCTCCAAATGTAGACGTACCTCCAGTTTTAACCATTTGCACAATTGCCATGCCATCTACTACATCTGCCCTGTAGGCGGGGCTTAGAATACACCTTCCGTATCCTCTGCGTGTCGTAAGAGGCGACTAAAGGAGGTACGGGTGAGGTAACCCTGACAGAAACCTCGAGTGCTGAAGACCGAGGTTCCAGGCCGCACGGCGCACTCTAATAAACCATGGATCCACGCACTTAACGCTTATGATCATGTCGATAGTCACTTACAGGACTGGCGGTATGATCAGCGAACGAAAAGAAGAAGAAGAAGAAGATCTACTACATAAGCTGTTGCGCCTGTCTTGTCAACAGGTGGAAGCCGTCCATCAACATTTACTTCCTTTTCTAGTTCACTTAACAAAACACTTTTCACATTCTTTCTTAGAGTCCCATCCGTATGTGACAATGATAGTGGAACAGCAGACAGTTCATACGTCATCACTAGTTTTAAATCAACATCTCTGGACCTTGCGGCAATAATTAATCGACCAAATAGTTCGCGGTCAGATCTCACATTGTGAATTTTTTCATCATTTGTTTTGAGTTTTTTCTTCTGTGCTAGGCTGGCAAATGTTTTAAGTTTTAAGTGTGGCAACGTGTCCCAAAAGCTTCTCGTGTTAGTGTCCAGCCGCTCCTGAACAAAATTGTCCATAATCTCCTTACCAATGTCACAGGCGGAAACAAGTCTCTTGGCGATTTCACTAGGCAATACCACGCCAGTTGCAATGTTTACAAGCGGAAGACACTCGCTGTCATCGTTTTCCGCAATATTAAAGGGATTGGTCATTATATCTGATGAGAACATCGAAAGTATCTTCTGCACATCGGTTTCATCCCTGTTCATTCGATTAGTCCCCATTTCCTTATGTACTCCAAACATGTGACTATCTTGTAACCCACACATTTGCTTTGTGACCGTTGTTATGGCTGCCCTCTCGTGGCTAGTTAAAAACCACCTCTCCAGAGCTCCTGGCTTTTGTGTTATTCCACTGATACCACCTCGCTTTTTGGAATCCAAATTAATCGATTGCTCTAAGGCCATATCTGTCCACACTTGATTGAATGGATGGTGTGAGCGACTTACGGAATGATTTCCATTCAAGAATTGTTCATGTACATGGGGATGTGTACTTGGAAGCATCTTCATGTCCGCAAGATATATTGGCAGCCATCTTGCATAATTGGTTCTGTCCATGCTGTAGAAATATGGCGCCATAGCAGCAGTAGCAGATAGGTGTGCCTGCCAATCTCCAGTTCTCTCAGCTCTTATGAATCCAAGCAGCAGCTCTACCATATGAATATATGAGTTCCAAAATGCGAACAGGTGTGATTTCGAGCTTGACTCAACTTTAAAGGATTTGAACAGCTGTTGCAATTTATTCACGTACATACACACCTCTTTGAAATTGTCTTGCAATGCGTCTAAGTCGTCAATGCTGCTTCGACACATCTTAATTTTCTCATCCAGACTCTCCAAATCTGTTGGAGTAATGTGGTCTTCATGTTGTCCATTTTGTTGAACCCATTTGGAAAAAGACTGCCATTGTAATCGCAGCAGCGCTTCCAGAACCAATTTGTGAGCCCTCACTCCTCGATTATATGACTTCCCTTTAAGTAGAGCAGCAGCCGTGCTGCTACCATATGCGTTGGCCTCTATGAGGAGATCTTCTAAGCCAGAGTCATCAAACATCTTTCCAATAACAGCTAAGTAGTTTAGCGCAATGTGGAATCCCCCCAGTCTTATCACAGTGTCACTAAACTCTTCTTTATATCGCCACTGTATCTCCTTTGCCTTGACATATATGGCAATGACAATGAGAGCGATATGAGGTGTAGTATTCATTTTAATTTGTTTTTCCGCACCGATTACCACCACATCCATCTGTATCATTCCAACCACCATTACCTGGGTGCTTTGTCAACAGTGGTACAGCTGGATATACAGATTCTATGATGGAGTTAGTATACATACATAAAATTTAACCTTCACATTTCACCCTCGCCTTTGGTATATGCATGCAAAATGTATGTTGGATATATGTTAAGTCGATATCCGTCTAATTATCATATATGGTGAATCTAATACGATATTACTTTGAGTTATGACACGATCAAGCTTATATCGTTGTGCACTGTGGATACAGCCAAAGCCTAGACCCCCTATGCAAAGAAATCAGGATAACTAATTAGTGCTACCACAATTTGTTTGTACAACAGGGCTTAAAATGTGTGGGACATGTCCCCCAAGCGACAGCAAGTGTCAGACCTTTCGAATACTGGGTGTGCTACGTCACGATTCTGACCTAGCTTTAGCTCCTGGACTATTATAGCATACGATTATACATACATACATACAGAAACAATAGATTTAGTAGAATTATTATCATTACCCACGCCGTCGAATGTCTTAACCCTTTAGTAACTAAATTTGACAGGAAAACCTCGATTAGGTCTATCTATTGTGAAACGTCCGTTTCCAGAACAAGACAATGCCATTCTTTACCTGATAGATCGCAGGATTGGAAATTTACCACCGGAAAGACTGGCTCGCTTATCGCGCCTGTCATTCCTATCATAAATTTTCAAAAATAGTCCTCTGGACTGCAAATGGTCATTTCTCTAGCCGATTTTATGGACTTGTTTCTAGGCTTGTGCATTTATGGGTCAAAGAGCGTAAGAATCACCAAATTTGACATAGCACTTCATAATGTAGGATAAAATCAGAAGGTTCAATCGAAGGTTTGTATCTTAAAGGTTAATTAGGCATATATAGTTTACTGAAATTAAGAACTCACCAAAGCACATGCACTCCCAATCACACACACTCACTTCCACACGCACACACACTCATGTAGAAGACAAGACTGAGTTCCTTATCATAGCGACAAATCAACAACGCAGCAAAATCGGCACTACGGAAGTTCAGTTAGTTGACAGCGTGATCCCGGCAACTACATCCGCTAGGAACTTGGGCGTGTATCTAGACCAGGCTATGAATATGGATGCACATGTAAGCTCTGTGTGCAAATCTGCGACTTACCATTTGCGTAACATTAATTCCATCAGAAATGTGCTGACATATCAGACCACAGAGACACTTGTTCACGCGTTTATCACATCACGATTGGACAATGGAAACAGTCTCTTATATGGCATCACCGAAAAATCCCTTGATAAACTGCAATATGTGCAAAATGCTGCGGCTCGTCTGGTAGTCAAGGTCGAAAAGCGTCATCACATAACACCAATTTTGAAAGATCTTCATTGGCTCCCCATCCGGAAACGGATTGAGTTCAAGATTCTGCTCTTGACTTGGAAATGTCTAAACAACAACGCTCCCGACTATTTGCAGGAACTTCTCTTGACATATGATCCATGTCGCAGACTTCGTTCTGTGGATAAGCTATTGCTCCAAATTCCGCGATCGAATTTACGCTCCTGTGGGGACAGAGCCTTCAGTGTTGTGGCTCCGAGACTATGGAACCAGCTACCTGTCCACATCAAATCCATCCAATCAATTAATGATTTCAAACAAAAATTAAAAACACATCTCTTCACAAGCGCCTTTGAAAATTGACATTGACACATGGCGCTTTACAAATGCTGTATTATTATTATTATTATTATTATTATATTATGTACATACACTCCCGTGGGTTTACATCCAATATAGTAGGTCTACACCGTATATTGTCTCCAACATCTAACCATTTCAACACTAGTATTAGAACTCAAGTCATGCTATTAAGCTGTTGCATATCTTAAGCATAATTTGAACGAAAGGTCTTGATACCTTCGGCAGCAACACCATCCAGTCAAATTTGTATCAAAATTATACAGCAAGGGAACATATTTTGTGTCTACATTTCGTGCTCTGAAGATAAAGGATCGGGAAAGTTGAAAAATATACGATAGATATATTCATCACAAAGTAAGCATTTGGCCCGTAAGTGTGCACAATCACATAATAATGCGACGGACAATAGTATAATACAATTTCACAAGGCATACACAAAACTATTTACATTAGGAGAAGTTCCTTGTCTGTACATAGATGTATAAATTTGTACATATTATATACAAAAATAAATAAATACATTTGTATATATGTTAATGAGGGCCTCTGCTAGATCAGGCCGTGTACATGAAGTGCTACCCTCAATAAATAACGATTATTATTTTTATTATTATTATTATTATTATTATTATTATTATTATTATTATTATAGTGATGATGATGGTGATGATGGGTGTGTCGGGTGGGATGGGGGTAATCGTGTGCTCAACCACAATAAAGAATTATTCAAAAATTGTAAATACTGCAGTCAAATTTGCCTCTATTGAGGGCATGTTACATTCATTAGAGGCAGCCGCAGCAGGTGCTGCATATATAGCCGCAGCAGCAGCAGCAGCAACAGCAGCAGCAGCAGCAGCAGCAGCAGCAGCAGCAGCAGCAGCAGCAGTAGTAGTAGTAGTAGTAGTAGTAGTAGTAGCAGCAGAAACAGCACCCATTTGTAATTAACAACATTGATTTCATCATCATCATCATCATCATCATCATCATCATCATTTTACGAGGCATAAGCCCTTGGCTTGTTATTGCCTCTGGAGTTGTGTTGGTATTGTATTACTAGTGCTTGTGCTTTGTTTAGGTACAATTGTTTATTTGTTTGGTTGGCATTATTCATTGACATTAATCAGGACCCTGGTTGACTTTGGGAGGTGCTGTGGGGCAGATGGGTTATCCCCGTGTCAGCTGCGGTGTGCCACCTACGCTCATGGTTACATCCTTCTGTGCCTAGCGTTTGGGTATATTTCTAGATTGTCTTATTATTATATATCTATTAGTTGGTTATGTCATGATCGTATATTATGTCATTTAGGTGCATATCTAGTGTTGATTTAAACACGTTGAGCGTGGGTGCCTCGACCACAATAGATGGGAGTGCTATCCATGTGACTGGCGTGTGGTGTCCGTCCTATAATACTGGGTCTTAGGATTATTTGAACCAAAATGTATTACATGTGTTTTGTCTGTATTAAAGTGTAGCTGCTAAATCTGAAACCAATTGCATACATTATCTATATTATCTTGAAGGTTCACGGTATTAGGGTTACCAAACAGTTTTGTATCATCTGCAAAGATCTTACAAGGGCAGGTTACGGAATCGGGTAGATCGTTTATATACAAAAGGAAAAGTGTAGGTCCCAAAACACTGCCTTGAAGGCACACCACTAGTACCGGCTGTCCAGTCGGATGTTGCTTCGTTGATCTTTACACACTGTTTTCTTTCGGTTAGAAATGCTTCAGTCCAGTTAATTAGTTGCTTTACTAGACTGTACATTCTCATTTTCTTTAGAAGTCTTTTGTGTGGTACTGTATCGAAAGGTTTGTTTTCATCCAGATTGGATGGGTTATGGTTTTCATGTACTCCAGTAACTGTGTTTTGCATGATCTGTTATGTCTGAAGCCATATTGACAGCTGGTGAAAATTGTTTGTTTCCATGTGGGTCATTATTGCATCAGGTACAAATGTTTCTAAACGTTTGCAAAGTGAGCAAGTTAGACTGATGGGTCTGTGGTTGCTTGGATTACTTTTTGGGCCTTTCTTATAAATCGAACAGACGTTAGCCATTTTCCAAATCTCAGGTATTACGGCTTCCTCTAAAGATTTGTTAAATAGGATGCTAAGGGGTACACTGATCTCTTTTGCTAGTTGAATGAAAATTCGTATGGGTATGCCGTCTGGTCCATGGCTTTTATTTGGGTTTAGTTTTTTTAGTTTGGCTTCAATATTCTCTGGGCTTATAGAAATGTCTGGTAAAACAGTGTTTGTGATATTCTGGCATTGTATTTACGTTCTCTTCTGTAAATACGCTTGCAAAATAGATGTTCAAAACTTCTGCCTTTTCTATATCATTTGTACACACTTGATCGTTTGAATATTTAAGTTGGCCTACTGTTTCTTTGAGAGTTGTTTTGCTTTTGACATATTTCCTAAAAGACTTTGGAGATCTAAGACATTTGATTTCTGGTTTATCCTGTGTCTTGTTGGTTTTAATACGAACTGGTGGAGAAAATTGTTTCTTATGGTTTTGATAGAGTTGTCACTATCATGAGTGCATGAGAGACCAGAAGACCAGTTGATATCTGGGAAGTTAAAGTCTCCTGTAGTAAAAATGTGGTCTGGTTTTAGTTTACTAGTGTTGTTTATTATGGCCATGAGATTTAAATTATTGCCTCTATCACTGTTGGGACTCTTATAGATACATCCTACTAAAACATTTTCTTTATTCTGGGTAGTCCATGTACACCAAACTGACTCCTTGAAAGAATCGCCACTTAGCGTCTCACAGGGTTGGGCTTGTAGTAGTTTGTGGCTGTAGATGGCAACTCCCCTAGCTGGGTTATTATTAAGAAATAAATCATAGTTATCTATTTGCAGTTCACTTAATTTGATGCTTGTGCTAGGATCTTGGGATTTAGGGAAACGTCGGTGATGCATATAACAGCTGGAGTGGTTTCATGGACTATTGCTTCGAGTTCATTTCTTTTATTCAGCAGACTATCTGCATTGGTTTAGACGCATATGTTCGTAGGTAGAGTTTTCTGTGCAGTGGATGTCTTCCCAGAAAATATATATCTACTATTACTGCTCCTTCCAATATTGTCTTCTTTTTGGAGATTTTGATTTGACTGATGCATTGGTTTGTTCATATTTGTTTTGTGACGTTTAGAAGTAGCATTCCGTATTGTGTATGTTTAATTTGTATTTATGCTGTTATACTCCAACAGTTCTGTTTCTGTAGAGTGTGGCAGTTTATCTGCTATGGGTGAACAACGGGTTACTGAGGATGCATTTACTGTGTTTTGGGGTTTGCAGATGACTGGACTTTTTGCGAACTTTGGTAATACCATGAGTTGGTCGAAGGCTGAGTGTTTATATGTGACTGGTAATTTACCTGATAGATCGCAGGATTGTAAATCTAGCACCTCCATATCCTTCCATTTCGAAAATCCTGTAACAGGTAATAATTTATGTAGTCTTGGATGTTGTTGGATAAAAGATTAATTCCTGATTTGCTGGGGTGGACATTGTCCCAAAATAACTCACCGTATACTTGGCCCTCTTCGCTGGCAAATAAATAAGAGTGGTTAATGAATGTTACGGCGAGCCATGCAACCAGGGATTCTCATCGAGTATTGAACTCACAGACCAGGTCATTTTCGTGTAGTTCGTTTGGGCGTGGAAGCAGGGATGATACTGGCGCTGGATCATATGTACGAGTGTTGTATAGTCCTCTATCATTCTATCAAGACTCTTACGGCCGATATCATTAGTACCTACGTGTACTACAATTCCATCGTATCGTTCGTTCTCTATCGATTTCTCGATTTGGTAGGTTATTTCGCTTATACGCGCGCCGCTGAAAGACCTACTTTTGATGTCGATATCATCGGATGACATGTATCGCCCGTTCAGCTTTTTAAATATTGAGCTTCCAATTAACAGTACATTAGTTTTGTGTGTAGTGTTGGAATATCCACTGTGCTGTTGTGGTGAAGGCACGTTGCTTGGATGACTTTGTTTGTGTGCAGCGGTAGGGTGTTTGTATGAACTGAGGTGTTGAGGGTTATCTGACTGTAGTTTGTGATTTGGTTAGTTATATTTACATAATCTACCATTTACTACACTGATCTTAGGTCTGAACCTGGGCTATAGCAGGTTCAGAGTTTTTAATAATCTTGGCGGTATTTACGTAAGACAAGTTGCTGTGCAAGTGGACGCGAAAATGGAGCTGCACATAAACCCGGAATCATATTGAGCGATACATGCGCAATCGGCCATCACTCACACACACGGCCGCTCATACCATGTATACATGCGCAGTACACACCCAAGGAGATGGCTAACATCGCTTAGTAACAGTTTCCGATTGACTAAAAGCAGGCATTAGAGGGCAATATTGCCCACTATAATGTGATTTTGTAATAGGTACAAATGGCCAAAAAATACATAAATTTACTTAACATTGCTCTAACAATTATATATGAATCATAGGAAACTCAGAATGCAGGAAATCGATTCGCAGAGATTGTACCT
Source organism: Chaetoderma sp. LZ-2023a (assembly GCA_034401795.1). NCBI lineage: Eukaryota > Metazoa > Mollusca > Caudofoveata > Chaetodermatida > Chaetodermatidae > Chaetoderma > Chaetoderma sp. LZ-2023a. Next base: position 60,313,259 of record CM067362.1, on the reverse strand, counting down.
TTGTGGTACGTGGGTGGATGGGTTGGTATCCTCGAACACCCCTCTATGAGAGGGGAAACCACCATTTCAGATCTTTGTGTCCATTTGTGGAACCTCCCCCACCCCACCCACTCCTACCCCACCCCCTCAAATTTGCTTCCGGCGCCCCTGATCTCTCCTCCTCCCCCCCCCCCCTCCATACAGCCATCCTTCCCTGCCTCTCTCCCTCCCGCTCTCAGTCTCTCTCTCTCTCTCTCTCTCTCTCTCTCTCTCTCTCTCTCTCTCTCGCTCTCTCTCTCTCTCTCTCTCTCTCTCTCTCTCGCTCTCTCCCCCCCCTCCCTAACCCCGTCTCCCTATCCACCTCTCTACCTCTCTCGCTCTCCCTTCCTCCATCCTCCTCTTCCGGTCTCCGTCTCTCACTCTCCCCCCCCCCCCATCCTTCCCTCACTTTCTCCCTCTCTTCATCTCTCTCTTACATCCTCTGGGAGTGTTACACGATGTATGCGACGTACGATTCCCATTACTCTCGCACGTCATTACTTAAATACATATTAGCATTTAGTGACAGATTTGCCAAGTACATGTAGAACTGGCTGTGCATCAATGGAGGAATCCAGTTTTAGCTATGCCATGTCCGTGTTGGGATCAATCGATCACTGCACTCCATGAATCTCCATTTCCAGACAAATATACAGGTAAGCTGTTGAATATTTTGAAACTAATTTGACTGGGTGCAGTATCTGCCTATGGCAGCAACAGCGCCAAGTCAATTCAAAATGTTCAACAGAATGTTTATTAAATAGCAAAGACATACAATTCGTCCAACTCGACGTACTATTAGGAGTTTAAACGGACTAAATCGCGGCATTCCCGGCGTAATTGGTTATGACGTCAGCTTTTACTTAGTTGTTTACGAAGTCATATGATTAAATGAGAAACTGGATTCATCAATTCAACATGTTCTTGGTAAATTCTTCATCAACTGTAATATGTATGTAAGTAATGACGCGCTAGAGTATGGAAAACGCTGTCCGTCACTGTACTCGTGTGGGACGCACACCCAGTCCTTGCAACAGATGTTGTTGACTTGTTTGTTTTAGGGGATAATCTGATAATCCGTGTGTATGCATAAGCTGTTTAGATGCCGTTAAATCTGTGTCTGTTTTTTAAGTTTCTAGTTGCACAAATACTAATTCAGCTTTCCACTGTAGCCATCCATCATATGACGTCATAATCAACTACTTGGCGTATAGAATCACAATCAGTGACGTCATGAATGACGTAGATATGTAAGTCACAAACGCATATTTGAAGGCGGACTATGCGTTGTTGTACGAGTTGTATGACTTTACTACTTAATAAATATGCTATTGTATATTTTGAGACTAATTTGACTGGGCGCTGTTGCTGCCATCGGCGGCAACAACGCCCCGTCAAATTAGTTACAAAATATTCAACAACTTAACTGTATAGTTTTCTGGAAATTTATAGTCATGGAGTTCATAGACAGATCGATCTCAACACCAGCGAGGTGTAGGTGGAGCTTAGCTAGTGATGGGCGGGGAACAGCTAAAACTAGAAAGGTCCATTGGACTTGTGTAGGAAAAAATGTAATAATATTATTTTTTCTCTGAGTCAGTGCGTGCCCATAGTAGTGCCTATGAAAATAAATTCCAGTATATCGGTCGGATCAATTTTGGAATAATTTCTCAGCCATACCAATTTCTCCACTTTACGCCAACATGCGCTTATGGAGATACGTGATATGACTGTCAAATTTGAGTTTTCCGACTCTTACTGTGGGGGCTGGAATAATGAAAATTGGCAGATCTCTATAAAAATATACCCTTTTACTGACCATATCGTGGCAATTTAGTGTGATGCCCTTATCATGACGAAATCGAAGATGGTATTATTTCATTTTTATGTTCATTGTCTGGTTCCATCTCAACGTCCCGGATCCACAACTTTTTTTCCAAAGTCATTTGCTTCAGTATCGTCCTATTGCACGAGGCTCGCCCTCCCGTTCTGCTCCCGTGTCAAGTTCACCTTGTATTCACTCAGGCCTTACAAAGGCATATGAGTTGAGTACCCCGCTTGGATGCTTTTGATGTATGCACTATGTTCACGAAACTTCATAAATATAGACAATGAGCTGAGGTCTATCAACTTCCGCCAATGAAATTGATCGATAAGAAATAAAGGAAATCTGATTAGCGGACTGAAACCCCCTTACGCCGCTACGTCACATAGCAGGAGAATAAAGGACGTGAGAGTCGAGCTGGATTTTAACCCCACCCAGACGACAACTATTGGCCTTTACTGGTACACAGCCCCGCGGGGTTAAAGTTCAGCTCGGCTCTCAGGCGATCAGGTGGCTAACGGGCAATTAGTGGAGATCGAGGAAATCCCAGTCACTCCTCGTTGCCGCTCTTCAACCAGGAGTATAAATTGGTACAAGGGTAAAAACTCGGAAAGTTACCAATAATATAATGACATATGAACCAGCGTGAATGGGACCTAGAATTCAGCTTAATTGACCATGTTTATTCAGCCAACATGTGAATTTATTTTGCAGCAATTTGATCTCAAATAATTAATTCACATGAGAATGTACACATCTCAGGTGTTAGAACTGGTACATGGGCTGTGTTTATTACTATAGTCCCATCGTGTCTCCGAGTGCATCAGGGACGGTAACTCTTTCATCCATAGTATCTTAATCTCAGACCAGACATTCTCGATATTGTTGCTGATTAAAACAACGCGATTTAAACGTACTACAGTTCAACCATTTGAAAAACAAATGACAAATTCGGAAGTACAATGTAAACGATATATACTGTTGAATATTTCAAATTAATGGACCTTTCCAGTTTTAGCTATGCCCCGCCCATCTAGCTAAGCTCCGCCCACACTTCACCGTGTTAGGATCGATCTATCCCTAAACTGCATAACTACCAATTTCCAGAGAACTATACAGGTAAGCAGTTAAACATTTTGAAATTAATTTGACAGGGTGCTGTTGCAGTCAAATCAGTTTCAAAATATTCAACAGCATGTTTATTAAATAGTAAAAACATACAATTCGTACAGCAACGAATAGTTCGTCTTCAATTATACGTTCGTGACGTACTTATCTACGTTGTTCATGACGTCATTGATTATTACGTCATCCTACACGCGGCATATGATGGATGGATAATCTAGAAAGGTCGATTTTACAACCTGATTTCTTGTCGTATCTGAAGCAGGATACTGTGCTCAATATCGGTGCCGATAATCGATGTACCAGTATCAACAAGTATCGTGGAATGTTGTCCCGTTTACCGACAGGCCTACTATCTATGTCCTGATTATTAATGCTAAAACCAGTATCGTTCATTGCACCGATACTAAAAACCAATATCGTTCTATCTGACCGATACTAGCATCAGGTGTGGATGTAACGCGCCAATATCGAATTTGCGACGTTGGTCAACGGCGCAGGGACCAATATCAAATTTGATATCGGCGCGTCCGTTGGTCACCGGCGCAAGCCCAATAACGAATTTGATATCGGCGCGCCCGTTGGTCAACGGTGCAAGGGACCAATATCGAATTTGATATCAGCGTGCCCGTTGGCCAACGGCGCAGGATACCAATATCAAATTTGATATCGGTGCGCCCGTTGGCCAACGGCGCAGGTGACCAATTTCAAATTTGATATCGGCACACCCGTTGGCCAACGGTGCAAGGGACCAATATCGAATTAGATATCAGCGCGTCCGTTGGCCAACGGCGTAGGGGACCAATATCAAATTTGATATCGGCGCGGTCGTTGGCCAACGGCGTAGGGGACCAATATCAAAGTTGATATCGGCGCGGCCGTTGACCAACGGCGCAGCGGACCAATATAAAATTTGATATCGGCGCGACCGTTGGCCAACGGCGCAGGGGACAATATCGAAATCGATGTATTTGGGACGATATGAAACAGTATCAAAGTACACAAATTTCTGCATCCAATCGAGCCTTATTAATGGCACAATACATAACTAAATAACCAAATAAAATGCCATAATTATTCAATTTATGTGCGTACGCGCGGGGTGCGTGCGTGCGTGCGTGCGTGTATGTGCACACACACACCCCCCCCCCCCCTTGCGTGTAATGATGTCAATGAGCTTCCTGATGTGAAACTTACAGTCCACCTAAAAAATAACTTATCCTGTTTCTAACACAAAATAAAAAGTACCCCTCTGTACCTATGAATACTTTTACCATAAAGGACCTTTCCAGTTCATCCATCAATCAAATGACGTCATAATCAACTGCGTGGCGTTGATGATGACGTCATAATCAATGACGTCATGAATGACGTAGATAAGTTCGTCAAGAACGTATAATTGGTGACGGATTAAAGCGTTGTGGTACGAATTGTATGTCTTTGCTATTTAATAAACACGCGGTTGAATATTTTGAAACTAATTTGACTGGGCGCTTTGCTGCCATTGGTCAACTTAGTTTCAACTGAATATTCAGCTTACTTCAGTTACCTGTCAACAGCTTACCTGTATAGTTTCCTGAAAACTGATAGTCAGGGAGTTCAGAGATCGATCGAACCCAGAAACGGGAGAAGTGTTCGTGGAGCTTAGCTAGAGATGGGCGGGGCATAGCTGGAACTGGAAAGGTCTATTGAATTTAAGGCAGCAATGTCTTTAAATCCACGTAATGTCCAAAATAGTCAACAGACCATTTCTTACTAACCAACATGTTTCTGGGTTTTTTTGGAAACGTTTTAACTTATTTATGGGCTGTAATGGTATAGTTGCGTTGCATTCATCGACCTGGCTATACCTGCGCGAAAACACACCACCACGTGACGAATTGTCAACGCATACGGCCCAACTACCGAAAAAGCCAAAGAGCATCCAGCAGTATTAGATTCTTTCTATGCAGAACTGAGCTCCGCCATTACAACTCCAGATAGATGGCAACTGTTCGTGTGTGGAGATTTCAACTCCAAGCTGGGTAAACTCGGAATTGCGGACAAAAGTTCAGGACTTGGCTTATGCATGGGATCCTATGGAGAGGGCACACGCAAGAGAAATGGGGATGCACTGGTGGCATTCCTTAGTTCCATTGGCCTATTTGTCACAATCTGCGGCCAGTCAGTGAAGTCTGTAGAGTTTGAGACATCAATCGGCTCCCCACAGAGAGAATGTCTATCCCCCGCGCTTTTCACGTGCTACCTTGCTGCCGCATTGAAATCTGTGCGGGAAAGTTCCACAAAACCAACCCCCACCCCACCCCACCACCACCCATGTCAATACTGGACATGCCGCTAGAGATGGAATATGCCGACGATGTGGACTTCATAGCCGAGGAAAAGAAACCCCTTGACGAACTTCTCCCAATTGCTGCAAGCAAACTAAAAATTGAGAATCGCTTTATGAATGAATCCAAAACAGAGTTCACCCACATATACCTATCGACAAAGCATGAAACTATAGAAAATGACGACCCACTTCGTGGCGGCCGACCAAGGAGGAAAAGTAAAATCCTGGGATCACTACATTGCAGTACTGCTGACATTTCTGCACGCTGCGTCATAGGGAACATAGCTTTCCATTCCTGCTGGAAGCTATGGATTCGTAGATCAAAGATGCCCTTCATAAAGAGGCTACGTTTATACAATGCAACCTGCGTGTCCTTGACGATGTATACCTGTAGCAGCTGGGCAGCTCAAAAGGCAGCTCTAGACAAACTCGATGCCTGCCACCGCATACACTTATGCACCATCACTGGACACCGATGGCCAGACAGCATCATTTGCAACGATGCACTATACAAGATGTGTAATACGTCGCCGCTGTCTGTAAAAGTCGCCCAGCAAAGATGGTCCATGTTTGGCCATGTGCTAAGGATGCCAGAAGAGACACCAGCACAGCGAGCCTTGGAATTCGCCCTACTCGGAGACAGCAAATACAAAGCCAGGAGAGGACGTCATTGCATAAATATGCTAAGCGTGCTATGAGGTGACCTCAAGAAAGCAGAACTCGGTACACTCAAGTCAAGAATGGACCTGAGGAAGCTAAGGATTTCGGCTGAGGACAAGACACAGTGGGCAAAAGCGAAGAAGGACTGATTGCAGCTGTATGATGTTTCTACTATTACAGCCGCAGAATACAGTAATCATACAATGGTATAGTGGTGTTTCGTTCGGATATAATGTACCACAGATCTAAGCCAGAGCGGGCAGGATGCGCTATAATGTGCTCTATCAGACGAGACCATACGAAGTCGCAGGTAGATCAATTATTTACCATTCCTCAGTCATGGGCATCGATTGCGGTCTATAAGCAGACATATAATGTTATTTGGTCTGGAACGACGAATGAAATAAAACAATATCACCACGCACTCGTGGTTTTTTTATCATTAGTGCAAATAAACTCACTGGTGTTATAGTAACAAATAAAGACAACCAACTGATGATTCTTTTGAATGCTATGAAATTGTGCTGTCAAAAGATGTTAAACTTGTCAAATCGAAAGATAAATTACTTTTGAGACAGAGTTGGTTAAACTGAGCGCTTCTCAATATCGTGATGAATACTAAATAAAAATCGAGATATATCGATTTATCATACAGTACGGCTAGGAAATATCTCAGGATGTATGCAAAACATATCCAAAACACATAATTGGATTGGAAAACATTGCTGCTTATGTTTTAAGACGAACACGGCCTCTGCATTGGTCTCAAGGAATGTCCATTTGCAGGTCAAGTGAAGATTATTTTTCAAAATTTACTGCTGCAATTCCAGTGGTAGATTTTCCAAAATAGTCTTCACTTGGCCTGCGAATGGACATTCAATAAGCAAATATTTAGATTCTCTGACAAGATTTAGTCATTAAAGTATTAAAACTCTTAAATTTATATCAACAGATTGCAAGTAACGAACAATTTATAAAGATGAAGTTTCAGAATAAATCTTTCAACGCGTGCGTGTGAGCGTGCGTGTGTGTGTGCGTGCGTGCACAGAGATTTGCATTCCAAGTAATATATTGAGCATGGCCTCACCAAGCAGGGGCCACTAAAGAATCATTATAAAATCACTTTCCATGAGGCTTTCCTTCCATTGAGTCTTTACAGGTCCAAATTTAGGAGCGCGGGTACCTTGGGCGGTGTTGGGTGGTTGGGTGGGGTGTGTGGCCTGTGAGGAGGTGGAGGGGAATGTTAGGGGTTTGGGAGGGAGTAATATATTTTAAAACTTAGCATCGTAAACAATTTGGGTGGGGTGTGTGGCCTGTGAGGAGGTGGAGGGGAATGTTAGGGGTTTGGGAGGGAGTAATATATTTTAAAACTTAGCATCGTAAACAATTTTTATCGATTAATTGAAATATCGAATAACTAAATATCGAAAAATCGTATATATGTAGATCCTGGTTCTTTAAAACAGTTGAAACGTGAAAACATCGCTTTCTCTGACTCTGCCATCTCGTCGTTCTGCTCGACAGGGGGCCCGCTAACTCAGGTGTGATTGTAAATTCGCACACATATTCCCAATAATTAGTTATACAGCCGTGTATAAGTTGATCAGTGACTCCACAGTCAATAGTCTGGTACGTTACAGAAAGCAGGCCGTGCTTGCCTACAACATGACTAAAGGTGGCAGATTGATCGATGAATCAATCAGGCAATCAATTAAGTAACCTTTCTCGAACACAAAGATGTAGGGACTAGGGGTTTATGTTGTTTTCTTTCGTTCCGTTTCCAAGTGATGTTTTTGCATTTCATAGCAATCGTCAAACTCTCTCGACGTCAACGGGATGTTCCCATGGTAACCTACTTAATCGTAGTCTTGCATTAAGCGATACATACACTAGGCATACCGTTTCCGAATAAACGAACAACGTTTGGTCGGATAATGCGACTTAATGCGGATCGCAGCAAAATGACGTCATAATCTTTCGATTCTATAATCAAATTAATCGTATTAAAATTCAAAGATACGGGTTGTGAATGGCTCTGAGCAGGGGGCTTAAAACACCTGCTTGAAGCGCCACCATTATACGCGTGATGATGTACAACAAGAAATATTACATAGTGCCTATAAGTGTGTATATTTACAACTTGAAACGTGTTGATTGGTCGTGCTGCTCGAATTAGGCCTGTTAATCGCAGCTTACTGGGCCCATGCGGGGCCGATGCTGGGGGGATACTGAAAGTATTTGCACGGTATCGGCCCAGCATCGGCCCAGTAAGCTGCGTTATCCGGGTCGTTTTAGCCTGGTACAATATAGCTTATAAATTGATTACAATGTTTGCAAAGCAAAACAAAAAAACTTGTTAGTTTAGAGTGACTTTGAATACAACGTAAGAAATATTATATTGACTATTTTGGACTTAGTCTGATTGGAAGCCATTGCTGCCAAATATTCAACAATACGTTTTATATTGATTTTGGAAACATTTAAAGTTATTTCCGAGCCCTACTTTACAGTGCGTAAAAATCACGCTAGACCATATGGCCCAATATTGAAAGTAGGCCCTACCTGTGAGTGGTGGCATAAGATTGGACACAGAGACACCTATAGATAATATAATGATCCATTCCTAGCTAGGCCCCGTCCATTTCTAGCTAAGCTCCGCCCATTTTTACGCGTGTTTAGAATCAATTTGAAACTTTGAAACATTAATCACTTGTGCATGCCATTACTAAACTCAATTAAAACAGCAGAAGTGAGAAGGCACTTAAGCCCTGAACAATTGGCGTGTATCGGGACCTGATGGCATGAGCAATGAACTGTTCAAATATGCAAGTGACATTATCTCAAAACCGATCACGCACCTAATCAATTCAGCTTTTATGCATCACCTTCCCATCGTTGTTGTAGGCTAGACACCAGTATTGCGCCACCCATGCCCAAAAAGCCATCTGCAAATCCCCCCCCCCCCCGCCCCCACAGCCAATTTGCGCCCATTGTGCTCAACGGCATACGGAAAATCCTATCCAATATTACACTATGCCGCATCCGAGACAAGATCGATGACTTCTCCGGATCATGTCAAAGTGGATTCAAACGTGGACGCAGCTGCGCAGACATTGTATGGACTCAACGCATGCTTGTGTCAGTAGTCATGTCCAAACACTGGGATTTCCACAAAATGGGCATTGATATGTCACGAGCCTTCGACACAATTAAACGCTCAATGATCCTAGATGTACTACGCCAGGCCAGTTACAATGAAGATGAGCTATGACTAGTGAGACTACTACTCGCAGACACCAAATAGAGAGTACGAGTCAAGCCAGTAGAGTCTGTAGAGTTTGAGATATCAATCGGCTCCCCTGTGCTTTTCACCTGTTACCTTGCTGCTGCATTGAAATCCGTGAGGGAAAATTCCACAAGTCCAATGCCCCCAGTGTCCATACTGCGTATGCCGCTTGCGAATGCTTAGTGATCTAGCTGTAGGGATCTGAGAAATATAAAATTAAGAATATCTGGAATGTACACCATCAAAATTCCAATCGATTCGTGTGGTTGTGAGACGGGTGGTTGAAAGCCAGTCAGGTGAAAGAGGAGTTTTGTCCTCTGGATGTTATTCTGGTGGTAGAGCACTCGCCTCCCAAGAGCTAGGAGAAAGGTGCCATAGAATTGCGAGGTTCGAACGCCACTTGAAAAATGTAAATTTGATTTCTAGATGATGAATGAGCTAGATCCTAGTGCTAGTGCGTCATCAAAGGCAGGATTAATGCTTGACAATAATACAAACTACTACCACTACTACTACTTTTTTTCTTTTTTTTTGGTAACACGATCAATGGATCCTGTGGAAATCCAGAATACCCAAAAATAAACTGACTGAAAGAACATTAAACATATAATAAATCAAAGAGAACAAACGATTATATCAGTCATGTGTATACATAAACAATAAATATACGGTGGTCAAACGATTAATTTAAAAATTCAAAACAGCTAAATATGTCCCTTTAAAAATTCCAAGTAACTAACTCAACAACATTCCATTACATTTATAAAAGCTCACGCGAGCATAGGCTGTGAAATAACCACAGCGCTCGGACGTATTTAACACACACAGTCAATCGGGAACAAATTAATCAATAATCAGCCCCCCGCAGGATAATCTATAAAAAGTAAACACTAAGATATTACACCGAGCTCAGTGTAGTGACAATGTAACCTACATAGTTGAAGAGGGTTGAAACTTAACAAACGATTTCAAATAATACAATTTACCTTGAAAATGAGATTCCATAATTATCCCGGGACAAACACAATTATATGTATACATGCTAAGTATTTCCAATCTATTATTAGGAAGCAGTACATTGAATGTTAAATTTATTTTAGTCGAAAGCAATTAACTTTTGGATTCGGATTCTAAAATTACCCCGGAACAAACATTATTAATAAAAAATGGATTGTTTATTAACATTGAAAAACCCCAAAATGAGTTAACCTGTTCAAACGACCACCTAAATTTAGGGACACGGTTTAACCCTTTCAGAGCAAACACTCGCAATTTTCATCTCAAACTGATTAGCAGAGTTTTAGAGTGCATGCGCGTGTTGGAGCTGTTGCTGCGTGAAGTAAATGCTGCTGTTTCACATAGTAACAGTCAGCGCACATGCATGCACACGCACGCACACTCTAAAACCACTAATTTTGCATGTGCTTTAAAATAGTAATTAAAAAATATATATATAGTTAGCTTTTAAATATTAAATACTACTACTGCTACTACTACTACTACTACTACTACTACTACTACTACTACTACTACTACTACTACTACTACTACTAATGCATCATACACTAGTTGAATATCATCTGCACACGCACGCAGATATATATATATATATATATATATATATATATATATATATATATATATATATATATATATATATATATATATATATATATATATATATATATATCAGTAGCAAATTATGCCGTCGTCATCTTTACGGAATTTACATCAATTCTTGTTAATATGATCGCTATAGGTACCTAATATTTACATTGTGGACATGAAGTAGATCCAATCTCATGCACCAAAGTTATGGCCCTTTTTTATATATCTGAGCAAATGTGCAAGATAATACGTTGGTGGCAATGTTTTGTCTCACGTGTCTTAGTTATTGGAAAGCGATTTGATTGGAACCTATTGCGGAAACATCTCCCAGTCAAATTGGTTTCAAAATATCCAACAGAACATTCCCACTATCACAAAGAAGTTGTTATTTCTTACCTGTATGGGCCAAAGGCGTAACATATATCAGCGTGGAATACTAAAATTGAAACGAGAATCAATCACACCAGACAGTTAATTATAAAATGAATTTATCAACGATTTTGACGAAGTCTGCCTGGCAGTATACTGATGTTTGGGCTGCAAGTATATGAAAGTAGATGTGGATGGGAACCTGTGGTTTGTTGTTGGACTGGACGTGTGAATGGATAATTGTACGATCCAACGTGTATGATTATACATCTATGACTCGACAAAGTCGGACAATGTTTTATCGATCGTGTAGCATAGCTTTCGACAAGTCGAATCATACACGCAAAAAATCGGACAATGTTCAACTTTCGTCCGACACCGTACATCATGTTGGATGATACAGCCAATCATATACCGGAATTTAAATCACGTGATTTTGTTGTTATCATTGGTTGGTAAATTCATCCAACAATGTCCGATGCTGTATGATCGTGTATGATGAACATGTATGGTATACAAATGTAGTATCATACACGTAATAATCATACATGTTGGATCGTCTGCTTTAGAGCACGCAGAATGTCATTAAGAGTTCCGACCTGTCAGTACTTGCCTAAGTATATAACGACGTATCTAGCTCCGTCATGGACAGGGGAAAATCAGGTATCAAGTGTACGAATTGTATGTCTTTGATGGATTTACTATTTAAGAAACATTCTGTTGAATATTTTGAGCCTAATTTGACTGGGCGCTGTTGCTGCCATAGGCATCACCCAGTAAAATTAGGTTCAAAATATTCAACAGCTTACCTGTACGCTTACTTTGAAACTTGGATTCTGGGAATTCAGGATTCAAAGGAAATAAATTGATACCAACGTGCGGGAAATGTGGGCGGAGCTTTGTTAGGAATGGGTGGGTCGTCGCTAGAAATTGATTCGTTTAATGTGTTGCGGTAAAGCTATGCTTTCATTACATATGGGAGATGAAGGTAATGCATAAATAACTCACAATACGCGTTATATCATATATGCAAATTGAATCAAATCATACCGAAGGTAAATCGTCAGTAGGCCTATGTTGTACAAAGGTTGTTAGGCATCGTCGGTGCGGTTGGAGGCGTGGATTGGTAGCTGGATGAAGTGGTTGTTCAATTGATGGATGGTGGAGAGATAGATAGAGCGAGTGGAGACTGGAGGGTTGAGAGAGGCAGGGCGATGGAGAGAGAGGAAGAGGAGAGAGGACTGAGAGTAGAGGGAGGAGAGAGAGGGTGGTTGGAGAGTGAGCGTGAGAGAGAGAGAGAAAGAGAGAGAGAGAGAGAGAGAGAGAGAGAGAGAGAGAGAGAGAGAGAGAGAGGGAGAGAGAGAGAGAGATAGAGAGGAGAGAGTGAAAGAAAGGGCCCGCGTGTGAGAGAGAGAGAGAGAGAGAGAGAGAGAGAGAGAGAGAGGAGGGAGGGAGGGAGGGAGGGAGGGAGAGAGAGAGTTGATGGGCAGATGATCTATCGGTACCTGTGGTATATATGTTGAGTAGTATTCTATTTGTGTTTCGTAGATATTTAATGTTGTGTTTGCTTGTTTCCGCAGGATGGCCACGTTTTCATCGGATGGTGGCCGGGATGACCTCGGCTTCCTGTCTGGACATGGGCTAGGTATCGGCAGGAAGGGCCCTGGCTCGGCTCCTCCAGGTCAAGCACAAGCGAAAACACGATCGCTGTTTATCTTCAGTGAGGAGAACTTTATTCGAAAATATGCCAAGATTATCATCGAATGGGGATATCCTTTTAAAAAAAATACAAAATACTTATTTCAAGCATGTATTTAAACGCTATAGTTGTGAGCGATATATTGTCCTAGATATATCGTACACAAGATATCGAGATTCGTCGATATATCGTTTGTTCAAATGTTGGAAGAGGCTTAACTGACTGAGTCTGGACAAGTATACGCATCGCTAATAGATGTATCCATTTCTAACTATGCCCCGCCCATTTATAACTAAGCGTCGCCTCTGTTCTGCGCGTGTTGTGATCGATTTATGTACCCTGAAGCCTGAATTCTCAGAATCTGAATTTCAATGTAAATATACAGGCAAGTTGTCGAACATTTCATATAGGCAAGCTGTTGAACATTTTGGAAACTAATTTGACTTGGGGCTGTTGCTTCCTATGGCAGCAACAGCTCCGAAACAAATTAGTTGTACATTATTCAACATATTGTGTATTAAATTGTAACTTCATCAAAGACATACAATTCCTACAGATGACGGATGTTTCGAGCTTCCTGCTGGAGCTATAATACGTCATCATGTCTGCCTACATGTGATTTTAACGTCATACACTTGAATGACAGATCGGCCCCCTCCATTGCGTTGATGAAAACCCGCAACGAGCCATTAAATATTCTGAAATTAATTTCACTGGAAGATGTTGCCGCCTTAGGCAGCAACAGCTTCCAGTCAAATTAACGTCAAAATATACAACATGTTGCCGTAAATTATTCATGATTTTCAGATTTTCTTTAGCTTATCTTCGCAAAAAATCGTGAATGTTACTCGAATCGCAATATATCAATATATCGAAATAGTAGTTCACCACTTGTACACACATACACACATGCACACACTTACGCACTGATATTGTGTTTAGCATATATAATCACGTGGGAAAATCAAATTCGCTTCACCAACGGAATTTACTCAGGAATTCAGATCGAGTTTCTTCAACGTAAAAAGGTAAGATAATTTAATGTTAAATCAACTACCAATCTGCTGCCAGGGTAAACTTATTATCATGGGACCTGGCGCATTTCTGAGCCCGAAAGATGCTCGTTTGCTCAGACCTGCTGTTTTTTTAGATTCCCACCGGATTATTACCTCGCCACCCACCTCCAAACACCCCACATCCACCACGTCATGCATTAACTGTGCAAGCTGTTTGACCATCCATTTTAAGCCCTCTTGTTTCAACTTAACCCTTTAAAGGTCAAATCGTCAAAATTATCTCTGCAGTGATCTTGAGAAATTCCATTTGCAGGCTAAGAGAATAGTTTCTTTTGAAAATGTACCACTGGAATGACTGGCTCGGTAACCGAGCCAGTCATTCCAGTTAGTAAATTTTCAAAAATAGCTTGCTCTTTGTCTCCAAATGGACACTTGCTAAGCAAAAAATGTGTATCCTCTTTGCTATAACACATTTGATGAATGCCTATTCAACATTCAAGGACAACTGAAAACTTTTTTTCCCACATTTCCATGGTAAATTAAACAAAAATATTCTTCTCGGCCTGAAAAATCTTAATTTTCTTGAAAAATCTTGACCATCAATGGGTTAATTGATATAATTAGTATTTTGAGCGCTGTAAGGCACAAGAGGGTTAAAAGAAATGTCATCTTGGGAACTATGCAAGCTGTTCGACCACCCATAACAGTCCTTACATTATAAAGAACGTGTGATTTCTTTTATACGGGGTGAAGGAATTGAGAATCCCAGTTTATCCATCAATCATATGACGTCATAATCAACTACCTGACGTGTAGGATGGCGCCATAATCAATTACGTTACGAATGACGTAGATAAGTTCGTCGCGAACGATTAATTGATGACGGACTAAGCGTTGTTGTACTAATTGTATGTCTTTTCTATTTAATAAACATGCTATGAGGATATTTTGAAACCAATTTGTCTGAGCGCTGTTGCTTATTTCAAAATAGTCAACAGCTTACCTGTATAGTTTTCTAGAAATTGAGATTCAGAAAGTGCAGGGACCGATTTATCCCAACACGGGCGAATCGTGAGTGGAGCTTAGCTAGAGATTGGCGGGCATAGCTAAAACTGGATTCTCCGGTTAAGCTGTTAGGGAATTTGCGTTTTGTCAGTAGCATACTAGTGGAGTAATGTGAGCTGAAGTTGATTATACTTAAAATGACACAGCGGCGTACGTGTCTTTCTAGAGCAGAGTAATCATACCCAGACAATGGGTAAACACATATCTCAAATAGTGTGTTAGATTATAGAATTAGCCAGCTGTTTAGTATTGGCTAACAGCAATTAGGTTTATGTTGAAAAGACAGTTGATGCGCACACGAACTCACCCACTCATCCACCGACCCACCCACCCACTCACTCACTCACCCACCCACCCACCCACCCACCCACCCACCCACCCACTCACTCACTCACTCACTCACTCACTCACTCACCCACTCACTCACTCACTCACTCACTCACTCACGCGCAGATGCACACGCACACATGCTGGAACTACGGACGGCATTGTCACGAGTGCATAGCTACAACAGTTGTTGTTATCCCTATGTAAATATGTATTCTGCTAAATCAAAGACCAAATGGAGGCCTGAATAGCCCTAATCAATTAGCTGATTGTATACGTATTGTTGCCGTTGCTCATTAGTATCTAACCCGCACATTGCAATCATATTACCCCAACACTGGTTGCTAACGCGGCGCCGCCATTGTTGCCTCGTTTCGTCTCTAACCAGTCGCTGAGCTCGTTGGGTAACGTTACCGGTCATGATTAGAGCGACTTCTGACCAATTGTACAGCGGCTTACGCAATTCTTACCATCACCACCACGCAAAATTAGCAGCAATCGTTTCGTGACTCTATTATCCCCACACGACTGTATTATCCCCACAAGACGACTGGTGAATGTGGTCGACTATTTCACCACATAAACTTAAAATCCCACAAGCCGAGTGAACGTAATTCTTAATATGCTGGAATATATTGAGCGAAAAATTATTTTCAGCTAAGTTCAATTTAACCTATTTAAAACTGATCTATCATCTACAGGATGGCCTACATATAGCATGCAATTGGTTAGTATATTCTAATTAGTATTCAAATGATGGTACATTCTTCTAGTCAACTAGCCAGGCTAATTATTATGTATAGTTAATTAAGGGGCCCGATATTGCGCAATCAGGCACATGGAGAACATGTGTATATGTATACATGCATTATTAATAAGAAGCATTGATCGATGGCTTTCAATGACTGTTAGACTGGCTTAGCGTCTGACACTAAAACACACTTTCACTATAGTACAGCTCGGAGAGATTTTTAATGGTTTCCATAGCAAAATAACACGTACTGTTGAATAATTTTGAAGATAATAGGCCTTTCCAAGTTTATACATCCATCATATGACGTCATAATCAACTACGTTACGTGTAGGATGGCGTCATAATCATGACGTCGTGATCTTCTTCTTCTTTTCGATCGCTGGTATCACACTTGGAGAGCCGTTCTCAAGATGAAATCTGTGGATTTCTGCAGTTCTTCCACAGGCCCATACAGCTTTTCAAGAAAAGAGGTTGACAAAGGCCAGATCTCTTCTCTCAGCAGCTGATACGTACTGCAACATTGAAGTATGTGCTCTGTGGTCTGTTCTGCTTCTCCACAAGGACAAGCGGGCGATGTCGTAAGGTGGAACCGCCTGTTCATGTGTTGGTTTAGTCTGTTGTGTCCAGTTCTGAGACGAGAATTGGTCACTTGCTCTGGCCTCGAGAGATGATGGTAGGCATCTTCTGATTGAGGTGTTCTATAGAGTGACTTGATGATAGTCTTCATCTCTTGTCTGCTTCCTCATTTCCTTGGACTCCACAGTGTCAGGGGATCCACTGCAGTGCTATCCGAAAGCATTTGATGGTTTGTAGTGCTTCTTCAAGTTGAGGCAGCGTACCTTTGGTGATATCCTCAAGGACGGAGCGGGCCCCACATAAAAAGACAATCTGTGCAATAGGGTCTGCTGTTCTGCTGATAGTATTAGCTGCATGAACCAGTGCTTCGACTTCAGCTCTGTAGTTTGTGCAGTGTTTGCCTGTCGGTATTGCAGCTGACTCATGTTGTCCGTTTGGATACTGTATGTGCAGTCCGGCACCTCCGCTCCTAATTGCATCTTTGGCTGATCCATCTGTGTAGATCCTTATCCATGTCTCCTGAGGGTACATTTCTTCCAGCATGGCTAGGGTCAGGGCCTTCTTGCTCACATCACTGTGTTCATCTTTGGTTGTGAGATGAGGTACTGTGGTGCGAATAGCTATGCTCTCTAGTTTGTTTTTCCCAGGGTGGAGGATCAAGGGTGTGGTTTCGGTCTTCTATTTGTGCTGGCAACATTTCGTGATGATTTGAAATAGTCTGTCTTTGACGCTTAATAGTCCGACACGTCGTACGAACTGTATGTAATTGCTATTTAATAAACATTCTGTTGAAGAGTTTGAAACTAATTTGACTGACGCTGCGGGCATCAACAGCGTCCAGTCAAATTAGCTTCAAAATATTTAACAGCTTGACTGTATAGTTTTGTGGAAATCGGTAGTCTGAAGAGAATACAATAGAATCAGAAATAATGGTGCCAACAAATATCTAACTAATGTGGCGGATACACTTCTGGGTAGTTAAAGTGACCATAAAGGAACAAATAGCCATGGTCATACATGTATTTAAAATCTGCATACTTTATCAATTTATGATAACTTTAAGGAAAGAGAAGAAACAATCCTGTTCGCCATTGACCAATCAAAATTAAGCTTTTATTATTTGATGGATCTTGACAACGAAAATGGCGATGAATAGATTTTTTGCCTGCTGAATATGATGGAATCTAACACTTTTGAATCCGATTGGTCTATCAGGTGACTCAAATGACGCTGATTGATCTATTTCTTCTTGAACAGCCATCGTGGGTTGTTTTGAGATATTTTTTGTAAACTCCTTCTAGATCGTCTTCTCCTAAACAACTTTGCCGCTAACAAACAATTATTCGCAATAGACAAGTTATGTTTGTAAATCTAAGTGGTATATTATATGATATGGCTTTTGGGGCCAAAAAAATATGGTGGCCCCTTAAGACAGGCGGTCAAAAGACCGCCTGTTTTTGGCCGCCTGTCTTAAAGGACTACCATCTTTTTGCCACCAAAAGTCACATGATCTTTCGAGCATAGTAGACGTTACTTTAACAGATACTTTAACAGGTACATTGAGACAGACCTATATACTAGAAAATGATGTTTGTTACAGAGGGCCCTGCACTCACTATATCGACATTTACTAATATATGAATGGAAACACATTTATGAAGTCCAGCTCCTTTTCAGAAGCGTTGTGTCTCACCATCTAGGTAGATATAAACTAGGGGTGTTACAATGCAAATCGTGTATCGCGATACTAAAGCGTGACGATACATGGTTCGTATCGCCGCCTGTGTATCGCAATACGGTGTTACACCATGGTTAGCCATTAGATTTTAAAATTAAAGACTGACAGGACTGAATAGCATGGATTATTGCATTGTGTTCATCTTATTTTAACAAAAGTTTAGTTTGCAACAAAACATCTTGGCGAATACATGGAGATTGCGATTGTTGCTTGCAAGTATTTTATCACACTGTTAAATATGCTAAAAATAGTGACAAAACTGTGTGTTTCCCACTTTCCTTTGCTGGAGGTGATTACAGCAATAACTTTTACTATGCAAATATTTTGTATCTAATACAAGCGATCAGCATATCATTTTTATCAGGACAGACAAGATACAGGTCATCACTACGGATTAGGTTGTGTCATTCTAGTCATTTGATGATCTCTATCGTGATACGTATTGTATCTGGATATGTGTATCACGTTACATATCGTATCGCGAGGTCCCCAGCAATACACACTCCTACTAGACACTAGTTGGATGTTCGTTTATGTGATATGCTGTTTACATGGAAGTTGTTAAAAGCTGCTTTACATTAAAACGCCTTTCTTTATCCAAAATATTTGATATACGAAGAGAAAACCTTCAAAAAGCACCTCTGGATATCCCAAATGGACACATATATACCACGTTTCATAAACAATACTTAATCTCTCTTGTTGCAGCAGCGCATTAAAGCGCACAACAATTTCCATTAACTATTTAATTGCCAATAGTTCTCAAGGAAATTTTGATTTTTGCAGCCAAAAAAGAGAAAATTTACAAAAAAAAAGAAAAAATATCATCATTCAAATGGTCATTCATCAAAAGTGCAATGGTCAAGAAAATTAAAATTTCTGCTTAGCCAGTGTCCAATTGCAGGTCAAGAAGAGTATTTTCAAAAATATTCTCCTCTTAGCCTGTAAATGGACATTTCTCAAGATCACTGCAGAGTTTTGACCAACTTGACCATTAAAGGGTTAAGTTGAAACAAGTGGTTCAGTGATTCTGTTTGATATTCTGTTTGATATTCTGTTTTGCCATTAAAAATCCCGTTTTCACCCAAGATATTGGACCTAAAAATGCGAATCCATCACAAGGTACGCCGTGTATCATAAGTGAGGTGTATACCAAGTTTCGTTAAAATATCTTAATTCTTAATGATATGCTGCTTACAACATAGGGCATACTGTGGACGGACGGACGGACGGGCGCCCGTCTATAGCCGATGACAGACAGTGCACCTTTCCTGTTTATCCATCCATCATATGACGTCATAATCAATTGCGTGACGGTGAAGATGACGTCATAATCATTGACGTCATGAATGGTGCAATTAGATTCGTCACGAACGTATACTTGGTGACGGACTAACGCGTTGTACGAATTATATGTCTTTACTATTTAATAAACGTGCTGTTGAATATGTTGAAGCTAATTTGACTGGGCGCTGTTGCTGTTTCAACTGAATATTCAAGAGCGTTGTTCAGCTACCTGTATAGTTTTCTGAAAATGTATAGTCAGGGGTTGCAGGGATCGATCCCAACACGGGCGAGATGTGGGTGGAGATTGGTTAGTGATGGGAGGGGCATAGCTAAAACTGGATTCTTCAATTAGAGGCAATTTAATTAGTTCCGATGACAGTGAAGAGAATTTCTCCTTTGAACGCGATATTCAGCGAAGCCGTATGAATACATGTACCAATCGTAACCCAGTGAATACGGTAAGCTTTATTGTGACATCAATGCGTGGTACAGTAGGCCTATATTATTATTACCCACGCCGCCTAAGACCTGTACGAGTATTGCGCTTGGTGCCGCCTGCCTT
The DNA here is from genome assembly GCA_034401795.1 of Chaetoderma sp. LZ-2023a. NCBI lineage: Eukaryota > Metazoa > Mollusca > Caudofoveata > Chaetodermatida > Chaetodermatidae > Chaetoderma > Chaetoderma sp. LZ-2023a. The sequence goes on along the minus strand of CM067362.1, from coordinate 60,293,012 downwards.
CCTGCCTGTTTGCCTGCCTGCCTGCCTGTTTGTCTGCTGGCTGGCTGGCTGGCTGGCTGCCAGTCAGTCTGTCTGTCTGTCTGTCTGTCTGTCTGTCTGTCTGTCTGTCTGTCTGTCCGCTCGTCCATCCGTTGGTCGGTCGATTTCGATTGGCTAGAATGAAAATTTATGATCAGATCAGAAGTTCAACTATCTAGGTCACGGGGCCACTAAGATCATTCCAAAATACACATTTTGACCATAAATCGGGACCACAAGTAGGTAGAATCACTAAATTTGGCACATCTATTCATATTATGATGGCGAAAATGAGTTTCACGACAACGCATCACATACTTAGTTCGCAGGGTCACTAAGTGCATTCCGAAATGCACATACTTAGCCATAAATTGCGAACATAAGTAGCAGTAATCACCGGATCTCGCACATCCATTCATATTCAAGGTGGCTAGAAGTGATATGAGTTTCAGGACAAACCATTTAATATCTAAGTCACGTGGTCACGAAGTGCATATCGTAATAGTACACATTTTGTCCATAACTCCGGAATGCGTGAATGTAGAATCACCAAATATAGCACGCGCATTCATACTAGGACACGTTATCACTGCTTTGAGTTTGAGGTCAACGGATCGACTATATATCGACCACGTGGGTCACTAAGAGCGTTGTCAAGACAGAGCGCAAATGCTTGAGTCAGCATCTCCCTCGAGTGCCTTCTAATTAGCCCTATGGCTACAATCACTCGTCATAACCCTTTAATACTCATATCAGCCAAAAACCGCTTCTGCAGTGGGCTTCAGGAATGTCCATTCGCAGACCAAGAGAAGAGTATTTTTGAAAATATTACCACTAGAATAACTGGCTCGATAACCGAACCAGTCATTCCAGTGGTAAATTTTCAAAAATATTATTCTCTTGGTCTGCAAATTGACATTTTCTATGAAAGATTTCAAGAATCACCATATTCTGCCTACCCCAAAACCGAGTATCCGCAATATAGGCATATAGGATATATTTGTAAGTCTGTTGTTTTCAAAGAATTTGAGTTGACTTGTGATTTACGCTGCGCAAGCTGACACAAAACATTGGAATTTCCCGTCATCAACGCTCTATATATGCGTCATTGCAGGACTTCACCGCATATTCCAATATCATTTGGCGTCCACAGCTGCCATACCCATGCATACAATAAACATATATTGATCACATCTAAATGCTGATGCTATAGCTACATACGCGAACTGTGATTGTGTTAATCAGGGTGGGGATGGGCTGTGGTGGGACGAATATTTTACTCATTGGTAAAACGCATAGAAACAGTAATTAAATCGATAGCATAAGCGATACGTGCACAAGCGGTGATTGGGCAGGTGGGGTTGGGTGGCGTGAGGAGGTTTGCGATTGATTATTCAGTATTAATAGTTTAATATCAGCTGTGCACCCGCACGTGTGAGCGCGTGTACGTGCGCATACATAAAAGTACAATCACAACATATGCATTTAGCTTCTGACACTTTCAAATATTATCACTGTTACACATACAATAAATGGGCCAAGGGGCATAGTGCTCACCTAGCTGACGAGGAACTGTAAACATGTTTACGTTAATGGACTTTTCCAGTTTATCCATCCATCATATGACGTCATAATCAACTACGTGACGTGTACAATGATGTCATAATCAACTAGGTGAGGCAAGGTGGCGTCATAATCAACTACTTGACTGTGTGGTGACGACATAATCAATGACGTCATTAATGACGTAGATAAGTACTATTTACAAACGCATAATGGACCTTTCCGGTTTTAGCTATGCCCCGCCCATCTCTGGCTAGGCTCCACCCACACCTCGCTGTGTTGGGATTGGTCGATCCTCGAATGCCCTAGCTGTCAATTTCCTGAAAACTATACAGGGAAGCTGTTGAATATTTTATGACTAATCTGACTCGGTGCTATTGCTGCCTATGGCAGCAACAGCGCTCTGTCAAATTAGTTTCAAAATATTCAACAGAATATTTATTAAATAGTAAAGGCCTACAATTTGTACAACAACGTATAGGCCGTCTTCAAATATGCGTTCGTGACGTACTTATTGACATCATTCATGACGTCATTCATTATGATGTCATTCTACACACCACGTAGTTGATTATGACGTCATATGATGGGTGGGTACTCTGGAAAGGTGAATTGGTGAAGGGCTACGCATTGCTGTACGAATTATGTCTTTACTATTTAATAAGCACGCTGTTGAACATGTTGAAACTAATTTGACTGGCCGCTGTTGCTGCCATAGGTATTAAATAACAAAGACATAAAATTCGTAGGTGTCGGACTATTAGGTGTTAAAGACAGGCGATATCGAATCATTCATGACGTCATGATTATGGCGTCAGCATATACGTCACTTAGTTGATTATAACGCCATATGATGGATGATAAACTGGAAATGTGTATTTCCCCATCGTGTTCAATACTTAAAATTCCTTAAAGAACCAGAGGTGTGGCCCTTGCTCAAAGGTGTGGCATCTTTATGTTTATAATTCAAATAAATATTTGACTGAAGGAACATATGTGCCAAATTTGGTTTTAATCCATCATCAATTGGCGAAGCAAATGTATTTTTCCCATAAGGGTCATGCAATACTTCAAACGCCTTAAGGAACCAAAGTAATGGCCCTTGTTAAGGTGCGCCCTCTTCATTTGTAACTTATAGAATCGCGACTTGTCTGTCTGTCTGTCTGTCTGTCTGTCTGTCTGTCTGTCTGTCTGTCTGTCTGTCTGTCTGTCTGTCTGTCTGTCTGTCTGTCTGTCTGTCAGTCCACCGGCCCGCCCCCACGCCTGTCTGTCAACAAGTGTGGCATGTTTCGCCATTTGTTGATGGATTAACACGAAAGTTGTCAGATATGCTCCTTTAGGCAATTTTTATTTGGGGATATGAAGATGAAGTGGCCACGCCCACAAATTATGGCCATTGCTATATTTTCAAACTATTGAAGCATATGTAAAAATACGTTTGTGGCACATTTCGTCATTTATCGATGGATCAACACCAAATGTGGCAATATCTAATCGGGCTATGAATATGACGTGGCAGCAACAGTATCCAGTCAAATTAATTTCAAACTATTCAACAGCTTACCTGTGTAGTTTTCTGGAAATTGAGATTCAGAGAGTGCAGGGATCGATCGATCCCAACACAGGAAAAGCATGGGCGGAGGTTGGCTAGAGGTGGCGGGGTATAGCTAAAACCAGATTCCTCCATTGGAATGCCAGTGTCTCAATTTCAAGGCATAGATTTGATAGGCAGCAACAGCTTCCAGCCATGTTAGATTCAAATTAGTTAACAGAATATTCCTGAAATCTGGTATGTGAGGCTTGATGAGTTATCTATAGGCCTACCAGAGGTCGTGTGTTTCCATAGGCCTATATTTTATACAGATAACAATAAGGAGGTTTGCTATACACACGGATTCGTGATTTTGCTGTAAGCTGTATATGCACGCACGGCTGCATCGAGGACAATATGAATTCAGTAACAATATTATTGTATGCTTTCTGTGACTCTACCCTATACATAATATTGATATTATGCAAGTAGGCATAGAGCATAGACTATGAGGTCTATATGGCAATCTGCGTTGAGCGCGTGTGTCAGCGTCTTTTAGTCTGGAGGGCCAAAGTTTGTGCGCTAACGCGAGATAGTGTATATTTACTTCAGAATGTAAAATGGTTAAATAGCATGAAGCAGGCACCACAGCCCACAAACGCTTTCACCAAACAATCTTGCGGCGTTGGCCTGGTGGAAGCCTGAGTGGGATATGATGCTAGGCGCTGTCGCCAGTTGTGGGTTCGATTCCCGGTCAATAGCAATAGGCTGAATTTTGTCTGCAACAGAATTATAGACTGGTGGAATGCATTACATGAGTCATTGAGGCACCTACAATAAACTCATTCGAAGCTAGGATACACACAATCTATATAACGCACCCGGTGTTCTTCAACTATCCACCATTAGATAAACCAAATCACCGAAAATGGCCATACATTAATACTTAGGCTATAGTTTATATACCAGCTGATAATAGGACGTAAAAGTCGTAATAAGCCGTAGTAAACCTGCTATGCTACGCTACGCTACGCTACGCTACGCTACGCTACGCTGCGCTGCGCTGCGTTGTGCGGTGCTGCTCTGCGCTGCGCTGTGTTAACCCCGTCTTAACAAAACCACCATGGTTTGGCGTGAACAATATTATTTTCTAGTTTTTTTGCAAATCTTTTGTTAGAAATAACATCGTTTCTTATTTATTGATTGTCGATGAAGATGCTTGATCATCAATTCTTCTCGCCACAATCGTCTTACACTTTGCGTATGTGTGTGTTTCTTATTACAACGCCAGTTCTCGCGTAATCTTTTTATCTCGTCAACAAATCTATAGGAAATAGATGATCAATATCGAACGGATCATGGACCAAATGTTTATAAAATGAATATTTGTGTTTTTTCTTTTTAAAATATGAGATGAAATCGTCACGGTAAACCGGTCTGTGGCTACGGTACAGCTAAGAAATAACATAATATATTTTCATAACAAAAACAATAACATGTTAGACAGGACAATTTGGAACACGGTGTAAGATATGTTTTGTTGAATGTTTTAAACATAATTAGATTTGAAGACATTGCTGCCTAAGTCTTCCAATCGAATTATCTTCAAACTATTCAACAAACATTTTATTTTGTTTTGGAAACATGTTAAGTTATTTCTGAGCTATACTGTTCACAGTGTTCCTTTCAACGTCGATGTTACTGGATAAAGTCTAAATGTCACCAAGCAGACTTCTCGTTGTCAGCTTCTTCAATGCGCTTCGTCAATTGTGTCTGTCTTTACAAATAAAGGACAAAACGCAAACAGCGACGAGGCGTATTTTTGTCTTGCGTTTGACGTCATGGAGAGAATTTATTAAAATAAAACTAAATTCCCATATGACATAGAATATGGATTTTATTGATTCGAAAAGAGGCTTCGCTATCGGCGAGACATCTGGTTTTGAGGATGTGTCTCTTGGGGCGTTGCGCAATACACTCACAAGAACGGATTTCTAGATAGATAGAGTAGATATATAGAGTAGATAGATGTAGAAGAAGGGTGGGTGATTAAGAAGCGATAGCTTGCGCGGATGTCTGTACGATGTGTGAGGTGCTACGTGAGTCGGCGTGCGTGCGTGCGTGCATGCTTGGAGACCTTGTGGTGGGCAAGGATTCACAGACAATGTTTATTTCCTCTGTACGCTAATTTAGCTGACTAGACCTCAGTTTAACAAATTATGTGTGTGGGGTGGGGTGGGGCGTTCAGCTCTGTATTTGAAAATAATAATGAATAGTTCTGAAAATAGCGCGGAATGAAATTGTTGGTACATTTAGCAGACTAGGGTTTACAATTATTCTGAAATATGATCTAATTACTTTTTTGCACAGCAGCACAGCTCAGTAACCTCATAAAGACGGACTCATTACACGTGGAATAAGACCTCGTCTCTCCTCGTAGATAATCTCACAATCTCGCGAGAATTGGCTTAGAAAAAGCTACACTATAATAGCGCATACGTACGCTTAGATCAGAGACATTTCTACCACATTCGAAAAATACCCAGACCATATTATAAATACTCGCAGGGATAGCTGGTGACTATCCAGGAAATACTCGCTTCTTTTTCTCGCCTCACACCAATTCTCGTTCCTACGAGAGTTGGATAATGCACCGCTGACAGTGACGTTCGCGTCGTAACTCTTTTAGCCGTAAATCCTGGTATCGTAATTACATGACATTCGGAGTGGAGCGAGCTGTTGAAAAGGCTCTATATATGCAGTGATCTTAGCTGCACGATAACTGGCCACGTTAGTTACTGAATAATATTAAACGGATCTGATTGAAAGTAGTTACTGCCTAAGGTAGCAGCGACTGCCAATCACATTATGTTCTGAATACTGGTCATACGTATGCAAATGACGTTGTCTCCTGTATTTCCGTGTCTCTTTTGTTATCGTTTTGAAAGGGTTGTTGTTATTAGAGCTGGCCAATTCTGGTGACATTGAGAAGATGGTGTCGAAATAAAAACACTCTCACGGGAGTTGCTGATATATAGAATGGCTTCGACTTGGAAAACCCGTTATTGTTCTATGACTGGTTCGCTATAATGAACAGGACGTAAACTGATGAGTTTTCAACATTTGATATTTCGCCATTCTATTTTCGTGCAAGATGACCATGTTTTTCTGTATTTTCCCGCAAAAATAAACGTCTCCGTTGTTCTATCTGTTTTCTTCCGTTTTATTTTTGGTCGAGACCTGCGCTCATGTCTGTCTTAAATTCCCACCTTTGCATGAACCCAAGCATTTGTAAAGTCACGGAGTTTTAAGGGTTGACACGCGGTCAAATTAAATGCTCCTACAAGGTGGTCGAAAATTGTGGTGTAACAGCCAAGTTAGTTGCATAACAAATTGGCCGGTTGCACGGTACAAGTGGTGCGTTCAGGCCCGCGAATATTTTCCATTCGCCAAACGTTTGGTTCGGTCACATGGTAGTTTCGCCCAAAGATATCTATGGGCGAACCTACCGCGTGACCGAACAAAATGTTCGGCGAACGGAAAATATTCACGCGCCTGAACGCACCCCAGAATGCATGCGCGAAGATGACGGGTGTGGTTTGTCATCGGGTGTCAAACCCGGCGCAACGTTTACAATGTTGCAGAAGTCAATGAATGGGCGTGTTGCGTGTAGAAGTATAATCGAGTTGGTCGCATAATAGCGTAACTCGAGTTTGCCCTCATCACCACCCAGCGATGTGACCGGTATGTGTATGAACACGGTGGGCCGGGCCTGGTTGAAGGTCATAGCAGACTGACACAAAGTAAGGCTCTATAAGTCGGCGAGAAAAATGCTCTAATTTCACCCAACTATGTAACCTAACCATTGCAGAACTTATTGGTTCGCATGTCCTGCATCCAGCGTGTTGGAACCAACTTTTTCATCCAGTCATCTAGGCCAAATTGCGACATGCGATATCACATTTATTGTCATATATTGGTTTCTATCAGATTGTAATAAAAAATGGTGAACTTTATTGTTTTTCGTGACGTTGTACGAAGGTATTTTGCTACTTTTTCGTCAAAGTAGCAGGAGGCTTCTTTATATTTTCGATTTTTTTCTACCGTCTTTCATATGCGTAGGAGTGGGTGGGGTGTAAATGGGTGGCTTATCCCCCAGGTTTTTCTTCTCCTATAGTGTATCCCTATAGCGCCCCCTCCCATAGCTTTTGGCCCCATCCATAGTTTAGACCCACCGACTCCAGGTCAAACTGCGTTGCTACACCCCCTGTCCTTCGGATGGGACGTTAAACATAGGTCCAGCCTATCCGCTTAGGCACGTGTTAAGGACATTAGTCCGGGTGTCCATGACCTCTAATACTGATTCCGTTTACTTCGAAAGCTAACAAATTTTGACACATACAGGGTTATTCCGTACATCTTGGTAGTCAATGCCAGGGTGGCAGTAGAGCTAATCATGTGGGCCTTATTACTGGGAGATATTCAAACATCCGTACCTGGAGCTATTTACCGCACACGGAATTATCCATCAATCCGGTTCCTAATAAGCTCGAAAATTAATTTTATCAGCCCAAATTGTGTTAACAAACATCTCCTACCATTACTTAAATGATAAGCATATGCACTTTACATAAATTACAAAATTGTGATAATTATTACGCATTCGATCATGACATTATCAGTAATAAATAGGCCGGGGTAATTTTATAAAATGTTCTCTTACGTAATTTGCATATATAAGCATACATAATTTTCCAAATTTCACAATTTATTCGAACACGAGGCGTCGGCTCGGTTACTAATTCATAAATGCTATAAAAACGGGTGTTTTGTCTATGTATGAAATACTCCATGTTATCCCAGTTAAAACTATGGCTTCTTGTAATATAATGTAAATAAAAATATTAAAATACCGTTGTTGCAATTAACTATAATATGAAAATAGGCGTTGCCTATAAGCGAAACGCAGACACCATTTATTGCTTAAATAAATAGGACGAATTGGTATAGGGTCGAAATGTCCTAAACACGTGCCCATGTATAGTACATTTGAAGCTAATTTTTCATCATGCTTGGAGGGCATTCTAGTAAATCCAGTCCAGGATATTCACAACAATGCGTATGCCCATTGCCAGTGATAGCCGCCTGCATCTTTTACTGGGACCTACACCATTAAATAGTTGCCGACCTATCACGGTGCTCCTCGCTATTTCGGGAAATACAAATAAGTGCATAGTAACTATGACGTCATAATGAAATATCGTCCGCTAGAATTTTTAAATCGCGTTTATCCAGACATAAGCTACAAAAGATGGGAATGTCCGCAAGTAAATACATGAATGTACATTCCATCTGGGTGCGAATGGCATGGTAACCGGCCTTAAACTTCCTGCTGTCAGCTCTATCAGCATACGACATTGACAACAACGACTTTCCACGGCCATCAGTGTTAAGAATAATACGAGACAGGCAACCAAATCTCATATTGCATTAGCAGACGCACAAATAGGAATAAATACAGCTTTTACGTGGCCTGCTTCATACTATTTAATCGTTTTACATTCTGGAGTAAATGTACGCTATTTTGTAAAATACCGTTGTTGCAATTAACTATATAATCGCCTGAATAATTATTTATCTTTTACGTGTGGTACAATGACATAATGAAAGTAGTCCTAGTATTAAGCTAAAGCTTAAGCGGCATAGACTTTGTACTGTGATAAATGCATCACATGCCAAATAATTAAGAAACGTGAAAAACCTCAGACGGGTACTACAGCATTCTTGACCAAATTTATTGAATGCGCAAAGGTTAGGAAAGATGATATATTCTGGCGCATTGAACCTGAAATAAATGATAATAATTCGTTTCCAATTGGAACTGTGAAATGGCACAAATCATGTTACAGTACATACACTAGTAATGTTAATATTGCATGTATGGCAACAGTGTAACCTGTGCCCAGTATGACTGCGCCCTTTACATCAGTAGAACGGCGAAGTCTAAATAAACCAACATCTTGGTCATTGTGTTTAGTAGGGCTGTAATGATACGTTTTGCCACGATATGCTATGTATCATGGTACATTGGTCACGATACGTTATTTTTTCACTAAGTTTCATCTCAATCTGTCCATGGTACATTGGTCACGATACGTTATTTTTTCACTAAGTTTCATCTCAATCTGTCCATTTTACGCCACTCTCGGCCTCTCAGTGCAGATAAACAAATAATTAACATAGTCAGATGAAATTTAGTGAAACTGGTGCCCTTGTGCATAACTTTAGCTATAGCTTACCTGACAATGTTAACGCATGAAGGACGCCATGGGCATATTTTGTTGTATTGCGTGTGTATCAATACGACAGGTCATGATACAATATGCGTATCGTGAGCATGCGTATTGCGATTCACGATATATCGGTGAATCATTACAGCCCTAGTATTTAGTGTGTCAACTGAGAAAATCTAAATTGGAGAAAGATCTGACACAGGTAGTTAATTTGCATGTCTATGACACACTGATGCATGCTGCTAAATATCGAAATAATGAAAGTATGATTGGAAGAGTATTTGGTGAGGATCTTGTTGCAGTCGAAGCCAATTATCAGCTTGGATGTTACCAAAGGTACACAGTCATTGTCTCACCCGCTAAGGCAGATGGAGGAGAAAAAAGACTAGCTGAGTATAATACAACATTTCTGTAACTGCTCGATAAAATCGACCATAAAGTTCTTGTGGACGACAAGGCGTATGACATGACAATGTTGGTGAATAAGTATAAAACACCTAGCTGATGCGGGGTTAGACTCAGACGCAGTAGACATGTCTACAGATCTAAATTTGAAAACCAGTTTAATTAACAAGTATTGGGATAGAATAGCTTTCTATCCCCAGTTTGAAAGAAACATGGCTGAATTAATATGCAGTTCTTCACTAAAACTTGGGGAAATAATACATCTTGTTGCTGATTGGAAAAAATATAGACGCACATTCCGAGCAAATGACAGAAACAAGGCTGAATTAATATGTATATCATACTGACATATATACAAGTCGTATATCATGCGGCTATTATAATAAGAAATGAGATAACGGATGTGGTAGCGACTGAAACACAACCTCTAAACATTTCAGATTTGACTGGAAAAACCCAAAGGCATTGTGCCTGACAAGTTGCAACAATTCTTGGGATGACTCATGCAGCCCCAAAGATCATTTGAAGACGACCAAATGCTTATCAATGATGAGGCGCAGTTAGATATGCTTGGTTTAAAGGAGAGCGAGAAAGGTCACATTTGTAGCTCACGGGTTAGTGTCGGGCCGTTCTGACGTCGACTCGCCGTACCGCAAGTGCACGACGAATGATGACGCTGGTTAGCATCCGGTCTCGGGGTGACGGATCCTGTACGAGACTGCCCTACGGGTAACAAAAACCGGCTCCTAAGGCTCGTGGAACTCAGTCGTTCCGGTGGGGCCATGCGACCATCGTCGCGAACATTAAATACACCGGTCTCATCCCAAGAGTTTGTGTCACCAGTATGCCTGTCCATAGCAATTTGGTGATCTATGGACTTACAAGATTTGATTTTTGGTGACCTAATTAAAATAAGTCTATACAATGATTTTACCTAAACAGACTGTCGAGTATGCTAGATAAAACTAATGAGCATACGAAAATACAAGACATAGAGGCAGGTAGATGAACTTTTAAACATGGGGCTCCCGGAGGTACCACACAGACTCGTAGGTCCGCAGAGGCTCCGGTACACGAGACTTAACTAATTAACTTAATATAAGTTATTATACCTCTAAGCTGAAAGGAAAGAAGATTATCTCGGACGAAAAATCATGTGTCTCACGCGGGCACTACTCCTACTGCTAGTTTGGGTGAGGAGTATTATCCTCGCATGGACCGTCATCGCTGAATCCTTGAGAGAGGCAAGTGCCTCGCGCGGGCCTCCGTCTCGGGAAAATGTCGCCGCTGCTTAAAGCGGGAGAAGAGTGGTAGGCAAAAATTGGTCCATTCTAATATTTAACCAAAATGCTGAAAAGAAAAGACCATACCTAGTGAGATTATGACAATAGGGTTGCGTGCTGTTTTATGTGAAGATGGGACGAACGATTCCCGAGGGATTCCCACATCACTGTCATATGTAATTCTTAGTATGCTGAATTAGTAGTTGCCACTTTATTTATGCGGGCCTTCTTCTATGCTTATCTAGCATTTAGTATTTAGTGACAAGAACTATTTTTAGGCCGCAAATGGCGGGTGTCTACCTAGCTGTTAGACACGGCTGTCATTGAGAACAGATGCCCTACGACACCAATACTGAAGACAGCGCTCATACATGTTACTTAGTAAGATCTCCGAACGTCACAAAACACTGGTTACTTTTCATGCAAGCATTTTAGGCAACTGATCTATCATTATGGTGGGGGTAAGAGAGACGAATACCCACCGTAAATTTCCTTCCCGTGAGGGCGTGACAGATCTAAATATCATGCCCAGACATTTTTATGGAATTCGGTAGGGATGCGTATCTCGCCCGTCACCGGTTCCTATGGAACTAACCGTTTAACCTGTTGTTAGGTTTAAATACAAGTTGCCCAGTTTTGCACTGCGGTGCGGGAGGATTGTTCAGCAAATAAAATAATAATTAAGATATGTTTTCGCAGTGCTTTCCTACATTGGCAAAAGTGCTAACTACTAAGTATCCGAAGATATGGAGGGAATGTATGTGATACCACACCCTGGCCATCACCGCTCGGAAACCCCAACAGTTTCCCAGGGTTGGATCAGCCCATGGTGCGGATAGGGACATCCAAACAATTAAGAAGCCACAAGGCTGAGTGGAACATGAAGAGACAAAATCTTAGAGTTATGAATCTTGCCGGAGTGCGGGGCTAAATTATCGCAACTACTGGAAGAGAGGAGTATACTACAGATTTCCTAACGAAGAAATTGTCTCTAGTCATATTAAACCTATCCTATCGAGCTGAATAGAAACAGTTTTAGTCGGTAGCATGCCGGGCTAAACAGAATTATAGCACGGACAGTGACCTCAGTGAAAAATTGTTGGTGGCGGGAGAAAGTGCTGCATATATAAGTGTTGCTGTATAGTGTTTCCTACGTGCACTGCAGTCCTATATTTTCTATAACTAAACAAAACATATGAACTGATGGCCACTGGCCATATATATATATATATATATATAAACTAACCAGAATAATCAATACAGTGTAAAATGATCCAAATTATATATCTTTAGTACAGGTTAACGAACCTACTACGGTGCGGTTAGAGAAAACACCTTACAGAAAATGAGAATAACTATTAACATATACAGAAATTATAAATAGCGGTCCTAAGACCGTTATGCTACCTTTTAGTCATCGGGACCGTTTATACGTGTACGATATAATTAGGAAAAATACATTTAACGGAATAATTAAAATGTTACGTATAATTACTTGAATAATCGGTAGCCATTCTTAAGTTTGGCTATCGTGTTACTGAAATTGATACGTCATTCTTAGTTTGACGTGAGTTGATGCATTCTCAGGAAGCCAGATAGTTCCCGCAGGTTGGTTCCCGCAAACAGGATCCCCGCAAGCAGGTTATGACGGGAGTGGATCGAACTCAGGACTGTAAGCACAATATAGAATATCTAACGAGTAGTCAGTATGAGATACAGTAGCATTACTGCTGTGAAGAAAGTTCCCATACACCGATGGTACAGATGGAAGTTGACAACAACCCGATCACAAGCGGGGGTTGTTAGATGTAGATGAAGATACAAAACAAAGCTTAACGGTGCTGGGTACGTCAGCCAGCTCTGAAGACGTACCAGGCAACGTTTACCTGCTGCGGTCGAAAGTTAGAAGAACCTGCACGACATCAGTGCGGGGACAGTTGAAATACCACGTTTTGGCGTGGCCAGATCTGGCGAGTCATACACCAAAGAACATCGCTGCCTCTACATCTGTAGAATCACATATTCAGGCCGTAAAGGCCTTACCGCAAGTTCGTGTTCCGAGGTAGCTCTTGATATATTCGTGAACAATAACTAGAAAGTTCCAAAATGCTCCCGCAAGTAAGGGGAGTTACAAAATTGCTTTTAGTGCGGTGGGCTGGAGTACTGCTGGCTACGGGAGAGAAACCGACAGAAGACGAAGTGATCTGCGTAATGTCATGCTGATCGTAGCTGGAACAGGTCCAATCTATTCGTCCCCTGGCCGAGGATGCTCCGATCTCTGGATCGTGTCTCCTTTTATACTACTCGTGACGTCACAGGCGCAAGCTCCAACCAATCATCGACCGAGCAACAGCCAATCAGCGCGTAGCTAATAATAGCGCAGTCGAATGTTCTAGAACATTCTAGAAGTTCTGCATCCAAGTGGTTATGACGTCACAGCAATACTTTGAAGATAATCAAGAATGGTTTTCCGAGGATAACTCAGCCATTTCTTAACCGATTTGGAAATGGTTTACAGATTTAAAAAGCCCGTCCAATTCTGGTCTTGATTAATGCCAGATTCGGCGGGAAGAAGTAATTAGGAAAGATTACATGGTACCATCTCGGTACACTAAAAGCATCATCCCATCTTGGTCGTAAACTACGTGCTCCATCAAAAACAGCATCTAAGCGTGCGCATGCACACAATGCGCTTTAATGAACTTAGTCGTTTTTATAACGTGATCTCTCTCATAGGCTCATATACGCTTATGGCTCTACCCAGGGGGGCGTGTTCAGGGAACGAGTCCAGGACGGGCGGCGCGTACCCAGCTTGGCTGGTACGGCCGGTACCTGCCCGGTCGATCCGAACTACACATTCTAGCTGTTGGACAGGATATTGTAACATGCAATACAAGGGAAAAGATGCCCAAAATGTAGCTTTAGGCCTGGCAATCAAAACGCTGGTACATGGAAAGGAAATAATTAAAATGTTAAATCACAATGGTCACAGTATAAACTATAGTGAGTGCGAGGAGATTGACACATATTGGGCTCAAAACAGCTTGGAACAATTTCACACTGCAGGGGGATATTATCAGGCTATTCTACCGAACAACATAACCAGTGGAACATTTGTTCAAAGCGCTGCAGACAACGCAGATTATTTGCAAGATACGCCTGATGGCAAGGACAGTGCTCGAGTCATGAGCATGGCCTTTGAGAAACTTCAAGGTTTGAACAAAGCTGGGATATTTATGAGAAATACACCAACCAAACCACTTAATACCGAAGTGGCCCAATTACATGACAGTCAATATGTTTCATGCAGTAGTTACATTCCATGACTCATCGAACCCGCATTGGATTCCCACCTATTATCCATGCATCAGTCAGACCCAGACAATGTATATACTTGTTTGAAAAGCATGAGAAAAACATTCCGTGAAAGTTTGAAACAGGAGAATTACCTTTGACGAAGGGCTTTATTGTGATGCTAAGTGCATACAGTAGGCTGTGTCGCCAACATTGGATAATGTAGACCTTCGGTTGGTTGGCTTCCATCGAGCCAGAAACTTTATGATTTGATTGGTAAGTGTATGGCAGAATCAGGTTTAGCGGATCTATGGATTGAGAGTGACATCTGTGGAAGCTCAGTTTCTACAAAGATAATTAGTGGAGCATACGATAATCGATCTATGAGAGCTCATAAATTGGTTCTCAAGGCATTTGAAAGATTACAGTGGATATCTTTCTTGGATTGGCTGCAGCAATAAGAGCTATTGGATAAAATGTTGATAAAGTGCATCGATGAAGAGAACACCATTTTGCTCAAGGAATTCCATCAAGGGCACAATTATGTATTTGAACAGAGAATGGAAATACAGTAACAAGCTATGGAACTTGGTGCTCTACTTTCAGAGCCCGACCCACTATACAGCCAATGTAAATCAGATGGCACACATCTTCAGCATTATTTCAGTTTGGGGATGAATACTTGGATATGGTGTGGCTCGTCTTAGACGACATTGCAGGTGATAGAGATGCAAACTGGCCCTTGCACCTTGAAAGCTCTATTTCGATGTTGCATTATGACAGAGCACTTTATCCCTTAAAGTATTTCGAGTGGGGCACTGTGTACGTCACTGACATGAAGATGCTTCCAGAGGTCACCACAATTGTTCATAGAGAGGTTACTGAGAATAGAGTGCATGCAGTATCAAGGTCATCCTAAGAATCCTCCTTTAACTCTGTTTCACCAGATATGGCATTGGAGCAAACAGTGAACAGAGATTCTAAAATGAAACGAGGGATCATTGGTGTGTCTGGCAGTGGTGAGCCCGGAGACTGATGGGAACTCACAGCTCATATGATGTGTGCAGAAATCACATCCTTCAAGGTCATGAGTGGAATTACCATGACTTCAAATTTTCATAAAGTCATTGGTGTTTGCGTCACATAAAATGGAAAGAGCTGAAGCTGATGTACAGAGTACCATTAAGACTAGCAAAACGAAAATAGCCAATCCATTTGATTCCAGCTCCTACGATGGAGAGAAAATGGCTCTAATAAATATAGCTACTGAAGCAGTTGCTCCAGTTAATGTTGCCAATTCATTACTTACTGCTAAAGAGCAAGGGCAAAAGTACATGAAAGAGTTTGTGGGAAAGAGACTTATAGATGGGGAAAATGATCTCTGCAGCCCTGCCATGAAAAAGAAGTTGCAAACTTAAAAGTCTAAACACACCGGTAAAACTGACAAAAGGAAAACAGACAGTAAAACACTGAACATTGATAGGGAAGTATTGAAGCATATGGGGACTTTGACAGTATCAAAGACCTGTAAAATTGATCTAGCGGTAGTGCAGTCGTATAAGCTTGCATCAGTACCTCTTTCACTAGCTAATATGGATGGTTCTCTTAAGAAAACAAACAAAAGCATGTTACTAAGAGAGTTAGATAAGGACAAGTTGGCACAAAAACTACTTTCAATGGATAATTATAATCAAACAGCTTACATAGTTGACCTCTTGGCAGTAATTCAATTGGTAACAAAAGGCAAGATTACAACATTCAGTGAACTATCTGAGAGATTTGGAGCAACAACTCTGGCTAAATTCCTTTTCGCTAATCATGTCCACGTTGTTTCAAATAGATATGATGTAGCTGATTCCATCAAATCAAGTAAAAGAGCAAGACGAACTGAAATGAGGGCAATAGAGATACATATTCAAAGTAGAGCGCCTAAGTTACCAGTCAGTCTGTAAAGGTGTACCCATCAAGTGCCAAAAACAAGACCACACTCTCACACTTGCATTACCTCTTGGAGATGGCTGGATTAATGACGATATGAGATGCCTTCTTCCTAAACTCTTGAATGAGGATACAGTCCAGAGAACATTGTTGAACTAGTTGTTTGTCGATGCAAAATGGGATGCATGGCAAGGTGCAGCTGTCGGCGTGCTGAGCTTCCCTGTACAGCAGCTTGTGACTGTGACAATGAGTGTAGTAATGTCCAAGAATACGATGAGGACGACTAGGGTTATACGATGCTTATTAAGCACTTAAGCTATTTACAATTGACGAAATGTGCCACAAACATATTTCACTTTCATAGTTGAAATAGCTATGGCCTGAAGGAACATATCTGCAAAATTTGGTTTTAGTCCTTCCATAGTTGGCGAAATCTGCCATAAACATATTTTCCCCATAGGCTTCAATACTTTGAAAATATAACAAGGGGCATAACTCTCTTATTTGAAGGCATGACCACTTTATATTCATGGACCGAACAGATATTGCCTAAGGGAACATATCTGCCACATTTGGTTTTAATCAGTTGATAAATGGCGAAATGTGCCACTAACTTATTTTCCCCATAGGCTTCAATAATTTGAAAATATAGCAAGGGTCATAACTCTGCGATTTACGGGCGTGATCTCTTCATCTTCATAACCCAAATAGATATTGCCAAAAAGAACATATCTGCTAAATTTGGTTTTAATCCATCAACAAATGCCTAAACGTCCCACAATTGTTGACAGGCAGACAACAGACAAATGGAGATTGTATCTGTTCATCCAGGTGAGCTATAAATCCGCTCAGTGAATATTTCCCACCTGCCCAGCTCTACTGCCACCCTGGCATTAACTACTAACGTCGAGGGAATAATACCAGGTAGGTCAAAATTTGTTAGCTGAAAAAGTAAACTAGCCCCCCCCCCCACACCCTTGCCCAACGTGGACACCCGGACTACATCATGGACTGAGGTTGAAATTCCGGAGAAAGACAGAAAGTGATATTATTATTGATAGACATTTGGCAACAGCATTGACTTCTTTTTAACCCTATAGTGCTGAAACCGTCCAAAATCGGGCTTTGTAGTGGTCTTGAGGAATGTCCATTTGCAGGCCGAGAGAAGGCTTTTTGACAATTTACCACGGGAATAACTGGCTCGATTACCGAGCCAGACATTCCAGTGGTAAATTTTCATACATAGTCTTCTCTTGGTCATTCTCGGCATTTGCAGGCCAAGAAGGTTATTATTAAATTATACTACCGATTTGGCGAGTGACGGAATGTGTGAGGGAATGTGAGCGACGGCAACATTGAGTGTTTGTGACAATGAGTGGTGGTGACGGTGATAGTAAGTGACAGTGATTGCGAGTAACGATGACAACGTTGGCAAGAGTGTTGCGTGATGTTGACTGTGACAGAGTGTGGTTGTAAGAGAGTGGGTCTCTGTGTGTGGGTGGGTGTGAGAGAGAGAGAGCGCGAGCGCGGGTGGGTGTGCGGGCGAGCGAGTGAGTGAGTGTGATCGCTCAGTGGGTGGTTGCATGGAGTGGGTGGGTAAGTGAATGGTGTCACTGACTAATTAAAGGACAATTCCTGGATTGGTAAAAGTGCACTTTATTTGAAAGACTTATATGACTAACATATTGGATCCTAAATAAAAACAATAGACAAATAATACGAGTAATTATACCATCGTAAACATGGGATTATTTTATCTCCCGAGCGGGGCCATTTTCTTGCAACAAGAGCGAGATTTCACGAGATCCTGACGTCATCCCCGCACCAACGCTATATTTGCCGACCACGAAGGCTGTACAGTAAATATGTATATGCATGGAGGCCTAACATGTGCTAATTTGTAATCGTTAAGACATTGTCCAGTTAAGCTAGTAAGTTTTTCAAGTAATTCTAGTATCCGAAGTCTGTGGGGAATCGTTAACCCCTAGATCGCTGAAGCATAGATTCCATTTTCTCTATCCTATCAGAATGTGATCATTTTGGTAACAATGCTTTTGTAAGTCATTGCTGTGCACGACAGCAACATGTATCAGCAACTTTTTTTTGCAAAATGTACCCCGGCACTATCTCTGTAGGTAGGCTATTACACATTTTACACCATGCGATAAGGGTTCAATTAAGTGGCACACTTGACACGTGAGTATTGTCAAATTACTCAGCCGACTCAAGATACCGTTATAGCGTGTGTCGAAGGCAGTGTAAATATATATTCCAAGAAAACATATGATATGATAATATTGCCGGAACCTCAGAACCGATTGTAATCATTCTGATACCTACCTGTAGCTGCAAATTCGAAGATTTATCCAATGCTAGGGACGTTAGAATCGGCCTAGTGGTTCAAAAGATACACTCTGCGGGGAAAACCAAGCCAGCAAAATTTCAAACAAAAATTTCAGGATGCGCTCTATCCATCATCCCATATCAGAATGAGTATTACAGCTACAATGACAGAATTTGCTGTGCCGAAGTTTTACAGTGTTATCACTGGGACAAATTCAACAAAATATCTTAATTATTGAAATTACTACAACTTGCCGGGCAATTTTGACCGGCGATGAAAATTCCCAGATTTTATGTCAAAACGTTAATTCACTTGGTGATATCTCTGGCAATATTCACGTGAACAAAATTATAATTGGTCAGGAAAATAGCCATCCATTTCTTTCAGCTTTAAGCGCACTCCAATGTAATGACAATACGCAAAGATAGAGTCTGCGAGACAAAAACTCATGCTGAATTTTACCAAAAAGGGATAACATTCTCAGATCGTATCTTCGATGAATAATTTTTTTTTTTATATATACATTCCAGTGTTTTGAACCTCTTGTCCGATATTAACATCCATTATATCATATTAATCCCGAGTTCGGTCTATTTAGAGATCCTAGAATCATTGGAATCGCTTCAGCAGTTCGTTTGCTATTATCATTCACGTATACTTCCTTAAAATATATACCCGCATCTATTGGCCTCGCTCCTCCAGTCATAGCAATAGCGGGGATGACGTCGCTAGGCGCGATAAAATGGCAGCGCCCCAATGTGCGAAAAATTGTCGATTTTACCGACTTTATCTAGCGATAGTTGGTTACGCTAGTTCTATCTGGTTATTATTCTGGCGCAATTTCATTAAACATGTAATAATCTTTCAAATAAAGCACACTTTTTATCATCCCGGAATTGTCTTTTAAAATTTCATTTCTTGAATTTTACTAGTATCTCGATTTCTAGGCTACACACAAGTGGTTCTTGAATTCGAGAACACGAGAATAGCTGTTTTGTTTGTAGGCACCTTGATGGCGCAGGCTACTGGGACAATACCTGACCAATACGGCCTGTTATCGGCCCAGTAACACGCGTTATCAGGGTATCTAGGCGTTCACTGCAGTCCGGGTGAGTTGAAGGGTCGCGTAGAATGTCAGTTCGTTTTCCTAAATTCGTTCATCAACCGCTGTTTTGCCGAAGTTACACGTTTTCAGACTTACACATAGTGCATAGTATCCATGATTTACACACATTTTTTATGAATACGGATTTACACACTTTTTAGATTACATGTACGCCACACTTGGCCCGTGCCTTTTTTAAGTGTGGCTTCGCGAATACGTGCCCATGAATAATAATAATAATAATAATAATAATAATAATAATAATAATAATAATAATAATAATAATCAGCCAACCGGTTCACATCAAGTGCTGGATCCGATCATGTTCACCAGTGTTTATGTGAAACAACTAAAGCCAGAATAAATAATATCTAGGCTACACGAACTGGAAACGCTAAAAAGATAATTAACAGAGAATGCCAAAATGTGACAGTATCGTTGCCATTGGTGCGAAAACCGATGACGGCCAAAGATTCAGACGCACATTACATTATTTTAACGTGATTATATAGGTAGGCAAACGGGATTATATATCTGGTTTAGAATAATCAATATCTCACAGTTCGTGCTTATACTATAAACACTTAAATACTCGTGAAGTACACCACTATTGCGTACAAACGCGATACTGACATGCCCCTTGACAAAGATCGTCCCCTCATACACGTCAAGGGTCACGTGAGCAAGACGGATTTCTGAATAAGCAATTTCTTATAAGAAAAATGATATTTTATTGATACAGAATTGAAGAATGACTAGGTGTATTTATTTCCTCTGATATTAAATAATAGATTGCCCTGACGCCGCTGAGCATACTGAGGGGGTCTGGGTAACCCCCTTTAAACCTGTTATATAATTATTATAGCCCTAACACAGCAGATGACTTGCTTCAGCGCATTACCCCTTACAGACCAGAAAACACAAATACTTTATGATATAGGGAGTATTCTGTTGAATACTTTGAATCTACGTTGACTGGGACTGTCTGGGAGCTGGTTCTCCCAGTCAAGTTAGATTCAAAATATCCAACGACCCTTTTGTATAACTGTTTTATAATCGAGACATTTGAACTTCAACTGTTGAATTGGTTTGATTGGCATCTATCGACTCCCTGATTCCAGTTTCAGTTTCCTTTATTCACTCAGGCTATTTAACAAACCTATAATATATATATAATTATCCATTATATTAAAGTGCCCATTATAAATAATCTTCTGTGTATAATAATCTTGTGATGATTTGAACAAATAGCTAATGAATAGGGCATCAGATCGCTCTTTCATATCGATTATTAACCAATCCTAGCTATGTCACTCTACCAACGCCACCCACTTCAGCAACACCCCTCCCCCACCTCCGCGCAAGCCAAGTATCTAATCATCATCAATTATTTCTAAACACAATAAATTGAGACCTGAAACCAATCGTGGCTTCATAGTCCCCCGACCCGCCTCACACTCCCATCCTTTGTCCGGAAACTAAACAGTTAATTACCAACACAGGTACGGTAAAACATACACGATCGATTGGAATAATGGATGTATAATCGCCGCAGAACGGGTTACATCACGATTGCCGGGTTTCTCCCCGGGAGTCCATTGCAGCCGGGAAACGATAGGATTGTTCTGTCGAGATGGTGTGTATGTTGCTAGATTTAATTACCGTCCATAAGGTCACTATGTTAAAGGTACGATTCAAGAGTTGCTTTTCAAACTAAGTATAGGTCTACATGCATGCATTACACCTGCCCGTGAAAGGGTGTGGGAGTGCACGCACGCGTGTCCATGACTGCGTGCGCGTGGAGAGGTCGATGATATTATTTAGTCCATCTTAAATGCTTAATAGTCCGCCAAGTTGTATGAATTGTATGCTTTCTATTTAATAAACATTCTGTTAGATATTTTGAAACTAATTTGAATGGGTGCTGTTGAAGAAGAAGAAGAAGAAGAAGAAGAAGAAGAAGAAGAAGAAGAAGAAGACTTTTCATGTACTTTATTTACAAATCATAAAAACAGGGTTTTTTTTTTACAATTTCACATTAAAACATCATAAAAACGCATCCTAACACTCCATTATAACAGGTATGTCTCTTCAGCAGCACCACACCGTACTAATGACGACCGCACACCCCGAGCCAATAGACATTTATCCTAGAAAAAAACATTAAACTTAAGATCATTGTTTGGGTGCTGTTGAAGAAGAAGAAGAAATAAAAGAAGAAGAAGAAGAATAATGTTCGGCAATCTCTCTAATTTCTGGTGCCAGTCATTGTAATGCTAAATCCTTATTCTGTTAGTGCACGGTACACGGCTGGCATTGGGCCAGTATCGGGTTGTATTGAGGTTCAGTAACGACCCAGTAAGCTGCATTATCAGGGTAGGTTACATTATCAAATTGGCATATGTAAAGGACGGAAAGCTTTGCTTTCGGGTATACTTTACTGTTAGTTTGGATTGGAAGCTATTACTGCTGTTAACCCTTTAACACTCATATCAGTCAAAACGACTTCTGCAGTGGTCTTGAGAAATGTCCATTTGCAGACTAAGAGAAGACTATTTTTGAAAATTTACCACTGAAATTCTAGTGATAAATTTTTTTTAATAGTTTTCTTTTGGTCCGCAAATGAATTGATGAAAAAATTGAAATTTCATTGAACAAATTTAAGTGTTAAAAGAGTAAGATCTACTATTTTCAACGGATTCACATTCTTTCTCGCAGAGTTGCCGTGTAATACATCTACTCGGATCTGGTTACATGCATTCCTGATTCGGTAGGGGCATTTTAACACTCCACCGTTATCACTAGGGAGCCATGATCGCCAGTCACACGATCTTGTGTCGGAGATACAACATCCTAGATTAAATCCTGTGCCCCGAATCATAAGTTGATGTTTACGGAATCACCCGATGCCGTTCGGAATGCGATCTTTATGCTCTTGCGGTGTGTAGTTTCACTTTGTACAGCTTCCGGTTTGTCTGTGCATAAATCAGCTCATTATTGGCACCGCCGGGGTAGCGTGTGATGGCTTGAAGCCCATTACCAAGTGTAATCATTTGTTCCAAGAAAGCCACGAGAGATATGGCATGGCCGGAGACTGTGTAGTGCGCCATTCTGTATAATAGACACAATGTATGGTCATTAAAAGATGGCCACTAAAGGCGGGACTTTATGCAACTCTTCAGCTATGGTAATTAGTAAATGGTTTTGGGACCAAACGATGCCGACTCCTCGCGACGGATGGTCTCACGATCACCCGTTGTAAAGCGCCACGATCATTTGGCCCGCTATCAGGTATCGTTATGTACAGGACTGACTTTTATTCATGAAGAATTCATCATAGCAGATTCATAGACGTAATAAATTATATACAAGATCCTGATCGTGATTATGCTAAAATTATTAGTTGATAATCATGGATAGGCGACACTGAATATGTAGATGAGAATAAGTGATGTCAATAAATGACATCATCTCCTAAATGTCTTTGAGGGTGGCCTATTATTCGTAAGCACGCCCAAAACAGACAAGAATTCACGCATCCAATCTGCCGTGTACAGGTTTATTATTTCTAACTGACGTCACGTTAACTGACGTCACCGTATCAGATCAAAGTGGCAAGTTCTACGTAGTTAATATACCTTTCCAGTTTATCATCCGCCCATCAGAATCAACTACGTGACGTACAGGATGACGTCGTAATCAATGACGTCATGAATGACGTAGATAAGTTCGTCACGGGCGCATAATTGATAACGGTCTAAGCGTTGTTGTACGAATTGTATGTCTTTACTATTTGATAAACATGTTGTTGATAGGCAGCAACATCACCCAGTCAAATTAGTTTCAAAATATTCAACAACTTACCTGTATAGTTTTCTGGAAATTGATAGTCAGGGCGTTCGTGGATCGATCGATCCCAATGCGAGGAGGGGAGATGGTAGAGCTTAGCTAGAGATGGGCTAGACATAGCTAAAACTGGAGAGAGCCTACCCATGAGAGTCAGCTTGTAGCAATAATCACATCACTCGTGTTATTATACCTTTGCTCGCTTTTCCGGTCACTCGATGTGTCTCATGCTGGCTTCCCTCCTCTTTTGTCTAAGAGATTTCCTCCCGCATATGTGCCCGGACGCATTCTATTATGGATAGAGAATAGAGATGCTCCAAACATAACACTGGCTGCAACGAAAGTTGCATGGTAAATATTTTGGAAAGAACACCGCGTTAGACGACGACCACGACATCACCCCCCCCCCCCCCACCCACCCCCCACCCCACCCCCGAGAAAGAGGCATTCTACCATAACAGGGGGTGCCCCAAAGGTTTCCGGCTTGGCTATGAAGGAAATGTTAAAATAATACCAAACTATTGCATGCAGTAAACGCATATCTTAGATGATGAATGATGTCTGCTAAATTATTCAGATCCGTACATGTAATCAGGGGAATCCTCCAGATTTCCCAGAATATGGAGAAAGCTGAGTGTCAAGCAGTAATTAAATCTTTCCATTTGAAAAAAGATGACGCCAACAGCAATTCATGAGGATATGTCAGAAACATTAGGAGATGGTGGACCTTCACGCAGTACTAGAAAACAGTGGTGTGCGGCCTTTAAAAAAGAGGTAGACAAAGAGCAGAAGATGGTCACCCTGCTGGTCGGTCACGTGAAGTATGCACTGACGAAAACCTCAATGGTGTCCTTGACACATTCATGCAGTGCAGACGAATTACAATAGGACAGCTCGCCTGTGTCCATAACATTAGTAAGACATCGGTGGAATGGATTCTGCATAAACAGCTAAACATGAATAAAGTGTCTGCCAGGTGGGTGCCAGGAATGTCAACAGCCGACCAGAAACGTGCCGTGCAATGGAATCATTCTGGATCACCCCACCCAAGAAGTTCAAGGCAACAACTTGCAGTGGCAAACACATGGTGGTATTATTTGAGGAAAGGTGCCACTATTAACGGTGAATAATATGCAAATCAGCTTGGCCAACTTCGTGAAGAAATTAAAAAGAAATGACGCGAAAAACTTATAAGAGGTTCGTAGCTACTTCAGGATAATGCGCCGCCCCCCCCCCCCCCCCCACCCACCCCCTCCAGCTCACAAGTTGCGGTTGGTGCATTTCGAATTTGTCACACGCTAATTATTCACCAGATATCAAATTCCTCATACATTTGCCGGTTTCCTAGACTCTTAGCTCTGTGGCAATAAATTCGATGCAGATGATGAGGGGATTGGTGCCATGGAAGAGTGTTTATTGTGAGTGTGACAAAGCCTCGTTTTGAGAGGGCTTAGCAATGCTGGAGAAACGGTAGACAAAGTGTATTGAGCTGAAGGAGGGTTATGTAGAGAAATGATGGCAACAATATTTTGATAGGCACAGCCTTACATAGTCAGGCCGTAAACATTTGGGACACTCATTGTATGCTGTCAAACAACTAACACAAAACGCATGTCCATTGTTATTTTTGGCAAATGGATTACGGTTCTATAAGTGATCATAAAAACCAATAAACGGTGGTCCTGGTAGTATATTCCATCTCAAACGCAAACTTGTTGACTGAGAAGGAATATTTACGATCGTGAGCTACGGCATGCCCTTCATTAGCTACCACTAGTGCTTCTTAGCCATTGTAATTAACAATGGACCTTTCCAATTTATCCATCCATCATATGATGTCATATTCAACTATGTGACTTGCAGAATGACATAATAAGCAAAGGTGTCATGAATGACGTAGATAAGCTCGTCACGAACGCTTAATTGATGACGGGCTAAACGAAAAGCACACCAGAATGGTGACCCGGGGGGGGGGGGAGGGGGGGGGGGGGGTTTGCTCGCCGGGAAAATTGTGAAATGGTTGTGTTCTCAGATGTTACGCCCTGCTGTTAAATTATTCTAATTTTGAGCTAGAGAAATATCCATTAGTATATAAATATCAATATGGACCATATCCGGTTATGTAGTTTCCTTTTTTACAAACGGCAATAGGTATTTGGATATCATGTCCAGAGAACTGCTTGAATGTGTAAATAGAGAAACTGCATAAAACAAATTATTTTATTGATTTAAAGAATTGAGGTCGTGGGCAAAATATGGGGATGGGAATGGACCCTTCCAAGTCTGACGTAATAATTAACTAAGTGATGTGTATGCTGACGTCATAATCATGACGTCATAAGTGATTCCAACCAGTCCGTCGTTTTACGCTTAATAGTCCGACACGTTGTAAAAATTGTATGTCTCTACTATTTAATACACACATGGGCACGCAACAGTTGTGGGTGGAGCTTACGCTAGAGATGGACGGGGCATGGCTAAAAATGGAACGGTCTATTGGTGGCGGGCACAGACACACACACACACACACACACACACACACACGCACGCACACACACACACACACACACACACACGCACGCACGCACGCACGCACACACACACACACACACACACACACGCACGCACGCACGCACGCACGCACGCACGCACACACAAACACACACTTCCCCTGTGATAATCCGCCACTGTACTTGACCCACCCACCCGGGGACGAGGGGGGCACATCGACACAAAAAGAATACGGACAGAAGTACAAACTTGGAAACTTGGCAATGGATAAGTGACGGAATCTGTTTCCCGGGCATATTTATTATTACGGAAACTAGACTTGTATCGAAACTGCGATGAGGAGTTCTGGTATTGTGGTCGCGCAGACCGGAATATCGATTCTGTAATTACAGATTGGATGCGTCTGTTTATCTTCCCCATGCCCTGGGCCATTTTGAGTCTCGTTGGCAAACATACGTCTGTTGTAGCCACAATGGAGAGACCCGATCTGTCACTCAAGTATATGCCGTCATAATCAATTAGGGCACGTGTAGGCTGGCGTCACAATCATAATATATATATATATATATATATATATATATATATATATATATATATATATATATATATATATATATATATATATAGCCCAGCTACGATTGCGCAAAACATGGGCGCAGCTTAGCTAGAAATGGGCGGGTATAGAAATGGATTAGAACATTCTGAACGATTAGGTAGGCTCTGCTTGAACACGTTGACACGCTATAGTGTATCTGAATGTCTCCTGGCGATATTGCGTTCCTCCCTATCTCGTTCATTGGAAATAATACTCCCTGTACAGTGGACCTTTCCATTTTTACCTATGCCCCGCCCATCACTAGCTAAGCTCCACCCGCACCTCGCCGTGTTGGGATTGATCGATCCCCTAACTATAAATTTCCTGAAAACTATACAGGGAATCTGTTGAATATTTTGTAACTAATTTGAGGGGGTGGGGTGGGGTGTTGCTGTTTCTGCCTACGGCAGCAACAGCGCCCAGTCAAATTGGTTTCAAAATATTCACCAGAATATTTATTAAATAGTAAAGACATAGAATTTGTACAACAACGCATAGACCGTCTTCAAATATGTGTTCGTGACGTACTTATCGACGTCATCATTGACGTCATTCATTATGACGTCATTCCACACATAGCGTAGTTGATTATGACGTCATATGATGGGTGGATGCTCTTGAAAGGTGAATTGCTCGTTAAAGTTGCTGGTAGGTCACGCGCAATAAACAACACCATATTTATAGTTTCACACATCCGGGCATCTTGAGATCGGCCGCCATTAAAGTTGGGGAAAACTTATTACATGCTAAAGAGGACCATACAAACGCATTGTTTACATAATCCACGAAGTTCAAACCATTAAATCCCGTATCTGAGAATCTGTAATATAGATTATTACAGGTATCAGAAAACACTAAATCACGAGTGAATTTTACAATATATTAAAGAAAATGTAACTAAGGTTTTACACCCGTAATGTTAAATTAGCCCCTCCGAAAATGGCGTCTCTCCCAGGGTATTATGGGAAATTTGATAGTGTTGACGTCATCGCGATTCTATGAATACTTCCGTTACTATAATATATATTTATGCAGTGACGCGGCATGCGTCTTGATATTTATTGCTTTCCTCATGTATCGATTTGTGTAGTTTATTGATATCGAAGTGTTTTATATGATAAAGAAATCAGTTTCAAATAAGTGTCATAATTTATACCTGGAAATTATTGAGGCTACGAATCTTCTTCTTTGTGTTCACCAGCACATGACGTATTCAATCAAATTGTTTTTCCAGACCGAAGAGCAAAGGAAGCTGTTTTTCTAGTTGTTCCAACACTCCATGTAGCTTTTCTTCGAGGCTTGTTTGGGTTTGCCAGATGCTTAGCCCGGGATCACTGAAGATCTCACAAGCTGCAGCGAATGCTCTGTTGATTCCTCTGTTTTCTGACAGATGTAAAAAGGTGTGTCCACAATTTTCAGCTTGTGCAGATGGTAGTTAAGTCTTATGGTTGTGGCCTGTCCTCAGTCTAAAGAGAGCCGTCTGATTCCTTCGTGGTAGGCTAGGAATGGACTTCGCCTCAATCCGTAGAGATGCACGGTATGAGCCTTTGAAGGCGGTGCAGACTTGACACTCTAATTTTAGCTATCCTGGAGCGACATAGGATACTATGCTACTGTTTATTAGGCATACGAGGCTATATATCCTGGCCCATTCTTCTGATAGACAACCCCATTTTGGGCGAAAATGGACCTTCCCATTTTATCCATCAATCATATTACGTCATAAAAGCTACGTGACGTGTAGGATGACGTCGTAATAAATTAAGTCGTGAGTGACGTAGATAGGTTAGTCAT
Source organism: Chaetoderma sp. LZ-2023a (assembly GCA_034401795.1). NCBI lineage: Eukaryota > Metazoa > Mollusca > Caudofoveata > Chaetodermatida > Chaetodermatidae > Chaetoderma > Chaetoderma sp. LZ-2023a. Next base: position 60,264,492 of record CM067362.1, on the reverse strand, counting down.
GAATGCTTAATTAATGATGACGGACTAAGCGTTGTTGTACGAATTGTAAGTCTTTACTATTTAAGAAACATGCTGTTGAATATTTTGAAACTAATTTGACTAGACGTTGTTGCTGCCTAGTAGCCAGTCAAATTATATTCAAAATATTCAACAGCGTGGGTAGAGCTTATAGCTACAGATTGGCGGAGCATGGCTAAAACTGGAATTCTCCATTGGTATTTAGTGAAAACGTCTTACTTGGCGGGTATTATGGCCTATTGGCCGGTATCAGTCCAGTGCATGCTGTTATCCGAGCCATTCAGGAGCTGGGTGGGTGTTGTGTTGATTATGTTGAAGGTGACCAAAACCAGGATGCAGACAATACGATTAGTCATTGGAGTTGGATGAGATGTGTGTTGATAAACATCCGTAATTGTTTACTCATACTCCAGAATGCGCCCTTTTACGTTGAACAAGAATTCAAATGTCAGTCAGTCGATGATCGATCTACTTCGTTTTTATTCTCTTTATATCACTTGATATTCCAGAAAATGTTGACAAATCTAACAATAAGAACAGCGCGCGTGGACATTGAGTCCAATGCTATGCCGCTGCAACATATCACTAACAATTTAATATACGTTGGTGGCACACCTCTTATTTTGTTCGAAACTCAATTAGAAATCGACACCAGACAACTTTATCGAGTCGAATTCCGTTCCATTTACGTCCATTATCCCTTGTGGCATCATTGGTTACAGACGAGCTTGGCATATGGCCAAGCTGAAATATTCATTGTCTTTCTGTATTATTCGGCAGAGAATGAGCCTTTAATCAATGAATTAATTGTCAATAAGTCGTCTTTTCTATTGTATGTAGTAGGCCTATGTACTAAATGTGGGTCTGTCAAAGGGCGTTGCGCAGTAGCTGAGAAGAATGTATTTACTATTAATGTTCAAGTCCAATCCATGTGCACCCGACTATGCAAAGGTTCAATACCTTGTATCAGTAACTGGATTAAATACAGTCGGATGAAACGGTATTTATAATACGAATCGCTCCGGAACGCCGAACAAGAATCAAATATAGAAACCTGCAGCAGACGATCGTCAGATACCGCAGAACGTACACGCCAAGACATGTTCTATAGCGGCGTGTACGTAGAGCCAATTCCTCGTACAAAGCGTTCGCACTCACTATATCAGCTAGCAAGAGTTTCACTAACTCAGCCGATCAATTCATGGCTCTTGTCCAAGTGTCGACGCTGAACAAACCTCGAGATGAAGCAATGATTGATGTACGTGAAGTGTGCTACAGGCGAATTCCCATATTTAGACTAGCCATAATCGAACATGCCGAGTGCTTTTAGATTGTACTATTTCTGCGATATCGACGTGGATGTAGTAATAAAGCTATATATAAAATTTAGTTACAGTATAGCTCATAAATAAGTTGGTCAGTCTGTGGATGGGTTGGTTGGTTGGTTGCTTGGTCGGTCGCTCGGTCGGTTGGTGTGTATGTAATGATGTAGTAGTAGTAGTAGCAGTAGTAGTAGTAGTAGTAGTAGTAGTAGTAGTAGTAGTAGTAGTAGTAGTAGTAGTAGTTTTGCTTAGCTTTTAACGCACTGGCAACGCGATGACTCCAATTTCTGTGCTAACCCCGCCTACGGAGTGCACCCGTTAGTTTACTTTGTTGATCATCATTTCAACTGGTCGGGAATTGAACCGCCATCCTGCAACTCCGCATAACATCAGAAACCGGACATCTTTCCACTGGACCACCGCGCCAAGAAAAAATCTTGGTTTTAGCAGACCAGCTTTCACATGCCGGATATACTGATACACTGGCGAGTTCATATGAGACTATCTTTTGGAAGCACCTCATCTGGTGTGTATGCTGTGCCCTCACCTGTTCCCCATCGTGGCACTGGCAGTAGTAGTTTTGCTTAGTTTTTAACGCCCTGGCAACGCGATGACTTCAATTTCTGTGCTAACCCCGGCTACGCTGTGCACCCATTAGTTTACTATGTTCATCATCATTTCCCCGGTTTGGGATCGAACCGCCTCCTGCAACTCCGCATCGCATCAGCAGTAGTAGTAGTAGTAGTAGTAGTAGTAGTAGTAGTAGTAGTAGTAGTAGTAGTAGTAGTAGTAGTAGTAGTAGAAACATCATGCACCTGCAACCAGTCCATCTTCGCTTATGACTACTGTGTCGTGTCCTCAGCCAAAATCTGTCGCCTCACCAGATCCATTCTTGATTTGACTGTACAGAGTCCTGCTTTCTTGAGGTCAGATGTATGTAATGACGTCCTCTCCTGGCTTTGTATTTGCTGCCTCGCAGTAGAACAAATTCCAACGCTCTCTGTGCTTGCGTGTCCCCTGGCATCCTTAGCACATGGCCAAGTTCCAACCATGGACCATCTTTGCTGGGCGACTTTTACGGACAGCGGTGATGTATTACACATCGGTGTCCACTGATGGGGCATAGGTGTTTGCGGTGGCAGGCATCAAGTTTGTCTAGAGCTACCTTTGGAGCTACCCAGCTGTTACAGTTATACAGCACCAAGGATAAGCAGGTTGTATTTATAAACTTAGTCTTTTTGTCAAGGCCATCTTTGATCTACGAATCCATAGTTTCCAGAAGGACTAGAAAGTATGTTTCCCATGACGCAGCGTGTAGCAATGTCAGCAGTACAACACAGCAGCGAGCCAAGGATTTTACTTTTTCTCAATGGTTTGCAGCCACGAAGTAGATCGTCATTTTCTTTAGTTTCATGCTTTGTAGATAGGTATAGGTGGGTGAATTCTGTTTTGGATTCATTCATAAAGAAATTCTCATTTTTAGAGTGCTTTCAGCTATTGGAAGAAGTTCGTCAAAGGGTTTCTTTTCCTCGTCTTTGAAGTCCACATCGTCGGCATATTTCATCTCTAGCGGCATACCCAGTATGGGCCCTGGAGAGTTTGGTCTTGTGGAATTTTCCTGCACATACTTCAATGCAGCAGCAAGGTAACATGTGAAAAACACAGGAAATAGACCATCTCCCTGTGGGGAGCCGATTGATATCTCAAACTCTACAAACTTCACTGACTTGACTTGTACTCTCAGCTTGGTGTCTGCAAGTAGTAGTCTCGCTAGTCGTGGCTCATTGCAACTGGTCTGACGTAGTAAATCTAGGATCTTTGAGCGTTTAATTGTGTCGAAGGTTCGTGACATGTCAATGCTCATTTTGTGGAAATCCTAGTGCCTGGATACGACTACTGACACAGGCATGCATTGATCCCATACAGTGTCTGCGCAGCTGCGTTCACGTTTAAAGCGACTTTGACATGATCCGGTGAAGTAATAAATCTTGTCTCGGATGAGGCATAGAGTAACATTAGATAGGATTTTCCGTATGGAGCACAGTGGGCCGTAGATTGGCTTGGGACCAGGTGGCTTCTTGGGCTTGGGCAGCGTGATATGGGTATCTTGGCCTACAGCATTGATGGGAAGGTGGTGCATAAAAACGGAATTGATTAGGTCCATGATAAGTTTTGAGATAATGTCACTTGCGTTTTTGAATAGTTCATTGCTCATGCCATCAGGTCCGGATGCACGTCAATTTTTCAAGGCTTTGAGTGCCTTCTCAACTTCTGTTGTTTTAATTGCTGTTAGTAATGGCCTGATGTCTCCTGAGAACGGGTGAAAGGGGTCATCATTGTGGCCAGTAAAATGTTCCTTGACCCATCCTCGAATTGCATCCGCATTGCTTTGATCAGTCCTGATAAAGTGTCCTTCAGAGTTGTGTACAGAGTGTGGTGGTGTGAAGTCAGTAACTCTCGGAGTCCGAGGCAGTGATTTCATCTGCTAGGGAGTCTACTTGTTTAATAGCAAGATCATGTAAGCCTTCGCTTATGTGGCGCAGAATATTATTGCGTTCCTTGCGTAGTTTGGTGCGGTTTTTACTTTGGCCACTTGGATAGATCCGTAGCCGTAGCAATGTCTGCTTTGCTAATAGTTTTTCTATACTACAGGTTCATCAGTATACCTCGTTCTGTTGTATTTGTGAACTCGTATGTTTCTGGTAGCTGATGATTCCATACATTTGGAGTATTTTGGTTAGAGATACGTATGTGATCTGAGCTGTCGTCGATATTAGCTATCTGCACCTCGAGGGCATTGCATGGATGGTATTATCATCTAATCAAAAGGTTAGAACTGGATGCAGAACGGTTGTAAGGTTATTTTCTTCTTTATTTGGCCGCAACATGAGAATATATGTTTATGTTGACGTCATGCACGCAAGACCTGTTCCGGTTTCTCGTCCGCGTGCGCAATATTTGCTCCAATCACCATTCAAAAACGAATTCTGAACGCGGAGAGGAAAACGGATAACGTATGTGGACATATGTAATAGCTGTTGCAGAAATAGTAGTATATTAAACAATCCGTTAGCGGAGTCCATTTGAGGATTGCATATGCGGATCCAAAAACGGACGCGTATGGAATCGCGGCTTAACTCAAATGTTGCCAGCTTGGGTAGTCTGTTTCACTCCTCACTGTTGCTTCCCACTATTATCTGGAGTATAATTGGGTACTGGGGTAATACTGGGATAGTTACTCGTACTGGACTGTGACGTGAATGGGCATTTCCAGTTTATCCATCATCATATGACGTCATATTACCAAATAATCAGCTAAGTGACGTGTATGATGGCGGCATATTCAATGACGTCATGGATGACGTCCATAAGTTGGTCAAGAACGCATAATTGACGACGGCCTAATCGTTGTTGTACGAATTGTATGCCTTTACTATTTAATTAAACATGCAGTTGAATATTTTGAAACTATTTTGACTGGGCGTTCTTGCTGCCATAGGCAGCAACAGCATCCAATCAAATTGGTTTCAAAATATTAAACAGCTTACCCGTGTAGTTCTCTGGAAATTGATAGTCATGGAGTTCAGGGATCGATCGATCCCAACACGAGCGAGGTGTAGGCGGAGCTTAGCTAAAGATGGGCGGGGCATAGCTAAAACTGGATTTCTCTATTAGACCAAAAAATAGGGATCTGATGTACGCCAATCAGACATAGGCTTATAACTTACTAATTCAGTGGTGGATACGTGTTCATATATTTCTAAAGACATCGCCAAGTTTCAGCCAGGCGTATGTAGAATTTAAATGCTTCCATTTCGATCAATAGCAACGGAAAGCTAACACACTTGATAGTAGATGAATGAATGGATGGATATATATATATATATATATATATATATATATATATATATATATATATATATATATATATATATAGCGCCGTGGCTTCGTGCGGAGAATACGCCTATATTGTAATGAGCCATCATCTTCTTACGTCATTGTAACGACTAGTTTGATATAGACATTACAATCGACTCGATCTATCTAGTGGTTCATGTGATATTAGCATTTACGCAACGTCAGCAAATTCTTGTCCACATTTTGTGTCCGACCGATTTGTATTTTACAACGAATTAAGAGGGACTATTTTCTGTTAACTATTCTTCATACAGAAGATTATGAGCTTTCTACCATCTCATTTTAGGTGAAACAATATGGTCTGGTATAAACAGAGTAGTTATTTCACTTCCTTTCACGATTCTATTCTCTCTACCAGGCTTTTTTTTCTCGATCTCGTATCCAAGGAGATCTCGCGAGGTCAATTTCTGAGATTTCTGTGTGGATACTAGGCAAAATCTTATTGGTCATCACACCTAGGTGCCAGCCTCGTGAACATGGCTGGGTTGATGAATGTAATTTATATACGATATTAAGTGATGATCTGTACACTATTGACACGTGTCTGATCAGGTATATTAGATCGTTGTCCGTCGGATCTAGGTCTTGAACTACATCCCGAGCGGTGATTGTGTCTCTGGCCAAGTTATTCCGAGTTGGTACAGTTCGTTGAATGAATGAACTTTGGAACTGGCTGACTGATGGTTGGTATTGTTGTAGCTTCCATGGGCGACTATGTGTGGTAGTACTTACTTTCGGTCACCGAATGTGATAGATATTCTGCTGGTATAGCTACCGCACCATGCATAATTTAATACATGACGACTACATTGCTCTCTTTCTTCACCGTTATTCAAAGGTCGGTCTCTCTCTCTCTCTCTCTCGCTCTCTCTCTCTCTCTCTCTCTCTCTCTCTCCTCTCTCTCTCTCTCTCTCTCTCTCTCTCTCTCTCTCTCTCTCTCTCTCTCTCTTACTCTCCCCAACCTCTTCCTGGCTCGCTGAGGATCCCTCCCTCCCTCTATACCTCTAGTCAAGTAGGCCTGTAAATCCCTCTATATATTGTCAAGTAGCCCAATCTGGCACTCAAGTAGGCCTAAACTCTATGATACCATAATCAATACGCAATCAACATGCATAATGAATGACACATCTAGTTCCGTCACGAACATTGAATAATCCGTCAAATGTACGAATTGTATGTCTTTGATGGGGTTACTATTTAATAAACTATCTGTTGAATATTTTGAAACTAATTTGACTGGGCGCTGTTGCTGCCATAGGCGGCAACAGCACCCGGTCAAATTAGCTACAAAATACCCAACAGCTTACCTGTATAGTTACCTTGAATCTGGGATTCTGGGCATTCAGAGGATCAATGTTAAGATACTGGTTTAACGGCTCGATATTCGTGCACGATGTTGCATTTTGACACATTGATCTTCATCTGCCATCTTTCCGTCCATTCGATAATGGTGTCTAGACACGAATGTGATATATGGTGATTTGGATGCATGGGTTAAGATATAATAGGCTCCAGAGTGTGATCTAGATCAAATGTCGTGAAGCCTTTGACCATCACACACCAGACGCGATAAATCTTTCTCATGTAAGGAATATCATGTTGAATATTTTGAAACTCGTTTGACTGGAACGTGTTGCTGGTTATGTTAGCATCTCGAGTGTGTAGGAATGTACTTTGACCCGGGTGGGGGTTGGGGTGGGGTTGCTAAACTATGCGTGTGGCCAACACCTTGTTGTCGCTATGGATATACACTATGAGAGGGGAAAACCTTGGGGATATTGACCCCACCCCCACCCCCACCCCCTCCATCCCTTACCCTCCACTCCACCCCTCGATGTCCCTACGCCTATGCATCAAGTTCCAGTCAAATTAGTTTTTAGCTATTCAACGGCTTTCCCGTATAGTTGCGGGTGGGGTGGTGGGGGTCCCTAAACTGTGGGTGTGGCCAAAACCTTGTGATAGCTATGGAGATACACTATGAGAGGGGAAAACCGTGGGGCTATTGAAGCCCCCCCCCTCCCTCCATCCCTTGCTCTCCACTCCACCCCTCGATGTCCTTACGCCTATGCATCAAGTTCCAGTCAAATTAGTTTTTAACTATTCAACGGCGTTCCCGTATAGTTGCCTTGACATTGAAGCACTGGGATCTCAATGCCTAACCCTTTAATCCTCGAAATTATTCCAGAAATTTTTAATTATCTCTTAGAAAATATCCATTTGCATACCAAGATAAGGCTATTTTTAAACCTACCACTCGAATGACTGGCTCGGTTATCGAACCAGTCATTCCAGTGGTAAATTTTCTAAAATAGTCTTCTCTTGGTCTGCAAATGGGCATTTCTCAAGACCATTGCTGAAGCCGTTTTTTACTGTTAAATGGTTAAACGTTTACAATAAAGGAATCCAGGCGTAGCTAACCCCCGCCCATCTCTAGCTAAGCTTCACCTACACATACACAGCAACAGCTCACTGTAACACAAATTTCTAATTATTCACCAGTTTCACTTTACCCATACTGATACGAAACCTTACTTTCTTTCCTACGCCAGTAAGACGTGGAACTATTTCACTTTGACTAACTAACCTGTCACAATGCCTGAGAAATGATCCCAGACAAAGAGTATTATGTGACACTTCAGATATTAATGGCTCTACCAAACAGTCCCATGTGAGCAGCTGAGTCAATACTTAAAGCATTGTAAATAGTTATATATTTCACAAGGATGTGTATAAATGACTATGCAATGCGCCACATAAATGTTAGGTGCGGGCGAACGCACGCACGTACTACCGCATCCACGCACGCCCGTGCGCTCCTGGATCTTTACGAATCATGGACAGCTCAATACGCCTACACAACCAACCAAAGCAAATAGGAAAAATAAAACCAGTATCTTAGCGTTGATCCTCTGAATGTCCAGAATCCCAGATTCAAGGTAACTATACAGGTAAGCTGTTGGGTATTTTGAAACTAATTTGACATGGCAGCAACAGCGCCCAGTCAAATTAGTTTCAAAATATTCAACAGATAGTTTATTAAATAGTAAATCCATCAAAGACATACAATTCGTACATTTGACGGATTATTCAATGTTCATGACGGAACTAGATGTGTCATTCATTATGCATGTTGATTGTGACGTATTGATTATGGCATCATAGAGGTTAGGCCTACTTGAGTGTCAGATTGGGCTACTTGACAATATATAGAGGGACTTACAAGCCTACTTGACTATATATAGAGGTATAGAGGGAGGAGGGATCCTCAGCGAGTGAGGGAGGGGTTGGGGGAGAGAGATGGAGGAGGGAGGGAGGGCGGGAGAGAGAGAAGGGAGGGGAGACAGAGAGGGAGGGAGAGAGAGATGAAGGAGGAGGAGCAGGAGGGAGGGAGGGAAGGAGGGAGGGAGAGAGAATGAGAGGAGGGAGGGAGGGAGAGAGAGAGAGAAAGAGAGGGGGTAGGGAGGGGGGGGGGGTGAGAGGGAAGGGAGGGGAGGGGATAGGGGAGGGAGGGAGAGATTATTAATTACATTCCATTTCACACAAGATCAATAAGCCTACAAGATTGCAAACTCTTACCCTCTCGCTATTCTCACATTTGGAACCATTTTAGAGTTTTTCCGGATTTTTTTTAATTTCAGATTTTTTTAAATCATGACATAGTTGTAGAATCCGAGTGTACCGTCACACGCTTCCTTGTGTTAAAATGTGAGCCAAATCATATCAGTTGTCCCCGATAGAGAGAGATCCAAAATTTGATCTGAAGGCGATCCGTTTTTTTTTATCCAGATCACTGTCAGAATCTGGTGTAGATCTTCTTTCGCGGTATGGTTTGGGGAATTGTGATAATGAGATTGGGCGCTCATCACACCAACACAATATTACAATTCACTCACAAGTCTACCGCCACCATCATCGCCATCACCACCACAACAACAACCACCGCCGCCGCCGCCGCCGCCGCCGCCGCCGCCGCCGCCGCCGCCGCCACCACCACCACCACCACCACCACTGCCATGATCACCACCACCACCACAACAACAATAACAAGAACAACGGCCTCCTCCACCACCACAACCACCACCAGTCCACCACGATGACGGCCACCTCCACCACCACCACCACCACCACCACCACCAGTCCACCACGATGACGGCCACCTCCACCACCACGACCACCACCAACAGCAATAACACCACCTGCACCTCCACCACCACCACCACCACGTACCCCGCCCGATCCATTTGCATGCCACTTTGAACAACATCATCGCAATCGGATATTCCATTATTAATCAGGTCCAACAACAAAATTTCCAAACTGAACTCCATTCTACGCAATGAATGGTTGCTATAGAAACCAGATCTCGTTCGCCTAGTTATGTAATCCGAACACGATGCGTATCGAAGTAACGACACAATACAGTTATATTTCACTGAATCCTGAATGAACTCAACAGAATTCAACAGATACATTCTCCATCACTCTGAGCTACGCTTTGAAATTCATTCAACGACGTCACCTTGAACGTAATCACGTGGCATTGCATCGCTCACGCGTAGACTACCCTGTACATGGTGGTCGAGTCTAGGTGGATACCCTCATTGCTACCCTTGAGTAAGTGCATCACGTGTTTAAATTCCATTCATTTCAATACAAACAGGTGACTTAAGCCTAATCGACTAACATTGCCTCATGCATAGCTTGGTTGACTCGAATCTTCAATTTCAATTTATTTACCCCAAGGCCACAATGTGGCATATGGGGGACAGTACGTAGTAGGTACCCGAGAAAGAAATCTAGCTGTTTAGACGCTGCGCAAGTAACTCGACTAGGTACTCTTCTAAGGGCCTAAACTCGCTCGATCATGTGTACTGCAACATATTGCCATTTATCTTCAGCTATGAGAGGGTGACGGCCTGCTCCAGTAATAATTCAGATTGACAGCAAATGTATGTTTGGCCAACTTTGGTATTTGGCTGGCACACTTGGCATTTGTCATTGGGCCAATGTTGGCAAATGATGTAGCAAAATTGCGGTCATAGTCAAGCCTGCTTATAGCGGATACCTGTATTTGGGGGCAATGAAACCTCACTAACCTGATCGGAGCACGGTATCCATGTTAGGAATACTTAAAGAATCGCGATAAATCGCTATTGGCCTATATATCGTGTGTGCCACCCAGCCACAAATATTTCCCTGTGTGCGGGTTGTTTAGGTAGTGGGTCGGGAGCAGTACACACATTTGTAATAGTGTCAATGAAAATCAGCGTCAAACTTTAATATTTTGAAAATACTTAGACAAGAAGCTGTCTCTGTCTAAGAACAAGGTGTTTTTTCTAAAACGTAGAATATGTATCATGTGAAACATAAGGATGAAAATGATAACGCGTCGAGATTTACACTCCGGTGAATCGCCCTAATAACAATGGCAAGTTTAGACAAAATGATTTGACGACATTTTAAGTTATTTTTTAGCTGTGCTCATCACATTTTAAGTTATTTGTGAGCTGTGCTCATCACATTTTAAGTTATTTGTGATCTGTGCTCTACCGATATCTAGAGCCTATGCTTGATTTGGCTTTAAGCGATCGTTTGCTAGCATTTCCTTGATGACGAATGTTTGAAATGAGGTTTCTTTCCTGATTAATGTTGCGCCTTTGTTACCCTATCCGGCCCTAATGTTTTCTTTTATGGCTTTCATATTGATTTAACGGAAATGGACTCGTTTAATGCTTTGGTGAGTGTGAAACGACACTCGGTAAATTCCGTCCACGCATCGACAGCAGTCGGTAATTTAGCGCGCTCTACGAATGTTCCGCTTCAGGCGGCGAATGAAAGACGACGTATCGTCTACGCGGGTCGCACTGATGTGACTTAACTATATTTAGTAGAAGGATCCCATCTGGTATCAAGTACTTGACGTCATAATCAAACGTGTCACATGTTAGCTGACGTCACAATTAAAATGCCGTAGTTCCGTCACGAAAATCGAAGTCTTTCACGAATCTGTACAAATTGTAGGCCTATGTTTGTTGATGAATTCACCGCTGTGTGTCTGATCTGCGTTTGGAATTGGCCATCTTTATGGTCTACATCAAAGAGGCATTGACTATTTTCGAAATAATTCTATCAGCCTTTCACATTCCAGCACGCTTACTATGAATTCAACTTTTATTTTGAAACACATTTGGTCGATTTGTGGCAATCGGATTCGGATATAGACGGGTTTCGCATACACATACGAACGTATGGAATCATACTATCTATTTGTAATTGTAGTGAAAAGAAATTCGGATACGCATACGCATACCCGTTAATAGTAAATTTATTGTTAATGGAACCCTAGCTTAACTCTCCAGTGAGAACACAGGGCTAAGCTTCCGAAGTAAACCCAGCCTTAGTAACGTATTCATTCCGAGACAAGAGGCAGTCCAGTGAGAACCCTAGCCGATACACCTGATATTTACCGAAATAGCGGCTGTATGAGAACAAGGCCTAAAATTGTTTACTGCCTAAATCCGTGTTCACACTAAAGAGGTAATCAGGAATAATGCCATACAGAAGTTTGGCATTACTCCGGATTACGTCTCTAGTGATAACACGGCGTAAGACGGCGACAGCTTTCAGCCGAATGTTTTACAAGGAGCACAAATTTGCATTCCTATTAGTAGGCCTAAACAAATATCTAAATCCGGGTTCACACTAGAGAGTTAACCCGGAATAACACCACACATCAGTATGGCGTTACTCCGGGTTACGTCTCTAAGGAGATCACGGCCTGAGATATTCCTACTCTTCCCACCCGCAACACACGCGTAGCAAATAAATGCAGAAACGTTGATCAATTCGTATTGATTTGTCTACATTGGCAGTAGCCGGACAAGACCAGTTGTATAAGTGGCAAGAAAAAGCTTTTACAATATAGCCCATGGACTAGATGCTGAAAAGGGGATTCTTATTTTGATTTTCGTGGCACGCCCTTGGCAACAAATTTAGGAAACCATTGCATTTTGGCCTATTGAAAATGCGCGTTGCTAAGTGTATCAGAGTTAATTAAGTCTGTGTTGCTAAGTGTTTCTGCGTTAATTAAGTTTGTGTTGCTAAATAAATGTATCTGAGTTAATTAAGTTTAAGGCAGTTTTATGAATTCGAAAAAGTCAGCAATGAACAGCCATGAATTTGAAATATGTAAACGTTCCACCGGTCTTCTACTAGCTCCCTGCAAACCCTCCATGAATTGATAGCAAGAGCTCCCAGTCAAATTAATTTCGAAATATTCAACATAATACTCATTGCTTCACAATAAATTTGCCATTTCTGGTTTGTAAGGGCTAAAAAGTTATAAAGGCATCTGACTGATCAGCTAAAGGTGTGAGATGATCAGTTAAAGGCGTGAGATGATCAGTTAAAGGCGTGAGATGATCAGTTAAAGGCGTGAGATGATCAGTTAAAGGCATGAGATGATCAGCTAAAGGCGTGAGATGATCAGTTAAACGTGTGTGATGATCAGTTAAAGGCGTGAGATGATCAGTTAAAGGCGTGAGATGATCAGTTAAAGGCGTGAGATGATCGGCTAAAGGCGTGAGACTGGTCAGTTAAAGGTGTGAGACTGGTCAGTTAAAGGCGTGAGACTGGTCAGTTAAAGGCGTGAGATGATCAGTTAAAGGGATGTGACTGATTAGTTAAAGGCGTGAGACTGTCAGTTAAATGCCTGCGACTGGTTAGTTAAAGGTATGAGACTGATGAGTTAACGGCGTGGCACTGATGAGCTAAAGGCCTGCGACTGATCGGTTAAAGGCCAGCGACTGATCAGTTAAAGGCGTGGGATTTATCACTTAAAGGTATTGGACTGATCACTTACACGCCTGCGACTAATACGCTAGAGGCCTGCGACGGATCAGTGAAAGGTGTACGATTGATCAGTTAAAGGCGTAAGACTGATCAGTTAAATGCATGCGATTGATCAGTTAAAGGCGTGAGACTGATCAGTTAAATGCATGCGATTGATCAGTTAAAGGCCCGCAACTGATTATTGAAAGGAGTAGGACTGATTAGTTAAAGGCGTGAGACCCATCAGTTAAAGGTCTGCGACTGATTAGTTAAAGGCATGGGACTGATCAGTTAAAGGTCTGTGAGTGATCGCTTAAAGGCATGGGACTGCTCAGTTAAAGGTATGGGACTGATCAGCTAAAGGCATGGGAGTGATCAGTTAAAGGTGTGGGACTGATCAGCTAAAGGCGTGGGCTGATCAGTTAAAGGTCTGCGACTGAGCAGTTAAGGCCTGCGACTGATCAGTTAAAGGCATGTGACTGCTCAGTTAAAGGCATGTGACTGATCAGTTAACGGCGTGAGAATAATCAGTTACAGGCCTGTGACTGATCGGTTGAAGAACTGCGACTGATCGGTTAAAGACCTGAGACTGATCAGTTAAAGGCGCGAGACTGATTAGTTAAAGGCGCGGGAGTGATCAGTTGGAGGCGGGGGTGGGGTGATCAGTTAAAGGTGAACGTGGGGTTGATCAGCTAAAGGCATGTGACTGATCAGTTAAAGCCGTGGCACTGATCAGTTAAAGGTGTGGGACTGATCAGTTAAAGGCGTGGGAGTCATATGTTAAATGCGTGGGACTGATCATATAAAATGGCAACACTGTAAAGAACCTATTGCGAATGAATCGGAAAAACCAGGACATGTAATGGAATTGGGAAAAATCAAAGGGGTTATAAAAGAGTAATCAAATGATTTGATTAAAGACGTAAGCCTATTTGTGGTGTGTGGTCGAAAGAATGATTCCCTACATGGTGTAACGAAATCACGTGTATGGGGTCCCCCCCCCCACCCCACCCCCACCCTGAACCTCAATACACATGAGTGATTTAATTCATTCGTTACATAATATTATATCGTGACATGGGCGGAATAAAATGAATACCATGCGGGGAATAACTTGTTATTAATTAATAATTACATAAATTCGCCTGATCGATACCAACCCCGGATTTAAGGGGCCTATTTAAAGTGGTCCATTCGTGAGATTGGGCCGCCTGCCTACTCGGTCTCCCCTCTGCTAACCTGCCTGCTTCTCCGCATGTCCGCGTGTTAGTGTACAGCGCTTGTAGTCATGCTTCAAAGAGCATTACTATGCCCGTGAAAAACATTATAGAATACAGACCAATACCTCTAGCATCCCCTGCACTCTTGTAGTTAAAGTTCTCGCGTCCCATTAAATATATACCCTTTTGCACGAGATATGAGATGCCTGCTGATTTCTGTTCAATTTACCAAGCATGCTATGCTACCCAGCATGCAACTCTACCCAGCATGCAATTTCCTGACTCCATAATCGTTGTAACTTTTGGACGCCATATTCGTTCAGTCTATTGTCTGTATAGGCCAGGATTTCTCAAACAGAACCAACCCGCCTGCGCGTGCAAATAGTCATTTGTCCTCCAGCACTGGAAGCGTAAGCATGCATGTATGGCGTACTTTCACGGCAGTATATTCGACAGCCTGCATTCTAATACTGTTCAACGAGCCAGTCATTCCAGTAGTAAATCTTCAAAAATAGTCTTATGAATCTACAAACCACTACCTCTTACATTGTGCCCTTTTTAACGAGCAAAAAGTCATTTTCCAAAATCAGCTTGCCTTGAACGATATTTCTCTTGCTAATCTTACGGTCAACCAGCTTCTATACGGGACTTACACTGCCAACTTGGAAATGAACAAACTGATCTGTAATACGGTATGTCAATACATAATTAACACCAACCGCTTTCAGTAGTTTCCCGTTCGCGAACTTATAGTTTAAGGGGTAAATGGACAGCAGCCCAACACGTACAGGTCGGGGCGAAGGCAGCACCTAGAGCTCACCTCTGCTATTCTTCCATTTGATCTTATTCCTCGCTCTCTCTATCTCTCACCCTCTCCCCCCCCCCCTCCCTCTCCCTATCTCGGTCTTTCTTCCTACTCTCCCCCACCTCACACTCAACATCCACACACTTATACACACTAATAGACTACAATTAATTAAACTATTATGATTTGCCGCCATTTTGTTGTAAAAAAAAGTTTTGAATAATCTGTATGTGCTATTGGAGACACGGGCATAAGACTCTAAGTCTTATCGTGCTTCCATCTGAACAAAATAAATCACGTTTAAACCAAAAATAGTCTTCTATTGGTCTGCGAATAGACATTTTCTATGAGAAGATTTAAATTTTCTTGAACAGATTCGAGGGATAAAAGGTTACGGGTAATAATATTAAGTCTCCGGGCTTCCAACGTGATGGGTAGCGAAAACAAAATGTTCTCTAAATTGTATAGCTACATATATAAGCACTACATGGAAGACGGAGTGCAGTCAGTATAGGTGGGTTAAAACTACTGCAGAGACATTTTAAACAGCACACATTTCGGCTCAACAAATTACAAATAAACAGACTTTTACTAAACAAATAAAGCATTTAGATTACTAGACAAGGGTGGAGAAGAATACATAACAAAGCTAAACGAGTATAGTAGGCACTATGTAAATTTAGCGAGATTAGTAAATCATCGTGTACCAGTAGAAAGAGGTAATTGGATTAATACGGGCCTACAAAGAATAGAAAGAAAATATTCACTCCGCGATTTTAACGATGTTGGAGACGAATATCATTATCCCTTTCTATGCATATATTTCGCCGAAGATCGGAAAACACACCTACCGAAGTATTATAGAAGCAGACCGAATCACTGCAAACTACATCCATATTACAGAAATTATGCCTATACACCAGAAAAGTTCTTAAACTCTTCACCAAATAATGATTACTGCGACCGCTGCTGACAATATTAACTACTATTACTGTTACTACTACTACTACTACTACTACTACTACTACTACTACTACTACTACTACTACTACTACTACTACTACTACTAGTGCAACAACAACAACAACAACAACAACAACAACAACAAGCAGGCATATACTTTTCCAGAGTTGAACAATCATCAACAATGGGTTTCCTTTCAGACCACCGCGTCATAGCGTCGCGCCATTTAGCTTAATGGATGCCATTTCAACCGGAAGGACGCAGACCGTCGACGGGTGGGTTGAGGATATTTCTCATTCTTATGAATATTTTCTAAATAATGGAGTGATCCATTTTGTCACCCAGGTATCTGACGTCAAAATCATTAACGTCACTAGTTAGTTGATGTTACAGTTATCATAACGTAAATCCCCGTCATGAAAATCAAGAAGTTCGCCATGAAGTGTACGAATTGCATGTCTTTTGGGAATTTACGATTCAATAACCATTCTGTTGAATATTTTGAAGATAATTTGACTGGAAGCGGTTGCTCCATCTAGTCAAATTAGTTTCAAAATAGGTAACCGCTTACCTGTATAATTACCTTGAAATTGAGAATCTGGGAATTGAGTATTCAAGGTACATAAATTTAAACCGATTCCAACGCGCCTAATTGTGGGCGGAGTTTAGCTACAACTAGGCGGGGCATCGATAGAAATGGATTCCTCTATTTGATTGCACATTTCAGTTAGATTGCTTGCAAAATTACCTAACATCACTTTGGTCGTAGAGTATGATTTTATATGATGTTTAAATGGGTGTGCCGTCCAAAAGAGTATGGACCTTTTCAATTTTAGCGATACCCTGCCCATCTCTAACTAAGCTCCACCCACACCTCGCTCGTGTTGGGAGCGATTGATCACTGACTATCAATTTCCAGAAAACTATACAACGTAATCGGTTGAATATTTTGAAACTAATTTGACTGGGTGATGTTGCTGTTTCGACATAATGTTTATTAAATAGTAATGATTAAACGTTCGTGACGAACTTATCATTCAAGGCGTAATTGATTATGACCTCATCCTACACATCACCTAGTTGATAATGAGGTCATGTGATTGATGGATGAACTGGAAAGGTCCAATATACTACTGAGCATGTTTCTGATTTTGATTTGGAAAAATGTTAACTTATCTATGAGCTGTACTGAACTTCTAGTCAGATAATGTTATATAAATCAATCAATTGTCACCATCCCCCACCCACCCCACCCCACCCACCCACCCCACCCCACCCACCCACCCCACCCCACCCCAATACAGCACTGACTAATAATAAAGTGGTTTGACTTACATGTCGGATCTATGAACTATGCGTAAAAAGATATAATTTCTGAAAAAGGTTTATGTTAGCAACATTTCCGACTTATATTAATAATCGTGTGTTTGTATTACACATTCACTCCTAATTGCAAGAACATAATTGTGAATTGTTAGAATACAAGTTCAAGTTCACTTTATTTACACTCAAGCCCTTCAAGGTAGATTCCAATTTACCCACCTTAATTATATTAATAGTTGTCTAAATCTCTAAATTAACATTTATTGTGATAAAAATACCACTTATTGACCGTATTAAGTGGAATAAATTATAGAAGTTAATAAGAAAAGTAAATAGAAAAATTAATCTGTTCTATTCTCTTGCGACATTATTTCCCATCCTGCTGGTTGCCGAGTCCACAAAAAACAAATCGAACAGTATTTGACTTCATCCACGATTAAACCGGCATGTAACGTATCCTCTAATATCCAACAAAAAGTCGTCATAAATTACGGATTCTGGTTTACTGTAGCTTATTTGCTTTAGTAAATAGATACTTTGATGCCAAATGATGGTATCTCTTTAAGAGGGGTGGTCTTATGACCACCCGTCTTAGAAAGATACCATCTTTTGGCTCCTCAAATCAAGTTTCCGCTATAGACGGGTTCGACTGATGATTTCTATGCATTAATCATGTCAGGAATCCAACAGCTGTTGATTGAATTAGTTCTGAATAATATTTCTATTAATATTCATTGGGTCTAATTCAGATATATGGCATTGGCTTCTGGCACTTTTAATGAATTTCTTGGACATGGCCGATGTTAAAACTCCCAAAATAAGTCCAAGACCTAGAGACTCATGTTCGACATGTTGTATTGGATTAATTCGTCAAGGAAATTTCATTCAGAAATTCATATTGGTAGAGTAGTAGGTTTGTTATTATGGAACTCATGTAAAGCTGTTTCTGCAGTGGTAGGTAGGATGCGGTTTAGTAGAGCATGGGCAAACACACTGCACACGGTTTTGCTGAGTTGGGGTGGTGGAAGCGTATGTGGGCTACGATGCCTGGTGCTTTCGTCGGATGTGGGTTCGATTCCCTTGCAATGCGCATCTACGTGCACACTTCACGCGCACTTGAATTGCCAACTATTCAACGTAGATACTATTATGAACTATCCACCCTATTTACACTATCAGTATTACAGCATACGATACTATGACTTTTAGCACAGTCAAACATAAATGTCAAATATGGTAAAATATATTGTACTGATTATATGGAAACTCATTTTACTGGAAGATGGTTGCTACATGATTTATAGCTTCTAATAACATTAATTTCCAGTTATTCATCAGCACCAGCATTGTGTAGTTGCACATGCTGTCTTGGAATGGACCTTTCCATGTTTAGCTATTCCCCGCCCATCACTAGCTAAGCTCCACCCACACCTCGCCGTGTTGGGATTGATCGATCCCCAAAAGCCCTAGCTATCAATTTCCTGAAATCTATACAGGGGAGATGTTGAATATTTTGTAACTAATTTGACTGGGTGCTGTTGCTGCCTATGGCAGCAACAGCGCCCAGTCAAATTAGTTTCAAAATATTCAACAGAATATTTATTAAATAGTAAAAGCAAACAATTTGTACAACAGCGCACAGACCGTCTTCAAATATGCGTTCGTGACGTACTTATCGACGTCATTCATGACGTCATTCATTATGATGTCATTGTTCACATCACGCAGTTCATTATGACGTCATATGATAGGTGGGTACTTTGGAAAGGTGAATTGAGATGCTGGCAGATCGAGAAACAATATTAGTACATATGCCTGTGAACGACATACCCATTACACAATAGAAGGATAAAGTCTGTCACATAAATATATGGCATCAAAACCAAATCTGTTACATCTTAGCTGACATCACAATCACAATGGTGTAAGTCCGTCACTAACGTGTACAAACTGTATGTCTTTAACGAATTCTCAATGTAATTTAAAAGTATGTTGAATATTTTGAAACTAATTTGCCTGGGAGCTATTGCTGCAGTAAAATTGCCTTGAAATTTATATTATGCGAATTCAGATTTCAAATTGTCTAAATCGATTCGATTTGCTGGAATCGATTGATATACTTTGAGCCATGAATTCTCAGATTCCGATTTTCACGGTAATTATACAGGCAAGCTGTTGAATATTTTGAAAGTAATTTGACCGAGTGCTGTTTCTGCCGATGGCAGCGACAGCACCCAGTCAAATTACTTTCAAAGTATTCAAAAGAATATTTATCAAATAGTAAATCCATCATCAAAGACATACAATTCGTATACTTAATGGACTATTCCAGTTTCACGACAACGTGTTCTCTGTCAATTATGATTGTGACGTCAGTCAATGATTCTGATGTCATATACTTTGAGTGACAGATCGGACCCATTAACTATTGACAACAGAGTGTTTGGCGCCAATATCACGTCAGTAAATGCAGTAAGGATATATTTTCGTTGTTACATTTAATATTCTGTATTCAGGAGACACTGATGGAACCCAAAATCGATTTCTGACGAGAATGTGTCTTGAAAGTGAATTCATTTGTTGCTCCTCTGATGTGTAAGTGGTTGGTAGTGTCAGCTTCACCTGTGAAAGATGGCTGTGGAAAGGTCAAAGACTTCTTGGCATTTTACGTTGAGAGGGATGAAAAGAGACCGCCTACTTGTTGACCACTTGAATGAGTTGTTAGTTTTATGCCAGTTCATGCGCTGGTAGTATTTCATGATCAAATAGCTAGCTATCTTTGTGAAGTTATATATAGTACGGCTAAGAAATAACTTGTTTCTAAAAGAAAAAATAAACACACTTTTGACTATTTTGAACTTAATTTGAATGGAAGCTATTGCTGCCTAAATCAGTGAAATTTAGTCCAAAATATTCAACAGAACATTTCTTATCTCACGTTAAAAATTGCACTAACCAACATGTTTCTTCTTTGTTTTGAGCCGTACACTTTGTACTGTTCACAGGTTGATGTCATCTTGAAGTTATCAACTTAAGCATATTGCACAACCAGCTGAACAATTGAAAAGTGGAAGGGAGCTAATTGGTGTTCAGATTGTGGGGTACAACAATCTGACTTTCACTTTGATTATTCAAACATTCCAACTCGTATTACTTTGTTTACTATTTTGGCAACACTGTTGGTTTACATTGCACTTGTAGTTGTACATATGCACGAAGGCATGTTTAGCTTGAATAGGACCAGTAATTTTCGAGTACTAGGCCACTGTTCTGTCACTATTATTGTAGCATATTGCCGCTATGTGTTTTAAATTATGCATTACGTCAGATTTGTTCCTTAGTAATTAAAAGTCCTTAAAGTTCCTTAATTAACGTGGATTGTCTTCAGATATCAGAGTATGACAAATATGAAAACAGTATGTTTTGCAAAGAAAATTATAATTTGACAGAATATCATGATGAGTCTGCTAATGAAGACTTCACTACATGTGATTACATATTAAGAAAATATCAAGCAAACGGAGGCAATAATAAGTTTTAATTTATCCTGTTATTATGGGGAGCTACCTTGTTGTCATTGGGATTGTCAGCTTGGATATTGATATAATGCCATTGAAATCTTAACCTAAATTCATACTGTATTGAGGGTGTATTATAAATTCACAAATACAACTTGACATACAGCTCTAGTGTTTCCAACTATGCACATGCAAATACTGCTCTGTTTTAACTTTAGTGCTTAATGTCATCATGAAGAATTCACAGTTCTCAGTCAACTTGTTCACAAAATGTTTAGTTGATTTTACTTGCCCCATGGGAAGTATTATTTATATTGAACTGTATAGTTAGAGCGACTTACTGTATGCGTTATTTAGTTGTTCAGATTTGTCGATGGACAATTTAATGTGCTTTTGAAAGCACTGACCGTCATTGGATTTATGACCACACTAGGAGTTTGCTCCATGGACTAAAAGCATAGAACTGAACTCGATTTCTAATCTTAGCAGAGTGATATATCTATATTTATATAACTTTAGCCTCTGACAACAAGCGATTGGTTTATTTTTTAATAATTCAACTGTTGTCGCTTTGTTTATTGTAGGTGGTAGTAAATTTCACTGTGGTACCAGTCTATTAGTGAAAAAATACTTGCATATATCTTTGTTGCTGCATTTTATCAGACGTCCCATGGCCTTCTGGTTTTATGTTGAGCTTGAACTTATAACCTCTGTTCTTTATAATGCTGGATGGTTCGAAAAAGTAGTCTTTATCAATATTATACAGATCCCTGATAAGCTTCAACATTTCAATTAAATCTCCTTGAAACCGTCTATATTTTAGTATCATTAGATTTAAGGCTTTACGTCTTTCTGTGTAGCTATACTCTCTGATTTGCGGATGAGTTTTGCTGCTCAGCGTTAAAATCTTTCTTATAGCTGTGACTGTTATTTTCAATCTTGGCGACCATGCCGAGTCGAGGTGCAGTGTTCAAGAATAGGTCTCACCAGAGACTTGTACATGAGCGTGAAAGTAGATGGGTCAATATTGGTAAAGATTCTCTTGATTATTCCTATTGTGCCCTTCACCTTGGATACAATATTACCTATATGTATATCAAAAGACAGGTTTTTGTCAATATATATTCTAGCTCTGATGTTGATACAGGATGCATATTAGGCATATTTGTCATATAGTATTTAGCTTGAAAGTTATCCCTACTGAAATGTATGCCATACATTTTATCTTTGTTGTAAGATAGTTGCCATGTCTACGACCACTTTAATACTTTGTTGTATTGAATCTTACTGGTAGCTGGTTTGCCATAGATCCTTGTGTCGTCTGCAAATATATTCCATTGGCAGGATACTCTGTCTGGTAGGTCATTTATATAGATCAGAAAAGGTATAGGTCCCAGTACCCTTCATTGTGGCACCCTGCTGGTCACTTCGGACTCTATCCAGTCTGATGTCGCGTCATTGATCCTTGCTCTCTGACTTTTACATATAGGTACCTCCATTTTACCCCTCCTCGCCCTCCCATTGTTGCAGGCTACTGGATGAACCCCTGAGATTAGTTGATGAAAATATTATGTTTAATATTCTGAAAATAATTGGACTTTGACTAATATTAAACTATTCCAAATATAGGCCTACTAATACAGATCTGTAAAATATTCCCAAAAGACCCAAATGTGTACCGATACTTGTATGATTGCTTTGAATTAGAATGTTAAATAATTGCTGGTTTTACCACAGTGTATTCTACGATTTTGATTATTTACTCTGTAGAATATTTTGAAAATAATTTCACTGGAGAAAATATTTTATTGCAGATTTTTTCTTTCCTGACATACGCCCCCACTCCCTGCTCCTAGGCACAGACACCATGACTTGAGCACCTTTCAGTGACTTTCACATGGACTCTGTCTAAAGGTGAATTCGAACCTCTGCTGAATTCGAATCCCGGGGCAGAAATGATCGCGCTAAACCACTGCGCCACATATCCCCCTGTTATGACGTCATATTGCGGGAATTCCAAAACGAATAGCACCAATTTTCGAGAAAAGGCAAAGCTAGAAAACTCGTCGTCTGTTTATAACAACAGTACATATCTATACATTTACTACAGCCTTGCATATATAAAATAGTCTATGTGTTTTTAAAATCCATTTTCACATTTTTCAGATCTCTAATAATACAAGCAATTATTTGTAATTTGTTTCCGGGAATGTTATGTTATGTTCGTATAATCACAGGCCTTTGAATTTTCGTCCATCCATCCCTCTACCACATATTCCCCCTACTATATATATAGATATACACGAGGTGTGAAACCTTCATCTGTGGGCACCATTGTCAGGAAACTGATTGGTTGGTTTGTTGTCAAAATCCGCTGACATCATGATCACGTTTCTGACTACAAACCACTACAAACCAACCAATCAGCTTTCTGACAACTACAAACCAACCAATAAGCTTTCTGACAATGGTGCCCGCAGATGAAGGTTTCACACCGTGTGTATATTTATATATATAGTAGGAGGGATATGTGGTAGAGGGATGGATGGACGAAAATCCAAAGGAGGCCTGTGGTATAATCCTCCTTTTGATAAGAGCACCCACCGTAGTGGTAATAGTTAAAATCGGATAATAGCCAAACGAAAATAGAATAAAAGCAAGTAATAAACAAGGGAAAATTAAATAGACAAATACAGAATAAAACAACACCCTAAAACTAGGTAGGGTAGTTGGACAAGAGCAGTAGAGTATGGTATTAGTAAGGACTAAGGGTGTATGACGATAACAGCTGCCGGTAGATCAATAACAGCCGCCAGGTTATAGCCCGGCCTATTCCTATAGGCGTATTGCTCCTACTATTATTCCCTGCTATGTATGTCTCAAATTTATCATTGGAAATGACTGGCTTAGTTGATCGAGACACTCAGTCCAGTGATAACATTAAAAAAAATAATCTCTTCAGTAAATGAATGTTTTCTATGATAAAATTATAAATTTCTGTAATTTAATTTCTGTAATCTGGATGTTTGAAATCAAAAATACGTTTGAAACGTATGAATAAATTAAATAAAATCTTGGTAATTTGGTATACTATCATGATTCGTCGGAGTCATTTTTATATGCGGAAATGAGCAAAATTGACTGCCGTATGTTTGAATAAAAATAAATTTGAATATAAATTTAAATATAAAGTATAAATTTATGACATACAAATATGTTAATAAAAATGTACTGTACGGAATTTAAAATGAGGAAAATAAATTTGAAAAACTTGAAAGAGAATTTGAATCTTACAAGTTTGCGTCTGTTTGGCTCGAAAGACTAATACAGACTGATAAGCAATCTAAGGCCAGTGGACGTCCAGCAAGTGCACATGCGGTTCTATTTGCTGAAGATGTTTCTGATAGCTGATTGGCTAGAGCAATGTTCATTGTATTTGTCGAGGATATTCAGCCCATTGTAATGGTTTCCTGCAATTAAATCTCCTAGCCTGGTTGATACAATGCTGCGGGTGCTAACAATTAAATAATCCACGTTGTTTTTTACGCCAAAAATTAAAATTTTGAAACCTTTCTCGAAATGAATGCCCACAACATTTAATGCACACATTGCGGTGGTTCAAACTGAATAACCGTTGTTGACAGTGGTTGTAAAAGACCCCGTTCACATATATGATGATGACGAGGTTGTTGGGTTTTTAAAGAAATATTAGTGAATAATTACCCTAATGCATGGCACCACCTGCTATATCTAAGGCAAACTGCTTGAGGTTTCTTGATGGTGGTTAAAAAATATGTGAAATAGCACCTGGTGGTTCTAAAAATAAATCCGTTTGTCTGAGGAGGACCACTTAGGTTAATGCAAGGCAGCGGCGACTTTCACCAAGGGTCTATATGATGATGTATGATGATGGTGGTTCTTAACCCATTCAGCCACGAATTCCCCATATCCCATTTTCAATGCTGTCATACAGAAAAACGGTTGCATAATTAGAAATTAATTTAACTGGAAGCAGTTGCTGCCTTAGGCAGAATATATTTTATCCCGTAAAGAATTTACTTTTTCATGGAGTTGTCAGTGAAAGGGGTAAGTGGACCACTCGCATGGTGGTTCTTAAAAACGTTCATACAGTTTCCTATTCACGTCACTGTCTGGGAACCCCCAATCTAAATAAATCTAATGTATGATGATGGTGGATCTTAGGTATTGGAGGTTAATTAGCTAACTGTATAGGACCGGCTACCTAATGGTGGACCACTAAAACGCGTACACGTGAGGCAGCAACATGATTGTACGACATATGATGAATTCTGGCGGTTCTTAAATTTAGTGGAACACTTGAGTGGTTGTTTGTTCTCAAAAAACATTTCTATGTGACTCAATAAGAATTAGCATACGCAACGCAAAGGTTCCTACTATTAATATAGTTTGTTGAAAATCCCCCCTCTCCCTCTTTCCCCCCCCCCCCCCCTCTCTCTCTCTTTCTCTCTCTCTCTCTCTCTCTTTTTCTCTCTCTCTCTCTCTCTCTCTCTCGCAACAATAATAAACATAAACACTCATACAACACATATTGTTATCATAATCATATATAGGCCTCTGCTTATAAGATGAAGAGACACCGCATCACATAGTGTGCAAATATGTATAATAATTCATGTGCCGGTGCCGCAAAGCCTGTTGTCAAGTCCTGGATGAGTAAACCACAAAATATGCACAGACAATCCTTTCTTTCAATAGGAAAGTGAGAGCTCCCATTCTGCCCATTCCTACTGGGTAGGGCAAGGTGGTATATACTGTATTGCTTTTTATGCCATTATGACTAATCAGCACAGTACAGTTTAGTTAATATAACAAAATACAAAATCTTATGTCTATGGATTACATATCCATGGTAGTACCAGAGTGGTGCACGGGCATCGAATTAACCACCGCCTGAAAAGAAGAAACAAATATTATTGATGGTAATAAATTATCAAATAATATAATTCTCACAGCAAAAACATAATTATAATCCTAGATGATAAAATAACTAGACATGAGATACTACATGCAACGGCGGCTGTTATCGCTATACAGCGGCTGTTTTGGGTCTACTGGCGGGTGTTTTCCATCGCGGCTGTTATCGACTGTATTCTTATCAAACCGTGGTATCTTTCAAACCGTGGTATCTATGTTTAAGCATGTCCTATTCATTCCTTACTTCACGTAAAATTTTTAATAAATAGCTCAAATATTTATGCCACAACTTGTAAATTTGTCTTCAGATCATGTGATTTAAGTTTAAAAATGGCTGCCATCCTTAATTTTTATCAGGCATATCTTCAAATCCATATTTAAACAGAGAAAACTAAGTGGAAAGCAATGAAAAGTAAACTGTGTCTCAGCTAAACAAATTAATTTTATCATTGCTTTTATTTATAGCGAGATTAATGCTCTGCAGAAATTTTTATTGATTACTCTGTCCTGTTACCAGGGTTTGATAAACCCCTCCTCAACTTGAAAGTAGACAAATTTGATCATGACATGGCAATTTAAAATTGATATTGTAGGAGACTTGTTAGGACTCAGAATATGAATTGTATGTATAAAAAGAACACTTTTAAAGCTATCTGACACTGCCAATTGCTTATAGTGTTGTAGAGTATTTCCTTTAAAATATTTCCGTTAAATCAAAAATTTTCGTTAACTACCACGGTTTGATAGTACCCCATCCTACAGAATAAAACAACAAACCAAACTAGGTAGAGTGGTTGAACAAGAGCAATATTAAATTCTAACATTAAGACGCATTAATTTCTAAGAATTTATCATAAGTTTAAAACATATTTGAGTTAAAATAAAGTACAAACGTACTATTTGATGCTTTGGTAGAATAAAAGATCTAAGGCTTTAATCGATTTTATCAAAACATGAAACGGTTTAGATGTCCAAAAAGAAATCCAGTATTAATTGGTTGATTTATCACAAGTTTATATTGGTACTAACAATAAGATCGTCAATTTCATCTGCTACATCGGGTAGTGCCAAGAAAAACCCTAGGTGAATCACACGAGATGTCATACGTTCCCCTCGGACCAGGCATCCCAAGCCCCTAGGGGATGTGTGGAATGGCCAGAGTAATTCAACACAACACCCGCAGATGCATCAATTGCTAAATCTATTGTGAGAACCGTTATAGGCATAGACTAATCATCCTGATATAGTGTTGAGAATATGAACTCTGCCGCAGTGTATGTTGTAACTAGGCGTGCACGATATTGTCCTAGGAGGTATCGCGATATATCGTGGTGAAAAAAATCGCGATATTTTGATATATCGTATAGCCTATTTTAAGGTATATGAATTCACAGAGGGGTGAATTGGCCTTGGGTTGAGTTGGACTGCACGGTTTGGCTTATGTAGACACATATCGGTTTCGCTCTGAGTTTTCATATCAGTTTTATCCGGATGACTTCTAATTGGTAAATTTCAACAAAAACTGCTTAAACTAAGACCGATCGTTAATAACACGAAAATAGGACACAATTAATAATTTCTTGCCGCCTTACCCCTTGGCTTAATGTATACCATATTCATCATTGCGGGTGTGAAATTATTATATTGGACGACCTAAATATTGCGTACTCTGTTAAAATCATCATTTATTACATGAAAATTAATCCTAAGATTTGGCATTTCATGTCATCTTCGTGAAAATATACAAATCACGTGATATTAGGAATGTACTTTAGATCCATAGATATCTAATGTTTAGATCTGCTCCACATTTACCGAGTACCCGGTTAATAATAATAATAATAGTTAGCCTTCAGAAACATCTCGGATAGTTCACCTTGCTTGCTAACGCGTGTATACCATCTCATTTAGCTATCACATTTGTGAACGCACCACCATCGCCTCCAAAACCAGGAGAGTGAGCAATATCACGTGATTTATATATTTTACTAATCATAGTTAGCCTTCAGAAAGATCTAGGATAGTTCGCCATGCTTGCTAAAGCGTGTATACCATCTCATTTAGCTATCACATTTGTGAACGCACCACCTCTCGCCTCCAAAAACAGGAGAGCAAGCAATATCACGTGATTTATATATTCCAGCGACGCCATTTAATGCCAAATTTTGGATTAATTTTGATTTTATAAACCATGCTTATTACAAAACATGCAATATTTATACCTTCCCAGGTAATAATTTCACTCCCGCGATCATGGTTTTGAGGTATACAGTAAGGCGGCAAGAAATTATACCAGTAAATTGCGTTGAATTTTCGTATTAGTGTCCATCTTTTAAAGTAATTTTAGAGAATGAACTTTTTTAACCTATTTCTAGTATAATCCTATGTTGGTTTGGAAATAAATTGAACAGCTTCCTGTAATAGACACCTATGCTACAAATAGACCGAATACAGCATGACAGTAACATTTTGACGATATTTCCACTTTTTCAAAATCACATCGTAAAAAATCGTGGCTGACAAAAAAAATCGTGATTTTCGATAATATCGGACAATCGTGCAAGCCTAGTTGTAACAGAGTTGTCTGCTAAGTAGTTCAACATTATACAGAAGGTCAGAATTATACGGTAGTATCCCACAGGTGAGCAATGCAGTACAGTCTATAATAAGTTGAGTAAGTAGGATATGGTCACTACTAATGATGTCCCAGTGATTAGAACCACAGCATTCAGTCACTGCAGCTTTTATACATTGTAAACTGTGTTTCCTATAGTTATGCAGAACACCACATTGGATAAGAATGTGGGTATAGTCTTCGCTTGCAATCTGACATAAAGGACAGGTTGGATCGACTTTGTTTGGATTAAATCTGCTTAGCTTTGACTGTACAATATATGTTCCAGCTAAGAAGCGAGCTTTAATGTCTCCCCTCTTTACATCATTGACATTGTGGTCAGTGCTACGAACAGATAAATGTTGACGGCCAATTGAGAGATCACCAGTATTACAGTAGGCCAGGGTGCTTTTGTACTCGCAGTCGCTCAATAGTGTTTGAGTCCAGAATGTATTGATTGCTGATTTGACAATAGACTTCCAATTCTCCTTTGTTGGCACAGTAGCTATCAGTTTATTGATGTTTGGGAGATTTTTTGAAGTAGATGTTTGATTTTAATGAACCAGTTGTTAGAATCATCTTCCTTTATTATCAGCTGTCTTATCATAATGTTGGTTAGCGTTTTGTTGTTACTTCTCGATGTGTTGCCCAGTAGTGTCAGCTGCCTACTATGGAGTTCGCCCAGGAGTGGTCTAACACCAAGCAATAAGTAGATAATACATTCTAGTGGGCAATGACTGAATCTTATGAAGCATACTGAGATGAAAGGTTTCCAGCTGACTTATATGCTGTTTTTGAAGAGTAAATATCTCCAGTCCATAGATTAGGCATGGCATAACACATGTTGTTAGAATGCTAGAGCAGATTTTTGCCGATAAGCCATTAGACCCGTGCTGGCCGATTCCGGTAAGGCTGTAAAATGTTCGCCTTGCACATGATATTCGCTCTTCTATATTTAGCTTAACCTCTCCCTTTGTTGCACGAATGAGGCCCAAGTGGGTAGCCTGAGATGATACAGAAAGCTCACGATCTCCCAACTTCCATTCTGACAGCATTACAGTGTCTTTTTGGTAGGGTGTTATATGCAATAGAAGACTTCTCTGGATGTATAATGTATCTCTTCCGAGTAGAATAGCTATATGGCAGATCTAACATAAGCTGCATCTCTAAGTCTGACTTGCTGATTAAAGTGAGGTTATCTGTCACAGTTAGGCAACCTGTGTACTGTGCTCCAATGTGGGATCCAGCTTGCACAGCTTCCTGTTGTATTAATAGGTTATTAATATACATCTTGTATAGACCTGTTGACAAGATGCCTCCTTGTCTCACTCCTTGCTTAATGGAAAATGCGTCGCTAAGGAGGGCTTTCCATTTAAATTTTGACGTCAGGTCAATATAGAGTAGGTCGATGGCATGTAAATAATGCATGTTAAGGCCTTGGCAAAATAGTTAACACTTTAGTGAGTCATGGTAAACTACATCGAATGCTTTCTGCGTATTGAGAAAAGCCATGTAAGTTGGGGATTTTCTCTGTATGCTCCAAACATGTCTCTGAGATAATTAGCCCCGCCATCTTCTTTTCGATCGCTGGTATCACACTTAGAGAGCCGTTCTCAAGATGAAATATGTGGTTTTCTGCAGTTCTTCCACAGGCCCATACAGCTTTTCAAGAAAAGAGGTTGACAAAGGCCAGATCTCCTCTCTCAGCAGCTGATACGTACTGCAACATTGAAGTATGTGCTCTGTGGTCTGTTCTGCTTCTCCACAAGGACAAAATTAGCCCCGCCATCAGTGGGGAAAGACCCCTGGCGAATCCATACTGGAGGGAAGACTGGTCTTTTGGCAAGATATGTTCAATTCTATTGAGGAGGATGTGCTCAAAGAGTTTACCAATGATGGATGTTACTGTGATTCCCCGATAATTATTTGGATTTGTTGCATCTTTCCCCTTTTTATGGATGGGGTAATTACACCCGTTTTGAAGGTTTCTGGGATACATTTATTTTTTAGAATGAAGTTACGCAGTTGCGTTAAGATTGGTGTTGCAGACTGTCCAGCATAGACAAAGTGTTCAGTTGCAAGACTGTATTCATCTGATGATTTTCGCATTTGGAGTTTACCAATGGCTGTAGATACTTCATCAGTACTAATGATTGGACATATGTCTGTATTTGTCTCATATAAACTTTGTATTAGTTGCAGATCTGTCGCAACGCGCACTTTTTAGTTAGAGTCAAATTGTGAGTGGTTAGCAGGCACAGCAAGATCTTCATAGTAAGTTGCAAACCTATGACGCTGCTGTTCCGGATCTGTAACTACTTCTCCTCCAATGACAAGCGAATCTGTACAGTTTTGTTAAGCTTTGGATCGTCTGATCAATCTGTAGAGCATATCAAAGCTATGTTCTTGCATAATATCATTATACAGTACTCATCTCTCTGCCGCCACCTCAGAGCGCTGCTGTGAACTTGGTTGTCTTTTAAGCACTAAACGCTCTACTGATAGTGGATGGTTACCACATGACATCCACTCAATATACAGCAGGTTTCCCTTGGTCAAGAGCTCTCTCACTTTTGGGGATGCTTTCCACTTTGGTCCAGATAATTTTATCTGCTTGGCAGGGACTACAGTGGCTGCTGCTTCCTTTAATACAGACTGTAAGGATTTTACAAACCTATCAATGTCCACTTGTGTAGGATCAGGTAGGCTAAACTTCCTTAAAGATTGTGTGAGGATATCTTGATATGCGGCTCTATCGACCTGAGATCACATTAGTTTACGCCTTGGAACAACCCGGGGCTTTATTTGAGATGGTGTGTCCATTTCACAGCTTATGGTGCAAACTATGGGGATGTGACATGAAGTATTTATGCATACCATTTGGCTTATAGATAATCTCAGTAGCTTTGTGTGTTTAACAAAGAAATAGTCGATCTGTGACGACTTCTTCCCATGAATGTACGTAGGTAGGTCTGACATATACTGGTGTTTGTCAAAACAATTTTCATTTAGAAACTGGCTTAGTAGTTTATCAGACTTATTGTTCCTAGGTTTATTTTTAGATTGTATCTCTATACAGATAATTCTTTCATTCCCCTTATTTAACGGCTTTATATGGCCATTAATCTCTTTTCCTCCATGCGATGGCAACATCGCCATGCCTACGGGAGCATTGGAATTTGCAGGTGGGCATCTGAGTCTACAGACCTGCAACTGTAGCAGAAGTCAGGGAAATAATTTTGGATATTATGCTTCTCAAAATCCCACAACCAATGTTCTTGCAGGCAGATTATGTCAGTATTAAGTATCTCTTTGGCGGGAGATTGTATTCGCATATTGCCTGTCAAAACCTGCTGGAGGAGGAATGGCTGTATTAATCATCTTAGCAGGGATGGCGATGTTAATCCAGTTAGGCTGTACTTGCACTGATATTGGCGGTCGTACAAGATGAGGTTGCTGATTATTAGAGCCGCATGTCAGATGGGCAGAATTGTACGTTGGTGGTTGTATGGAAGCAGTCGTATGTACCGGTCCACTAGATGACATTTGTTCAGGTCTGCTGATGGGCATCCTAGTAGGATCTATACAATGGTCTGAATATGGTTGCCCATGCATTGGCATATTGACTGTGCTTTGTGGACTGAGTCTACCACCTAGGATTAGCAATGTCTGCTCTATATTTTTCAGCCTATCAGAGATGTCAGAGGAAGGCAGTTGGGCAGGACGTTGTTGTGTGTTCTGATCCGTAATTAGCTTTAAATGGTCACGCATCAAATCCGATGCGTTTTCCTAATAGGTCAACATGGGCATAGAGTGCCTGCGTAAATGAGCTTGGATTTTGGTCTGTTGTGTTAACAGGTCGTCTGTAATATGCCAATGGTGCGATCTCGGTCCTTCACATCTTGTTCTAAGGATGCAGCATAGGGTTTAATCTGTATGTAGTGATCATGAAGAGTATGGTATTCGCTTATTGCACGTGTATTACGACCACCAGTTCCAGTTAACTTTTTAATTTAATGAAAATTACAGCAACAGCTTATCAAAACAAGGCATTGGTTTGATTCTTGCACCGCGCAATATTCAGACATTTTGCAGAATATCTCGGATCGTAGCTTATGTCGCTATGTCATAAGGATAAATCTCCTACATATTAATTGTTGGAGGTCATGGAATTTGTTAACTTCGGTCATGAAAAGTCATAGAATAGTCATGAAATTTCAAACACAGAAAGGTGTTCAAACCCTGTAAAATGGACAGTGGAACAGAGACGAATAAATGCTAGACTCATAATGTTATTTAAAATTGCTATCGACATGGTAAATGTTGAGATGAGTGACCGTCCAATGACACCAAACCAGTTCTCAGAACATGCACCCAAGATCATTCACGTTACTTTCATCTAAAAGAGACTTCGGGAAAGAATCATTACCACCACAGACAATCAGAGCCTGGAACGGCCTACCATCAGCGAGGTAGTAGTCGAGAGCCTTGATGCCTTCAAGACTCTCCTCTCTACTGCCTAAAACTTCAAAGGCTGTTTTTATCTTTTATACGTTAAAAAAATAAAAAAAATTATTTTAACAATGTCCGTGCACTCCAAATAAGGCATAAGCATCAAAGTGTTGAAGGTGGCCATTAAGTGGTGGAAGTAGAAGGCAACTAGCCTCATGACCACTGCCTGCTGAATTTCTTCAGACCATATTTCCATAGGGTTTAACTCTGGATCTGCTGAATAGTTGGAAAACAATTTGGCTAAACGATCAACAACTTTCCGTCAAATTGCTCTCAAAATATTCAGCAGGTCCAGCATTATTACCTATGGAAAGTATTCACCTTTCCAGAGTATCAAACTGGCGTCATATGACGTCATAATCTGCTACGGGACATGTGTAATGACGTCATAATCATTACGTCATAAATGATTCTATTTGGCCCGTCTTTAACTCTTAATAGTCCGACGCGTTGTACGAATTGTATGTCTATGCTATTTAATAAACATGCTGTTGAATATTTTGAAACTAATTTGACTGATGGCAGCAACAGTGCCCAGTCAAATTAGTTCCAAAATAGTCAATAGCTTGCCTGTATAGTTTTCTAGAAATTGATAGTCAGAGTTCAGAGATCGATCAATTCCAACACGAGCAAGGTGTGGGTGGAGCTTAGCTAGAGATGGGCGGGGCATAGCTAAAAATGGAAAGCTCCATTCTCTGATGGCTAGCAGCAGTTACACTTAAGGAGCCATGTATCATCGTTTGACCCCAAAAAGGGTGGTGTGGTCTCTCAAGCAAAATTACTGATTAAATACAAGAACACTTACAATACAACAAAATTAATAATACTAAGAAATTTAACTAAAACTCGCAGGTGTTGACACGCCATCCCAAAATGACACAAATCCCAGTGTTTTCCCCAAGTCATAAAAAATTTGGTTGAATTATGGCAAATTTGAATTTAGGCTCTTCTCCCCCACGCGCTGCCAACCCGGTGGCAGAGCCTAATGTAAAACATCACCTGGCAATAAGCAATTATATGCGTTACTCACATACAAGATTGGGTTGAATTCCGGCACCTTTGATGTGCTGCCCCCCCCCCCCCACCACCAGCATTGTCTTGCAATCTGCAATTATATGGGTAACTCACATAAGCAACAAGTTTGATTAAATTCAGACAAATAGTTTCGCAGGCGATGGACAAATGGATGTGATTGCTAGGAATATCCTGACTTTCTTAAAAAGGTGTGGGGATAATAATATTTAATCTTAATTCATAATAACTAAATCGCCGCGGCGTCAGCATGTCATCATCGTCATCAAAACATAATACATCTTAATCAACATACTCATATATGTAACTGAAAATTTCCTTAACTGAGTTCACGCCATTCGAATACATGGTGCTGCTGACTATCATTGCCAATTGTATAGTACTGGCGCTAGAAGAACACTTGCCACATGAAGATAAAACACCTCTGGCATTGCAACTGGTAAGTTATATTTACCTTACAGTTCACCTCATAAATAACGCCACATGTTTCCAAGACAAGAACAACGTGCTTCCAATCTAGGCTTGCGCGATTACAGGATTAATTCGAAAATCGCGATTATTTATTAAGTCGTGAATTTATATGATTAATCATTTAATTTTCAAATTTGGTTGCAAAAATTTTAATATTTTCTTGAATGTCTATTTCCAGGTCAAGAGAATACAATTTCTGAAAATTTATCAAAAGAATGACTGGCTCGGTTATCGAGCCAGTCATTTCAGTGGTAAATTTTCAAAAATTGTATTCTCTTGGCCTATAAATGGACATTCCACAAGATCATTACTAAGGGTGGTTTGTGGCCATTAAGGGATTAAAATTGGATAATCGAATAATCGTGAATAATTTCTACTGAATAAAATATTAAGAGAAGACTAATTTTTAAAGTGTAACTGGAATGAGGATTGAGCCAGGCATTCCAGTGATATATTTTCAAAAATAGTTTTCTCTTTGGCCTGGAAACGGACATATGTAAACACTCGTATCTTGCTCTATTAATACAGTATTGTTGAACATACATGTAGTCTGGGTAATGTTTACCGAGGCTGATTGATCGAGTAATCACGATTATTTAAAAATAATCATTCGTGATCACTCAAAGCAATAATTGCGCAAGCCTATTCCAATCAAATTAAGTCTAAAATATTCAACAATACGTTTTATTTTGTGTTGGTAACAAGTTATTTCTGACACGGAACTGTATGCAATCAGGATCATAGGTAAGTAGAATAATGTTGTACATTGAACGTGGGCATATATATGACAAGGAACCTACTGGCTATTTTTAACCATTTAACTCTGGAAATTAGTCAGGAAAATTTTCTCAGCATAGAAAATGTCCATTTGCAGAGAAGACTATTTTTTTTAATGTACCACTGGAATGCTAACGAGGCAATCATTCCAGTGGTAAATTTTAAAAAATAGTCTTTTTCTGCAAATGGAATTTCTCCAGACCACTGCAGAAGCCATTTTTGGCTGATATGAGTGTTAGCCCTTACCACTCTTGTCTTAAAATTTTCAGTTTTCAAATTAAATTAAAAGACGAACTTGTGTTCATTTTTCAACAAAATTGGTGGGAGACGGTGTTGTCATAGACAGCAACATCTGGAAGCAAAATTGTTTAAAGATGTACACCAGTTTCTTTGATATTGACAGTCAAAGATAGAATATTGACATCAGAGGGGTAAGGGGTAATACCAAAGCCTGCCAAAATGACATCTGCAGTTGTCTTCAGAGTTTGTATGCAGGCAAATGTGGAAAAAATATGCAAAATTAAGAAACCCTTTTCCATGGCAGCAATGGCTTTCAGTCATGTCAGTCAAATTAGTTTCAAAATATTTAACCACAGTTCTTACAAGGAAATTAATGTATGTGTTTATTATCTAGCCTGCATGGTGGAAAGGATTAGAGGAAGAAATATATATGCACATCTACCTGTATGAAAGCATCTGATTGTTTTGGAAACAAGTTGAATGAAATTATTTATTACATGCACATGAGAGCAAAAAATTCAATCAAAGTGTTTTGCAGGTTTTCTATTGCGCTTCAAATCAGAATCAATCAAATGGATTCAGTCTTGTCAGTGTATTATATCAGAGGTTATAGTGGTATTTTGTTTCTATTATATATCTCAAATTGTTTGACTACATACACTGTTTATGATTACTCATGTTCACATAGTCATTCATAATAATTATCAGACAAATTAACTACGGTAATGTAACTGAAATGTAACTTTAGTTACATTATGCAAAGTAACTGAAATGTAACTGCTTACATTGTTCATCAAATGTAACTGTAACTGACATAGACCAATGTAACTGTTGTCACGGCTGGGCAATAAGGTTTTACTGAATTATCATTAACCGGCAGACTGCTGCAAGCTGCTGAACAATAATTTCAATGGGCAATAACTCAGGACTTGCTTAATATTTTGAAAACAATTTGACTGAAAGTTGTTGGTGGCTTTAGTTTTCAAAATATTCAACATATCCAGAGTTAACCCCATGGAAGATGGAGTCTGTTGAAATTCAGCAGGCAGACTATTAATTATTATAATATAGACTCATTCTTACAACTCTAACAGTATGTGTTATTATTTCTCTTTTATTTTGCAGGATAATACAGAGGTGTATTTTCTCGGCATTTTCTTCGTAGAATCATTACTAAAGATAGTTGCTTTAGGTTTTATAATGCATAAAGGATCCTATCTAAGAAATATCTGGAACATCATGGATTTTATAGTAGTAGTAACAGGGTGAGTATTTAATAATAATAATAGTAATAATAATAATAATAATAATATTAAAATTTTTGAATTTGAAAATATTGCATTGCAGGTCTAAAAAATTATATCCATTTATTCTCATATTCATTCAATTATATATATATATATATATATATATATATATATATATATATATATATATATATATATATATATATATTTATATATATAAATTCACTAAGATATATAAATTCACTAAGATATTTAAATTAAATAAATCATGATAAAATTTAAAAAAGGGAAATTATTTTCTTATTTTGAACTATACATGGAAACCTGTCTTATGCAACCACCTTATGGGTCACACATAATTAGTCTATAAAGACATGACATGTGCTGTTTTAGCAGTTTAACACTCATGGAAACCTGTCTTATGCAACCACCTTATGGGTCACACATAATTAGTCTATAAAGACATGACATGTGCTGTTTTAGCAGTTTAACACTCAAGCCGTCCTAAGACTGCATCTGTGTACATAGTGGTCTTGAGAAATGTCCAATTTGCAGACCAAGAGTAAACTATTTTTGAAAATGTAAGGCGGGAATTACTGGCTCAATAACCGAGCTAGTCATTCTAGTGTTAAATTGTCACAAAACAGTCTTTTTGGTTAGCAAATGGGCATCTGCAGGGGTATTAAAACATGCCTATTTGCAGACCTGGAGAAGATTATTTTTTAACATTTTTCACAGGAATGACTTGCTCGATAACCGGTAAATTTTCAAAAATAGTCTTCTTGGTCAGCAAATGGACATTTTCTTTAAGAAAATTAAAATTTTCTTGAACAAATTTGAGAGTTTGATTTTTGTCTCTCCTGTGAAGCAGAAAGCGAGACATACATGTATGTGTCACTTTTCCAACGGCGATGGCATCAACAATGTTAAGTTTTTGCGTTTAGCAAAACCTATCAGCTTATATTTCAGGATTGGCTAATCCTATTGGAACTAAACTTGGATACATTGTTACCTATGATGTTAGGAAGCAGCATGTTGATACTGAGGTCACACGGTCAAAGGTCAAGGTTTTTGATACAAAACAGTTTTTTTCAATATTAAGTTTTGCGTTTAGCAAAACTTCTCAGCTTATCTTTCAGGATTGAATTCAACTGGTCTGGTCAACTTGCTAGGTTTGTTCAGATTTGCTCTGACGCTGATGCTATGTGTATCCAAATCCGAATGTCAGTGCAGTGTTCTGGAGCTGCTTTTATAGTTTATCTGGCCGGTTACAAAGGCTCTACTCGTGACACCACTAGCGAAATTACATGTACCAGGTTGTAACCATTTTGATTATTCTTGTAACCATTAATGGCCACCGTGTAGCTGTCTATTTTAATGGCATAGCCGGTAAGATGTTTGTTGGTTGTGTGTAACCGTTAAAATCAGTTTTCTGTAACCGGGAAAGTTTTCCTGGGCAGAGAAAGTGTAACCAGATTTTTTTTGTAACTGTTGATTTGGTTTTTTGTTGGTAGATGTAACCGGGAATTTGTTTTTTTTGTAATCGTCAGATGTGTATGACGTTCAGTTTTGGTTATTTTGATTTTTATCAATTATCTTTTGGTTTTAAATTTTTTTCAGAAATTAGTTTTTGTTGTTGTTGAAAGTTGTTTCTTTACCTTTTTGCGGGGTTTTTTTATCTGTCAAATTTAGACATTTATAACACATGTGCATAACATAGCGTTTTTTAGCTGGACATTGCCTTTTCAGTAGTTGTGAAAATGGCATGGATCGGTCATATGATTTGGATTTATAGCGTTTCATACTTTGTTTAGTTTTACTCATCAGAGAACCATTCTCAATTGACAGTTTTGGATAGGGTTAATCACAAAAATTTGAGAATGACTGAAGAAGATTATGTCTTACGTTTATGGGTCAGTGACCCGGTAATACTTCAGTTCTGCCTGTTTCGCTGGGACCGCAACGTAAACGGTATCCGAGATGTATGCCGTTTCAACAAATACACATTGGAATAATTCCGTTTCCTCGTCTGTGGTGACGTGGTCCTTGGGGAGATGAATGACAACGTGTTGTCTTTGATTGGTGTTAGTTGTGCCTGAGAAATGTGTTTCCTGGATAGTTGGTTCTAAGATGTTAGAATTTTCCAGAGGTACCTCTTCCTCTGTCGTGCTGCTGGTATTTGCCTCATTCTGAATGTTGTTTGGAGGTGCTGAATCCACGCGAGCTGTTGCCGAGGGTTGCAGTGGATGTGATCATGTATTACCAATGTCTAAAACTCTTGAAGGGCCGGCTTCACGAGCATTCTGATAGAACAAATCAGGTGGGATTAGGGGTTCTGTCCAGCAATGTTTTCTGGCTTCTGTTTTTCTCGTGAAGTCGGTTTGGCAATAACCACAGGTCCAGAACAGCGATTTGAGATGTATAACGCGAATATGGCTAGATAATCCTTCTCTATCTTTCAGGATTGGTTAATCTTATTGAAACTAAACTTAGATGCATTCTTACCCATAATGTTAGGAAGCAGCATGTTGACACTGAAGTCACAAGGTCAAAGGTCAAGGTCATTCTGACCTATACAAAACTGTTATTTTTCAATGTTAAGTTTTTAGGCTTAGCAAATCTTATGATGTTATATTTCAGGATTGCTTAACCATAATGGAGCACAACTTGTGTACATGGTTGCTTATACCAAGAGGATACAGGATTGTGGCATGGAGGTCAAAGGTCAAGGCCATTCTAATATTGCTATTTGATCTCAGCTTTTTCAACCTTAAGTATTTCCATTTGAATTATATATCAGGATTGGTTGATCCTATTGGAGCTAAAATTGAATACATGGTTACCTATTATGTTTGGAAACAGCGTAATAACATGGGGTCACAAGGTCAAACGTCAATACAACTGTGACAAACAGGAGACAGGCGAGACATTTAATTCCGCGGAATTCTTGTTTGATTTTATATACGTAATGTTTCATTATAAATATACCTTTTGACACAGGCCAACTGAGAAGTATAATAATAATAATAATAATAATAATAATAATAATAATAATAATTGCTTTGATGTTCTTTTCAGGCTTCTAGAAGTTATGTTTCCATTCCTCTTAGATATACGAGTTTTACGCGTTCTGCGTCCTTTGAAACTTGTAACAGGTTTTGATCGTGAGTGCATTTAGGTCACATGCTAAATCCTGCCCCCACCTCGGCGTAGAAGACTGGTGATTGATTGGTATATTTTTTCATACATGTCAGATGGATCAGAGTTCTATCTGTACATGAGACCCGGGTTGTTATCCTTGATATTGTTTGGGGATGCTGAGTGTTACAGACATGACAGTACAGCTCACCAAAGCTGACATGTTTCCGATTTAAGAAAAATAGAAACATGTTAACCTTTTAACAGTCAAATTTGTTCAAGAAAATTTTCATTTTCCCATAGAAAATGTACATTTGCAGACCAAGAGAAAACAATTTTTGAAAATTTACCACTGGAATGACTAGCTCGGTTATCGAGCCAGTCATTCCAATGGTAAATTTTCAAAAATAGTCTTCTTTGGTCTGCAAATGAACATTTCTGAAAACCATTGCAGAAGCCGTTTTTGGCTGATATGAGTGTTAAAGCGTTAATTAGTACAATTTTGAATATGACCTAAGAAATTTTCTGTTGAATATTTTGGATTTCAATCAAATTGGGTTCAACACATTCAACGGTATGTTTGTTATTCTTGTGAAAAGTTATTTTCCATTATTTCTGAGCTGTGCTGTACTTGAATCATTAATACTCAGGCTTAGTCAAGAGAGTGACTCTAATGATACCCATTTATAGAAATAAAGATGAGAATTTCTTGACAATTTACCACTGGAAAATTATTATTAAAATTATTCAAAAATAATAGTCTCTTGGTCTGTAAATGGATACTTCGAATGCTGCATAGGTGAGATTCGACGGTCCTGATCATTACAGGGTTAATTCATTCAATGTCCAGTGCAGAAGATTAACCCTTTTATGGTCAAGCCGGCCAAAACTGGCCTCTATAGAGGTCTTTAGGAACATCCATTTGCAGGCTAAGAGTATTAAAATTTTTACCACTTGAATGGCTGGCTTGATAATAGACATTCCAGTGGTACAGTTTCAAAAATGGTATTTTCTTGGACTGCAAATAGACATTCACTGCGCAAAATTCTAAATTTTCTTAACCAATCTTGACCATTAAATGGTTAAAGAGCTAATTTTCTTCCCATACATGCCATAATACAGAAGAAATGACAATAATTTGAAAGTTGAGCAGTGATCAAATTTGAATTTTTTTAACACTCACCGACCAAACCCTGAAAAAGTATATCTTTTGTCATATAAAACTTATTCTGTTCAATATTTTGAAATTAATTTGACTAGAAGCAGAAGGCATTACTACCTTACATTGCTGCCTAAGGCAGCATCGGCTTCCAGTCAAATTAACTTCAAAATAATCAACAGTTTTCATGTTTGGCTGTATGGTAGCTTTGCTAATGAGATATGAGGATATTTCCGAAAAAGTTGGTCCCGATCCCAGGATGATTCATAATAAGGAAAAATTAGTTACCTCTCCGGGATGTAGAAATTGTTTGAGTGTAGCTTTCATGACCATCTCGGTCACTTCTTCAACACTAACTGACGGTCACTGGCAACGTCACTCTGGTCAGATCTTGTGGAGTCACGTGACAGCATGGACTGGTAGACTGCTGGTATATGGTAGCCCTAGTCTCTGTTCATGGTTGGTTGATGCTTGTAGATTTCTATGGCCTCTAACCTTCCGTTTGAATAAGTTGGTCTCAATGTTGATGACCGAGGCACTGCTGGCGGGGATGACGTGGCCAGTGGATTCTGTATGTTCTGCCACAGCTGAGTTGGAATTGATTTTAAGATGTTCTTTGATTCTGGTACTGAGAGGCCTTTTGGTTTTGCCTATGAATGTCCCCTCACATTGGTCACATTCGATCTTGTAGATGACTCCAGAGCGTTCATCTGTGGTTTATCACCACAGTTTATCTTTGGGTCTTACTAGTTGTGATCTTAAGGTGTTGACAGGCTTGTGGTAGGTTTTGATGTGGTGTTCTCTGAAGAGTCTGCCAAGGTGTTCTGATAGGCCTTGGATGTACGGAAGTCCGACTAATGGAAGTTTTTCGACATCTGGTGGTTTATTACGAGGTGGGGGGGGGGGGGGGTTTCTCATCCACAAGTGTAACCATTGGCTAGGAGAGACTTTTGGATGTGATGATGTTCTTTTCTGTCTGATGTTTCTGTGATGATGGAGTCTGCGCGTTGAAATAGAGTTCTGACGACTGACCTTTTGTGTTCCATATGGTGATTAGAGTGAAAATTTAGATATTGATCTGTGTGTGTGGGTTTTCTGTACATGGTAAGTTTGGTGGTTCCGGAATCACTGACATGTACCAAGACGTCCAGGAAGGTAATCTGGCCAGCTTCTTTGACTTCGCTGGTGAATTGGATGCATTGGTCGATGCTGTTGAGGTGATCAGTGAAAGATTGGATGTTGTAGAGGTGCAGGCATGTGAACGTGTCATTCACATATCGGTACCAGAAATTTGGGGGGTCTGTGGCTGTGCTAAGTGCTTGTTGCTCGAAGGATTCCATATAAAGGTTTGCGATCACTGGTGACACTGAGGAGCCCATAGCTACTCCATGAATTTGGTGGTAGAAGTAACCATTCTGGACGAAATAGGTGGTGTCCAACACGATCTTCAAGAGGCTGATAATCTGGGTTGGTGAGAGGCTGGTCCGGTCTTTCAATGTAGACCCTACACTCAAACAATTTTTACATCCCGGAGAGGTAACTAATTTTTCCTTATTAAGAGATATGAGGAATTCATCGGTGAAATGGTCAATGGACCTTTCCATTTTTAGCTATGCCCCGCCCATAACAAGCTAAGATCCACCCACACCTCGTGTTGGGATTGATCAATCCCCAAATGCTCTAGCTATCAATTTCCTGAAAACTATACAGGGAAGCTGTTGAATATTTTGTAACTAATTTGACTGGGTGCTGTTGCTGCCTTATTAAATAGTAAAAGCAAACAATTTGTACAACAATGCATAGACCGTCTTCAAATATGCGTTCATGTTCCATTTGCTGATGTTATGATTGGCTAAGTATGTACAGTACTTTACGTGAGCTTTGTATCCCTGAATTAGGCATACTCAGATACTGATAATTAAATATATAGATATTTTATTTTATTTCCTTTTTTACCCTAGAAAAAATTTATTTTTCCTACCGTCCTATCAACGAAGATGTCTATGATTTCTTAGTAAATAAGCATCAGGGTTTGAAATTAATGTCCGAGACTGCAGGTACATATAGGAGGAACGCTAAACAAAAATGTTGTATTAGACTACAGGCACTCTTAGATGTAGGATACTGCTGAAATTTTGAAAACTGTTGCTGAAAAATGTTGCTGCCGTATGCAGTTACAGTTTTTAGCAACACATGTTTTCAAAATTACATTATTTATGATAATACGTGAATTGAATACTGGTATATCATCAAATTTGTCAAATAAGAATAAACTATAAACTGTTGAGATTTTGAAAACAATGTTGATGACAGTTGTTACTATCTTAGGAAGCAGCAGCTTATAGGAAAACATGTTTTCAAAATTACACCACTTATCATGCAAAAGTAAGCTCATTGAAGGTACATTTCCAAACAAATCTGACGAGTAACGATTAATTAATAGAAAATAACTACATGTACCAATCATTAGTACTTTGTCTATGAGTGGCTCATCCAGGTTACGTTCAAGCTCTGATGTTGCGTGTTGTTTTGCTAATTCATGGTAATTGGATTGATTTCTTTTCAGGTGGATTTTACCGTAATTGTCAAATTTGATCAAGAAATTCAAAGTATTTACTTCTTGAATGTCCATTTGCAGGACAAGATAGGACTATTTTTTAACATTTTGCACTGGAATGACTGGCTCAGTTATCGAGCCAGCACTTCCAGTTGTAAATTTTCAG
The DNA here is from genome assembly GCA_034401795.1 of Chaetoderma sp. LZ-2023a. Classification (NCBI taxonomy): domain Eukaryota; kingdom Metazoa; phylum Mollusca; class Caudofoveata; order Chaetodermatida; family Chaetodermatidae; genus Chaetoderma; species Chaetoderma sp. LZ-2023a. The sequence continues at coordinate 60,220,706 of CM067362.1, read as the reverse complement.
AGAAGTTGTATCGTGGCGTGCCTATAGACATTCTTCAAAGCTATTGCAGAATGCAGAGACTCAGTCTCGCATGTGGATAACCTTTAATCCTTTCAGCGACAAATCCCTGAAAAAGTATACTGAGCCAAAAAAGTTTTAGCAACAGTGAAGTTTGGTTTGTTGTATTAAAACTATGCGTCCATTTATAACCAAATTTGCAGGCATGTTTCGTCAATGTAATGTCTCGCTGATCATGAAGAAATGCAAATCATTTCTTGCATTTCTCGGCCGCACGCTTACTGCATGTGAAAATGCATTTTTCATGCACTGGCCCACATTGGCGGGTAGCGAAGGCAAAAATTCACCATATTGCAAAAGCAGATAACGAACGTTAACAGAAAACGCTTAAAAGTTTACCCTACCGAACATGGGGTCGCCGCCCAGGGCTACCCGAAAATCAGCGCCATGAAGCAATGGGAAGACTCGCTGCTGGGCAGAGCGTTCGCGCTGTTGCTCAACATTTTAATGCTCACGCCTCAACCATTTCCGGTCTCCGCCAACGTGAGCAGGAAACTGGACATGTTAATGACTGACCACGATCTGGCAGACCGAGAGCAACAACACCACGAGAAGACCGCTACTTAGTGACGTCATCACGACGTCACAGGTTTGAGACTGCGCCGCGGCTGTCCCGTAATTTGCACACCGCTATTGGCACTACAGTGCATGCACAAACTGTGCGAAACAGACGCCATGATGCTGGACTGCATGCCCGTCGTCCACTTGTTGCTGTTCCGCTTACAGAGCGTCACATCGAGAATCGGTTTGCATGGGCAAGAACTTATCAGCGATGGCGTGCTCAACAATGGAGCCACGTTTTGTTCAGTGATGTGTTGAGGTTTTGTGTGGATGTGGAAGATGGTAGGCAATGGGTTTGGCGACGTTTAGGAGAACGGTATGATGCAGCCAACATCATTCAGCACGACAGATTCGGTGGCGGCAGTGTCATGGTGTGGGCTGGAATCCATGAAAATGGCAAAACAGATCTTATTGTGATTCGCGGAAATTTAACGGCTCAACGTTACTGTGAAGAAGTTGTCACCCCTGTTGTCATCCCTTTTATGCAGCATCATGCAGACTTTATGTTCCAGCAAGACAACGCCCGTCCTCATTCAGCTAGGGTCACCAGTGATTTCCTTGAGGCTAACAACGTTCCAGTGTTGGACTGGCCAGCACGATCACCGGACCTGTCTCCTATCGAACACGTGTGGGACATTCTTGGCCGTATAGTGCGTAGGAACCATCCACATCTTCACAACGTGCGGGAGCTGGAAGCTGCACTGCTCCAGGAATGGGATGCGATTCCTCTTCGTGACATCAGGTGCTTAATTCGAAGCATGAAAAAGCGATGTACGGCGGTGGTTAATGCGCGCGGAGGTCACAACCGGTATTGACAGCTCAGTGTCATTATTTAAATTGGACCCTTCTGTTGAATGATGCCGTGTTAAAGGCGCGATGCTAGCATTACAGTAACAAGAGACTGTTGTTCAAATTGGAAAATGACCTATCAATTAAATAATATATTTGAATCAATTTATTGTTTTTGTTAAATAACATTTATACAGTAATATTCTCAGTGTTGCTAAACTTTTTTGGTTCAGTATATATTCATTACGATATATAAAACTCATTCTGTTGAATAATTTGGGATTAATTATAACGGAAGCCATTGCTGCAATCACGTCCAGTCAAATTAATCTCAAAATATTCAACAGTCTTCCTATATGGTTACTATAGTAGCGTTGAAAATGAAATATGGGACATTGCTTCAATGAAAAGTGTTACGGTCCCACCAGTGTCCTTTACTAATCATGGCATTACAAATTTTTAAACAAAAGTGAACAGATTGATATGACATCACATAAAATATGTCTGATAATTGCAGAAGTATGTCTGGATAAAGTATGGAATTTCATTTCACCCTGCTTATATCTTCAGTTGTGTAGCCACGCCCCTCTCACCTATCCTACCTCTATAACCCTGGGAAATTTTGTTTTTCTTTCCAACTCTAACAGGTTTCTAGCAATAGTAGCGTCTAGTTCCAAATATGACCTGAGAACACTCCGCGCCATTAGAGTACTACGACCATTAAAACTAGTCTCGGGAATACCAAGTAGGTAGCCTGTAGATAGGTGACTGTGATTATTGTTGTGCTGGATGATTTGGTGATGGATGTTGTGCTGCTTTTAGCGATTGAGTTGGTGGTGGATCCGGTGATGGTTGAGAGGATATCTGAGTTGGCCATTGGTGGACATGCAGTGGTTGTGACTGTGATTGTGTCTAGATTAACTAGTGGCTATGGTCTATAGCAATGGTGTCTTATGATTGATGGATAAACTAGAATCCTCCATTGTCAAGACTGGTTAGAAAAATTCATCAGGTTACGAGAAAGATATCATTGAAAATTTATCATTGGAATGACTGGCTCAGTTATTGAGCCAGCCATTCCACTGGTAAGCTTTCAAAAATAATCAGGCCGTAAATTGACAGTAGCACGAGTGCAGAAGTAAACTTTAGACAGCTTGATCATTAACCCTTTACTGGTAAAATTTGGTCAAGAAAATTTAAATATTTTCTTATTGAATATCCAATTATAGGCCAAGAGAATATAATTTTTGAAAATTTATCACTGGAATAACTGGCTCAATTATCGAGCCAGTCGTTTCAGTGGTAAAATTTCAAAAATGTTATTATCTTAGCCTGTAAATGGACATTCCATAAGACCGTAGCAGAGGCCAGTTTTGGCCGGCATGACCATTAAAGGGTTACGGGGTGAATTTTACATCTGTTCGTCATTAGTCGATTGCAGAAATATAATGGTTTTGGTGACAAATATAGTATAGACTCAGAAATAACTTTAAATGTTTCCAAAACAAAATAAAACGTACTGTTGAATATTCTGAACATAATTGAATTGGAAGGCATTAACTGCTTAAGGCAGCAACGTCTTCCAAGCCAATTATGTTAAAAATATTCAACAGAACATTTCTTACATCGTGTTAAAGATTGCACTAACTAACATGTTTCAGTGATTGTTTTGGAAACGTGATTACTTATTTATGAGCTGTACTTGTATCAAAGATTATGCACGTTTCCAGCCTAGAAAAATAATGTTCTTGGAGCAAGGCATCTTCAAATATGTACGTCTAAATAATGTCACATATGTAATGTGCAGCATACATGCATGCATGAGAGTGTGCGTGTGAGGAGATTACTGGATTATTTGTTAAGATCATAGTAGTTAAAATCTATTAATAATCCCAGTTTCTCGCTAATGCGCATGTGTATTGTTTTAAACGAACTCAATTATCTGGAGTTGTTATATAATAATTAAGATGCATAATTAGTTCAAAATTTTGGTTTAAAAATGCAAGGATGCAAATCACACATGTCAGATGATAATAATAATAATAATAATAATAATAATAATAATAATAATAATATTGGTTATAGAATTAATAGTAATTAATTTGTTTTGTTTTACAGGTCTTCAAGTAGTATTGAAGTCCATCCTACGTGCCATGGTTCCATTGTTACAAGTGTGTCTATTGGTGCTTTTTGCAATTGTTATCTTTGCCATTATTGGTTTAGAATTTTACTGTGGAGTATTTCATAATGCATGTTTTAAGATAGGCTCGAGTGGAATAAATGAAGGTGAGTACAGGTATTACTCATTAACCCTTTAATGGTCAAGAATGGTCCAGAATTTTTGCTTAGTGTATGATAGATTTGTGCGATTATTGCCTTGAGTGATTGCGATCGATTATTTAAGAATAATCGTGATTATTCGATTAATCAGCCTAGGTACAAATTATCCAGACATAACAGTAATTGCTTATCAATGACGAAAGGAGAGCAATGGTCGTTAGAAATGTCAAGTTGCTGGCCAAGAGAAGAGTATTTTTGGAAAATGTGACACTGGAATGACTGGCTCGACGCTCGAGCCAGTCATTCCAGTGATACATTTTTCAAAAATACTCTTCTGGACAGGTCTGCAAATGGAATAATTCGCTGAGCAAAATATCAATTCTCGCGACTAACTAAATCGCAGCATCCATGATGTAATTGATTATGACATCATCCTACATATGAAGTAGTTGTTTATGGTTTTATATGATTGATTGATAAACTGGATTCCTCCATTGTGTAGTTTTGCATTAATGTAAGTAATGAATGGATGCATCCAAACTATCACTCAAGCATGTAAAGTATTTGATGTCATGATCAGATACGTCACATGTTAGCTGACGTCACAATCAAGCTGACATACATGTATCTGTCATACATGAGAGTCTTCAGTGTTTTTTGATAAAATTGGGATTTCAAAAGCTTCTGCTTTTGATTAAATACCTTTAAAACTAACCTTTTTCTGATGGGGGGGGGGGGGTTAAGTGTTTTTCTTCAGTTGCCACTCTCATCTCTGTGTCATGAAAATCAAAACGTCTCTCACGAAACTGTACGTCAAATTGTTTCTGTTTGATGAATTTACAATTTAGTAAACACTCTGTTGAATATTTTGAAACTAATTTAACTGCAAGCTGTTGGTGCCAAAGTATGTCTAAGGCAGCAGCAGGTTGCAGTCAAATTATTGTCAAAATATTCAACAGCTTTCCTGTATAGGAATGTGAGACACTGGAATATCAAGGGTTATATTGACCTAAGATGATGTCATGTGTGAAAGCGTATGGGCAGTGCTTTTCCGCAATAATGGAGAAGTAACGTAATTCACGGAATGGGTAATTTGCAACGGAAAAGTGATTTTCAAATGGAAATCAATGGAAATCACATTGTTCTGTGCAACATTTAAAAATTAAAACGGAAACATGGTATTCAAGCGGAAATTAATGGATACAGATGTTTTCCCCAGGAAATGAGACATTCTCTCGTGAGATTATGAATTATTACACCAATAATTTTGCCACTAACGTCCGGCTATCTGTCTATAGATGCTGATAACACAATGCACCACACAAGTTTGGTTGTTTTTTTACTTTATTAAGCGTTCAGCTTAGATGATGTTAGTTTACAAAATGGAAATGATATGGAATCAATTATCTTGTGAAACGGAAAATTGCAAATCTCGGAAACAGAAAACCAATGTCACTAAACATGCTAAAAGCGTTAACTTGATCTTAACCAAATTGTTATTATTCTTGTCTCATCATTACCATTAAGACTTTAACCCATTAACCCTCAAATTAGTTCAAGAAAAATTTAATTTTCTCAGAAAATGACAATTTGCAGACCAATAGAAGACTATTTTTGAAAATTAACCACTGGAATGACTGGCTCGGTTATCGAGCCAGTCATTCCACTGTTAAATTTTCAAAAATAGTGATCTTGCTCTGCAAATGGACACTTCTCAAGACCCGTTCAGAAGCCCTTAATGTCGGCCAAAAAATGGCTTCAGCAGTGCTCTTTAGAAGCATCCATTTACAGGCCAAGAGAGGACTATTTTTGAAAATCTACCACCAGAATGACTTGTTTGATAAACGCGCTAGTCATTCCAGTGATAAATTTTCCCAAGTTACAGCGTTCTTGCTCTGCAAATGGACACTTCTCAAGACCTCTGCAGAAGCCCTTACTGGATGATATAAGTGTTAAAGGATTAGCCGTCAAATTCGTTCTAGAAAATCTGAATTTTGTCATAGAAAATGTCCATTTGCAAACCAAGAGACGACTATAACTTGTGAAAATTTATCACTAGAATGACCAGCTCATTTATTGATTTTGAAGTCATTCTGGTGGTAAATTTTCAAACATAGTCCTCTCTTGGCCTGCAAATGGACATTTCTAAAGAGCACTGCTCTGAAGCCATTTTTTTGTGTGACTTGAGTGTTAAAGTAATAGGGTTAATTAGTTGTCTTACTGCTGAGTTTTTGCAGACAACATATTCCAAGGTTATATCTGGATCTGATAAATATTTTGAAAACAATTTGACTGAAAGTTGTTGGTGGCTAAGCCAACAACAACTTTCAGTCAAATTGTTTTCAAAATATTCAGCAATTCTAGTCTGCTCATTGAAATTATTGTCTGGTAGCTTCCAGCAATGAGCAAAAATACTTGCTGAATATATTGAAAGCAATTGTGACTGAAAGTTGTTGGTGGCTTAGCCAAATTATTTTTTAGTAGTTTCCAGCAGTGAGGCCATTTATAATTTTCATAAATAATTTTTTTTATTTGTTAATTTTTTTCAGAGTTTATCGACTTAGGAGATGAAATTGGTATACGGCCGTGTGCTTTACCAATTACAATAGGAACGGGATATATGTGTAGACAAGATATAGCAACGTGTAAACCGTATTGGAAAGGACCTAATGATGGAATTACGTCATTCGATAATATAGGTCTTTCAATGTTAACTGTGTTTCAATGTATTACTATGGAAGGATGGACATCTGTTCTATACTTAGTAAGTATTAACTATGCTTTCTCTTTTGTCTCAAAATTAACCCCTTAACACTCAAACTGGCCCAAAACTTCTTCTGTAGGCGTCTTTTCGGAATGTCAACTTGTAGACCTGGAGAAGGCAATTTTTGAAAATTTGCAACTGGAGCCAGTCATTCCAGTGGTAAATTTTCCAAATTAGTCTTCAGTTGGTCTGCAAATTGACATTTTCTTTGAGAAAATCTAAATTTTCTTGAACAAATTTATGGCTTAATTAGGGTTAAAAGAAACTACCATATAGGAGAAGTGGTTAATAATTGTAATCCTTTCATGGCTAAATTTGGTCAAGAATATAAACGAATGCTTGCTTATCGAACGTCAACTTGCAGGCCAACAGAATGCTATTTTTGAAAATTTAGCCAGTCCTTTCAGCATGCTAGTGGTCAATTTAAAAAAAAAATCCTTTGACCTGCAAAAGGACATACCGAAAGAGCACTGCAGATGCCAGTTTTTGGCTGGATTTGCTCTGAACGGGTTTAAATAATTTGACCGGAAGCGAAGATGTTACTGCCTTGCAGCTTCCAGTCGCATTGTTTTCAAAAATATTCATATCCTGTTTGTGACGTGGTGAAATGGTTAATTTCTTTAATGTACTTATTGTTTAACCTTTAACCGTTTAACTCTTGAATTTGTTCAAGAAAATTTCAATTTTCTCATGGAAAATGTACATTTGCAGACCAAGGGAAGACTATTTTTGAAAATTTACCACTGGAGTGACTGGCTCGGTTATCGAGCCAGTCATTCAGTGGTAAATTTTCTAAAGCAGTCTTCTCTTGGTCTGCAAATGGACATTTCTCAAGACCATGTCATTTTTGGCTGATGAGGTTTAAAGGGTTAAAGATTCCAGTGTTTCTCAATGTCCCGATAACTACATGTATGCATTCTGTTGAATATCTAGAAACTACATGTATTTTCACTGAAACCTGTAAATGATGCCAATGCCAGCAACAACTCCCAGTCAAATTAGATTCAAAATATTCAACAGCCATCCTTACATCCTAAAGAATATGTCATTTATATTCTGTGAGGGTTAAATGTTAATTAACTTTGTGTTGACATACTTATTTATTAGCTCACCTGTTGTGAAGTAGGGACATACCTAACTTTCACAAATTATTAGCCAATAGATTAGCCAACTACTCTTTTTCTGAGCCAAATCTGAACTATTTTAGCCAATGTTTTCCTATGTTTAGGATCCATTACCACCAAGTAACCCTTTCAACGCTACATACCAGATAAAAGATTATGTTGAATATTTTGAAACTAATTTGCCACCTTCCAGTCAAATTAGTTTCCAAATATTCAACAGCTGGATGTTAGGATTTCAATATTTACTTTGTCACAATAAGGTACTAGTTACATAAATATTTATCTTAAGATGTTCTTTACTGTTAATTTTAATGATCCTCTACTTAGAAATATTATATTGATTTTATTCATTAGCCAAATATTTAGCCAATCCTGCTTTCTATTAGCCAGATCTCAATTTTACTAGCTTTTGACTAATTGGTGAAGGGATAGGGCAGTCCCCGCTGAAGGGCCAAGTGAGCTTATGACATGGTGATGGTTTGATGTCTGTTGAGGCTGTCTGTCTGTCAACATTTGCTTTTAAACCGTAAATATACTCCTCATTAACCTCTTTATAGACTTTAGCAAAATTTGGCGGAAAGGACCATATGGAGGTAGGCTTAAAAACTTATACATGTACAGGAGTGCGGGAATTTGTTTTGTTAGTTTTTCCAATGGCTATCTTTAATTTTCCGAAATCATCTAAAACCTAATTAACCAAACGCCAGATTTCAATTTTTGAGTGTAAGGAGCCTATGGCGGTGGTATTAAACATATATATGAGCAATTAGATAGGTAAATTTTTCAGACAGCGGCCACCTTTGTTTTCTTATTTCTTCAGGAAATCTGTTAAATTGCAATTCCTCATTAATCTCTTGGCAGATTTTAGTTAGGCTTTGCTTGGAAGATTACTCGAGTGGTACGCTAAAGCCTTTAAAAACTTTGGGGAGTTTGGATTTTCAAAAAAATTGTTAAGAAATCCATTGAATCCATTAAGCATTTCACCCCATATGTCATTTTCAACGCTACCATAGACAAAAATGTTGCATACTTAGAATACTTAGAAATTAATTTGACTGGAAACCATTGTTGCCTATGGCAGCAGCGTCTTCCAGTCAAATTGATTTCTAAATATTCAACAGAATAACTCTTATATCGTAACGAATAGTAATTAAAAAAAACTCAGTGCTAAATCTATATACCTGACACTTTGTCTAGTGTGAGACGAGTCTGGATGCCAATGGCCAGTCGTGGCCAGTTTTTATATGTTCCCGATGCGGGTAGCAATGCTACATTGGTCACGAACGTGTCAAATGCGGTGTGTGGGTATTATCTGCAGTTTCCCCCATTCCATCCTTGTGTCAGAGACACAACTGACTTCATCAACAAAGTTGAAGCTATTGGAACAGTCCCCAATGATGCCCTCCCAAGTTACAATGGACGTTACCTCACTATGCACGAACATTCCCAACCTTGAAGGGATAGCGGCTATGGTTAAATTCATCAGAACACATGGCACCCCGGGTCTAGCTAGCCCCAGGTCGCTTCTGTCTCTGCTGGAAATAAACCTAACATGTAACAACTTCACGTTCAATAACAAAAACCAAAAACTATCTACAAATTTGCGGCACCGCTATGGGCACGAAAGTAGCACCCAGCTATGTTATCATCTTCATGGCACAACTGGAAGAACAACTATGAGATGCCCCCCCCCCCCATCACCCATCACTGTACCTACGCTACATTGGCGACATATTTATTATATGGACTGATGGGAAAGCAGAACTGGAAACGTTCATCAACAACATGAACAATGCATATGAAACTATAAAATTTACAGCAGAAATCTCGAGTGAATCCATTAATTTTTTGGATACAACCATCTCTATCCAAGAGGACCATATGCTAAAGCTTAATCTATACACCAAACCTACGGACACGCATGGCTATCTACATTATCTACATTACCAGTCAGCACACCCTGACTCAACAAAGCATGCCAGTCTGTATGGTCAATTCCTTAGACTGAGAACAATCTGCTCCAACACAGATGAGTTTGAAAAAACCGCACGCGACACCATCATACACTATGAGGCACGTGGATAACCTCTAGATATCCTAATTGACAGCTACAACAAAGCACTCGTACAAGAATGGATTTAGCTCCTAGCTCCGAGAAACACAAAGATTCCAAACAAGAGAATCCCTTTAATCACAAACTATCACAACCACAGCCTCCAACTCAAGAGAATCATCAACGGACACTGGAGTCTCATAAACACTAGCACGAAATGTAGAGATACCTTCTGAGAGAAGCCTCTATACGGCTATAGAAGAAACCCGACGCTCAAGGACCAACTGGTCAGACCGTAGTTCACGTATCCAAACATCATCCATGGGATACCAGAGTAGTGTCATCCAAACAAAATTGAAACATGTCAGAAACAGCAGTTTTCCGCATTTTCTGCAATAATCAACAAAAAAACAAAAAGTTATCAAAGCACGCACACGCACACCTGAAATACAACAGTCGTGTGAAAGAATACTGCTCCACTAGAAACGTCATTTATCTCTTAACCTGCTCCTTATGCAAAAAACACTATGTTGTAGAAACTAAACGTGAGTTCCAAATACGTATTAAGGAACACTTTATGCTGGCCATCTTAGGTTGACCAAAACTTTAAGGAAAACCTTTAAAATCATTAAAGATGTTGTGAGGACTAGATACCCGATCGCTCTGATTAACTTGACAATCATAATACAGATTCTCCTTTACTCGAAGAACAAAATGCTTTTTAAATTTTTGTAATCGGCCCAGCCAAAGCTGAGATAAGCATATAGCAACCACCTTGACAACCAAACATTTTTAGCTATCAAGCTAGAGTTGTGACATCACACCGGGAAGACACCAATTCCTATTAGTCTAGATTATTATCTCGGGGAGCATAGCTAGGCGCTCTACTGCTGCGCGTATTAGGCACCTATGCACCTATTCTTTGACAATCCATTGTTCACACAGGGACACTACATTGTTCGAGATGCACAAAGGTTCAATAATATCACTTCTTGGAATACAATTCTACAAATGCATATATATCTTATCTTTCTGGATTGACTGCAGAGATTTTGCATATATGATAGGCATGCATGTACACAACTTTTTAAATGATAGTTAAGTAGGCCTACACCGCTCAGTGCACGTACGATCGCAATTTACCATTATGTAGGCTTATGAATAAATTTATGATTGCAATATAGCAGTTACTCCAGTTATGTGTTTAAAATTAACTAAAATGTCGGGGAAATATAAATCTAATCTAAACTAACCTATTTGCGTATAGGTTTTTTCGTGACATTACGTCATTATTTTTAGAACGGGGGAAGCCTGGCCGTGAAGCGTTCACTGATGTGATAAAGTAAACACCGATCTTCCTGGCTGTAAATCTTATCTTACACCGCACTAATCCTCTAAATAATAATTGTTTGGCGGAATATATTCAATTTCCACTTTATTTGTGTATGATATTGAGAGCAATGATTTATTTACTGCTTTCATACCATGTTAGAACCAGTATTCGTGCATCAAATGGCTCGCTCATTGTGTTTGTGAATGGCGACATTTGTGCTGTTCATGCTCAAATACGTGCATGATGGTATGAATGGTGATAAATTATACCCCTAGAGGACTGAGTGAGGCGATAACTGTATACATGTTTGGTTGGGTTGTGGGTGTGCGGGGTTGGAGTGGTGGGGTGGGTGGGTTATAGCAAAATGGATGTTAGTCTACGTTCATGTGAAAATATTCAGCAGTGTTGTTATTCTTTTAAGTAAGTTTAATTATCCATGGCTGGCATGAGATATAATATGATAACCAGCTGGGTGTGTCAGATTTTGAGATGCAGGAGCTGATTTGGAGGTGTACTGCCAGTCAAATTAATTTCAAAATATTCAATAGTGTTCCTGGATGGTAGCATTGAAAAGTGAGACATGGGGAATAGCGAGATAAATGGTTAATGAATAGCTACATGCCCTTAAGGGTTAAAGCATATGGATGTCTATGATTCATTACATACATGTACCTGCAACAATGGATAATTTATCTGCTCCCAAAATATTGCAATATTTATATTTCTACATAAGACTGGACTGATTGTAAAATTTATTGAATTTTCATAGTTTTATTATTTTCCTAGATTTATTTTGCTGTGCTTAGCAAAAACATAGTAAAAGAAACCATAACCTACACCATGAAAGATAATTCTCTACATTTACCTACCTCAATTGCTAGGGGCATGTGATTGGGTTATTAGTTTATTGGGCTTCAAGACATGATACCAACTGCTATTGCATAAATTATGTGAATGTCATTACAATAACTGAGAACCAACCATGTAGAGCCTCACATCCACTTCAAATTATGCATTAATCTACATTTAATAACAAAATTATTAAAATAATTACATCATTTAATATATGGGTGGCTGATGAGATATGCTTGATAAAATAGATAGTATAGAAAGAACAATCAATGTTTATCTCAGTTTATGCAAACAGTGTAAGTTCTACAAAATGTTTTAGCATTTGATAATCAGATATGTGCATCTGCAAGTGCCATGCCATGAATTGTTTCAGATAAATTAGGTAGCATTGCCAGTGTTGAATCACTCACTCCATATTAAAACATTGCTGAACATATGTCCCCACATCTGCCCAAGCATAGAAACCAATTTGTCTTTTAAATAGGAGTGGAGTTGACCTGTGGTGTATGAGTTTCTGGCCATGCTCTATTCACTCAGGAATTGCTGAAAATTATATTTGAGGAAGCAAGTTCCTGATAGACAGGGCTGTAGCTCCGCCCATACAGGGAAATTTATAGGCTCTAGATAGCAGATTCAATTTAACAATGATCAGGACTGGTGGTAATTGGAAGTTGTACTAATTCAGTTACCACATTGGTAAATTTTAGGAATTGGAATTGCTAATTGAAATGACTTTGCTCCAAGAATGACTAATTCATAATTTCTTTTCAATCATTTTATAATTTTATCAACATAGTTTTGTCTCCTAACATAGTATAACATATGTAATATAACAAAGTGAGTAGGTTTCGGCCCTTTAAAGGCCAAATTGTCCAAAACCAGCATTTGTATTGATCTTGAGATGCCTGGCTCCATAATCAAGCCAGCCATTTCAGTTGTAAATTTAAAAAAATTGGCTTCTTTTGATTTCCAAAGTGTAAACGTACATTTTGTGTGAAAAAAATTTTAATTTTCTTATTGAAATCTGACCATTAATGGGGAAATTGTCATCTTTGCCAAACATTGCTTGTGTAGTGGTATGTCTTGAAAGATGTCCATTTGCAAGCCAAGGGAAGATTACTTTTTGAAAAATGAAATGGCTGGCTTTGTTACTGGGGCAGTAAAATAAAGTAAAGTAAAAAAAAAATCTTCCCTTGACCTACAAATGGCCAATTACTAAGCAAAAATTCAAATATCATTTACCAATCCTCACCATTAAAAGGGATAATGCTGAACAGATAGCCCTAGAGCCAGGTCCCACAGCCACTGGTCCATGGCATATGGCCTCACCATGTTCACTCTGTAAATTTCAGATGTTTTTCCAGTTGAATATTAAAATATACTGTCCTGATCAACTATTTGAGTATGACTGTATTTAGTATTATTTTATTTACTGACTATTATAAATTTTCACGGTTGCTGCCAGGAAAAGAAATTGTCTTAGCCACCACCCTCCCTCTACCCCTTCACACAAAACCTAAAACATTTAGGGGTCTAATGGTCCCTACCCCACCCTCTGTTTCTGTCACTAACCCCACAAAACACACAATTTGTGAAAATAACACTCATAAGTCGAGAGTTTAATAATAAATTCATCAACTATAAGGGTATTGATAAGCTTTCTGTATTTATTTTTGTGTTGTCAAGCTTCATAGTTCATTGCAAAGTCGTAACGTCGAACTTCATGGTTGCATTGCTAGATTGTTAACTTTACCATCACTTTTAAGTAAAGCTAATAGATTCTAATGCCTTGCTGGTGATTACAAATTATGAAACTTAGGACACTGGATGCAACTCAAGTTTTGCTGAAGCGATTCTGATGAGACTTGGCGTGCAGCTTGTCCATAGTGGTTCCAGTGAGGAACTCTTTATTGTTGAATCAAAAGGGCAAAGGCCATACATGGTGTGATGCAATTCAATAAAGTGTACATGTGATAAATAACAGAGCATTTGGAATGCCAGTCATTTTTGGAGTAAAAAATCAAGATAATTATATTGATGCAATACAAGATTCAATTAACCTTTCCAGTTTTAGCTACATGTATGCCCCGCCTATCTCTAGCTAAGCTCCATCCATGCCTCCTCTGTGTTGGGAAGGATTGATCCCTGAACTCTATGACTATCAATTTCCAGAAAACAGCACCCACGCACGCACACACACACACAGCATGGGTGAATCTTAGCTAGAGATTAGTGGGTATTCGATGTGGTATTATGCAATAGGGCAATCTCGCCTGACACATGAACAGTATACATGTGGAAGAAGAATTTTCACCAGATTGATGGAAGTCCTTGGGATCCATTAAATCCTATTGATTTTGTGGTTAAACAGTGAAACCACTGTGTCATGGTGACCAAATTACAGACATTGTGTTGCATTTCCGGATATCAACTGCTATTCTACTTAAGGGAGCTTCATCAACCTTGTGTTGAAGCCACTCGGAGGTTGCCCTCCTGTGTCAAAAGAACGCTATAAGTTTTAGGGGTTGAAATGTCAAAGGTTATGGTTGACGCAATTACACAAATTTTGTTGCTGCGAATGGGGACATTGATTTCAACTACATGTATCTCTGCATGTTATTATTATTATTATTATTATTATTATTATTATTTTCAGACAAATGACGTGCTTGGAAGTGTATTCAATTGGGTTTACTTCATTCCACTAATTATCTTAGGCTCATTTTTCATGCTCAATCTCGTGCTAGGTGTTCTTAGTGGGTAAGTACACAGTCCTAACATCTTAGTGGGTAAGTACACAGTCCTAACATCTTAGTGGGTAAGTACACAGTACTAACATCTTAGTGGGTAAGTACACAGTACTAACATCTTAGTGGGTAAGTACACAGTACTAACATCTTAGTGGGCAAGTACACAGTACTAACATCTTAGTGGGCAAGTACACAGTCCTATTATCGGTATACACTTTAACCATTTAACACTTAAATTTGTTCAAGAAAATTTAAATTTTCTCAGAAAATGTCCCTTTGCAGAGCAAGAGAAGACTATTTTTTTTTATTTACCACTGGAATGACTGGCTCGATAACAGAGCCAGTCATTCCAGTGGAAAATTTTCAAAAACAGAAATTTGTCAAGACCACTGGAGAAGCCGTTTTTTGGCTGATATGAGTGTTAAAGGGTCCGATGTGCTCAAGAAAATTACGATTTTCTCATTGAAAATGTCCATTTACTGTTACAGGCCAAGATAAGATTACTTTTGAAAATTTACTACTGGGCTGGCTGGCTCGGTTATCAAGCCAGTCATCGCAGTGGTAAGTTTTCGAAAATGGTCTTCAGGTTTTTTTCTGCAAATGGCCATTTCTCACAGCCGAGTGCTGCAGAAGCTGTTTTTGTCCAGCTTGAGCATTAAAGGGTTAAATAAATAATAATATTAATTATAATAATCCTTTTGTGATAGATGTACGAAATAGGGTTTGAATATTTCATAATTAATTTGACTGGAAGGCATTGCTTCCTCTATGTCAAATGCAACAATGACTTCTGTTTTAATAAAATAATTTTTAAATGCTCAACAGCGTTTTCAGGCATGCCTATTTCACGCAAATCATAGTTTGATTTGCGTATGATTTCCACGTCTTGAAGAATGTGGAACATTATCACATATGGAAATTCATTTCTGATTGCTTCTCAGTATGAAGAGACCCAGAAATTGTTTCTGACAGTTGACGAATCCAGTTTCTCAGTCAATTATATGATGTCATAATCAACTGTGTCACATGTGCAGTAGGCTGATGTCATAGTCAATTATGTCATGAATGACATGATATAGTCTTTCACAAAGGCTTAATAGTCTGACAAGTTGTACAAATTGTATGTCTACTATTTAATAAACATGCTGTTGAAAATTTTGAAGCTAATTTTACAGCACCAAGTCAAATTAGTTTCAAAATATTCAACAGCTTACCCTATAGTGTTCTGGAAATTGAGATTCACAGCGTGCAGGGATCAGTTGATCCCAACACAGGGAAAACCTGGGTGGAGCATAGCTAGAGATGCCCGGGCCATAGCTAAAACTGGATTTCTCCATTGCTGAAATCTCCACGTGCTGGCATATTTCAATAGCTGGATCAGATCAGTCACTCAAGTATGATGTCATAATATAATATGTAAAAATAACGTCGTCCCACCCTGAAAATCAAATAGTCTGTCAGGAAAGCATCCAAATTATAAGTATTTAATGAATTTCCAATTTAATAAACATTCTGTTGAATATTTTGAATCTAATTTGACTGGGCGTTGTTGCTATTCAAGACCGACTCCAGATTATGTGCTAACTAAAATGCTTACAATGGTATCAATTTACCAACTTGGTACTCAAACTCAAGCCTTTCATTTGTTCATGGGTTATGTGATTAGTATGTCTAGAAAACACAGACCAGAAAGATCTATGGACCATATCTATATCCTTGGGGTTAAGAGTAGGATGGTGGGTGTGGGTAGGTGTAGATTTGCATTTCTTTGAAATCCCTTTGATATGCTGTAATGCCATACAGGATTTTCTGAGAATCTCTGAATTTGAACCAGACTGTTGGGACACAAGATATAATATAGTTCTTAGCTGTTTGCAGATTTTATTCATGTTACTTGTTTAATCAGTTTTATATTGCCCAAGCATGAGAGATTTGTATTTATTTCACCTATCTGCAAGCTTTTGATTATTTTGACAAAAATATGGGTAGCAGTTGTTGCTGCATAAGACAGCAATAACTTTTAGCAAAATTATTCACAAAATAATCATGTTTAATATTTATGTTCTTTGAAACCAGAGATCTCTGGAAATTCACGATGAGAAGTGTTAGCAATAACTTGGCTAGATTCATGATTTTCTTTTGTATAATGTATCGATTTTTCTCAGTGTACTGGGCTGGTTCATTCATATTTTCTCTGCAGGATGGTAAAGGGAATGTCCGTTAGCAGTAATGTCTGACATAAATTCAGTGTCAGTTTTTATATTCTGCTATGTCTCTTGATTTGCATTTAGACTACAAACATAGCGATACATTCTCCACATGTGCGCGTGTGTGGTGTGTGTGTGCATACGTACATGTGTGCGTGCCTGTGTGTGTGCCTGTGTGTGTGTGTGTGTGTGTGTGTGTGTGTGTGTGTGTGTGTGTGTGTGTGTGTGTGTTTTTTTATGAAATTAGCGGACTAAGGACTAGTCAATACTTCGATCGGTTTTTCTTTATTTTCTTCCCATGTGGACAAATCTAGCATAGAACTAATCAGTGTTTTTTTCATAGAAAATGTCCATTTGCAGACCAAGAGAAGACTATTTTTGAAAATTTACCACTGGACTGACTGGCTCGATAACCGAGCCAGTCATTCCAGTGGTAAATATTCAAAAACAGTCTTCTCTTGGTCTGCAAATGGGCATTATCTATGAAAAAAATTGAAATTTGGAAAACAATTCAATGGTTAAAGGCTGGTGTGAGTATTGTAATTGGTGGCATCTGTTTGTTTGTCTGTTTATCCGCGTGATGTCACCTAAGTCCAAGAAGTTAGAATAATCAAATATGGCATATTGATTCATATTGTAGATGACTAAGAAGAAAATGAGCTTGACATCAAACGGCCAAATATCTAGGTCAAACGAAGCTGATCAGCCAATTTGGGCAGCAACCATCTTGGATTTGGGCTGATTTTTAGAAACGTCTTTAAAAATCTTCTCCGAAACCGCTTGGGAGAATGATGCAAACCTCATGAAATATGATCTAGCCTTCTAGGGCAGGAGCTCAACCAAGTTTATTCAAGGGAACTTGATTGCTCAAATGGTTCGGCGGCCATCTTGGTTGACCTAGTTGTAGCGAAAGCGTCTCCAGAACCATTGAACGGATCGGGCCGAAATTTGGCAGATATGATATAGGGACGAAGTGCCATTAAAGTTTGTTCAAGGGAAGTTGATGCATAAAAAACATGGGCACCATGGACCAAGCAAAATGTTGCTTGTTTGGCTGCCATATGGGATACTTTGATTTGATGGATTTTGGAGCTGAAAAGTATAGGAGGCATCCTTAGGCCATAGGGTTCCAAGTTTGTTCAAAGAGAGCTGATCGGCCAATTGGCTGGCGGCCATCTTTGACTTTGGCTTTGGAAACGTTTTTAAAAATCTCTGAAACCATTTGGGGGATCGATGCAAAACTCATGAAATATGATCTAGGGCAAGAACTGAACCAAGTTTGTTCACGGGAACTTGATTTGCCAAATACTTTGGTGGCGATCTTGGATGGCCTAGTTTTTGTGAAAATAACTTCCAGAACCACTGAACGGATCGGGCTGAAATTTGTTGAGATATAATTAGGGTCTAAACGGTATTAGCGTTTGTACCATGCTGGAAAGTTGATACATAAAAAAACATGTCTGCCATGAATCGATCAAAATTTAGTGTTTTTGGCGGACAATTGTTGTATTTTCTGCAAATTTCTGGAAAAAAAATCATGAAAAGACTACTTATTAACCTCTGGGCCAATTTTAATAAATCTTGGCTAAACAGTCTTCACAGAAATTAGATTGGTAGATTTTTCCAGTGGTCATCTCATTTTGTTCGGTTGTGCCTGTAGCCAATAATTCCAGATGAGTGATACAGGCCCCTTGGGCCTCTTGTTGAGAGAGAAAGAGAGGGAGAGGGAGAGAGGGGAGGGACAGGGGGGAGAGAGAGAGAACGAACTGACTTCACCGTAACTACGGGGACATTTTCCAGCCTCAACCTACATTGCGGGGACATACCTTAATTCCTGGGACAAAATTCTGCTCCTCACAGTTATGATGTCGTAAACGATCAGGCTAAGCGTGAAACATCCAAATATGTTTGTTGTTTTTTTCGTCCTCAGAAAATATGTGGGGTGATTTATATCTCGCTATTTTTTTTCAATCCATCTCTCACATTTAAATGTCCCCCACAATATTTAAAAACTCACTTTTATAAAGAGTACTGATTGGTGCATACTAACAAGTGCTATGCTAAGCATGTGTGTTGTGTAGCCTAGGGATGTGAATATCTCTTGTCCATCTCTCTCCTATATACTGTTTAAATGTCACTGAAGTGGGAACTCTCTCATATGTCATCACTCTGTGTGAGGACTCTCTCATATATCTCACTTTCTCTAAGGGGGACAGTGCCCACAAGGTTTTTCTCATTTTTTACTTAATGTACATAATCAAAACCACTCTAGATAGAAGCGTAAAACACTTAAGATAGTCAGAAAACGCTCTAAACTGCTAAAATAATTATGTCCCCGGAATGCATTGTCCACGCAGTTACGGTAACACCGTCCAGAGAGAGAGGGTGGGGTGTAGTGTTGGGTGGGGGTGTGGCGGGAGGGAGGGAGTGCAAAGGCATGAGTCAGCAACTCACTCGAGTGCATCCTAGTTTGTCTGTTTGTTTGTCTGTCTGTCTGTGCCTGCTTATCCGAGAAATATCTCCGGAATACTGTGAGCTAGAATCATCAAATTTGGCACATACATTCATGTTACGAGCGTCTAAAGAAAATTTAGTTTGAGGTCAAAAGGTCAGTCACAGAGGTCGCGTGCTCACTTATATGTAGTACGTACTGGAATACACATTTTCATCAATTACTCAGTAATACAATAAGGTATAGTCACCAAATCTGTAACATACATAAATTTTATATTGTGGTTTGTTAGAATCAAAGTTCAGTTTCACATCAAAGGTTGAAATGTAGAGGTCACAAGGTCACTTAGTGAATTGTCAAAGCCGAGTGTACAGGTGTGAGTCGGCATCTTCCTCGAGTAAATTCTATTTTTTTTCTACATTTAGCCACAAAGCTCTTTAACTGTCTCGCTGCTGCAAGCCACCAAGCAATAATTTCAATGAGCAAAAACTCTTGACTAACTGAATATTTTGAAAACAATTTGACTGAAAGTTGTGGGTGGCTTAGCCACCAACAACTTTCAGTCAAATTGTTTTCAAAATATTTAGCAGAACAAGAGATATAAGCCTTGGAATATGTTGTCTGCAAAAACTCAGCAGTTAGGCGTTTAATGCTTTTGTATTTAAAAATTGAGATTTTTACTTAGGGAATGTCCATTTACATGCCAAGAGAGGAACATTTTTGAAACTTTGCCAATAGAACGAATCACTTGATAATTATTAATATTATGATATTCTTGAACAAATTTGAGGCTTGATGAGATAATCCCCAACTTAACCCAACACAGTACATAACTGTTTTCTTTTTAATGTCTGCCATTTCTTAATCTTAGCCCATTATCTTTGAAAGTTATTATGGGAAATTAGCACTTAGTCTCTGGAAATAAACATTACATGTGATTAACTGTCTGACTTCTGAGGTTTTGCAGACGACTTATCTCAAGCGTTGTATCGCTGGACCTGCTAAATATTTTGATAACAATTTGACTGAAAGTTGTTAGTGGCTAAGCCACCAAGAACTTTCAGTCAAATTGTTTTCAAAATATTCAGCAAGTCAAGAGAGTTTGCTCATTGAAATTATTGTCTGGTAGCTTGCGGCGGTGAGACAGTTAAAATAATGACTTTATAAAGCCTGGTATTCCTGGACCAGTAAGAGTTGACACACAGAGAGACACAAGCTAATGCACAAACCGACTTCACAAGAATTCACAAGAATTCAACAGAAACCATAAAGGCTAGGCGTGAGTCTAGACCCTAGCATTGGGAACTAGCATATAAACGCGTTAAATATTACAACACGCTGGACCAGTAAGAACTTTAAAAAAATACATTCATTCTTTCCTATAAATGGAAACAATATGATGGTAAAATTTTGTCAGGAAAATTTTTAATTCTTTCATAGAAAAAGACCCTTTGCAGACCAGGAGAAGATTGGTTTTGGAAAATGTACCATTGGTTATTGAGCTAGTCGTTCTAGTGGTAAATTTTCAAAAATATTTCTGTCTCCAAAGGGACTTTCTATGAGAAAATTGCACTTTTTTGGAACCAATTTGAGTGTAAAAGGTTTAATTATCACGCCAGCAAAAAACATGTCGTGACCTTGAGAAATGTCCATTTGCAATTCAAGAGTATGATATTCCTTTTGGAGCCTAAAGATTGTGTTTTTTTAAGACAGATGGTCTCGTCAACACATGTCTTAAAGAACCACAATTTTTTGTCCCCAAAAGACAGGCAGTTTCTCAGGCTGGTTTATATCTACAAATCATAGAGTTATTTCCCTTTGATGGAGTGTCCCTTTGCACCTGCACTGCATACACAGGCTAAAATAGCTTAGTTCATGTTTGAAGCTACGGGTTAAGTCCTAGAATGGACCTTTCCGGTTTTAGCCACGCCCCGTCGATCTCTAGCTAACCTCCACCTACACCTCGCTCGTGCCTAAGGCAGCAACAGCGCCCAGTCAAATTAGTTTCAAAATATTCAACAGTATGTTTATTAAATAGCAAAGAATTACAAAGACATACAATTTATACAACGTGTCAGACTATTTGCGATTTGATGATGGTCTGTATGGAACCCTTTGTGATGTAATGATTATGACGTAACACGAGATGATGGAGGGATACTCTGTAAAGGTGAATTGTAAACAATGTCAGATTTAAAGTGAATCTGGTTAAACCAGTCACACGACAGCTGCTGAAAATGAGATTCGACACTGATCCCTTATAACAGGAAACATGTCATGAACGAAGCGAAATTCACTCCCAATTTCCCGCGACTAATCTGTGTATATATATTCAGTTTTACGGTGAAATAGCAGAAACTGGCTTTTTTTGTGTGCGCGAGTGTGATATTCATGGGAATCATGAGTGAGTTCGTCGCCATTCACTCAATCTTGACTACATGAGGGCGAATTCTCTCGCATCGTCATTCAGACGCAGTTAAGATTATTGATGTTTCGGGATTGACTTAACGCATTGCATCAACTTACAAGACTGGCGGAATATACTCTCCACACACGTCCCATTCAGCGCATTTGTATGTGTGTGGGGCCAGACAGATGACGGGAAGATTCGACTGCGTTCCATAGCATATATATGCGCACACTTTACCATCCATTATTCTCCTGCCACGTTGCCATGGTTACGACTATAAATATTTTATCGCATCATGACATGATTACGCGTTGTATTTGCACAGCAGCAATGGCGGGAAGTAATGAATAGAGATTAATGGGCAATAATTGGCCCTTTTTTTACTTAATACTGTTGATGGAGTGTCTCTTGAAGCGATGAATCTTATTCAACCCACGATCCAAAAATTTACAGACGTAACTTTCACATCTTTTATGACATCATTAGTACAGTACAGATCAGAAACCATTAACCCTTTCACCAATGAATTCACCATATCTCATTTTCAAAGCAACCATACAGATAAACTAGTGTTGAATATTTTGAAATTAATTTGACTGGAAGCCCTTGCTGCCTGAGGCAGCAAGGGCTTCCAGTCAAATTAATTTCAAAATATTCAACAGAATAAATTTTATGTCGTAAAGAATGTACTTTTTTCAGGGATTTGTCAGTGAAAGGGTTAAAATGTTTCCAAACCATTAACACTGAAACATGTTGCCGATGTTCTGTTGTATATGTTGAACATAATGGAGGAATCCGGTTTCAGCTATGCCCCGCCCATCTCTAGCTAAGCTCCATCCACATTTTGCCCGTTTCGGGGTCGATCGATCCCTGAACTCCCTGACTCTCAATTTCAAGAAAACTATACAGGTAAGCTGTTGAATATGGCAGCAACAGCACCCAGTCAAATTAGTTTAAACATATTCAATAGCATGTTTATTAAATAGTAAAGACATACATTTCGTACAACAATGCTTAATCCATCATCAATTAAACATTCATGGTGAACTTAGCGATTCATCATTCACTGAGGCGATTGATTATGACATCATCCTACACATCATGTAGTTGATTATGACGTATGATTTATGGATAAACTGGAATCCTTCATTTGATTGGAACACATTGCTGCCAGCAATGTCTTCCAATCCAATTTATGTTCAGAATATTCAACAGTATGTTTTATTTTGTTTTGGAAATAAGTTCAGTTATTTATGAGCTGTACTGTATTTACTCCATTAACCCTTCAACCCTTAAATTTGTTTTTAAAAATTTTAATTTTCAAAACGTCTGTTTGCAGACCATGAGTATTTTTTTTTTTAAATTTTCCCCTGGAATGACTGGCTCGGTTATCAGACAGATGGCACCAACCGCAATACTCACACCTGGCCTTCAGCGGTGTGAGTAACTAGAATGCGCTCGAGGGAGATGCTGACTCGTGTCTTTGCGCTCTGTTTTGACTATGCACTTAGTGACCCCTGTGACCTACATAGTTGATCCTTTCACCTCAAACTCAAGGCAATGATAAACTGTTGTAATATGACTGCATGTGCTAAATATGCATGATTCTACCTTATTGTATTCGAGAGTTATGGTCAAAGATGTGTGTTGCAGTATGCACTTAAATATGCAACCCCATGACCTAGATGTTTGGTGCCCTGTCCTGAAACTCATATCACTCAGCTAGTCACTCAGTCTATAATATGAATGGATGTCCAAATTTGGTGACTACTTGTTATATTTCGTGATACACTTAGTGACCCCGTGACCTAGATATTTGAACATTTGACCAGAAACAAAATTTTAGTTCTCGCCAACCGTAATATGAATATATATTACCGATTTGGTGATTCTACCTTATTGCATTGCAGAGTTACATGTACTGATGAAAATGTGTGTTCCAGAATGCACTAAGTGACCCCGTGACTACAATATTTTACCTTTTGACCCCCAAATAAAAGTTTTCCTAGCCACTCATAATATGAATGTATGTATGTCCCAAATTTGGTGATTCTACCTTATTGGATTCCCGAGATGTGCCTCGGATAAACAAATGGACACACAGACAGATGGCACCAACCACTATACTGAAAATAGCCTTCCGGGGCGTGAGTAATAATGATGATTCCTAAATACAGAAATTCTAGTTTCCAGCAGGAGCATGAAACTGGCTGGATATGTTGAAAATTGCTTTAGTAATTATTTGCTTGATTTTGCGCATACGCTCAGTTTGCACCATTGATCAGTAATGTGGATATATATATGAACGCTTTAACACTGATATCAGCCAAAAACAGCTTCTGTAGGGGTCTTGAGAAATGTCCATTTGCAGACCAAGTGAAGACTATTTTTTAAAATTTACAACTGGAATGACTTTCTCGATAACCGAGCCAGTCATTCCAGTGGTAAATTGTCAAAAATAGTCTTCGCTTGGTCTGCAAATGGACATTTTCTATGAGAAAATTTAAATTTCCTTGAACATATTCGAGGGTTAACTGGTTAACTTGCATTCATATGGGATAATTAATTACGTGTGGTATCGCGTGAGATCAGATATGTATGTGCAATCAGCTTGTATTGTCAGGCGAGTTCATTGATTTGTGATTTCCATAATGAGTTTTAGATGAGCTCAATTGTCATCTAATAGACCCATTACTCACCAATCCATGCACCAAGGGAGATAATGGCAGTTAATGTCAAGTGCATGTAAAAAGTATTTTTGGAAACCTTTGACTGTTATAGAGTTGCATGATTTTGATGTAGCATGATTTGATCAACATTATCTCGATTTTATAAATACATTTGGTGACAGACATGGGAAAATGATAAATATTATATGGCAACATTTTGAAATTACATTGCCTGGGAGCTGTTGCTTCCATTAAAACGATTTTCAAAAATATTCAACAGTTTTACGCTTACCGGTAGTATTCCTTCCTTGCTATAGGCATAGATCTAGGTCAGGGTTTATAGTCTGTTACAAATATGTGAATTGGACTCGTCTCTCTAATTCAATTTCACAACCAAAAAATTTTTATTAATTTATGAGGAATGAAATCATCATATGTTAAGATATATTTCGTTTCATTACAAGTAGGCACACAATTTAAGCCACTAAAAGTATACAATTTTAACAATTTTATTTTTAATCAGTTGAGTGTGAATTTGCACCATTACTAGTTATGAATACCATATATCATTTAAAAAGGTTCAGCCTGTTAGATACACTGTCCTACCAGAGTTCCCTACTGATGTAGGTTACTAGGCCAGTCGACTAGACGAATGGACCTTTCTAGTTTATCCATTCGTCATATGATGTCATGTACATGAAGTGTTGGATGACATCACAATCAATGATGTCATGAATGTCGTAGATAGGTTCGTCACGAATGCTTAATTGATGGCGGGGCGAAGCATTGTACGAATTGTATGTCTACTATTTAATAAAGATGCTGTTGAATGTTTTGAAAGTAATTTGACTGGGCGCTGTTTGCTGTCATAGGCAGCAGCAGCACCCAGTCAATTAGTTTCTAAATATTTAACATCTTACATGTATAGTTTTCGGGAAATTGATAATCAGGCAGTTCATGGATCGATCGATCCCAACACGGTGAAGTATGGGTGGAGCTTAGCTAAAGATGTGTGTGGCATAACTAAAACTGGAAAGGTCCGTACCGAGCCATATAACATTAAAAGCCCATCACTGGTCCAGCTAACCAGCACAGTAGTATGCATTATCAAAGTAGGGTAAAGCTAAGATTCCATTAACGCGTATGTGTATCCGTATTCGTATCCGAATGAGTGATTCCATTTGTACGTAGTGCGTGTACGTATCCGAAAGCAGTGAATTTATTCAATTCTAGGACAATCATGCCTTTCACATTCCAGAGCGCTTACTATGAATTTAACTTTTATTTTGTAACAAATTTGGTCCATTTGTGGGAAGCCCATGAGTGACGCAATAATAACGTCATTTACAAGGAATCCCACATCCAAATGCTGTCACTACATGTAGCGATCGGATTCGGATACGGGCAGGTTTCACATATGCATACGGACATGGAATAGCCCTATCTATTTGTAATTGTAGCGAAAAAAATTCTGATGCGCATAGCATACGGATACGGATACATGTTAATGGAATCCTAGCTTAAGGCTCAATATTGACACAGACATTATAAAAGTTGCAGAACTATGCAGAACTAGAAATTATTCATATCCCTGAGGCTAATAGAAATTTAACAGTGCTATTGTACTATTTCTGACTTGACCTGCACTGTGGCGTAATTAACAATATGTCGCATATAACCATTACATAGTCCATCCCAACTGTTAACCCAAATTTTACACAGCAAACATCTGTCACATATATGATAGACAAGCATGCATTGGCATCGACAATAGAGGCATCCAATCTCTCACTCAAGTGTCTGCTAATGTCAAACAATCAATTGTGTGACTAAATTAGATGTAGGCACGCTGAAACTAGAAACGTCTGTTATGAAAGTGTCTGAATTGTATGGCTTTTGGTATTTTGAAACTAATTAGGCTTGGAGCTGTTTTTTGTCATAGACAGCAACAGCTCCTTGTAAAATTAGTTTAACCCTTTAATGGTCAAGCCAGCAAAAACCGTCTTGAGGAATGTTGATTTGCAGGCCCAGATAAAACTATCTTTGAAAATTTATCACTGGAATGACTGGCTCGATAATCAGGCCAGTCATTCCAGTGATAAATTTTTTTAGATTTGCCTTATCTTGGCTTGCAAATAGACACACACTGGGGAAAGCTTTCAATTTTTGTGAAAAATCTTGACCATTAAATGGTTACAGATTCAACAGTTTGCGCGTCAAAGATTCAACAGTTTACTTGTATAGTTACCTTGAAATTTAGATTCTGTGAATTCATTGGTTTCAAGGTTTCAAATCGATTAAAAAGTGGGTGTAGCTAAAATTGTTGCGCATAGCTAGAAATGTGTCCCTCCATTTGTACTAATATACATCCACCCTGCAGAAATGACAAATCTCTGCTGAGTGGATGTTTATAGTGCAAATGGAGGGACATATCTTTAGCCATGTCCTCCTCCCATTTCCGTAGCACTCTGCATTCTGAGTTTATCGAGTTCTCAAGACACATTGCAAAAAATGCATGTAGAGTCCCAATGCATATGTAGCAGTCCTGGTTCCAATTATGTAATTGAGGATTGCAAAAGTATTTCATCAGCAGTCCCTCTGGCCTCTGCACTTCAGGACTTCAAAGTGACTTCAAGCGTTATGTGATGGATTTGCAGTCCATGGTTGTCTACCTCAGCTGGAGTCCTGTTAAAGTTCCGCTAAGCTGAAGCCTCTTTGACGTGTTTGAGATGATTCTCAACTTGAGTCTGTGTAATTCCCGTCAGCTGTAGACCCTTTCAAATGTCTTTCAACTGGAATCCCTTTGAAGTCCTGTCTGCTTGCATCCATTTGCTGTTATTTTGAAAATTGTACAATGTTCTTAGAAGTGTCTATGATGTCCCTTGGTATCACTGACAACGTCTCATGCCTCAAAAAGCCATTTGAAATCTGGACTCTATTTTGCAAGTTGGATATTCACTAAGCTAAGATTTCAATTTTCTTGATAAATCTTGACAATTAAAAATATAGGAACTGAATGATACAAGCTTAAAATATTGTAGTATAAAGTTAATTGAAGAATCTAGTCTCTAAGTCAATCGTGATATCATAATCAACTACGTCACATGTAGGCTGACGTCATAATTAGGTATGGCATGAATGACACGATTTTAATAGTCCGTTATAAATGCTTAATCCTGTGTGAAATAAATTTCAAGTTAACTTGGATTAGCTTGGATTTTCTTGAATATCCAAGCTATTGGAAAATTATTCAACCCATACCAGCTTGGATTTCCTTGAATTAGATTGGACTTTATTTAGTTGCTTGAACTTCTTGAAAATCCCCCTCTCAGAATTCAAGCTAGCTGGGATTTTCTAGGACTTTTTGTATATCATCATGAAAAAGTGCAAGCTTCTTGGATTTGCTTGGACCTTTCTGATTTGACAGAATTCAAGCTAACTTGGGTTTTCTAGGACTTTATTTTGTCAGACATAAAAAAATTCAAGCTACTTGGATATCCTTGAATTTGTAGACTCATTTACGCTACCTTGGATTATCTTGAAATAGCTTGCACTAAGGCAAGAGCAGGTTCTGTAGTCATGTAGAGGTGACCTTGACTTGGTAAATTGGTGGGAAATTTAAAAAGTCTTTGTAACAAAGCAAACAGTACATTCAATGCATTGATCATTACCAGCTATGGACATATAGCATATGATAGTGTGGAAACATTAACAGTACTGTTAGATAGAAAGTTTAGCATCAGTAACCT
This sequence comes from Chaetoderma sp. LZ-2023a, assembly GCA_034401795.1. Classification (NCBI taxonomy): domain Eukaryota; kingdom Metazoa; phylum Mollusca; class Caudofoveata; order Chaetodermatida; family Chaetodermatidae; genus Chaetoderma; species Chaetoderma sp. LZ-2023a. Next base: position 60,192,656 of record CM067362.1, on the reverse strand, counting down.
TAAATGGAAACAGAACTGTATTTTGAGGTACAGTATGTATTCTATAGATTTCCAGAGATTTATTCAGAATTACCTGTTTTGGTAAAGCTTTTTCAGTTCTATGTAATTAATGCAGTGATGATGACTCTAAATAATATGGTACATTAACAATCTATGTCTATAAGAATAACAGACACATCAGTCAGAAACTCATACATTGTAATGTCTGGCTGAACTTGTACTTGTTATTGAGTAACTCAACTCCCATGAAGGTGATTTTGGTTTTTAAGCATATGTATTTATATATAATCTCTGTGTGGCAGCATTTATGTGTATGTGCATACATTTTATGTTAATGGCTAACCTATTTCAAAAGCTAGGATTAGCTGGGATTTTCTTGAAGTTCTAGATAGCTGGGACTTTCTGGAATAAAATCCAAGCTAGGTGGGATTTTCTTGAACGTTCAAGCAGGCTTGGATTTTCTTGAACGTGCAAGCTAGCTTGGATTTTCTTGAATGTTCAAGCTAGCTGGAATATTCTTGGATTTTAAGTGGCCAATACCAGCAAGCTAGCTTGGATTATCTTGAATGTTCAAGTTAGCTCGGATTTACTTGAATGTTCAAGCTATCTGGAATTTTCTTGGATTTTACTTCAACTAGGCCTTGCTTGGATTTTCTTGAATTATCTTGAATTTTAATTGGCCAATACCAGCAAGCTAAGCCAAGCTTTTCCAAGTTATTAAAAGCTTGGACTAGCTGAGATAAGCTGGTTTATTCAAGGTCCACAGAACTTGGATATTCATGAATATCCATGCTTTTTTTGGCCTGGGCTAGTCCGTCATCAATTAAGCGTTCGTGATGAACTTATCTACATCATTCATGACATCATTGGTAACGATGTCATCCTACACATCACGTAATTGATTATGACATCATATGATTGATGGGTAAACTTGAATCCTCCATTCCAGCATTAATTCAATGTTTCATTACATTTCATATCTTTTCAGCGAATTTGCCAAAGAACGAGAAAAAGTAGAAAATCGCCGAGCGTTTCTAAAACTTCGACGAAAACAACAAATTGACCGAGAGCTGACAGGTTATTTAGAATGGATATGCAAAGCTGAGGAGGTGATACTCCATGAAGAGAGAACAACGGATGAAGAGAAGATGAAAATAATAGAAGGTTTGTCATGTCTTATTTCAATGCTTGTGTACCATCGTGAATTACTTGATGGTCAATACATAATGCACATGCTTCAACCATTTAGTGGTCAACCTGGCCAAAATACGCCTTTGCAGTGATCTTGATGATTGTCGATTTGCAGGGCAAGAGAAGACTATTCTTGAAAATTGACCACTGAAATGACTGGCTCGATAACCGAGCCAGTCATTTCAGTGGTCAATTTTCAAAAATTGTCTTGTCCTGTAAATGAACATTCAATGTGCAAATATTTTTATATTCTTGATGAAATTTAACCGTTAAAGTCTTAATGGATAAAATTGGTCAATATTTATAAACAATTGTACTTGATCATGTCCTTTTGAATGTATTGTCTAACTAATTAATGGTCACACCTCCCAAATCCGGCCTCTACATTGGTCTTGAGAAATGTCCATTTGCACGCTCAGAGAATGCTATTTTTTTTAATGTTTACAACCAAAATAACTGGATCGTTAAATGAGACGTCCAGTTGTAAATTTTCAAAAAATACTCTTGTCTTGCTATGCAAATATATATTTAAACTAGGCAGAAATTTGAATATTCTTGCATTTTATCGCAGGAATGACTCAGTTGGCTTTATTATCCCCGTTATCTATATAGAGATCGCCATTTCAGTTAAATTAGTGCAAGTCTTCTGTTGGGCAGTTCTCAAGGTCACTGTAGATACCATTTTTGACCAATTGACCACTAATGGGTTTAAGCCCTTAGCCCTCAAATTTGTTCAAGAAAATTTTAATTTTCTCAGAGAAAATGTCCATCTGGAATGACAGGCTCGGTTATCGAGCCAGTCATTCCAGTGGTAAATTAAAAAAAATAGTCTTCTTGATCTGCAAATGGACATTTCCCAAGACCACTGTTGAAGCCGTAAGAAAATTGAAATTCCTGTCTAGAGAATCTAGTGCCTGGCCCATTTTTCGTCTTCCCATGTGACCAAATTTCACCTCGACTGGCAATTTGTATAAAAAGTGGGATAACAAAAGGTATTGGGGAATATGACTGAATATGGAACTGACAATTGTTCAAACACGTCTTTGCCAAAATCTTTTAAATGATATCCCTCCCCCACCCACCGCCACCCCACCCACCCCAACAAAAAGTTTCTGAAAGCTTTTCTTAGTAACTGTTGTTGAATTAGATGCTGATGTTTGTTTTTCAGCTCGTCGTCGTGTAGCCGCTAGAAAGGTGAAGATGATTCGGGATGGTAAAGCGACTGATGATGACGAGGAGGAAGATGCTTTTGCTGATATATCATTAGGCAAAGGTGAGTCCTCAGCATTGCTTGGATGCGTGCACTTCTGTGTGCGTATGTGTGTTATACATGTTTTGAAAAAGCGCCGTGGATATCACAATCACCTCTATCTGTCTATTTGTCTGTCCGCCAATCTGTCTGTCCATCTGGCTATCACTTCCAAAATGGTTTGGTGAAATGTAGCCAATTTTGTTTTGTGATTTAGCCATATGATTGCGGATTGCGAGATGACATTTACATTAGGCTCCACTACGGGGTGGGAGTGGGCGGGTGGTGGTGGTGGAGGGTTTTGGCAGAGTTCAATCAAATTTGGTATGAGCGTTACTCTACTTCTAATTGCGGATTGTGAGACACCATTTACATTTAGCTTCCCTCCAAGGGGGAGTTGGGCAGAACATCGAAGTTGACAGAATTCATTCAACCAAAATTATTACGTGACTTGCCTAGTATATGATTTCAGAATGTTTACATTACGCTCTGCCACAGTGGGGTGAGGGGTGGGCTGGGGTATAGTGTCATAATTGTCAAAAGCAGGGCACCTTTTTTACCTTTAAATAAGCAACTACTGACTTTCTAAAATCAGAGACGTCTTTTTTGATGGCATATTATTTTATATGTTTCAGGAAATGTATTTTCTCGAAGTTTTAAAAATAGAAAATCTCACGGCAAATGTGCCGCATTTTGGCGTGCTGAAAAGCGATGTCGGTAAGTGTAGCTACATGTTGTATGTTGATATATGTATCATCACTGCGATAAACTCATTAGATTGGTGAATTGTGAGTTAATGCCTCTATGAGGATATAATTGTGAAAAGTGGCCACTGGCCACATGTGCACCAAGACGGACGCTGGAGGAAACCACAATGGATGATTCCAGTTAATCCATCTATCATATGATGTCATAATTACCTACGTGACGTGTACGATGACGTTATAATCAATTACGCCATGAATGACATAGATAAGTTTGTCATAAATGTTTAATTGATAACGGACTAAGCATTATTGTACTAATTGTATATCTTTACTTTTTAATAATTATTCTGTTGAATATTTTGAAACTAATTTAACTGGTCGCTATTGCTGCCATCGGCAAAAATATTCAACAGCTTACCTGTATTGTTTTCGGGAAATCGAGATTCAGACTATCAGAGAGTGCAAGGATCGATTAATCCCAACACGGGCAAAGCGTGGGTGGAGCTTAGCTCCAGATGAGCATGGTATGCCTAAAGCTGGATTCCTCAATTGTGAAAAGTGGACACATGTGCATCCAGCTGGATGTTGGATGAAACCACAGTTACTAAAGAATGCTGGTCAATAGTGACCGCTTCGTGATGTTGGATTCGTTTGAGTGTAGCTTTGATGACCATTCACTGACTACATCACTCGGGTCGGTTCTGGTGACACATGCTGGCAGTAATGGAGGGATCTGATCCATCACTCACATATATGACGCTGTATATAATGCAACAGCTCCCAGTCAAATTAGTTTCCCAATATACAACAGCTGACCCATTTAATTACCTTGAAATTGGGATTCTGGGAATTCCGGGTTCGCAGAGAATAAATCAATTTCAGTATGTATACAAAGTGGGAGGAGCTTAGCTAGAAATGGGTGGAGCATAGTTATAAGTGGATCCCTCTAGTGTGTCTCGGGGATTAGTTTACATGTATATTGTTGTAATGGACCATTCCAGTTTTAGCTATGCCCAGCCTATCTATATAAGTTCCACCCACCCCTCGCTCGTGTTGGGAATGGTCGGTCCCTGAATTCCCTGACTATTAATTTCTGCAAAACTACAGGTAAGCTGTTGAATATTTTGAAACTAATTTGACTGGTTGCTGTTGCTGCCTATGGCAGCAGCAGCACCCAGTCAAATTAGTTTCAAAATATTCTACACACTGTTTATTAAATTATAGTGAAGACATACAATTCATACATCCTGACGGACTATTCAGCGTTTAAGACAGACTAAATCGAGTCAATCATGCTGTTATTGATTATGATGTCATCCTACACGTCACGTAGTTCATTATGACATCATATGATGGATGGATAAATTTGGAAGATCCATGAATGTGTCTGTCGGGATTAAATACTTCATCTACTTTATCGTTACCTGTTTCTGTTTTTCAGTTTTTTAGTGCGACGTCTAGTCAAAAGCCAAGCATTCTATTGGACTGTGATAGCACTGGTGTTCCTAAACACAATCTCTGTAGCGTGTGAACACTACAACCAGCCGGAATGGCTAGGCAGCTTCCTATGTGAGTACGCAAAATAACAACTACAGCTTTTAGCAATATTGGTTTTTAAATTAATGTCCGTCGTCGAATAATGGCCACATTATGCAACTGGTGTCACAATCAATCAAATGTCATGATCAAATTGTGTCATTTTAATCCTTGAACTTGTTCAAGAAATTTCAATTTTTTAGTGAAAAATGCCCATTTGCAAACCAAGAGACTAATTTTGAAAATTTAACATGGACAAAAATAGTCTCCGTTTGGTATGCAAATGGACATTTTTCAAGACCACTGCGGAAGCCATTTTTGGCTGGCTTGGGTGTTAAAGAGTTAATTGTCACGCCAGACAAAAATGATTCCTACAGTTAGCTTGAAGAATGGACATTTGCCGATCAAGAGAAGAATATTTTTGTTATTTTACAACTGGAATGCCTGGCTCGATTACGGAGCAAGTCATTCCAGCGGTAAATTGTCCAAAATAGTCTTCTATTGGCCTGTCAATGGACATTCAATAAGACAATGTTCAGATTTCTTTGAGCATTAACTCTGGATATGCTGAATATTTTGAAAATAATTTGACTGAAAATTGTTGGTGGCTGAGTACATACTATAAAGCCAACAATCATATCTAAATTTGATATCTGTATGTCACCCCGCCAACTGACGATGCCTAGCGTAGTCTCAAAATATGAGATATGGACATAAAAGTTGGTTAAAATCTTCAACTATTACTAAAATTCTTTAACTTTTTGCTGCTTCATCGCTTTGCTCCATCAAAACTGCGACAAGTGACATCTGAGATTGTAACATTTCTAGATCGTATTGTCAGTTAAAGTGATATTAGCTTTTTGACGGATAGAATCAACTAATTATGTTGTTGTGTTGACAACTTTAAAGCTGGTGATGATGTAATGATGGTGATGATGATTATGATGTAGATAGTGACTACAATGGTGGGTGTTGTGGTAGTGATAATGACATTGATGATGGTGGTGATTACAATGATGATGATGAGAAAGATGATAGTTAATAAAAATGATGGTGACACCGCATGATGAATATTATAAGGACAAACTTGAAAAATCCCTTGAATTTTGGCATCAGCCTTGAAACGTTGAGTTTGAAATTTGTCTTGAAAAGTACTGGAATTTCACCCATCCGCCTTAAAAAGCCCTTGAAAATCAACATTTCCTCCCATGTGATTTTTACTGTCTGCAAAACGTTCACGTACTGATGTAAACAAAGATTTAAGAAAATTTGATTGGCAATTTGACTAGCAAAATCCATCTGGAACCAAGTAAGTTCCAAAATTCAAACTAATTTTAAAGGTTCTGAAGGTAAGCTGTATGAAATTTTGTGTCAGTGTCATACCCTCACTTCATCCAGGATCCTGGTTATGAGCCATTGAGAAATCAACTTTTTTAGTCTTGGAAGTCCTTGAATAAGAAAACCTGCCAGGTGTATGAACCCTGTTATCCACAATGATGAATATAACAATAATGATGAGAATGATCACAATGACATCAAGAATGATGAGAATAATCATGTTAACTTCACCCTTTCACTGATAAATTTCCAGTATCTCAATTACGAGGCCAACATACAGGAAAGCTGTTGGACATTTTGAGATTAAAATAGGCATCAATGCCTTCCATTCATGTTAATCTCAAAATATTTAACAGAATATACATTTGTAAAGAATGTATTTTATCGGGAATTTGTCATTGAAAGGATTAAGTGATAATTTATAAATTTCCGTGTTTTTTTCTGTTTGTTTTTCAGATGTAACAGAGTTTATGTTTCTAGGTCTATTTCTCTCCGAGATGCTCATTAAGATGTATGGCCTCGGAGCAAGGTTATACTTTCAGTCGTCTTTCAACATATTCGACTGCGTTGTAAGTATGATATTGGCTTTAGCCCTGTTAATGTTCAAGTCAGCCAAAACTGGCCTCTCCAGTGATCTTTAGGAATGTCCATTTGCTGGCCAAGAGAAGAGTATTTTTTAAAATGTATTACTAGAATGACTGGCTCAGTTACCGAGCCAGTCATTCCAGCAGTAAATTTTCAAGAATGGTCCTCTTGGCCTGTAAATGGACATGCAATAAACAATTATAAAGGTTAATGTCTTTGCATGAGTCCTTAGCGGAGATTCCATATGACAGATATCTCTGGCTGTAGGCACAAAGTTATTCCCCTTGATTTCTTAAAAAATCATAAAATTTTTGTTTTCTGGTAAATAACCGTGTACCCTCAATGGATTGAGTTCAGACTTTAGAAATACATGTGTGAAACATTGACTAGGATTGCATATCGCCATAATTCGACTGTGATCGCTGGAGTTAGTTATCCCTTTGATTTCTTGAAAAATTGTTAAATATTTGGATTCCAGAAATCAGGTATTTACGAGAAAGCACCTGAGTTTGTGGACATATGAGCAATACTGGTCTTTTATTAACTCTATGCCTGACTGAGCGCTGCCAGCTACCAGGCAATGCTTTCAATGGGCTATTACTCTGGACCTACTGAATATTTTGAAAACAATTTGACAGAAAGTTGTTGGTGGCTTAGCCATCAACAGCTTTCAGTCAAATTGTTTTCAAAATATGCAGCGTATCCAGAGTTAAATCCCAAGGAAAATGTAATCTGCGGAAATTCAGCAGGCAGACAGTTAATACTCAAGTTAATGGCGACCACAAATTGTGATTAGTAATGACCATTAAAGATTTAAGTGACCATCTGTAAATAGAGTAACCATTTGTTTTTGTGTTCTATATACTTGTGTTCACTTATATGGTTTACTGTGTGTAAAATTCAGACTTGACTCTTTCCATTCACTCTATGCATAATAATAATAATAATTTCTTATAGTGAAACAGTTCTATTAACTCGTTAATGATCAAGCCGGCTAAAGCTAGCCTCTGCAGTGATCTTGAGGAACGTCCATTTGCAGACCATGGCCAAGAGAAGACTATTTTTGAAAATTTACCACTGGAATGCCTGGCTCGATAGTGGAGCCAGTCATTCCAGTGGTAGGTTTTCCAAAATAGTCCTCTCTTGGCCCGCAAATGGACATTCAATAAACAAATATTTTTATTTTCTCGACCAAATTTGACCTTTAAAGGGTTAACATTGATATATCACTGTACTATTGAGACCCCCTCCCCCCCCCCCCCCCCGCCCCTCTATATCATGTATGTTTTGAAAATGATGCTATCTTTGGCAGCAACTAGTTTTAAGATGAGTAATGTTTCTTCTATATGATCATGTAGATCACAGACAGTGTGTTAACCCTTTACACTCATCAAAATGGCTTCTGCAGTGGTCTTGAGAAATGTACATTTGCAGACCAATAGAAGACTTAAATTTACCACTGGAACGACTGGCTCGATAATCTAGCCAGGGGTCCAGCGGTAGATTTACAAAAATAGTTATCTCATAGTCTGCAAATGAACATTTTCTATGAGAAAATTGAAATTTTCTTGACACAGTTTGAGGGTTAAATGGTTAACCGTACCCCTGTCTCTTGTATTACAGGTTATTGTAGGTAGTATATTTGAAGTGATCTGGTCCGAATTCCGTGGCGGATCATTTGGTATTAGCGTCCTACGTGCACTTCGATTACTCAGGATATTCAAAGTGACCAGGTGAGTGGCAATAAGCCATCTTTAATTCATTTAAATTGTCAAAATTCCTCAGGAATATTTTCATTTTCTCAAAGCAAATGTCCAGTTGCTGACTGATAGAAAATTAGTTTTGGAAATTTACCACTGGTGGTAAATTTGATAAAGTAATCATGGTCGGTAAATGAATATTTATCAAGGCACTACAGCAGCAGTATTTTGACCATTCAAGTGTTAATATTTAATATTAACCCTTGCATACCGGCCTATGTAGTGGTTTTGAGGAATTGTCCATTTGTAGGTCAAGAGAAGACATCATTTCCCACTGGAATGACTGGCTCGATAAACGAGCCAGTCACTTCAGTTGTAAATTTAAAAAAATAGTCTCCTCTTGTCCTCGAAATGGACATTCAATATGCAGATTTCTTTTTTCTTAGCATTATTTAGACATTAAAGGGTTAACTTGAAGTAACACTTTCTCAGGTGTGAGAGGTTTTCAGATGTGTTTTAGATAATCAGGTATCATAGTTGGGAAGTGATGAAGACACAGGGTTCTTACAAATTTGAAAAGTAGTTGAACTTTGACACCAGTCCTTTGAAAGTGCTTGAATTTGGAATTTACCTTTTAAAATTACATGAACAAAGCAGCTAAAGGCATTGAAAAGTACTTGAAAATGTGCTTTTCTCAATGTAGGCAGAAGTTGGATACAATACAAGCTTACTAAGACTGCTTCTCTGAGCATCGAATTTGCAAAGATTTCCTACAGCAAACCCCCAGACATTTATTTTATAATCAATAGTTGTAGAGTTGGGCATACATATATACAGTAAAGCGCGAAAATAACTTATAATGTTTCCAAAACAAAATGAAGCGTGCTGTTGATTATATTGGAGTTAATTTGATTGGAAAACAAACAAAAATATTTCTTACATCGTGTTCAAAATTGTACTAACTAATGAGTTCGGTTTTGTTCTGGAAACACTGTGTCAATGGACCTTTCCCGTTTTAGCTATGTCCCGCCTATCTCTAGCTATGCTCCACCCACATCTCGATCATGTTGGGATCGATTGATCCCCGAATGCCATGACTATCAATTTCAAGAAAACTATACGGGTAAGCTGTTAAATATTTTGAAACTAATTTGACTGGGCGCTGTTGCTGCCTATAGCAGTAACAGCGTCCAGTTAAATTAGTTTCAAAATATTCAACGGAATGTTTGTTAAATGGTAAAGACATACGATTCTTACAACGTGTCGGACTATTAAGCACTAAAGACGGACTATTTCAAATCATTCATGATGTTATGTTTATGATCTTTTATTGCGACTACATGAATAATAATAATAATAATAATAATAATAATAGTAACTGAAATTTAATTATCTACCGCCGATGCTGTACATAATATATTTCCCTCATATGCTATTGTAAGTAGCATGAGCGAATAAAGAAAACTTAAACTGAAACTGATGTCAGCATACACATCACGTATTTGATTATGACGCCATATGATTGACTGAGAAAATGGATTCACGAATTAATTTAATAAATCTGCTGTGTTACTTTTAACTGTATCACTGCTGCAAGTCACCAGAAATTAGTTTCAATAGGCAAATAACTCTTGAGCTACTGAATATTCTGAAAACAATTGGACTGAAAGTTGTTGGTAGTTTTAGCCACCAGAAACATTCAGTCAAATTGTTTTCAAAATATACAGCATATCCAGAGTTAAACCCCATGGAAAATATACTGTGCAGAAATTTCGGCAGCCAGGTAGTTATGACGCTACTTACATTTTGCTCACGGTGTCAGATTTAAAAAAGCAATAATATTGCATTGTATTTTTTCAGGTACTGGTCGTCACTGCGTAATTTGGTGATCTCATTGTTACACAGTATGCGTTCCATCATCAGTTTGCTTTTCCTGCTATTTTTATTCATCCTTATCTTCGCACTTCTCGGCATGCAACTATTCGGAGGAAAGTAAGTATGAAGTTAGGCGTGTGAGATTACTGTCTTGAGTGATCACGATCGGTTATTTAAGAATAATCGTGATTACTCGATTAATCAGCTTGGGTACAAATTACCCAGACATAACAACAAAGGCATATCAATGACGAAAGCTGCATTGGTGTTTTGAAATGCTCATTTGCAGATCAAGAGAAGACTATTTTTGAAATTGTGTCACTGGAATGCTTGGCTCGATGATCGAGCCAGTCATTCCAATGATACATTTCCCAAAAAAAAGTCTTCTCTTAGCCTTCAAATGAACATGCATTCTGCGGGGGAAAAATCGCATTAGAGAGCAATTAAAAAATTAGTTTTGAAATATTTCATGCAGTAGAATTATTCATGATTATACGATATTACCATTTAATTTTTAATCATATAAATTCACGATTTAAAAAATAATCTAGATTTTCGATTTAATCACATAATCGTGCAAGCCTAGTATGAATAGGTACTGAGTAGCTTTGACTGAAACTTATCCTTGTTTACTGAAGAACAATGCTAACCACGATCCATGTGAACCAACTATGAATCAGATCAGATCAGGTGACTGGTTTGCGATAGTTAATTGGCTAGTACGAAAATCAAGCATTCGGCTGGCAAATTTTGAAATAGTTAGCAATAGATAGCCGGTAGAACATGCTCAATGTAATACCAATCAAGATTTTTGTAATACATTCCTGAGCTTGTCAAAGACATTGCAATGCAGGCCGTGAAATGAGGAAAATCTAGGTGGTATAATAATAATAATAATAATAAGTCACCGGTATTTTCTTCACCTCTAACCTATTGTTCAGGTACCTGCATGGTTGCAGGGTTATATCTCTAGACCTGCTAATTATTTTGAAATCAATTTGACTGAAAGTTGTTGGTGGCTAAGCTTTCAGTCAAATTGTTTTCAAAATATTCGGCCAGTCAAGGGTTTTATTAAGTGATGGCGCGGTCTGGGCGAGCCAGCGGCAGAGTGGTTTCCAGATGATAACTCTGTTACCGTTAGTCAGATCGCTTTGAAACTTCATAGGTTGGACTAGCTCTGGGGAAGAAACGTATCAAAATGGCCAATGATCTGAAATCCAAAATGGTTTCCGGACAGTAACTCCTTAACTGTTTTTCGGATTGCTTTTAAACTTCATGGTGTAGTTGGACTAGGTCTGGGTAAGAAACCTATTGAAATCGACGATGACCCGAAAGCCAAGATAGCCGCCAGCCACTGGTGGCCATCTTAAAAATTGTTTTCCGAATGATAACTCTGTTACCGTTTATCGGATCACTCTGAAACTTGATAGCATGGTTGGACTAGGTCTGGGGAAGAAACCAATTGAACTTGACAATGATCCGACATCCAAGATTGCCGTCAGCTACCGGCATCCATCTTGGAAATTGGTTTCCTTATCAGATCACTTTGAAAGTTCATACCATGGTTGGACTGGCTCTGGTGAAGAAACTTATCAAAATAGACAATGATCCGTAATCCACGAGCCACCGGAATCTTGAAAATTTGTTTTCGGATTATAACCCTCGTTACCAATTATCGGATTGCTTTGAAGCTTCATAGTGTAGTTGGACTAGGTCTGGGGGAAAATCCTATCAAAATTGACGATGATCCGTACTCCAAGATGGCTTCCAGCTACAGGCTGCCATCTTGAAAATTGCTTTCTTGATGATATCTGCATTACCATTTATCAGATCACTTTGAAACATCTTAGCGTTGTTGGTCTGGGTCTGAGGAAGAAATCTGTATTTTCTGATAGCTCTCATTCATTGATTTTCATCATGGCAGGTATTATGCGCCTTTTGCGAAGCACTTGTTGCCTATTGAGATTATTGTCTGCTGGCTCAAGGCAGCGAGACAGTTAATTTTAGAAATGTATCCATGCAACAATGTTGTATATACTTTAAGGCAGCTTTGCATCTATTGGCATAATTCCTGGTGTATGGTTATATTTTTGTGACTCACATGGTCAGTAAATCCTGACATGGTTCCAGATTTTTGCAGTTTCATGTTACGCTCATGAAAGATTTACTAATGCGGTCATAGGGACCATGAGCCGAGATTATTACTCGGTTCGTCGTTACTGGTTCAAAACTCAAAATCGTCACGCCAAGTCAAATTTTACAACTTATTGGAATGATGAAATACAAGAAATAAGATCAAAATATTGGCTAACACTAATACAGTTTAGAATGTTCATTTTGGTTCAGAGCATTACCACAAAATCGCTGCCATTAAACGTCATCATTTCACATAAAATCTGTTTTGACATTCTGGTTCGTGGTCAATGTTGATGAACAGGAATTTTAATTTTAATTTTTAAATAATCCAATAAGTTAATCAAATAAATTTATATTATCTTTCAGAACAAACTTTGAGGAGGGTAGGCCTGCAGCACATTTTGATACCTTCCCTATTGCACTGCTCACAGTATTTCAGGTAAGTTAGACATGTGCCATTTTAACACTCATATCAGCCAAAAATGGCTTCTGTAGTGGTCTTGGGAAATGACTATTTGCAGACCAAGAGAAGACCTTTTGAAACTTTACCAACTGGCTCGATAACTTTATTAACCGAGCCAGACAGTCCAGCCTGTGCTAAAGTTTAAAAAATAGTCTTCTCTTGGTCTGCAAATGGGCAATTTCTATGAGAAAATCTAAATTTTCTTGAACAAATTCGATGGTTATGGTCAAGATTGATTCAAGAAAATTAATATTTTTACTCAGTGAATGTCGATTTGCAGGCCAAGAGAAGAGTATTTTTGAAAATTTACCACTGGAATTCCAGGGGTAAATTTTCAAAAAATAATGTTCTCTTAGCCTGTAGATGGGCATTACTCAACACCACTATGGAGGCTGGTTTTGTCCAGCTTGACCGTTGCTACTGGAATGACCTTCACAGTAAATATCGCTAGTCATTCCAGGGGTAAATTTTCTAAAATAATCATCTTGTTCTGCAAATGGAAATTTTCTGTGAGAAAATAGAAATTTTCTTGGACAAATTTGAGGTTTAAGAGGTTAGAAGTCATTGCTGAGTCGGTCAAGCAAGGACTTAAAAATAGCCATAACGGCTAGAAGAACTACAAGTCACTTGCACTGTGTTTAAGCGCAGGAGCTTACACTTTGTAGTGTTAGGAATTGGTTCTATTTTTGTGATCGATGATTTGGTATTACATACTAACCGATGACCAATTAATGATTGATCAGAAGTTTCTTTTAACTTTCTACCAATTTTGAATGCAGTAATTATTGCATGTTCGTGAATATTTAACCCTTTCAACCCAAGTCTCGGTATGACAAATTCTTAATAACTTTAGAAATAATCTGTTGAATATTTTGAAACTAATTTGACTGGAAGTTGTTGCTACCTTAACAGGCCTGTGCTGTAATATTCCCAATGGTAACCCATAATACGTTGCCTTATATGTTTTAAGGTGACATATAGTAACATAAACCTTAGAAAGCTCATTGATGTCCATACTAAAATCAACAGATTAAGATAACCCATTTCAGGTCCCCTAAAATAAGTTACGGCAACCACATGGAGAACGTTTTCAACAGGTTACTATAACAACACAAGCCTGCTTAGGCAGCAACAGCATTCAGGCAAAAAAGTTTTAAAATGTTCAACAGGTTATTGATATAGCTGTTTTGAAATTGGCATACTATTTCAATGTTGAGAGGGTTAACGCCTTAGACTAAGGCGTAATACTATGCTGTATAGTTGTAAAGATTAAACTAAAAATTGGTTTGCCAAAATGTATTCGTCTTCTGCAGTTGTTTTCTAACTTTATCAGTCAAGATATATTAATATAGTCAATTTATAAGTAGCCAAAATCGGTTAATGAACGAATATGCTAACCAATCAAACATCGATCACACCATTTAATTGGAGGCTGGAGCAACACTAAAACTTTCACTTTATTTTCACAGATCCTTACTGGAGAGGATTGGAATGAAGTCATGTACATGGGTATTCATTCACTAGGTGGACTTCATAATGGAGGAATGTATTACTGTCTGTATTTCATCGTCTTGGTGCTTTTTGGCAACTGTATCCTTTGTTTGACTATGAGAACTTTAAGTGTGTGTGTTTGTGACATTGCCATTTGCATTGTGAACCATCAATGTTGTCTCTGGCTTGTAGCTGTGCTTCCATGTCCCCTGGCCATTAATATATTGATACTGTCTAGCATGCAGGAGGGAGACTGCCTGTCATGCCTGTTTGTGACGCCACAAGATGGTGGTCTTCTTCTTTTCGTTCGCTGATCCACAGGCCCCTGAATCTTCGTCCATCCATCCCTCCACCACACATCCCCCCTACTATATATAATATACACAAGGTATGAAACCTTCACCCGCGGGCACCACTGTCAGAAAGCTGACTGGCCGGTTTGTAGTGGTTTGTAGTCAGAAACGTGATGTCAGTGGATTTTGACAACAAACCAACCCATCAGCTTCCCGACAATGGTGCCCACAGACGAAGGCTTCACACCCCGTGCACATTTATATATATAGTAGGGGGAACATGTGGCAGAGGGATGGATGGACAACAACTCAAAGGCCTGTGGCTGATCATACCGCCAGTCCTGTAAGTGACTATCGACACGATCATAAGCGTTAAGCGTGTGGATCCATGGTTTATTAGAGTGCGCCGTGCGGCCTGGAACCTCCGTCTTCAGCACTCGAGGTTTCTGTCAGGGTTACCTCACCCGTACCTCCTTTAGTCACCTCGTACGACACCCAGAGGATACGGAAGGTGTATTTTAAGCCCCACCTACAGGGCAAAGTAGCTAGATTACAGGAACACGCCACAACTCCCAGCAGATGGTGGTTATTTAAGGCATTTGGTTATAAGACCACCTGTCTTATCCCTTTAATGCTTATGCCGGCCAAAACTAACCTCTGTTATGGTCTTGTGGAATGTCCGTTTACAATCTAATGCAAGAGAATGCAATTTTTGTAGATTTACCACTGGAATGACTGGCTCGATAACCAAGCCAGTCATTCCCTTGATAAAATTTCAAAAATACACTTCTCTTGGTCTACAAATAGACATTTTTCAAAACAACTACACAAGCAGCTTTTGATCGACTTGAGTTTTAAAGAGTTAATGGTTAAACCAGACATACCTCTACCCGCTTCATGTAGGCCAAGAGAAAATTACCACTAGAGTGGCTAGCTCGATAACCAGTAAATATTTTTCAGATCATCTACTCTTGGCTCGCACAGAATGCATACAATTTGGATCTGCATAGAAAATGTATCGGCTAATATACTGGGTGACGCCTGCTAGTCCTGGTAGACCAATGATTCCTGTTAGTCAATCCATAATTTCCCAGAAGTATAAACAAACATTAATGTCCACTGGAAACCCCATGTTGCTAAGAATAGGAACAATAGATATTTTAATTCTTTTAATTCTTATCAAAAGTTCCCTGAGGCCTGATTTTCAGTAATTAATTTTAGCGTTTCTTTTTTTATGCTTGAGATCCAATTCTCATCAGTTTTCAGGCAACCCATAGATGGTCTCCATTCTTTTTGGTTTCTCATTTCTTCTCAGAAGAGACCTGGCGTGATTCTATTGGTCACTGGAAGTACCAATGAAATTGTGAGACGATAAATGATGCTTTTTAAGAATAGAAAAAACTTTAGAAAAATGAAGCGCAGACGATTTAGACAATAAGATTCAAGGCTGGATAGCTAAGGAAATCTTTAATTTGATTTCTTTTCTTTCGCTGCTTATATATTATGCTTTTTTGTGTAAATAGTGTGTTTTGTAAATGCTGTGTTTTAACCAAATTTATTCTGCATTCCAAGAAAATCTGTTTTAAAGAAGTATCTGTGCATACTTGCATGCGTGTGCATGCGCCAGAATTGGTTTGTTACGTATATAATGTTTGAATCCATATCTTGAAATTAAGATGTTTGAATTTAAGGAAACCAACAATTTCTTCCTAGTATGTAGTCCTTTATCAGTCAAAAATATTACACCTTAACCTCTGACCCGCACAGATACACTGCTGAATGTATTCTTGGCCATCGCCGTCGATAACCTGGCCAATGCTCAGGAGCTTACTGCTGCCGATGAATTACTCGCAGAGGAGAATGCAATGGTGAGGTTTGATTGGTTGATAATCTATTGTGTTTTAACCTGACTGTTGCATCATCAATATTTTAATCATACAAGTTAGGTACACATTTTCTCAATTAGCTGTAACCCTTTAAACATCGGATTTATTCAAGAAAATTTCAATTACCGCATAGAAAATGCAGACCAGGAGAAGATTAAGTTTGAAAATTTACTACTGGAATAACTGGCTCGACCCAGTCATTCCAGTGGTAAAGTTTCAAAAATAATTTCTCAAGTTTATTGCAGAAGCTGTTTTTTTGGTTGATGTGAGTGTTAAAGGCTTAACCCATAGGTGGTAACTGTGTACTAATAGAGGGATATATTCCTAGCTAAGCTCCGCCCATTTCTAGCTAAGCTCCGCCCACATTATACATGTGTTTGAATCACGTTTAATGCTTTGAACACTGAATTCCCAGAATCTAAATTTCAAGGTGACTATGCAAGTAAGATATTGAATATTTTGAAACTAATTTTATGTGGAGGTGTTGCTACCTATGGTAACAGTAGCAATAGCTCCCAGTCAAAGAAGTTTCAAAATATTCAACAGAGTGGTTAATGCATTTTAAGTCCACCAATGATATAGAATTCAAACAATTACTGTCAGTCCTTTGCCACTTTAAGGTTGGACCTATTCCTTTGATGTCGGCTAACAAGTGACGTAATTGATTATGACATCAGAGACTTGAGTAACAGATCAGATCCCCCAATTTGCTGTTTATGTAACTCTGGCCCTCAAGCTGTCCCAGGGCAAGCAGCTTTGCATGATTTTTTGTCTGGAAAATAATTTGGATGACCGCAAGAGCGCATGATTTGTCTTCCAATGCATGCAAATCATCAATCTAGACTATAGCTTGCTTATTACAAATTGCAAAGGCATAAATATTATTCAACGGATTTATTTATAAGCACTAAATATGTTTTGTATTATCGGAATGCATCAGAATATTGAATAGCTAAATCATATGGCTACTCAGACTAATTGATTCACCTTGAATAGGGTTGAAATTGCACGATATTAAACCAAGACGTGTAACATTTATATATTGATATAAACAGGGCATAATTTAGAATTTAATATTTGCATAGCATGAATTGATATGCAAATTATAAATTGCATAGTTGTCTGCAAAAATGTATAGCAATTAACTCTTTCACGGATAAATTCCCTGTATCTCAATCTCAGAGCAAACAAACAGGAAAAGCTGTTGAATAGGTAGCAATGGCTTCCTGTCATATTAATTTCAAAATATTCATCAGAATATGCTATACATTGTTGTTAAATGGGTTAATGATAGAATTTTGAAAATCAATGCTAAATTGCAATCGCATAAAAATTTTGTATAGCAGATACAACTACGCATGATGCAGAATGTATAGCAGTGGCCTAAATATGTGTAGCAAATTGAGATATCTGATTAAAAACGTGTAACATTTATATATTGATATAAATATAAATAGATATTGCTAAAACAAAAATTGGATACATGGGTGAAAAAAGTCAGAATAATGACACGATGTCCGGAAATCTGGAGGCCTGTTTAACTGTTAAATAAATTTGGGCACAGGGTTCACCCTGCTGTCCACTCCTCTAAACAGTCCCTCGGTCTTTTCAGTCTACAGTCATTAATCGATTAATACGGTTATTATAGAGGACAGAGTTACAGAAAACTCAGCAGAGTTCCGCGCAAAATTGGTAGAATGACGAAAAAGGAGAAATGAAAATTATTCTTTTTTATCATCCAATAACCGTTGAAACTAAAACCAGACCAATTTAATCCTTTGTTTAAATTAGTTTGTCCATATTTGAGGAGAAAATGATGCTGGCATTTGAAGGTATTTAATTGCAAACAGGATTAAATTGGCCTCGTTTAAGCTTAAACGATTATTGACCCTTAAAAAAAGAATACTTTATGCATGAGGTTTTCATGCAATGTTTATTAATTATTAAACTACTTTGTCTGGTAAGTATTAAATAAACATTTGATAAAAAATGTATTTGAAATGACTGTGTTGTGATGCATATGTTTTAATAATGTGCATGTTTGTATTTGAAATGTAAAAAAGCTGTATGGATTGTAAGAGGTAGCTCTTTATTTGTCTGACTTTCTGCAAGCCACCAGACAATAATTTCAATGGGCAATAACACTGGACATGCTGAATATCTTGAAAACAATTTGACTGAAAGTTGTGCGTGGCTTAGCCACCAACAGCTTTCAGTCAAATTGCTTTCAATATATTCAACATATCCAGAGTTAAACCCCATAGCAAATGTAGTCTGCAGAAATTCAACAGGAAGACAGTTAACTCTCCGACTGCTGAAAACCACCAGGCAGTAATTTCAATGGCCGATAACTCTTGGCATGTTGAATATTTCGAAAACAATTTGACTTAGTTGTTGGTGACATAGCCACCAACAACATTCAGTCAAATTGTTTTCAAAATTTTCAACATATCCAGAGGTAAACCCCATAGAAAATGTAGTCTGCAGAAATTCAGCAGGCAGACAGTTAACTCTCAGACTGCTTCAAATTACCAGACAATAATTTCAATTGGCGGTAACTCTTGACATGTTGAATATTTTGAAAACAATTTGACTGAAACTTTCAATCAAATTGTTTTCAAAATATTCTACATATCCAGAGTTAAACCCCTAAGGAAATGAAGTCTGCAGAATTTCAGCAGGCAAACGGTTACTGTACAGATATCGTTCAAGCTATAGTTATATGCCACTTTCAGCATATGGAAGAGATTCGGCAGGATTTAGCGGACAGATTTACATCATCACCCACTCCGTCGCAGGTGTTTTTCCCAGCTATCACTAATTCTTCCTTTCTGCTCACCGTCACAGCATGAGGGATTTTTAAAAGACACTTAAAAAAATCTACTGATAATCACATTTCCAAATTGCTTATTAATTAATCCTTCTACTGCTGAGTCTGGAAATTACATATTGTACAATTTGCTGATGTGCTTGTCATGAGGAATCGGCGGCTACTGGAGACCGATGCTTATTTTGAAAACATTTGCCAGAGAAACAATGCTCAGCAACAGTATTTTCAAAATAAGCAATGTTTACATTCATCTTTATGGTAAAGCTGTCTGTAAACTCTTCTGCGGTTATCCTGAAAAATGTTTGATTTGTCAGTCAACCGAAGCCGATTTTTGAAAATTTACCACTAAAATGACTGTTTCGATTATCAAACCAGCCATTTCAATGGTAAAATTACAAAAATAGTCTTCTCTTGGTCGACAAATTCCACTGCAGAAGACAATTTGAACGGCTGCCATTAAACAGTCACAAATTAACCCGTCTTGTGTCACTAGCGCCTCAAAGCGCTCAAATACTACTTGATATATCAATTAATCATTTTGATGGTCAATATTTTTCAAGATATTTTAATTTTAGAAGACTATTTTTGTAAATTTATCACTGAATTTTTTTGCGCTGGCTTGACCATTAAAGGGGTAATGGTAAAGAAAATTACACTTTTTACTTAGCCAGTGTCTATCTGCAGGCCACAAGATTATTTTTGAAAATTTACCACTAGAATGACTAGCTCGGTTATCGAGCCAGTCATCTGGCTCGGTTATCGAGCCAGTCATTCTAATGGTAAATATTAAAAAATCCTTCTCTAGGCGTTTCAAATAGCCATGTCTGAAGACCACTGCAAAGTTGTTTTTTGGTCAGTTTGACCATTAAAGGGTTAAGTTGACACAAGAGGGTTGAAAAATCATAGTTTAGTCTCTAAGCAGTAAGTGGATTAATTACCCCACCTGTATTATGGGGATCAAGATTTGCTTAGCTTTGTCACATCACATTATTATTTTCACTGACTTTTACTCTCAATATTATCAGCTAGCTTCAATTGTGTTGGAAATTAGAGCAGAGCCGACGCTGTGTGCATACACCTACTCATATTTAATATATGCTTAATATTGGGGGGGATTGTTTTAAATTGTATTTTATTAATTAATTTTGTTCTCTAAAATTTATGTTATGATTTGAATATTTTTATAAAAATTCTTTCTATGCGTACTTTACGCATTAATTCACAGTTTTGTGATTGCTATGCATCTTATTGAAACTTGAAGCGTTTAATAAAATTTAAATACAATATTTTTTTTCATGAACATTTTAATCGTAAAACTGTGTTCTTGAGAAATGTCTATTTGCGGTCCAAAAAAAGATTATTTTAGAAAATTTATCACTGAAATGACTGGCTCAATAATCGAGCCAGTCATTCCAGTGGTATATTTTCAAAAACACTCTTCTATTGATCTGCAAATGGACATGTTCTATGAGAAACTTTATATTTTCTTAACAAAATTTTACCATGACATGGTCTAAAATAGGGCAGCAAGCACATACAGAATTCACATTGGCATGGAGTAATTTTTAATAAATTAGTTAAAATGCATGGAAATTCATGCATTACTTGGAAATATCCAACATTTTTATTTTAAGATTGTCCTGAACCTGACTGACTTTATAATAATTGTTTCATATTCTTGCTGCAATACAAAAAAAAATTTATTTGCCGTGTCTTGATGCTTTATTTATAGAAAGATCCTAGGTCTTGGTTAGAATCAACAATCAATTTGATTTAACCTTTTATCGCTTTAATTTGTTCAAGAACATTAAAATTTCCTCGTAGAAAACATCCATTTGCAGACCAAGAGGAGACTATTTTTGAAAATTGACCACTGGAATGACTGGTTCGGTTAAATTTTCAAAAATAGGGCTTCTTGGTCTGCAAATGGATGTTTCTCAAGACCACTGGCTGATATGAGTGTTAAAGCGTATTCACACTAAAATGCTTGAAAATAAAATTGTTAAAATTATCTACTTTTAGAGGCTTAAATGGTGTGCCTAAATGTAATGAAATGAAATAAATCTTGACATTTGATGGTTTCATTTTATATAAATTAAGATAAATTTTTTTAGTTGCGAAGGTGAATTAGGGACTTGTGTCTCTAATTCAATTTCACAAGTTAAAAAATTCTATTAATTTGTACGTACGGAAATCATCATATGTTAAGATTTATTTCGCTTCATTACATCTAGGCACACAATTTAAGCCTCTTAAAGTATATAATTTTAACAATTTAATTTTCAAACATTTTAGTTCACCTTTAAGGGAATTCACATATTTCTAGCTACCACAATATGTGTCTATTGATTTGTTTTTGATTTGGCCTTTATAGCTTTCTAGCAAATCATATTTATAGTTTGAAAAATCTTGCTTCCAACTGCTTACACTTTCGGTACAAGTTCTGCACGAACCATAATAATTTTTAACCATCTTAGATTTGCTGGAGAGAAGACTGTAGGGATTTGGAGGGTGGGGGGGGGGAAATGATTGGAGGTGAAATGGGGTGTCTTTTCAAGCCCGTAATGCTAACTCAAGTCTTTCATATAGCAGCTCACTTATGAGTAATTAGAGTGCTTAGCCATTTAAATTTCAAATTTGTTAAAGGAAATTTAAATTGTCGCATAGAAAAGTTCCATTTGCAGAATAAGAGGTTATTTTTGAAAATTTACAACTAGAATGGCTCGCTCGATTACCGTACCAGTCATATCAGTTGTAAATTTAAAAACTAGTCTTCTCTTGGTGTTTAAACGGACATTTCTGAAGAGCACAGGTGAGGCCATATTTGGCCAGCTTCGTCATTAACCTTTACACTGATGAATTCCCCATATCTCATTTTCAAGATAATCATACAGGAAACCTCTTCAATATTTTGAAATTAATTTGACTGGAAGCCATTGCTGTCTTAGGCAATTAATTTCAGAATATTCAACAGATTACATTAAATATATCGTAAATAATTAACTTTTTCAGGGATTTGTTAGAGAAAGGCTTAAAGGTTTATTTCACTAACAGTTATATATATATATATATGTTTTAAAGGTGCATATTCACACCAAATTGCTTGAAAATAAAATTGTTGAAATTATATACTTTCAGAAGCTTAAATTGCGTACAATGAAACGAAATAAATCTTAACATATGATGATTTCATTGCATATAAATAAATTTCCTAGGTTTGGTTGTGAATTTGAATTAGGGACTCGTGTCTCTAACTCAATTTGACAACTTAAAAAATTATATTAATTTATACGTAGTGAAATCATCATATGCTAAGATTTATTTCGTTTCATTGCCTCTAGGCACACAATTTAAGCCTCTAAAAGTATTTAATTTTAACAATTTAATTTTGAACCATTCTGCTGTGAATGTGCAGCTTTAATAGAGTGTGTTTCACTGATATTTGCTCATGTTTATAATATACCATGTTGTACGACTGCTTAGAGGTTACATGACTGGTGCTATGTTCACTATATTCATCACGATTTCAGTAAAATATGTTTTGCTTGGGAGGAGAAGACTATCTTTTTTCAAATTTACCGCTGGAATTACCACTCGGTTAAATTTTTAGCTGCGCATAGCAACTCGGTAAACTGCCGTGCTGTGCAAGTGGATTTCCAGACTTTGGCCGTGATCCAGATAAAGGAACCTGGGTCCAGATCAGATCAAATTCTGGATTGGTGGATATCTCAGAAACTACTAGTCATATTTGGCTCAAAATTGAACGCAGAAAAGGGTGTGACGATCCACTGGGATTCCACAACTTTGGGTCTGATCAGAAAAAATCTGACAAATCTGATGAAATCTGGAACCCTCGGCTACCGAGATTCAATCGACCTTGTTAACTATTTCACTGCTGCCAGCCACTAGACAATAATTCCAACGCGTAAAAACTCTTGACTTGTTGAATATTTTGAAACAATTTGACTGAAAGTTGTTGGTGGCTTAGCCACCAACAACATTCAGTCAAATTGTTCTCAAAATATTTAGTAAGTCCAGCGATATAACCCCTGGAATATGTCGTCTGCAGAAATCAGACGGTTAATACATAGTCTTCTGTTAACATGCAAGTAGACATTTCTCAAGGTGTTTTTGGCGGCTTGCCTATTTAACATTTAATGCATAGTTAAAGGTGCATATTCACACAAAAAGATTTATTAAAATTGTATAATTTTAGAGGCTTAAATTGTGTGCCTGGATGTAATGGAACGAAATAAATCTTAGCATATCATGATTTCATTACATATAAATTAAAGTTGTGTAATTGAATTAAAGACACGATTCCCTAATTCAAATTCACAACTAAAAAAATTATATTAATTTATGCGTATTGAAATGATCTGATGCTAAGATTTATTTCATTTCATTATATTAAGGCACACAATTTAAGCATCTAAAAGTATATAATTTTAACAACTTTATTTTCAGGCATTCTGGTGTGAATATTCACCTTTAATAATTAGTTAGTTATAATTAGTTAGCTAGTCAGTATGATTATTAAAGACACACGCATATGATTGCCAGTAATCGTATTTTATAATGTTACCGTTTCGTATCAGTAAAAGTTAGAATGCGGTGAATGTTCTTATTTTTTAGAATGGAAATTTTTTTTATGCCGTTTTAATTTACCCGTTTTAGCTAATTTAATGTAGATATTTTTAAATAATTCTTCCCACATTTAACACTTGCAATTATTATTATTATTATTATTATTATTATTATTATTATTATTATTATTACCTCTGACATGTCTGATTTGCATCCTTGCATTTTTTAAAGAAAATTTTGAATTATGCATCTTAATTATTATATAATAACTCAAACTATTTGAGTTTGTTTAAAACAACTGTTCCTCTTCATTTTTCAGAGGCGAGAACTTGAGAAGTCTTTAGCCTTAGCTAGCATTGAGCCGCCACAAGTGAATATATGCCCGCCGTCACCGCAAACAACAGACGAGGGCCTTAAAACTCCTTCTTATGTGTAGTAAGTCATAAACACGTATCTAGCTGTCTGTCTGCTGAATTTCTGCAGATTACATTTTCCATGTGTCTTAACTCTAGATATGCTGAATATTTTGAAAACAATTTGACTGAAAGTGGTTAGTGGCACCAGTCAAATTTTTTTCTAAATATTCCGCTAAGATACAAATAACTTTCAGTCAAATTGTTTTCAAAATATTAAGCATGTCCCGAATTATTTCTCATGGAAATTATTGCCTAGTGGCTTGCAGCAGTCAGATAGTTAATATTTAAAAAAAGGTCAGATTTTATACCAATTATAAATAAGTTAACATGTTTCCAAAACAAAAAAGAAAATGTTAGTTAGTGCAATTTTGAACACGACAATAAACCTACTGTGGAATATTTTGAACATACTTGAATTAGAAAACATTGCTAACTTATGAACCAAATTCTTCAAATCCAATGTTCAAAACGTTCAACGGTACATTTTATTTTGTTTTAAAAACATGTTACGTTATTTCTAAGCTAAACTGTACAGGTTAATAATGGCGCTACAAAAGCAACTGCTGTTTAGCAACACTTTCGTCAGTGAGCTAAGCTATGGTGAGGACTTGTCATTTGTCTGTCTGGCCATCCATCCATCCATCTCTCCCAGTCATTCCAGTGGTTAATTTTCAAAAATATTGTGCGAGAGCTATATGGCACTCTGTAAGACGTTTGTATATAAAACAAGCCCTTTCCACATTTTGAAAATCTAGATAAATCATGATTATAATCTGTATCTGGATCCAAGATACTAAATGTGGATCACAAGTTATATTTGGATATCCTAGTTTTAATCCTTTAGCCTTTGAATATGCTAAAAGAAAAATTCAATTTTCCCATAGAAAACATCCATTTCCGGACCAAGAGGAGAGTATTTTTGAAAATTTGCCACTGGAATGACTGGCTCGGTTATCAAGCCAGTCATTCCAGTGGTAAATTTTCAAAAATACTCTTCTCTTGGTCTCCAAATGGACATATCGCAAGACCACTGCAGAACCTGTTTTTGGCTGATATGAGTTAAAGGGTTAATGGTCAAATTTGCTCAAGAAAATTTAAAAACTTGCCTATTGAATGTCCATAAATTACAGGCCAAGAGAATACAATGTTTGAACATTTATCACTAGAATGACTGGCTCGGTTATCGAGCCAGTCATTCCAGTAGTAAATTTTCAACAATTTTATTTTCTTCGTCTGTAAATAAACATTCCACACGACCATAACATATGCCAGTTTTGGCGGGTATAACCATTAAATGGTTAAGCGGTATGCATTCATCTTGCTCACATACCTCTTGAAGAGACATGCCCTTTTTTCTAATGTCCATGATGCAATATGCGAACGTCAGTACTCTACATGATTTTTTAAATCGTTTTAAATATCTTAAAGCCGATACATGGACTGCATTGCCAATCATTTCTTGTCAACGCAACTCCTACAGTTTAGCTCTGATTCTTTTGACACATGGTCAATGTTATCATTACCATGTGATGGTGTGCATATGCTATCCCTATACCTATACGTCCATCCGTCTGTCCAAAATCTACATATGTCCGTCTGTCAGTCCATCCTTCTCTGACAATCATTGCTTGTCAACGCAAATCCTCCTAGAGCTCTCAATGGATTAACTTTAGATTTCGTCCACATTATCAGTATCATGTGCTTTTTTAATTGCCAAAAAATTGTTCGTTGCAGAGTTATCACCCTTTAAATATCTTAAAGCCGATACATAAACTGCATTGTCAATCATTTCTTGTCAACGCAACGCTAGCTGTGATTCTTTTGAAACTTGTTGTGTGTCATCATTACACCATGAAGATGTGCATGAGCTATACGTATACTATGGGTACCGAAGTTCGTGAATCTAAGCAAGTAATGCACTCGTGAAAGAAAACTATTAAACAGATCTGCGCAAGAATTTAACACACTGTGAAATAACACCTCCGAATACAAATGGAAAAATTTCAGTACAAAATTTTAATTTTAAAACAAATCCCAAGCATTTGATCTGACCAACCTCGCCAGGTTATGTGTGAAATAGCGGTACCGAATTTCGTGAATTGGTGATTATGCATCTTCAGCTGTCTGGTACATGCTTGTAAATCCTTACATATCACTGTATTAGTTTGTTGAATGTTTCAACTGCTAATTTTGCCCGTTTTAACCAAAAAATTTGTCCTACAAATGAATGTATAAACTATAAAAGCAGTTGACACATTTAAAGAGAAGAAAAAACCCCAAATGTTTGCCGCTTTCGTTAGGTAGTGACGTCACATGAAATTCACAAATATTAATGAGCTGAAGAAATGAGCTAACGCTAGGGTCTTTAAAACATGTTCAGCAGTCATAAAGGAAAGAATAAAAAAAATTTCTATCGTTAAAAAAAACATGTGTGCACTTTATGTTAATTTTGACATTTTGGTAAATGATTAATAAGCACCCACCCCTTCCTCTAGAGCCTCTCCAATAAAATTTAGACGTGCTCCCGTCAATCAGGCTAATCCGACGCATCGAAAAAATGTAACCAAAGCAGGTGGTAACTTTGGATTGTAAAAATTGCTCATTTTAGGTGCTAAATAAGCACAAGTAAGTAATCTAAGAAAGTGCATTAAGGATGCTTGCAATTTTTATCACTACCATCAGTAATTGTATGAACAGTTTCTTGTTTTGACTGTATTTTGCTCAAAACTTTGTCAAAAGCTTCAGAGCTTTCAATCAAAAAGTGGCTATTGTGTAGATGCGTTCCATGCAACATTACATCATAGAACGAGAGCAATAAAAACAAATTCACGAATTTCAGTACTCACGAATTTAAGCAACTCGACCATATACCTGTACGTCCATCCGTCTGTCCCAAATGTATATTCGTCTGTCCGTCCATTCTTGTCAACGCAACTCCTACAGTTTTGTTACAATTCTTTTGAAACGTGGTAAATCTAGTCATTACCATCTGAAGATGTGCATGTGCTTTTTTCGTGACCAGAAAATTATTCATTACGGAGTTATCCCTCTTTAAATATCTTCAGTACCAATCATTTCTTGTCAACACAACTACAATTTAGCTGTGATTCTTTTGAAACTTGGTTAGGGTTCTCATTACCACTTGAAGATGTGCATGTGTATATGCCTGTACATCCATGCGTATGAATAGAATGTATGTATGTCAGTCTGTCCATCTCTGACAATCATTTCAAGATGTCAACACAACTCCTACAGTTTAGCTACGATTCTAGAAATCTCTGTTTGATTGACATTAAGGGAGTCTACTCCATCCAGAAACCTGGACTAAAGTAGAGAGTTGTGGTTCTTGCATTAGAAGGCATTAAATGCAGGATTAGAAGCCGTTTTCTGGCGCTAAATGTAAGATTTATTTAGCAAGTAGTGATTGAACTATAAGTATGTTTATGTGGTTAATAAAACAACAGACCAGCCCTAATCGGGGTCTGTGGTCCTTATCTCCCCTGAAATACTTAAAATTCATCAAAGTTGTCTTGTTCGTGCCAGATATTGAAAAATTTTGAACCTGTTCTCTTAATTCCTTTGTCACTGAATATATTACTTGAAGAAGCAGTGCTATGATTCCATTTTGAAGAGATTCATTCATATTTTCCTGAGTTATCTCCCTTGAAGAAATTCACAAAAATTCTCTTGTCCGGGCATAATAGTTGAATGGAATTGAACCTGCACTTTAGCCATTTGTTTACTGCTTTATTATTAATATTATTATTATTATTATTATTATTACAACGGATAATGAATATGCAGAAATACTTCTCTATCTATGGCTATATTTTAGGCAAATACAATCTACGAATCCGCTATTTTCACATCCACGCAACGCATGACATCAACTGCGGGCAGTTATGGAGTATTAATGCCCGTGGTTGATGTCATTGGCAGGTGGTTATTGGGTATTAATGCCTGTGGTTGACGTCATTGGCAGGTGGTTATTGGGTATTAATGCCCGTGGTTGACGTCATTGGCAGGTGGTTATTGAGTATTAATGCCTGTGGTTGACGTCATTGGCAGGTGGTTATTGAGTATTAATGCCCATGGTTGACATCATTGGCAGGTGGTTATTGGGTATTAATGCCTGTGGTTGACGTCATTGGCAGGTGGTTATTGAGTATTAATGCCCATGGTTGACATCATTGGTAGGTGGTTATTGGGTATTAATGCCTGTGGTTGACATCATTGGCAGGTGGTTATTGGGTATTAATGCCTGTGGTTGACGTCATTGGCAGGTGGTTATTGGGTATTAATGCCCATGGTTGACATCATTGGCAGGTGGTTATTGGGTATTAATGCCTGTGGTTGACATCATTGGCAGGTGGTTATTGGGTATTAATGCCTGTGGTTGACATCATTGGCAGGTGGTTATTGGGTATTAATGCCTGTGGTTGATGTCATTGGCAGGTGGTTATTGAGTATTAATGCCTGTGGTTGACATCATTGGCAGGTGGTTATTGGGTATTAATGCCTGTGGTTGACATCATTGGCAGGTGGTTATTGGGTATTAATGCCTGTGGTTGACATCATTGGCAGGTGGTTATTGACTATTAATGCCTGTGGTTGACGTCATTGGCAGGTGGTTATTGGGTATTAATGCCTGTGGTTGACATCATTGGCAGGTGGTTATTGGGTATTAATGCCTGTGGTTGACATCATTGGCAGGTGGTTATTGGGTATTAATGCCTGTGGTTGATGTCATTGGCAGGTGGTTATTGAGTATTAATGCCTGTGGTTGACATCATTGGCAGGTGGTTATTGGGTATTAATGCCTGTGGTTGACATCATTGGCAGGTGGTTATTGGGTATTAATGCCTGTGGTTGACATCATTGGCAGGTGGTTATTGAGTATTAATGCCTGTGGTTGATGTCATTGGCAGGTGGTTATTGGGTATTAATGCCTGTGGTTGACATCATTGGCAGGTGGTTATTGGGTATTAATGCCTGTGGTTGACGTCATTGGCAGGTGGTTATTGAGTATTAATGCCTGTGGTTGATGTCATTGGCAGGTGGTTATTGGGTATTAATGCCTGTGGTTGACATCATTGGCAGGTGGTTATTGAGTATTAATGCCTGTGGTTGATGTCATTGGCAGGTGGTTATTGGGTATTAATGCCTGTGGTTGACATCATTGGCAGGTGGTTATTGGGTATTAATGCCTGTGGTTGACATCATTGGCAGGTGGTTATTGGGTATTAATGCCTGTGGTTGACATCATTGGCAGGTGGTTATTGGGTATTAATGCCTGTGGTTGACATCATTGGCAGGTGGTTATTGGGTATTAATGCCTATGGTTGACATCATTGGCAAGTGGTTATTGACTATTAATGCCTGTGGTTGACGTCATTGGCAGGTGGTTATTGGGTATTAATGCCTGTGGTTGACATCATTGGCAGGTGGTTATTGGGTATTAATGGCCGCGGTTGACCGCATTGGTGGGCGGTTACTGAGTATTAAAGCCTGCTGTTTGTGTCATAGCTTGAGATTACGGAGGTTTGCTGTGTGATAATGCCCACTATATTAATGATAATTATTAATAATTATTGCTTCCTGAATAATGCTGGTTTCTTCATATTATGTCTTCCAGTGCAAGGGACGCAAATATTAACCAGAATAACTTACAAGATTCCAAGAATAAAACAATTTCAGTAGATGGTAAACGTTTCCATGGCGATGGATTGGATAATATAAGTCTTTCATCAGGTAAGCAGAAAAAACTTTTTAAGTGATTGAATTAAAACCTGTTAATAAGACCACCTGTCTTAAAGAGCCACTACCTTTGGGCTCCAAAGGTCAATCATATTTACAACGCACTTCTATTAATCCTATAACCCTCGAATTTGTTCAAGAAAATTTAACCTAGAAAATTACCATTTGCAGACCAAAAGAAGACAATTTTTTTTAATTTACCACGGGAATGACTGGCTCATTTATCGAGCCAGTCATTCCAGTGGTAAATTTTTAAAAATAGTCTTCTCTTGCTCTGCAAGTAGACATTTCTCAAGACCTGTGGTATTTTGATATAAGTGTTAAAGGCTGTAGGGGTCTTGAGAGATGTCCATTTGCAGAACATGAGAAAATTATTTATTTATTACTAGAATGACTGGCTCACTAACCAATATTAAGAGAAAGATAAAACAAAAAACATCTTCTGCACTCAATTGTTCTTAGAAATACTCATTTGCATATCAAGAGCAAAATATTTCAGAAATCTTGCCAACCCACGACGTAACGCCGATTGTTTGTTTTCAGCTGCCAATTTGAGCTTTTAAAACCCCACTCATATTCTATGTATTTGAGAGAATTTGACCAATTTTAATGTGCTAATCTTGAGTAAAATGTGGCATAGACTTTTACTACAATGTCGTTACCATGGAAAATGTCTATTGTAGCCACAATGTTTAGCTTAACTTAATACAAATAATATTTGAACTTCCAATGTTATGTACCCGCTATCATTTTTTTCAAACTATAAGTGCTGATTTAAGCAAATGTTCTCAATATAATTTCAAATGTGTCATTTTTTCCCCGATTATTAATTCAGAAATTCACCGACAGCAGCCTGACATGCCTGATGATGGTATAGTTGATTGATTCTTACACCCTCAATTTTCCTTGGCTTTTGGGCTTTTAAAAATATATATTTTGCAATATTTTTATTTTACTGTTATTATGTGGTATGAAGGTAAGGCACAGCAGCTTCTTTATAATGTATGAAACAATCTGTTCAGTATTTTGAAGCTACTGCGATGTGGAATCACTGCTGCTTTAGACAAGATCAGCTTAAAGTCAATTGAGGAGTCTCTCAGTCAATCATATGCCGTCATATTCAACTATGTCACATGTAGGCTGATGTCGTAAGCAATTACGTCATGAATGGCGTGATTTAGTCCATCGTAAACACTTAATAGTCCGCCAAGTTGTATTAATTGTATGGCTTTACTAATTAATAAACATTCTGTTCAGTTGAATATTTTGAAACCAATTTGACTGAGTGACCCAGTCAAATTAGTTTTAAAATATCCACCAACTTACCTATATAGTTTTCTGGAAATTGAGATTCAGTGAGTGCGGGGATCGATTGATTTCAACACCGGCAAATCGTGGGTGGAGCTTAGCTAGAAGTGGACGGGGTATACGTTAGGCTTGTGTGATTATTGCGTTGAGTGATCGCGATCGATTATTAAGAATTTCGTGATTACTCGATTAATCAGCTTGGATACAAATTACCAAGACATAACAGCAAAAGAATATCAATGACGAAAATTGCAATGGTGTTTAGAAAAGTCCATTTGCAGGGCAAGAGAAGACCATTTTTGAAAATGTATCACTGGAATGCCTGGCTCGAGAATCAAGCGAGCCAGGCATTCTGGTGATACATTTTCAAAAATAGTCTTCTCTTGCCATGTATGTATGTATGCTTATTGTGTTCTGGAGTTGTAGTAGTAGAAACATCCTACAGCTGCAATCAGTCCTTTTTCGCTTTTGCCAACTGTGTTTTGTCCTCAGCCGAAATCCTTAGCTTCCTCAGGTCCATTCTTGACTTGAGTGTACCGAGCCCTGCTTTCTTGAGGTCACCTCGTAGCACGCTTAGCAGATTTATGCAATGACGTCCTCTCCTGGCTTTGTATTTGCTGGTTCCGAGTAGGGCGAATTCCAAGGCTCTCTGTGCTGCTGTCTCTTCTGGCATCCTTAGCACATGGCCAAACATGGACCATCTTTGCTGGGCGACTTACAGACAGCGGCGACATATTACACATCTTGTATAGTGCATCGTTGCAAATTATGCTGTCTGGCCATCGGTGTCCAGTGATGGTGCATAGGTGTATGCGGTGGTAGTCATCGAGTTTGTCTAGAGCTGTCTTTGGAGCTGCCCAGCTGTTACAGTTATACAGCATTAAGGATACGCAGGTTGCATTGTGTAAATGCAGCCTTTTAATCAAGGGCATCTTTGATCTACGAATCCATAGCTTCCAGAAGGACTGGAAAGCTATGTTTCCCATGACGCAGCGTGCAGAAATGTCAGCACTACTGCAAAGCAGTGAGCTCAGGATTTTACTTCCTCCATGGTTCGCTGCCACGAAGTGGGTCGTCGTTTTCTATAGTTTCATGCTTTGTCGATAGGTATATGTGGGTGAACTGTGTTGTGGATTCATTCATAAAGAGATTCTCAATTTTTAGTTTGCTTACAGCTATTGGGAGAAGTTCGTCAAGGGATTTCTTTTCCTCGTGTATGAAGTCCACATCGTCGGAATATTCCATCTCTAGCGGTCAGTATTGACACTGGGGGTTTGGTCTTGTGGAACTTTCCCGCACAGATTTCAATGCGGCAGCAAGGTAGCAGGTGAAAAGCACCGGAGATAGACCATCTCCCTGTGGGAAGCCAATTGATGTCTCAAACTCTACAGGCTTCACTGACTTGACTCGTACTCTCAGCTTGGTGTCTGCAAGTAGTTGTCTCCCTAGGCGTAGCTCATCTTCATTGCAACTTGCCTGGCGTAGTACATCTAGGATCTTAGAGCATTTAATTGTGTCGAAGGCTCGTGACATGTCAATGCCCATTTTGTGGAGGTCCCAGTCTTTAGACATGACTACCGAGACAAGCATGCGTTGAGCCCATAAATTGTCTGTGCAGCTGCGTCCACGTTTGAAGCCACTTTCACATGATCCGGTGAAGTAATCGATCTTGTTTCGGATGCGGCATAGAGTAACATTGGATAGGATTTTCTGTATGCTATTGAGGAGCACAATGGGCCGCAGATTTGCTGGGGGCCCAGGTGGCCTCTTGGGCTTGGGTAGTGCAATACGGGTGCCTTGGCCTACAGCATCGATGGGAATGTGGTGCATAAAAGCTGAATTGATTAGGTTCGTGATCTGTTTTGAGATAATGTCACTTGCATATTTGAATACTTCATTGCTCATGCCATCAGGTCCAGATGCATGTCCATTTTTCAGGGCTTTAAAATGCCTTCTGAACTTCTGCTGTTTTAATTGGTGTTAGTAATGGCCTGGGGTCTCCTGAGAACGGGTACAAGGGCTCATCATTGTCAGTGAACTGTTCTTTGAACCATTCTCGGATCTCCTCGGCTTTTCCCTGGTCAGTCCCGATAAAGTGTCCTTCAGAGTTGTGTACAGTGAGTGGTGGTGTGTAGTCAGCAACTCTCAGGGCTCGGGCTGCCCAAAACATTTTGTGACAGTCAGCCGTGGCAGTGATTTCATCTGCTAGGGAGTCTGCCTGTTGAATAGCAAGATCCCTTAAGCATTCGCTAATGAGGCACAGAATAATATCGCGCTCCCGGCGTAGTTTGGTGCAGTCTTCGCTTTGGCCACTTTGATAGATGCGCAGCCGTAATGCATTCTGTTCTGCTGACAGTTTTACTACTAGAGTGTCGTCAGTATACCTAGTTTGGCTGTTTTTAAGAATACCTATGGTGCTGGTAGCGGATGATTCCATAGATTTCGGTATTTTGGTTATGGTTTTGTTTGGATTGGAGCTTACATCGATGTTAACTACCTGCTCCCCGAGGGCTTTTTTGTATGACATTCGAGTGTCAGTGACACTGATGAGCTTGGGTAGGTTGTAGGTGACTCTACCCTCTTGCCTGGTATGGTGTTTATATATTAGGTAGAGATCGTTCATCTGAAGGCGTGCAATGACTAGCTTATGGTCAGAATTGACATCTGTGCCTCCATACGAACGAGCGTTCAGGAGTAAGGGTTTTGCTTCTGTCTTGCATAGCATGAAATCTATTTGGTTGAAGACAAATGTTGTAGCCTTAGAACCTTTTGGTGCTTTGCGATCAGTAATGTGTCCAGTCCATGTTGTCCGGTGACCGCATGGGTGTTTGAAAGCCGTATTTGTGACAAATAGGCCATTGGAACTAAGGAATGCCACCAGTGCATCTCCATTGCTGTTGCGTGTGCCCTCTCCATAGGATCCCATGCATAAGCCAAGTCCTGAACTTTTGCCCGCAATTCCGAGTTTACCCAGCTTGGAGTTGAAATCTCCACACACGAACAGTTGCCATCTAGCTGGGATTGTAATGGCAGAGCTCAGTTCTGCATAGAAGGAATCTAATATTGCTGGATTCTCTTTGGCTTTTTCGGTAGTTGGGCCATACGCGTTGACAATTCGACACTTAGTGGTGGTGTGTTTTCGCGTAGGTTTATTGCCTGTCTGTAGTTGCTGCTCTGAGTGTTTAGCTACTTTAGTCTCTTGAATGCATGCAATATCGTTGTTATAGTGTTCACAGTCTGCACCTAAGGTTTGCCTCTTTGATGTTGTACTCAGACCACATACATTCCACGTAGCTATTGTAGAATGCATGTTGAGCACAGTTTCTTGTTTGAAGAAGGGTAGACATAATCAGAGTTGACTCTGTGCGGATGTCAGCCCGCAATCCTTGATGACTTAGTTTCCCAACAAAGTTGCTACTTACGGAGAAGACCGGCGTGAAGATGTCATCTTTCTCCATCTTTCTTCTCTTGCCCTGCAAATGGACATACATTCACTAAACAAAGTGTAATTTTGCATGACCGATCACATTAAAAAGTAATTGAAAGATAGGTTTTGAAATATTTTATACAATAGAAAATATTCATGATTATTCGATTATTAAATTTTTAATCATATAAATTCACGATTTAAAACATAATCATGGTTTTCGATATAATCACATAATCGCGCAGGCCTAGTATACTTAAAGCTTGATTCCTCCATTGCAAATTAGTTTCCGAATATTCAATGTCCTTTATGCTACATTGAAATTGTAGTCAAGATAACTTTTGTTAATCATTTATTAGTCATCAGTTCTGTTTAGTCAATGCCCATTTGCAGGTCAAGAGAAGACTCTTTGAAAATGTATTACTGCCTTGATAATCGAGCCAGTCATTCCAATGGTAAATCTTCAAAAATCATCTTCTGTTGGCCTGAAAATGAACATTGTTCAAGACTTACTGACGCAGGTTTTGGTCGGCTTGACAATTAACCCTTTAATGACTAAATTTGATATTAAAAAAATCTAAATATTTGCTTATCAGGAAGCGTCTATTTGCAGCCCAAGAGGATATTATCGAGCCACTAATTCCAGTGTTAAATTTTCAAAAATAGTCTTATCTTGACCTGCAGATGGACATTCCTTAAAACCACTGTAGAGGCCGTGTTGGCAGGTTAGGGTTAAAGGATTGAACTGTAACAGTGCTGAGAATTTCTGGTGCTGGTAAAGATAACTAGTTTAACTTTGCATCTCCGCTCATTAATTGGTGCAGGCTATACTTGTTTATTCTTTATTGTTTTATCTTTCTGTCCCCACCCCGCTTATATCTATCTGTCTATCTATCTACTTTTGTACCAATGCTTATGGATAGGGTCTCATGTTATTCCATTCATCTATCACTACATCAAGGTTTTAATACCATAATCACTGAAATATCAGCTTAGAAAATCTCATTCCCGCTTTGTTGGGCCCTGTGAAAAGTGGTATATGGTTTGATATAGCAGTGCAAACAGTGTACAGTGTCCGATCTGAGAGTTAAGTAGAACATTTTCCAGTATTTTCACTATATATAATTATGTTAACTGGTATTAACTTAGGAAACAATGTTGCTGTCTATGACACTGCTGGAATAATTAACATTTTGATAGCAGTGTGATATGGATTAAAGGTGTATCCAATGGACAAAGAGTCTGAACCTAGTATAGAATGACATCTGTTTGTCTGTCTGTCTGTCTGTCTGCCTGCCTGCCTGCCTGCCTGCCTGCCTTCTTGCATGCCTGCCTGCCCACCTGTCTGTCTGTATCCACGCAGTCATCAACAACTGCTTAAAGCTGCCATTCTGTTCAATGTATTGAGCAACTTATTTTCTACCCAACATGCTTGGTTGAGTCGCTTTCAATGTCTCAGAATCCAATATGTGCTAAGCATGCTAAAAAACATATATTTCTACACCTTCCGTATATTATTGAACACTATATTATATCTTTTGGTGCCTCATGGCCGCTATAATGTTTTGGTTAATGTTTCGGCATTGTAGCTCAGTTACATCTTTCGTGACACATAGTTTACTATCTCAAGGAATAATAACTACGTCGTGGGCGCGTCTGCTGATACTGTTTGGTGTTGCTCACAGGGTGTGCGTCCATCTAATGCACTCTTAGCCCACATTGTTGATGCCTTGAAGGACCATACAGTGTAGTTGATAGATACGGTGGTGCTCCTGTCTTCTCCATTTCGTGGATTCTGTGTCCTGTGGGTCTGGTGAGAGGACTTGCATAATGTCTCCTGCGGTGGCCTGGCTTGTTGGGATGTCTGGAAACTGGAACTAGTTAATGTTTGCGATATATTTACTCATAAAAATTACTATCAGTTAAAACAAGAAACCATGAGTATTATAGTTAAATATTATTCTCTTCCTTTGCTGTGTATTGTAGCGAGTTCTGGCAGCAGTAGTGTTGATTTGAAGCCTGCGGAGAAAGGGAGCCAGGAGGAAAGTGCCTTTACTGGTCCCAAGCCCATACTGCCTTACAGTTCCATGTTCATCCTTGGGCCCACAAATTCGTAAGTAATCCATGGTTCTTTTTAGTAATAAAAACAGAACAGAGAGAAACATTTCTAGCTAAGATCCACCCTCTTTGTACATACATTTTAATTTATTTAATTACTTTGAACCATAAATTTCCAGAATCTCAAGTTTACGGTAACTATACAGTCATGTAAGCTGTTGAATATTTTAAACCGAATTATTATTCCTCCCCCCCCCCCTCCCATATAGATATATGGGTGTATATAGCATTTACTCTCTGTTCGTCCATCTGTCTGTCTGTCCATCCTTCCTGTGGGATAACTCTAGCTATACTGGAACGACATTCAAAGAATTTGAGTGGGAGGTTGTCCTTGGTGTTCCGATGAACCGTATTGATTTTGGGGTCAAATGCTCAAAGATCACGGTCAAGGTGACCCAATTAATGACATTATATTTGTATTTCCGGGTTTGATAGCTCAAGTCTTATTGAAGGGATCTTTACAAATCTTGTATTAGAGGATGTTGCTGCTTATGCCAGTAACAGCTCCCAGGAAGGTTAATTTCAAAATATACAACTATGTTTATTAAATTGTAAATTCAGCATAGAAATACGATTTATAAGCTTTCTTGGCAGCCTTTGTGATATTTGTGAATGTATATCTACGTCATTTTCATTGTGACGTTAGCTAACTCATGATGTAATTGATTGTGACGTCAGATAGTTGAGTGGCAGATCAGATTCCTCCATTTGTTGTAAGATTAACCCTTTAATGGTCAAATCTGCTAAAAAATAATTAAATATCTGCCTATTGAGTGTCCATTTACAAGCCAAGAGAATACAATTTTAGAAAATGTATCACTGGAATGACTAGCTCATTTATCGAGCCATTCATTCCAGTGGTAAATTTTCAAAAATTGTATTCTCTTGGCTTATAAATAGACATTCCACAAGACCATAGCATAGGCCGGTTTTGGCTAATATGACCATTAATGTGTTAAATGGCAACAATTTCGCTATAACTAGATTTCACTTCAAGAGTATACTTACCTAACACTCTTTGATATTCCCAAGTATCGACTTTCACTCAATAAACACTCAGATTAAAAAAGTTAGATGCCCCTACTGGGCAGGTTGTCAGATGACAGTCCGGCGGATGCCAGCTCCAACTGCCGCACATGCGCAGATTAGTACTTCCTCCTTTCCAATTTATTGGCAAAAGAGTCACATGCATACTTTTTTCTAAGAGTTTTCTGCTGTTTCAAATCACTTTCTAAACTTATTAATCATCTGAAAATCATGTCTGAGCATGGGAAGTCGCCAGAGGAGGGCCCAGGACCAAGTCATCAGGTGATTTCTAATACATATTTGTCTAATTTAGCGTTTTAGTTCCGATGTAATGTGTTTCCGGGACTCACGATTAGACGTGCTAAGCGCCCATAAAATTGGTTTATTTCTATATGGCGCTATGAAATACTAATCTCTCTTTGTGTTTGTGTCCACAGGTATCTATCTATGATTGAAAAGTACAGCACATCATCAGAGGGTTTGTTTTTCTCTCCAAGGTTCCATTTCCTACTAACAATGTTAGAATGAACTAATACAAAATCTATGCCCATTGAGTTGGAGGCCTCATAGGGAGGTCTTCTCACTTTGCCCTCTTGGTCCACTTCCTTCCCTTAATGGTGGAGAGAGTTAAGAGGTCATAGATTTTGATGGAGCTTCCAGTGCATCTGATCAGATGGTTTGTCTATGCTAAAAACGCAGGTATTCTAGTTATGATATTAGGCACTTCAATTATTTTGGAAAATATTTCTAAAATCTGCTGCCATTTTATCATTGTATACCTGATGTTTGCATAGTCTGTCTCTACTATCCTTTCCAGTTAGATGTCCTGGATATGAATACAATTTGACCTTACACCTGGATATTGTCTTCGGATCGGATTAACGTCTTATTTTTTAAGTTATGAAGTCATAATCAGCCTTGCAATTTACTAACTATTATAAAGTCTTGTCCAACGCTGGTTTACTTATTAGTTAGTAGTCTTTATGGCCACCTTCCCTCTCTATTATTTTGGTTTTGAGTTACCGTATTTCGCTTAATAGTAGCCTAGGCTTCTATTAGGACAAGAGGTGTTCAATTTCCAACCAAACATCTCTGAGAAAGGGGGTGGGCTTATATGACAGAGTTTTCCCAAAAAAGTTTTCTAAAATTGATACCACGGAAATTCAACGTATTTTCTCCCGTAAAAATTCCCACCGCCTACATTTAATATATACCTCAAAACATCACCGGGGAAGTGAAATTATTTGATTTGAGCGCCTAAATATTGCGTATCCTTTAATAAAGCTTGTTTATTACATCAAAATTAATCCACAATTTGATATAAAATGGCGTCGCGAAAAAATACAAATCCCGTGATTCGCCTCCAATTGAAGAGTTTATTTTAGAGCGAGTACTCGGATATAAATATTCTGGAATCAGGGACTCGGAACTCGGGAATATCTATATATTATCATTGCGCGATAGGAACTGAGTATTATCCTGATCTTAAAAAACGGGTACCCGTTTGATAAACTCCCGTTAGCGTATAATATCTTGCGAGAACATGATGCCTCCCATCTCAAGAACCGCTGGCTCGCCAACTTAAGAAGCCAGCTATATTGTCGTTCGTAATAATTCAATTTGGATCATTTAATGTTGATCAGCGTTACAAAATTGATGCACATTTTCTCCCGTGCTTGTTGTTTGGTTCATAAATTTGGTCTTAAAATATATTTATAAGGAAGGTATTTAATCACGCCAAGACTGTTTTACACGCATTTTGACTACAAAAGTGTGGAATAAACTTTATTATATCTTGAACATACATGGCCTACTACTAGTATTAATCTAATAGGCGGTCGAGATTTACAAATCCGAGGCCTGTATTGACTTCTAGAGGGGCCGGGAATGTATCAGGGCAGAGATCGGTCTGAAGTAGACACACCCTGTGACACGATTGTTAGTATTATACACGCTATTCTTACAAATTTGCTCTTAAGAAAAATTTTCCTATGCAGTCTGCTGAGTTAGGGGGTGGGCTTCTAATACAGAGTTTTGCCGTTTTGAAACTGCTAAGAAATCATTGGAGCTCATATGTCAAAGTTAGGGGGGTGGGCTTCTATTAGAGCATAGGCTACTATTAAGCGGAATACAGTACTAATTCATTAACTAAAATTCTCATTGTCTTCGTCTTCTGGCCTTTTTCAGAAGCCTGGTTGCCCTTCTTGTGGAAGGTTTTTGAAAGAACTCTTCGCCCCCACATTTATGCTTCCAATGCGGTCCAGGTGGACCATTGCTTAACTGTGACATCTGTAAACAGTGGGTTGGGGTGTAGGTGGGGGGCGAGCTAATGTCTGAATTTTTATCATTACAGACCAAGGAGAGGGCGATTGAGGAGGAGAGAAGAACGAGGAAAGAGGTTCTTGGTAAGAAGGGTAAGAGGAAGGCCTCATCCACCATGGATATGGAAGCCTTCCATGTTGAAATGATGGGAGAGATGAAGAGGACAGTTAAGGATTTGGTTCCAGAGTTGCTTCGTGGCATGCTTCCTGGACCAAATTCTTTATTGTCGTCTTCCTGTGCTCCGGAGCAGATAATCGCCACCTCAGAATCTGTGCTCTTTAGGGACTTAACAGTTTTCGTCCAAGATTCAGAGGTGGCCCGATTAGAGGGTGAGTCCACTATGAGGACACTGGCAGCAGGCTTGCCGCGCCGGTTGTTCATGGACAAGTGTCGCTGGAACCTGGTGCCTGCTTATCAGGCCAGGATTATCTGCACCCTATAGGTACCACTTCCTCCTATGGTGCTTTTCCTGGCCAGTCCGGGTTAGCATTCTTCGCTGACCTGGAGTCTAATCATTCTGGCCAGGAAGAAGAGGATTATCTGCTGGGTTCTCCTTCTGCCACCGTGGCCATGGACATTGACGTACGTGCACCCCTCGCGGGGAGCACAGGCAACATTTTCCAGGGAACTACTCATACAGGAGTAGCGGTCACAGCGCAGAAGGTAGCCCGGGCTGGATCTGATGGCCAGGATTATCGCATACGTCGGCTTGCCGATGATGTAGCAGTTTCTGGCCAGGGCCGTGGTGTGGCAAAAATTTTCCCCACGCAATACCACGGCGCCTGTTCCTGGTCAAGCCAGTCAGTTTAGCATGCCTGTTCTTTCAGGCCTGCATGCTTTCTCTGGCTTGCCAGGAGTATCAGTTCCTCCAGTCATGTGCACGCCTGCGATTGCTCAGGAGGATGACGAAGGCCCGCGCTTTGTTGAGCATTCGCAGGTAGCCACAGAGGAAGACTGGTCTGATGCTTGTCATTGGCTAATAAACGTCAGGCCAGGTCTTGTTGTGGAACAGTCGGCCAGCCAACGGGACCAGCACCCGTGGCTGGCAGGTAAGCCGACTACTGTCGTTATGCCATCTTTGCCGCTGGCGGAACATA
The DNA here is from genome assembly GCA_034401795.1 of Chaetoderma sp. LZ-2023a. NCBI lineage: Eukaryota > Metazoa > Mollusca > Caudofoveata > Chaetodermatida > Chaetodermatidae > Chaetoderma > Chaetoderma sp. LZ-2023a. The sequence continues at coordinate 60,151,318 of CM067362.1, read as the reverse complement.
TTGTAGATATGTTTACAGCGGCAGAGACGTCCATCAAGGCACATGGACGTCTCGCGAAGGCCTCTCACGAGGTGGCAAAACGATGTCGCATCGTACCTGAGGAGTATCAGAGGTACGGTGTGGTGCCTAAGCCAAGCGCGGATGACCACGCTGTGCTAGGCGAGGGTACACGGCCAGGCTCCAGGTCTGACACAGGAGTGCTGTGCTCGAATGTTTTGCGTTTCGGCAAATACTGCGTTGCGCGATGCGGAGGAGAGTTCGAGAGCGTCTATTGCAGCGTTTTCGCACGTCTCCCAGCTGTTACAAGGGGTAGTAACAGCATCCGCATTGCACCAGCCTAGTCCGGTAACAGTCTAGAGAGCCATCCAGGATGGAATTAACCTGGCTCTGGATTGTTTAACCCGGTCTGTGACCAGGAGAGTCCGGGGGCGGCTCACGTTTGCCTTAGACAACTTGTGCCCATCCCAGGACCTGTATAATAGGCTGCTGCGTATGCCTATGGCAGATCCTGGTCTTTTTGGGGGGTGAGGGATGTAAGCACCTCCAGGAGACGGTCACCCTGGTCAGTATCCAGAGGGCATTGCACGAGCAATTTGTAGTGCTCCACAGAGAGCGCGTTCGCGCAGCTCCCCCTGCGTTTTATCCCCTGCAGGCTCGAGGTGGCGGTGGCCAGGTCAGAAGCCAGCCACCAGCGCAGCGCCGGCCACGGCCGCGCACGCTTCGGCCAGCAGCGAGGGGGGGGGGCTGCGCAGGCTCCTCCAGCACAGCCAGACAGACAGCCGCTCGCGCACCAAGGTGTGCGCGGCGCGAGGATCTGGTCTTGGTAATCGTACCTGAAGGATCGGTTACCACGTTAAGAACCACTTCAGTGTTTCTGGACCAAGAGACAGTGCCGCTCTTGCGCTACTTATGTCCACCTCTCTCCCTAGGTGGTCCAGTGGGAGGCCAATTGGCCTACCACAAGCAAGAGTGGGAACGGTTAACTCAGGACTATTTAGTCTTGCAATGGCTTTCAGTCAGGTATCATCCCAATTGGATAGCAGGCCCGCTATCGCGGCTGTCTCTGGTGCCAATTTGGACTCAAAATCCAAGAGATCCAGATCAACGGTTGTGTATAGAGGAGGAAATAAATTCCCTCATACTAAAAGGAGCAATTCAACCGGCACAAAAGTGCCAAAGCTTCTATTCAACCGTGTTCCTAGTGACATAGAGCACTGGAGGGTGGAGACCAATTCTTAACCTCAAGCCATTGAACAAGTTCATAGACACACCCAGTTTCAAAATGGAGACTGAAAACGATGTTGGCAGGGTTGAAGAAGGGAATGTGGACAGCATCAATAGATCTGAAGGATGCTTATTTCCACATTCCAATAGCAAGGAGTTTTTGTCAGTTCCTGAGGTTCGCATTCCATGGCAGACAGTGGGAATTCAGGGTTTTCCCCTTTGGAATTTCAACGGCTCCTTGGGTGAGATGACTGGCTGTTAAAAGCACACAATTAGGAAAGTCTATCAGCAAATCTGGAGATAGTTTTGAAAACTCTCACAGACTTAGGCTGGATAATCAACTTTCAAAAATCAGAGCTGACTCCATCCCAGAAGTTTTCTTACCTGGGAATGTTTTTCAATCTAGAGATAGGATATGTTTATCCTACTCAGGAGAGGGTACAAGTACTCATCTCATTAATACAGTCGGTGTGCAACAGTCGTCATGTCCTGGCACAGGTTTACTTGAGAATGCTGGGGTTGATGGTTTCTCTGAAACCAGTCATTCCTCAGGCGGCTTTACGCAGGCGGCCTATCCAGTTATTTCTCATGACACAATGGACCCAGAGTACAGGATCACTGGGCTCGAACGTGTCAGTGTTGGAGCCTCTTATTCACTACCTTCAGTGGTGGATGAAGACAGAGAATCTCCTGGTGGGGGTGATGCTAACCCCTCCCCACCCTCAGTTAACGATGTATACAGATGCATCGTTGGAGGGGTGGGGAGCTTGCCTGGAAGAAGCCACAGTATCAGGGCTTTGGAATCTGGATCAGTCACAAGAACATATCAATCTACTGGAATTACGAGCAGTAGTTCTGGGCCTGGAACATTTCATCGAAAAAGTACATGGCAAGATTGTTCTAGTTCAATCAGACAACTCAACAGTAGTGACTTACATAAGCCAGGGCAGAACGAAGTCACCCAGTCTCTGTATGATGACATGGAAACTGGTTTGCTAGTGCCTGGATCACAGGATTACCTTGAAAGCCGTTCATACTCCGGGAAGGTTAACTCTGCAGACTCATTGAGCTGAAGGATGAGTGTTTTACCTACAGAATGGCAACTAAATCAGTGTGTGGCGGATCGTCTGTTCAACCACTGGGGGAAACCCAACATAGATTTATTCGCAACGAGGAAGAATGCGAAGATGACGACGTACATCTCTCCGATTCCAGATCCGAGCGCTATCGCAACAGATGCGTTAGCTATCAGCTGGGTGGGAATGTATGCATACGCATTCCCTCCAGCAATCCTGATTCCAAAAATTCTTCAGAAAATCAGACAGGAGGTGTGCCAAGTGCTTCTGATCACCCCGAATTGGCCAGGCCGATCATGGTATACGGATCTGCTGGACCTTCTGGTCTACAATCCGGTTCCTCTGCCTCTGATGGACAATATTATCTTCCAGGGCAAGGCCCTTCACAACAATCCATCAGTGTTCAGATTGACTGCGTAGATGTCAAGGAATCTAGAATTAAGGAGGGCTTTTCTGAGCAAGCAGCCATGTGCATGGCAAAAGCCAGAAGGGGGTCAACCTCCAAAGCATATAATTATAAAATCAACAGATTTGCAGAATGGTGCTCAAAAAGATGTATTAATCCAATGGATTCATGTATTCAGGTAGTAGCTGATTTCCTCTGTCACCTGTATGATGTCTATAGCCTCAAGCCTAACTCTATTGCTGGCTATAAGTCAGCTTTAAGGAAAGTTATCCCTTGCTTGGCTAATAGAGGAAGTGATGAAGTAAGTACATTAAATCCTTTAATTAAAGGCATGGGCAATCTAAGACCAAGGAATCCCCCAGTGATATCCGTCTTGGAGTTTATCTCTAGTGCTCCAGGTGTACTAGGTGATAAGCCATTTGAACCACTAAGTTTCATTTCTATGAAAATATTGACACTTAAAACTATATTTTTAATTGCTGCGGCCTATTCATGCCTTATCAGCCGAGGCAGACCGTTTTGTGGTTACAGGGGAAGGCCTTAAGCTTCTACCTAGGATAAATTTCAGTTTGAAATATCCAGGTCAATCCATATTTTTACCTGCTTTGACTAGATAGGATCCTAATTCAAAAGCATGGTGTCCAGTCCAAGCATTAAACTGGTACAAACAACGTACTCAGGAATGGCGGAAGGACCCAATGGCGTTATGGTTGTCATATATTGAAGCCCTGCCATGGGGTTCAATATATGACAACCATAACGCCATTGTCTAAGGACACCATTTCCAGGTGGATTGTAGAGTGCATTCAATTTTGTCATAAATCTGCCACAGGTAAACAAGTTGACTTAGCTAAGGCTCACAGTGTTCGCGGCGTAGTAGCTTCTACTGCCATGTTTAATGGGGTTCCTGTGGATGACATTATGTCAGTAGCCCAGTGGCACTGTGAGTAAAGTTTTACCGACCATTACCTCCGTGACACCTTGAATCCTCTCGCCTTATCGAAGTGGAAAAGATAATCTAGGTGTACATATTTTGATGAGGTTTTCTCATTTTTTACATATTTCACAATTAATCAATGGTAACAACCACTTATTTGGACTGCATCAGCCTTCACCAATGGGAAGATGATGATAGCAGACAACTTTCACAAGGTTAGTCTTGTTTATGTGTTGTTCATTGTTGATTGTGTTGTCACGTGACCCTTCGTTATTAATATGGTGATGGTACGTGTTTTATGTGGTTCATTATTGAGAGTATACGAAAATGAAGCCTTTTCGTTTAATATCCTATAGTACATGGCACTTGTACGTAGAGAGCGTATGGGACATTGAGATCATTCTGTCTTCCTCCCAAGAAAAGGGGGTGGGGTGGGGTGGGAGCGCATATGACATATGGTCTTCTCTCAGCCATCGGTTGTGTTATCCGATGTTCAAATCTATCCCTGGTTGTGTTTTCACACAATTTCAGAAGTTTAAGTGCCTTACACGCAGAAAAGTGCATAGGGAAAAGCTGGTCTTTTTACCTCGCCTCCCTCCCGCAGAATTCTCTGATGAATTCTGGCAATATCAAAAAGTGTTAGGGAGGTAAGTATACTCTTGAAGTGAAATAAACGAAATCACAGATTTCTTTTTTCACGAGAGATTTGATACTTACCTCCCTAACACAGACCCGGCCTCTCTGCCCCACAGAAGCTTGGTCTTCAGGCTTTCTTAAAGTTGTAGTGTCAGCCAATAAATTAGTCAGAGGAAGTACTAGTCTGCGCATGCGCAGAGGTTGGGACTGGCATTCACCGGACTCTGACTACCTGCCCAATAGAGGCAGCTAACTTTTTTAATCTGAGTGTTTATTGAGTGAAAGTCGATATTTGGGAATATCAAAGAGTGTTAGGGAGGTAAGTATGAACTCTCTCGTGCAAAAAGAAATCCGTGATTCCGTTTAATCTCAGACGCACTCTTATTTAATATCAAAATGGATGACTCCCATTTTATCTATACCCGCCCATCTCTAGCTACACTCCATCCACGCTTTGGTCGTGTTGGATTGATTGGTCCCTGCACTCTCTTAATTTCAATTTCCTGAAAACTATACAGGTAAGCTGCTATGGCAGCAACAGTGCCCAGTCAAATTAGTTTCAAAATAGTCAATAGGATGTTTATTAAATAGTAAAGACGTACAATTTTTACAACTTGACGGACAATTACGCGATTATGATGGACTATATCACATCATTCATGATGTAATAGATTATGACATCAGCCTACATGTGACATAGTTGATTATAACATCATATGATTGACTGAGAAACTGGATTTCTCTATTAATGAATGTGACCCTTTGATCGTCGATTTGTCAAAGAAATTAATATTTGTGCTTAGTGAATGTCCGTTTGTGGGCTAGGAAATTATTTTCGAAAATTTACCACTGGAATGACTGGCTCAGCGAGCCTGTACTTTCAGTGGTAAAATTCTGAAAAACGTTCCTTTCTTGGCCTGCAAATGGGCATTCCTGAAGACCACTGCAAAAACCTGTTCTGATCACCTTGCTCATTATATGGTTAAAATGTCTGTAATAATGGTCAACTGTGGGCAAAGATCATAAAAGAATTCCTTGATAATCGTTGAATAATGTCTCTTAAAATTGATTGATTGTAGTTTGATTCTGAACGCTGATAAATATCATTTTACGTCTTTAACACACAAAATCAGCCTCTGCAGTTGTCTTGATTAATGTCCATTTTCAGGCCAAGAGAACTACTTTTGAAAAATTGTCACTGGAATGACTGGCTCGATAACCGAATTTCCAAAAGTAATCTGGTCTACAGATTAACATTTTCAATGAGAAAATTTAAATTTTCTTGATCAAATTTGAGGATCAAAGGGTTAAATTTATTCTAAATAATATTTACAAAATTCGGTTGATCAATTTGATATTAAATTTTAACTTGTCCGAGATCTTTGTATATGTTTACGTTAATTATAATCACAACATAATTTAAAACAATGTTTTATGAACGTGTACTATATCATGAAATATCTAATTTATAAATCAACAATCCAGCCAAATTAATTTCAAAATAATCAATTAAATTGTAAATTCATCCAAGACACACAATTCAGACACTTTTGTGACAAACGTCATTTCGATTATGACGTCACCTAATAAGTGACGTATTTGAGTATGACATCAGATACTTGAGTAACAGATTGGATCCTTCCATTAATATCAGTAATCGTGGTTATTTGTGATAAATATGTATATCTTTGCTTTTCAGCATCCGTCGTTTCTGCCACTTTGTCGTCAATCTTCGCCATTTTGATCTGTTCATTATGATTGTCATCTGTGCCAGTAGTATAGCTTTAGCGGCTGAGGATCCTGTCGTGGAGGACTCGTATAGTAACACAATTCTCAATTATTTTGATTATGTCTTCACGGGCGTGTTCACCATTGAAATGACTCTGAAGGTTTGTTTGTCTCCTGCACTGTTACAGAATGTGTCATATTTATATTTCATGTGGATAGAATCTTCTCAAGGTTTGAGAATCGAGAGTAAGACATGAGGTCATTTGGTTGGGCGTTAGAGTTTTTTAGGCATGGGTTTCTCCTCGCCAAAATTTGCTAATATAATGGTACAGGTTTGTGTGGTTGATGTGGCATTTTCATCGCTCAGATATATACATATAGATATACCACATGCATGCATGCACATAGACATACAAGCATACATGCATGTTCATGTCTCAGTATGCCCACAAATAGACACCACAACATGTGATTTGTCTAAGAAATGCTCAATAGAACACGTCAGAGTGTCCAATGTTGCATCTGAGCTACTGGATTTGTTTTGAGAGCTAATGCATAGATTGGAGGGATCCATCTCCCAGCTATGATCCACCCACATTGTGTGTTTGTTGGAATGGACCTTTCCAGTTTTTGCTATGCCCTGCCCATCTCTAGCTAAGCTCCACCCACACCTCGTGCGTGTTGGGATTAATCGATCTGTTAACTCACTGAATATCAATTTCCAGAAAACTATACACTCAGGTACGCTGTCAAATATGGCAGCAACAGCGCTCAGTCAAATTAGTTTCAAAATATTCAACAGAATGTTTATTAAATGGCAAAGATATACAATTTGTACAATGTGTCAGACTATTAAGCGTTAAAGATGGACTAAATCGAGTCATTCATGCCATAATTAATTATGACATCATCCTACAAGTCACTTAGTTAATTATAACGTCAGATAATGGATGGATAAATTGGAAAGGTCCATTGATTTATATACTTTCAATTCCCAGAATCTCAATTTCAAGGTAATGAGACAGGTAAGTTGTTGCATATTTTGAAACTAATTTGACTGGGACAACAGCTCACAGTCAAATTAATTTCAAGAAATTCAAGAGAATATTTATTAAATTGTAAATTCATCAAAAATATAGAATTCGTACATTTTCCCATTTGTGATGTATGATATCATATACTTGAGTGACAGATTGAATCCTTCCACTGCATACATCAATGCCACTTGACCGCTCTCCTGAGCAACTTAGCCCTTTTATGGTCAAGATTTGTAAAGATAATTAAAAAGAGTAGACTATTTTGGTAAAATTACCACTGGACTGTCTAGCTAAATAACCAAGCCATCCATTCCAGTGTTATATCTTCTCTTGTCCCGCAAATGGAAGTTTCCCAAGACCACTGCTGAGGTCATTTTAGCCGGTTTGGCCACTCGATGGTTAAATCATTTATCCATACATTTATCTGTCATTGTTTTGTAGATAATTGACCTCGGTATTATCTTGCACCCCGGCGCTTACTGCCGAGACATGTGGAACATACTCGATGCCACTGTCGTCATCTGTGCGCTTGTCGCGTTTATATTTCAGTGAGTATCGTCACAGTGATGAATTAATCTTCAATAATATATATCCAATAATTATTTACACTTTCCAAAGCCTTACGGCCACTTTCGTAATTAATGTTTTATAAACATTTTCAACAAAACTTATGTGTGGTCACTTGTTTCAGGCTTTTCTCCTCTTTATATGATTGTGTAGAAAATCTGTTTTCGGATGTGAAAGAAATAATGAGTTAATATTTATGTTTTTATTTTAATCAAATTTTATAATATATTTTTATATGTGTAAAAATAAAGTATATTACAGTCTATTTACTGGTCAAGGCAGCTGCTATGCATTATATGCTGTAACAGATATGATTTTTCCATTATAAAGTCAAAAATAAAAAAACATGAACATATATCAATATACTAGAAAGTTAGTACTCATTAATTTTAAAATGATATTACTGTCGTGTAGAGTAATATGTTCCAGCTATATCATTTTCAAAATAAATACCAGTTCATGAGATAGAGAACTAAAAAAATCAGTGGTATATTGTATAGAGGCATCCTGGACTGAGTATGTTAAGAGGTGCAACTTAGGAATGGTGGGAATGCCGCCATTTACATCCCCCTACATCTCTCTGGTAATAGATCTTATATTGTGAGGATAATTAATGGTTTATCTGTTTGGCACACGTAGTGAATGGAAGAATCCAGTTTTATCTAGGCTCTGGTTGGGTGGAGTGGTGTAAGAATCGGTTGGGTTGTCGCTCACCCAAATTGAGGATCCATTTTAAATAGCTATGCCCCGCCCATCTTTAGCTAAACTCCACCCACACTTTGCCCGTGTTGGGATAAATCAATACCTGCACTCTCTGAATCTCAATTTCCTCAAAACTATACAACGTAAGCTGTTGAATATTTTGAAACTAATTTGACTGGGTGCTGTTGCTGCATATGGTAGCAACAGCGCCCAGTCAAATTAGTTTCAAAATATTCAACAGAATGTTTATTAAATAGTAAGAACATACAATTTGTACAACTTAGCAGACTATTACACATTTAAAACAGACTAAATCATGTCATTCATGACGTAATGACAGCTTCCATAGGACGTAGTTGATTATGACTGAGAAACTGGATTCTTCCTTTAGCACAAAAGCAGATGTCTAAAGTTATCATGAATCGATAAATCTAGTGTACAATCCTAATAATCATATGCAAAGTTATATTCTCTGCATAATATATAATGCTAACATTTGTGCTTACTCTATGTGGGATTAGGTAGTGGTTTTATTTATGACAATCTTAGCGATTCATGCTGACTCATTTTTATTTTAAGGATCCCAAAGCCTGTTTTCGACTCAGGGGAGGTAACTTTAGGTCTTGATATGTCTTAATATATCGCCTGCTAACATTTTCTGACTAATAAGTGTGTTAAGTTGAGCTTGCTAACATACTAATCAGTAATATTTAGATGCAGTTACCTTATTAGGATAATCATTTAAGAATGTAACGATATGATTGGAACAATTTAACTCTGATGTGTATCTTTGTGTGTGTGTGTGTGTGTGTGTGTGTGTGTGTGTGTGTGTGTGCGCGTGCGTGTGCGTGCGTGTGTGCGTGCTTGTTTTGGTTCGCACACAACCCTTTAATGGTCAACATTTTTCAAGAAAACTAACATTTCTGCTCATTAAATGTCCATTTGCTGGGAAAAATGAAACCATTTTTGAAAATTTACCACTGGAATGACTGGCTTGATTATCACTGATCAATCCTCATTGAATTAACCCTTTCACTGCATGAGCTATGTGCAAAACGGTGTAAGGATCAACAGTGGCCTTCATCAATTCACAACCAACATGATTTCCACCTGACCCTTACCACTCTTGTGTCAAAATTTTAAATTAAATTAAGAGATAAACTGGTGTTCATAGACATCAACATCATCCACAAAAATTGTTGGAAAATGTACAACAGTTTCTTTGCTATTTACACAGGAAAGGTTAGAATATTGACATCAGTGTGCTAAGGGTTAACTATGCCCTTGATTGACTCATAGTATTAGGTCGTTATCTAGTGAGTTTGACAAGAAAATATGTTTTTAAAAGCCATCAAAATTTTGCAAAAGAAACTTTAACATTAGACTATTCCTAGAGTGTTTATGAAAGTAAGGTTTTTATATTTGTAACAGAAAATTGGCACCTCGGTAAGTACAAGGTCTCTAAGGTGTTAGATTCATGCATGAGGGATACTCCAGGTAGGGCTGCACGGTTTGGTTTACAGCCGTATCGTTTTCAATACTGACATCTCATATCAGTTTTAACCGAATATATCAGTTTTATGGATGACTTCTATTAGGCATGTTTCAAGAAAAAGTTGAATTCCATTCTCTGAAACGCTTAAATAATGATCGTCAATAACACGGAAATAAGCTCCAATTTCTCGGTACAAATTGTTGCCGCATTACACATATGATTAATGTGCAGGAATGAACTTATTATCTGAGACCACCTAAATATTGAGTATTCTGTAATTACTATTTGTTATCAGATCAGCTTAAGTAAAAATTTGACATTTCATGTCATCGTCGTGAAAAATATACAAATCATGTGATATGAATTTGCTAAGATTCAATACTGGTATTTAGAGCCAGTACTCGTCAGCTCACGCCCTATTGTTTGGACTCTGGAATTACTATATATTAATAATTGCGTGAGATCCGATTTTCATTTGAAAAGTTATTGCAGTTTAATAGGAATAGGCCTTTCAATGGTTTAGCTATCAAATTAGTTTCAAAATATTCAACAGTATGTTTATTCAATAGTAAAGACATACAATTCGTACATCAACGCACAGTCCATCACCAATTATGCGTTCGTGACATACTTATATACATCATTCATAACATCATTTATTATGACATCATCCTACACATCACGTAGTTGATTATGACATCATATGATAGATGGATAAACTGGAAAGTTCCATTACTTTATACAAGGAAGTTGGGATCACTCAGTTATCTCCCTTGCATTGATGTATGAATATGTATACAAATATAGGTCAGAATTCCTTTCTAAGTAGACCGATCGATCGCCTGACCCGTTATTATTTAACCTGTTAAATTCACATGCTAGGTGAAAAGTTTGTTTTTAGACGCAATGGGACGAAAAATTTGATTTGATAACACTTTTTACAGGCCATCAAAAGTGTGTGTTTGATGTTTAATGTCATGTATGTATAACCATTCATTTCTGCAAAGATCATATAACGTTTAGCGACAACGCGATTAGATAAACAATGTTCATTTGTATGAAGAAAAATTATTCTTCGTATAGTGATTTGATCATTTTTGTCATGCCTGGCCAATGAGAAAATTTGAATGGAATGATCAGCAGAAGCGGCCTAAATGATATATATATGTTTCCCGAAAAAACATGGCTTAGGTATCAATCATTACTCTATACATATCGCGCAGCCCTAATTCCAAGTGAAATAAGAAAAATACTTATCGAACCTAGTAATTAATCTGGCTGAAGGATAAAATGTTAACTATTTTCATGTAGCTATCTAACAAAAGAATTATTATAACTAGATTCACAGCTGATAACTTGCGACTAACTCTATTGGTGTTTAACAAACGTCTGCTCATAATGCACCTCTCTCTCTCTCTCCCTCCCTCCCTCCCTCCTCCCTCCCTCTCCGCCTCATCTCTCTACTTCAGAATGTTGCTCTGCAACAGGTATTGAATTATATAAAACATTGCGCATGCTCTGACTACTTCACTTTAAACATTCTCTCTCATATGAGCTCTGATAAATTGAAGAGATGAATCTTATCCAATCCATGATTTTACACCTGTTTAATATTAATATTACATTAACTAGTGTAATAACACTAACAAAGTTAATGCATTGTATGTTGTTGACCATCGAGACATTTTGTGACAAAATGGATGAATGCAATGCCTTTCTATTATGATGTTATGAAAACAAATTGCCGGATTAGCTTACAAAACTAGAAATTGGCACTGCTTTCCACCATGACTAATTGCAAAAGCACAATATTTGATAGAATTTATTCTAGAATTTTTACCAATATGCAGATTTGCGAACTTTTTTGGTATTCAATTTTTCACAATTTGATAAAAGACAGATTTACGATGCTGAGGTCAGAAAATTGTGAGCAATTTGCAGTCAAAGTAGCTATGAAATAGTCTGCAGTTTTACGCCGATTCCCATTGACGCTAGTACGAATGTGTGCATATGTTCCATTTATCGAGCCAGGCACTCCAGTGATACATTTTCAAAAATGGTCTTCTCTTGGTCTGCACATTGACTCCTCAAGACGACTACAGAGGCCGGTTTTGACTGATTTGACCATTAGCTCTTTCAGCTAAAAATGGCCTCTGCAGTGGTCTTGAAAAATGTCCATTTGCAGGCCAACAGAAAACTCTTTTTGAAAATTTACCACTGAAATGGACATTTTCTATGAGAAAATTAAAAAATTTCTTGACCAAATTTGAGGGTTAAATCGTTAATGGTCAAATTGTCAAAAAACCAACTGCAGGTATTACAAGGAATGGTTATGTGCAGTCCAAGAGAAGCCTGTTTTTGAAAATTTATGATATGAATGGGTGGATCGTTAACCGAGCCAGTTATTCAAATGGTAAATTTTGAAAAAGAGCCTGTGAATTCACTTTCATGACTTTTTTACCCCTTTAATGGTTGAATTTTCTCAAGAAATTAAAAATATTTGCTTATTGAATGTCCATTTGCGGTACAAAAGACAATTTTTGAAAATTTACCACTGGAATGACTGGCTCGGTTATCGAGCCAGCCATTCCGGTTTTAAATTTTCAAAAATTGTCATATCTTGTCCTGCAAATGGACATTCCTCCAGACCACTACAGAGGCCGGTTTTGGCCGGCTTGACCATTAAAGTGATAAAGGTGTTCATATCTGAGCTATATTTTAAATGGATTATTATTTCTAACTTGGTTTTAGTGTCATGAAAATATGTGAATCATATAAATAGAAATTATGTACTTTATATTGTCATGTAAAGTTTGGTATAATTTACAAACTGTTCTTCTTATTTTCAGGGATTCTGCTGGGAAAAACTTAAATACCATTAAATCATTGAGGGTGCTTCGGGTACTGCGACCGCTCAAAACCATCAACAGAGTGCCAAAGCTTAAGGTGTGTTCTCCACTACCCACCCCTATCTCACCTGATTCTCTCTAGACCAGTACAATCTAACATTTTATCAGTTCTATTTGTCATAAATTGCTGACCAATTTAATGTTTTATCTTACGAAAATTCCTACCCAAAACAGAAGATTGGATTTGGAAAAACCCCCACCAATAATGCAATTTCAGCAGTTTTAAGCTATTACAGTATTAATCTTTTCATCATGTTAATGGACCTTTCCATTTTTAGCTATGCCCCGCCCATCACTAGCTAAGCTCCACCCACACCTCGCCGTGTTTGGATTGATCGATCCCCGAATACCCTAGCTATCAATTTCCTGAAAACTATACAGGGAAGCTGTTGAATATTTTGTAACTAATTAGACTGGGTGCTGTTGCTGCCATAGGCAGCAACAGCGCCCAGTCAAATTAGTTTCAAAATATTCAGAATATTTTTTAAATAGTAAAAGCAAACAATTTGTACAACAGCCCAAAGACCGTCATCAAATATGCGTTCGTGACGTACTTATCGACATCATTCATGACATCATCCATTATGATGTCATTGTACATACCGCGTAGATGATTATGACGTCATATGATGGGTACTTACTCTGGAAAGGTGAATTGTCATGAAAATCCAAAACATTTTCTCACTGAGTGTCCATCTGCAGGCTAAGAAGAAGGCTATTTTTGAAGATTTACCACGGGAACGCCGGCTTCATTAATGAGGCAGCCATTCCAATGGTAAATCTTCAAAAATAGTCTTCTCTTGGCCAGCAAATGGACTTTCTTCATGACCAGTGAAATCCGTGTTGAGCGGTTAACAAAGCTACAGAGAACAAAAAGAGTTGCAGAAAATTCTGAGGAATTCTGGGTAATAAGGATTTGGCTGCTAGATGAAAAGAATGTTGAAAATAATGCCTTAAAATTCCAGGATTATTTGTTTTCTAGATAAGGGCTTACAGGAAATATCAATCTTCTGAACCAGCCCTCTTCTTCATAATGGAAGGATACATTTCTAGCTTAGTTCCACACATTTGTTGCACATATTGGGCTCGATTTTTATATTTTGAATCCTTCATTCCCAAAATCCCAAATTCAAGGTAATTATACACCGGTAACATGTTGAATATTTTGAAACTAATTTGTCTGGATGCTGTTGTTGCCTATGGCAGTAACAGTGCTCAGTCAAATTAGTTTCAAAATATTCAGCAGAATGCTTATTAAATGGTAAATTCATCAAAGACATACAAATTTTCATACACTTGGCGGGCTATCCCAGCTTCATAGCGGAGTATTCTCTGTCAATTATGATTGTGATGTCACCCTACATGTGACGTGATTGATTATTACTTCATATGATTGAGTGACAGATCGGATTCATCCATATCTTTGCTATGCTTTTGCGTTGTTTTTTCAGGCTGTGTTTGACTGTGTTGTAAATTCGTTGAAGAATGTCGCCAACATTCTGATCGTCTATGGCCTCTTCCAGTTTATCTTTGCCGTCATTGCTGTGCAACTGTTCAAGGGACGTTTCTTCTACTGCACAGACGAGTCCAAGACGACACGGGAACAATGCCAGTTAGTACCAATCTAATGTAAAACCAGCAATTTAACCATTCAATGGTCAAGCCGGGCAAAACCGATCTCTGCAGTGGTCTTAAGGAATGTCCATTTGCAGGCCAAGAGAGGACTATTTCAACAACAATTCAGTCAAATTGTTTTCAAAATATTTAGCAGGTCCAGAAGTAAAACCCTTGGAATGCATCCTCTGCAAAAATTCAGCAATCAGATGGTTAAATAGTGGACTTGAGAAATGTCCATTTGTGGGAGAGAAGAATATTTGAGAAAACATACCACAGAAATGATTGTCGTTCTTCAATGTATACTTATCTTGGCCAGTAAACAGATGTTCTATATGTGAATGTTTTAATTCACCTGACTAATTTTGATTATTAACCATTGAAGTTTTCTTAAAGCAGTATAGTTTGTTTAGTATTCCATTTATTTAACACTTTAATGGACAAGATTTGTCCAGAAAATTAAGATTTGTTTCCTTAGAAACTGTTTATTTGCATGCCAAAATAAGACTAGTTCTGAAAAATTAGCAGTGAAATAACTGGCTCGTTTATCGAGTCTGACATCCCAGTGTTAAATGTTCAAAATTATTTATTACATGGCCTGTAAATGGACATTCCATAAGACAACTGCAGATGCCCATTTAAAATGTCATTTAAAAAGCCATTAAAATGTTTTAAAATTATCAAACAGACATAGACAAAAACTAAAATGCTTATAGTGTTGCGGTTGCAATCACTGTGTTGTCTTTGAGATTCAATTGAGGGATTTGATGTGTCACTCAACTATCTGATGTCATAGTCAATTACTTCACTAGTGAGCTGACTTCACAATCATTATGACGTTTGACTCTGACATGAAAATCGAAAAGTCCCTCATTAAGTGTATGAATTGTATGTCTGATAAATTTATAATTTAATAAACATGCTGTTGAATATTTTGAAAGTAATTGTATTGGGGGCTCCAGCCCCCAGTCAAATTACTCTCAAAATATTTAACAAGTTACCTCTAAATGGTGATTCTAGAAATTCAGGAATCAAAGTATATAAATCTCTTCCAACATGCATAAAAAGAGGGTGGAGCTTACCGTATTTCGCTTAATTGAAGCCTGGGCTTCTATTAGGACAAGAGGTGTTCAATTTCCAACCCAACATCTCTGAGAAAGGGGGTGAGCTTATATTAGAGAGTTTTCCCAAAAAGGTTTTCTAAAATTGATACCACGGAAATTCAACGCATTTTCTCCCATAAAAAATTCCCACTGCCTATGTTTAATGTATACCTCAAAACATCACCGGGGAAGTGAAATTATTTGATTTGAGCGCCTAAATATTGCGTATCCTTTAATAAAGGTCGTTTATTATATCAAAATGAATCCACAATTTGATACAAATTGGTGTCGCAAAAAACAAAATACAAATCACATGATTCACCTCCAATTGAAGAGTTTATTTTAGAGCGAGTACTCGGATATAAATATTCTGGAATCGGGGACTCAGAACTCGGGAATTTCTATATATTATCATTGCGCGATAGGAACTGAGTATTATACTGATCTGAACAATGGGTACCCATTTGATAAACTCCCGTTAGGGTATAATATCTCGCGAGAACATACCGCCTCAAAGGGCCACTGGCTCGCCAACTTAAGAAGCCAGCTATATTGTCGTTCATAATAATTCAATTTGGATCATTTAATGTTGCTTGTTTGTACATAAATTTGGACTTAAAACATATTTATAATAAGAAAGGTATTGAATCACACCAAGACTGTTTTATGCGCATTTTGACTACAAAAGTGTGGAATAAACTTTATTACGTCTTGACCATACGTGGCCTACTGTTAGTATTAATCTAATAGGTGGTCGAGATTTACAAATCTGAGGCCTGTATTGACGTCTGGAGGGGCCGGAAATGTATCAGGGAAGAGATCTGTGTGAAGTAGACACACTCTGTGACACGATTGTTGTTATTATACACACTATTCTTACAAATTTGCTCTTAAAATTTCTTTTTTCCTATGCACTTTGCTGAGTTAGGGGGTGAGCTTCTAATACAGGGTTTTGTCATTTTGAAACTGCTAAGAAATCATTGGAGCTCATATGTCAAAGTTCGGGGGTGGGCTTCTATTAGAGCATAGGCTTCAATTAGGCGAAATACGGTAGTTAGAAATGGGCAGAGCATAGCTAGTAATGGATCGTTGCATTGCTTATTGCTGGGTATTCATTGCTGATTGTGTCTTTGTTTATTCACAGAGGACAGTTCTTTCTATATCAAGGCAATGATGAATCGCCAACAGTAAAGGACAGGCTGTGGTTACGACAAGACTTCCACTTTGACAGCGTCATGTTTGCAATGCTCACGTTATTCACAGTCACAACGGGAGAAGGATGGCCAGCGTAAGATGTCGACAAATTTTCGCATTATAAAATTTGTAATGTCTCTACTTTCTCTCGACGGCAGTAGCAATGATGACATTATTTGAGATACTAATTTTCCATTTTTTTCTCAGAATATATTTAATCATTTGCTTCTCTATCCAGCCAAAACTGGCTTCCGTAGCGATCGTGAGGAATGTCCATTTAGAAGCCAAGAGAAGAATTTAAAAAATAATTTATTCTTGAAGTGACTGAGCCAGTCATTCGAGTGGGAAATTATCAAATTCTCTTGACCTGTAAATGAGCCTTCACTAAGCAATGATTTCAATATCTTTACACCACTTGATCTTAATGAAGTCCATTTGCGGGACAAGGGGATACTATTTTGAAACTTTATCACAGGATAAACTGGCAAGTAAAGGCATTTCCAGCGATGAAGTTTAAAAAATACTCTTCGCGTCCTCCCTCAGGACCATTGCCACTTTTATCTAGCCTGATCATTAACCCTTTCATGATGAGGTCGGCCAAAACCCGGCCTCGGAAGGGTCTTGACAAATGTCCATTTGCAGACCAAGAGAAGACCATTTTTGAAAATTTAACACTGGAATGACTGGCTCGATAACCGAGCCAGTCATTCCAGTGATAAGTTTTCAAAAATAGTCTTATTTGGGCTTGAAAATGGACATTGAATAAGCAAATATTTTTATTCTCTTGAACAAATTTAGCCATTTAATCGTTATACTGAAATACAATTTTTATTTTCTCACAGAGTTTTGCAGCACTCTATGGATGCTACGTCTGAGGATCACGGACCATCGCCGGGAAACCGAATGGAGATGGCCATATTTTACGTGGTGTTCTTCATCGTGTTTCCGTTCTTCTTCGTCAATATTTTCGTAGCTTTGATCATCATCACATTTCAGGAGCAAGGAGAGAATGAACTCATAGATCAAGATCTAGATAAAAACCAGGTATGATGACAGGATGGTTGTCAATCGGGGGATCAATTTCTAGCTATGCCTTGCCCATTTCTAGCTATGCCCCTCGCATTTCTAGCAAAGAAAATCATCAACAGATAAGGGGATCTTCTCACAACCAGACCAAAATGTAGAAACATTCACACAGACACCTCTATATGGCTACAGCAGAAATTCCACACTCAAGGAACAGCTAGTGAGAGCGAACTTCACATACCCTGACACTAGGGAATATCAAGGCAGTATCATTCCAAACAAGATCGAACTATGTCAAAAACAAAATTGTCTTCTCTGTAACAACCAACGCAAAGGAAAAACTCATAAACACACACATATGTTTGAAATACAGCCTCCGTGTAAAAACCTACTGCACCGCCAGGAATGTGATTTTTCTCCTTACATGCTCACTATGTCACAAACAATATGTTGGCGAAACCAAACGTGAGTATCAATGTGCATTAAGGAGTATCTGAGAGATGTAAAAAATGACAGAGACACACCCGTAGCACAACACTTTAATCAAACAGATCGCAATGCAAACTCCATCCAATACAGAATCATAGAACTTCTTTGTCATGATCCTGATAGCCCAGAAGATACCACTTCATACAAGGATCGCAAATCTTATCTTACCTTGCCCTGTAGGTGGGGCTTAGAATACACCTTCCGTATCCTCTGCGTGTCGTAAGAGGCAACTAAAGGAGGTAAGGGTGAGGTAACCCTGACAGAAACCTCGAATGCTGAAGACGGAGGTTCCAGGCCGCACGGCGCACTCTAATAAACCATGGATCCACGCACTTAACGCTTATGATCATGTCGATAGTCACTTACAGGACTGGCGGTATGATCAGCGAACGAAAAGAAGAAGAACCAACTACATACTATGGATCCAGTGAGCGTCAATCACACAGACTGGTAACCCCCCACACCCCTATGGGTTATGAACCATAATATATTGTATTTTGTTTAAATTATACAAAAGTATAACTTTGCGTACTTCGACCTTTCTCTGTTTATTCTCCCCTTCTATGACTTGACTTCTTCCTGTGTCTTTCCCCTCAGAAACAATGTATAGATTTTGCTGTCAACGCACGTCCATCATGTCGTTATATGCCTAAGAATAAAAAGTCCATCAAATTCCGCATCTGGAAGCTGGTCGTGTCTCCTGCGTTTGAGTATTTTATCATGACTTTAATAGCAATGAATACAATAGTTTTAATGATGAAGGTAAGAATTAAAGATAATATTTAAAAACTGGACTGTCTTCCCATAATGCATTTCTGTAAGCAGTTGTAATTTTTAATCAGCGCCATTTCATTCGTGAAACTGACTTTCGTAGAATAGTGAAATGTAAAATTCAGTAGTTTAATCTGTCTGTTATTTTATATGCCGACTGGTGTTCATTTTGAAAACAATGGTTCTGTAAGCTGTTGCCGTGCTTAACAGCTGACAGCACCGCTGTTTTCAAATTAAACTACCGTTATCCCGTGAAAGGCTGTGGAATTGAAAAATGTTTAAATTTTAGTGGTTTAACCCTTTAATCCTCGAATTTGTTCAAGAAAATTGATATTTTCTCAGAAAATGTCCATTTAGAGATTAAAAGATCATTTTTGAAAATTTTACTGGTGTGATGACTGGGTCAGTCATTCCAGCAGTAAATTTTCAAAAATAGTCTTCGTGGAGATTTACCAATACGACTGGAAGCCATTTTTGACTGGCGTGAGTGCTAAAGGATTAATAGTCACGCCGACCAAAACCAGCCCCTCTAGTTGTCTTGCGGAATTTAGATTTGCAGGCTAAGACTAATTTTCTTTAATTCTCCATTGTAATGACTGGCTCGATAATCGAGCCAGTCATTCCAGCGGTGAATTAAAAAAAATAGTCTTCTCTTGGCCTGAAAATGGACAATCACTAAGAAAAGGTTGTGATTTTCTTGACCAATCTTGACCATTAAAGGGTTAAAAGGCATTGTTTCTGGCCCATGAGTTTCATTTCTTACAATGACCATTTCTCAAGCTGCTAGGCATTATGGGATGGCAGTATTCATTAAAGCTTAACTATTACTGTATTGTATTATAATTGTCATTATTAAAGCTGGTAGGCTATTTTATTAAATTTTATAACTTAAAAATTTTAAAAACTAAATAGTCTATGGTATCACAGTTGAATAGCTGTTTAGTATGGAGCATTAAAAAGAAAAATGTAATATTTAAATCAATTAACTTTTAAAAATCATTTTTGCCGTATAAATCGTAATAATTTTAAAAAATCAAAAAATATTTTACATTTTACTACATAAATTTAATGAATACGATAACATATAAATCTCATTTTGTTTCATATTAAATTTTATTTATTAAATATTGTATTTTCATAACTTTCACTGCAAGTACTACCCAACTGGAACTGTGTGTTTGGCATTATTACATTGAATTGTGTCCTGGGGCCTGGATGTAAAAAACAATTAGACGAATCTGACAACGACTAGATACCGGAGACTTGACTCTTTAACCATCTAATGTCTATATTTGATCAAGAAAATAAAAATATTTGCTTTCTGAATATTCATTTGCAGGTGAATAGAATAATATTTTTGATTATTTAACATTGGAATAATTGGCTCGTTTATCCAGCAAGAGATAGCTGTGATAGAATTTCAAAAATATTATTCTGACTCTTAACCTGCAAATGGACATTCTAAAAGACCACTGAAGAGTCAGGAATGGTTTAATGCTTAAGCTGGCCGAAACCATGCTCCGCAGTGGTCTTGGGTAATAACCATTTACTGGCCAAAAACCGACGATTTTTTTTTTAAATTACTGCTGAAACAACTCTATCGATTACTGAAATTGGTAAATTAAAAAAAAATATATATATCTTGGTCTGTAACAGGTAATTTTTTTCTGAAAATTTAATTTTCGTGCGGATGTCCAGTCTGTAGCTATAATAAGTCTGCTTGGGATGAATTGAAATATTCAGAAATATATCAGAGAGGATGATAGTGAGCTGAAATGGATCTCTAAATACAAATACAGGCCTGTCCATGACAATTTTGAAGGGGAGCAATCACTTGCTCTCCTAAATTAAAACTTAAATCATTAAGGTGAGGAGTGTCAGTACTCGGCTATATTCTGTCAGTGTTACTAAGCAATGTAGGCGAGTAATAAGATACTCCCCTAAAATTAACTTTAGGCAACTGTAGGCGAGAGGAGGGCAATCACTCACCTCTCGTGGAAAGGTCTGCAAATACATCTCTGTGCCGTAATGTACCTTTCCAGTTTATCCATCCATCATATGATGTCATAATCAAGTACGCGATGTCTAGGATGATGTCATAATCGATGATGTAGATATTAGATAAGTATGTCACAAACGCATAATTGAAGACGGACTAAGCGTTGTACGAATTGTCTTTACAATTTAATCAACATTCTGTTGGATATTTTGAAACTAATTTAACTGGGCACTGTTGCTGCCATTGGCAGTAATGACACACAGTCAAATTAGTTTCAAAATATTCAACAACTTAACTGAGTGCATAATTTTCTGGAAATTGATAGTCAGGGATCGATTGATATCAACACGAGATGAGGTGTGTGTGGAGCTTAGCTAGAGATGGGCGGGACATAGCTAAAACTGGAAAGGTCCATTTAGGATGGTTGAGAATAATCTCCTTGAGGACGATGTCAAAGCTCAAATTTGCTCAAGAAAATTTTAATTGAGCCAATTATTCCAGTGGTACATTTTCGGAAATAGTTTTCTTGGCCTGCAAATGCGATTTATCAAGACCGCTGCAGTAACGCAAAATGGGGTACCGTATGTATCGACTTTTAGCAAGTCCAGAGATATACCCCTTAAAATGTCGTCTGCAAAAAATCAGCAGTCAGATCTTCAAAAAGTTACAAAAGCAACCCGTACTGTGAAAATTACAGGACAGGCTTGAAAATGGAGGTAGCACCCAAATACATATGATCGTGACTAGTGATGGCCAAGGTGACTTTACATCTAGGTTTCAGACACAATTCAATCTGAAATTACTTGCATATAGTTCCAGCAGGTTACGTACCATATGTCCTCTAATGAAACAGAAATATAGTAATTATTATTTCATCTGCTCATTCGTTCATCCATCCATCGATCGACCTGTCTCATCCATCCATCCATCCATTCCTGCTGGCAGTTTTATTGCTTTCAGTACCGTAACCGTGTTGTGTGTAGAATTAGAAGTGTTTGTTTTAGGTAACTAGTTTAGTCTACTATTTCACATACGCAAACTAAACACCTCAATTTAAACACAAGGTAGTCACTGGGAATCGTGAATATTTATAATAAAACTAACTTTAGTAACCCTTTAATCCTCATATCAGCGAAAAATGGCTTCTGCAGTGTTTTTGAAAAATGTCCATTTGCAGACCAAGAGAAGACTATTTTTTTTTAATTTACCACTGAATGACTTGTTCGATAACCGAGCTAATCATTCCAGTGGTAAATTTCCAAAAATAGTCTTCTCTTGGTCAGGAAATAGACATTTTCTTTGAGAAAATTGAAATTTTCTTGGACAAATTCATGGGTCAAAGGGTTAGATGCTGTGGCTAGCTTAAATGCAATCAAATTAATATCTAAATATTCAGCTGTGTTCTTGCAGTAGTATAATGAGTTGAACCTTTTTAACACTCAAATTTGTTCAAGAAAATTTCTATTTCCTCATAAAAAATTTCCATTTGCAGACCAAGAGAAGATATTTTTGAAAATTTACCACTGGAATGACTGGCTCGATTATCGAGCCAGTCATTCCAGTGGTGAATTTTCAGGAATAGTTTTCTCTAGGTCTCTAAAGGAAGATTTCTCAGGACCTTTGCAGAAGCCATTTTAGTTTTTTAAAAGAATTCTATACGAAACTATTTTGCGAAATTAATTAAAGATAGGTTCATCACAAAAACCTCGTTCACATATGATACCCTTATTGCACTACCGTATTTCGGTTAATTGAAGCCTAGGCTTCTATTAGGACAAGCGGTCTTCAATTTCCAACCCAACATCTCTGAGAAAGGGGGTGGGCTTATATTAGAGAGTTTTCCCAAAAAAGTTTAATAAAATTCAATGTACTTTCTCCCGTAAACAAATCCCACCGCCTAGGCCTATGTTTAAAGTATACCTCAAAACATCACCGGGGAAGTGAAATTATTTGATTTCAGCGCCTAAATATTGCGTATCCTTTAATAAAGGTCGTTTATTATATCAAAATTAATCCATAATTTGATATAAAATGGCGTCGCGAAAAACAAACTACAAATCACATGATTCACCTCCAATTGAAGAGTTTATTTTAGAGCGAGTACTCGGGTCTAAATATTCTGGAATCGGGGACTCAGAACTCGGGAATTTCTATATATTATCATTGCGCGATAGGAACTGAGTATTATACTGATCTGAATAACGGTTACCCGTTTGATAAACTCCCATTAGCCTATAATATCTCGCGAGAACATGCCGCCTTCCATTGTAAAAGGGCCGGTGGCTCGCCAACTTACGAAGCCGGCTATATTGTCGTTCGTAATAATTCAATTTGGATCATTTAATGTTGATCGGCGTTACAAAATTGATGCACATTTTCTCCCATGGTTGTTTGGTACAGAAAGTTGGTCTTAAAATATAGTTATAATGAAGGTATTGAATCACGCCAAGACTGTTTTATGCGCATTTTGACTACAAAAGTGTGGATTAAACTTTATTACATCTTGAACATACGTGGCCTACTATTAGTATTAATCTAATAGGTGGTCGAGATTTACAAATCCGAGGCCTGTATTGACTTCTAGAGGGGCCGGAAATGTATCAGGGCAGAGATCGGTGTGAAGTAGACACACTCTGTGACACGATTGTTATTATTGTACACGCTATTCTTACAAATTTGCTCTTAAAATTTTTTTTTCCTATGCAGTTTGCTTCTAATACAGAGTTTTGTCATTTTGAAACTGCTAAGAAATCATTGGAGCTCATATGTCAAAGTTAGGGGGTGGGCTTCTATTAGAGCATAGGCTTCAATTAGGCGAAATATGGTAGGTTTAATTGTGTGTATGTAGTGACAATAGATAGGTAGAAATGTATGAACACTTCCTCATGCCCTCTTTCTCATATGTTCTAGATGGTAACAAACATGGGTTTTAATTATCACATTTTGAAATCATTACGCTCTGTCTGTTCATTCATCCGTCTGTCTGTCTGTCCGTTTATCCATCTAACCATCCGGATATCTCCTCTGAAACCATTCGGTGGAATTTAAGCAAATTTGTTATGTGAGTTACCCATATGATTGGTGATTGCAAGATGACATTTACATTTATCTCCGGGCCCCATTGTGAGGGTGGCAGCAGTGGGGGGGGGGGGGGGGTTGCTGAAATCAAAGATGGCGGAATTCAACCAAATTCTTTATGTTAGTTACCCATATGATTTCCAGGGTATGGTACCAGGGTTTGGGGTGGGGTATGTGTGTGTGTGGGGGGGGGGGGTGTAGTAGGAGAGAATGGTAACGTTGGCGATGATATGCCATGGACTGCACATTCTACTTACCATTACCTCCATTTCCTAAATAAGGCTGCCGTGGTTTTGCTTGTTATGGAGGCATGATGATAGAGCAGAGAGGCATAAAGAAAATCCACTCATTCATTGTTTCAGTTACCCTTTAAACCGTTAACTCTCGAATTTGGTCAGGAAAATTTGTTCAATTCAAAATTTCAATTTTGTCATAGAAAATGTCCATTTGCAGATCGAGAGAAGACTATTTTTTAAGATTACCACTTGAATGACTGGCTCTGTTATCGAGCCAGTCAATCCAGTGGTAAATTTTCAAAATAGGTTTCTTTTGGTCTGCAAATGGAAATTCCTCAAGACCATGATAGAGGCCAGTTTTGGCTGGCTTGACTAGTAAAGGGTCAAAATTTCCATTGTAGTCCAAGAGAAAACCATTTAACAAATGTTACCACTGTAATGGGTGGCTCTATAATCAAGCCAGTCAGTCCAGTTGTAAATTTTCAAAAATTGTCTTCTCTTGTCCTGAAAATGGATATTCACTAAGCATAAATTTACCAATCCTGACCAGTAACGTGTTAATTAGCTTACTTCCTTTTTTATGGTCTATCAAGTCTAATGCCCGTGGTTGAATATTTTGAAACTCATTTGACTGAGGGATGTTGCAGCAACACTGCCCAGTTTTCTGTAAATTGATAGACAGTTAGGGATTGATCGATCCCAACACAGCGAGCTGTGGGTGGAGCTTAGCTAAATATGGGCAGGGCATAGCTAAAACTGGATTCCTCCATTGATTATGCCGTCAAATACTTGAATGACAGATCAGATCCCTCCATTTGCTGTCCCCAGTGCACAATATGAAGGATAGTATCTCTCTCTTTCTAAGATGTGGTGGTGTATGACCAGTTAGTTAAAATTAGGTTATGACATCCAATCAAGCTCTCTTTCTCTCTGTTTTATTCAGGGCAGACAAGTCTGTCGGCGTTTTGAATTGGATTAGTCAAGGTCATTGAGTGTACTTAATTCGAAGCCATATAGGCAAACGCGAATGGGAAAGCTAAGAAGGAAATTCTAAATTTATTCCAGACATGACACGAATCGGAGCTACTAGGAATAGGGTCCTTGGCGACACTAACTAAATCTGACACTGCCCTAGCAGGTGGGTGGTGGTGTGGGTCCAGATGGGTGGGTGGAGGACAAGCGGCTGATTGTTTAAATGGGACAAATTAAATCAACGGTAAAAGACTTGAGTGCAATAATGGTAGTCATAGAGACGAGAATATAGGCGTGTGCGATTATTGCTTTAAGTGATCACGATGGATTATTTAAAAATAATCGTAATTAATCGAATTGCGAAGACATAACAATAAAAGCATACTAATGACGAAAGCTGCAATGGTGTTTAGAAAAGCCCATCTGCAGACAAAGAGAAGACTATCTTTGGAAATGTATCCCTGAAATGCTAGGCTCGATTCTCGAGGATTCTCGCGCCAGTCGTTCTAGTCACCTATCTCATTAAAAAGTAATTAAAAGTTTGGAATTGAAATATGTTATGCAGTCGAAATTATTCTTGATTATTCAATTATATAATTTTTAATCACAATAAATACACGATGTAATCACATAATCACAAGTCTACAAGAATATGTATTTAATATGATATACTCAGGGTAATGCTTTTATCCTTAAATTCGTTCAAGTAGATTTAGATTTTCTCATAGAAAATGTCCATTTGTAGAGCAAAGAAATTTGCCACTGGAATAACTGGCTCTGATATCGATCCATTCATTCCAGTGGTAAATTTTCGAAAAATAGTCTTGCTCTGCCAATGATCATTGGAGTATTACCTGTCTGACTGCTGCAAGCCACCAGACAATAATTTCAATGGCCATAATTCTGGACCTGTTGAATATTTTGAAAACAGTTTGACTGAAAGTTGTCTTCGCCACAAACAACTTTCAGTCAAATTGTTTTCAAAATATTCAATATATCCAGAATTAAACTCCATGGAAAATGTAGTCTGCAGTATTTCAGCAGGCGGGCAGTTAAGAAATAATGACCACTTTGTTATGCACCATGATGTGGGCCGTTATGACACGTTGCACCAGAATAGATAGAAATTGTAAAATTTCATTATCAATTTGATTGACAGTAGTTTGTCTGTGTGTAGCTTATATGTCAGACACTTAAATTATTGCCAAATTAGTGTAGTCAAAGGAATATGCAGTAGATCTGTAAAACTGTCATCCATTGACACTGTATTAGCACTATTCCTTCAAAATCCCATTGCGAAAGTATCATATACTCTAAAGTAAGATTCACGTGCACATATTCATCTAGACATAGAACTCAAATGCATGTCGTTTTTTATTTTGTATGTAGCTAAATATTTTATAACTTCATGTTTGAAAAAATAACATGTTAGGTAGCTCATGGTGATTGTATGCTCAATACATTTCCTATCAAATCAAAAAATCACTCTGCTTAGCTCATGATGTGAATGTAGCAATGTATTTTCTTTCATATTGTCACATTTCGCCAACATTCTAGATAAATCATACGGACATAATCATTGCATTTATTGACATAATCATTCCATTTACGGACATATTTTGCAACATTATTATATCTTTTCTCTATCACAATAATTAAAACGCCATAGTTATTAGTCAATGAAAAAGCATTAATGTTATTGGCTTCTCATAGTATTTACTTTATTATATATATATATATATATATATATATATATATATATATATATATATATATATATATATATATATATATATATATATATATATATATGTATATATATATATATATATATATATATATATATATATATATATATATATATATATATGTATATATATATATATATATATGTATATATATATATATATATATATGTATATATATATATATATTAGTGGACATGTATCATTGTATCCTTATGAGTGCTTTCCATTATTCCGCAGCCTTTTTATCCGCTTCGATTTACACTGCTACTCTAACTATATATATATATATAGTCTGTGCTTTATGTTTAACCAGTTATTGCCACATCATGAATTATTCATGCGTAAGCGAGGTCGTGTCAGATGCTGTTCACGAATCAGATGCAATGACAAATGTTATTTATAGAATTGATTGGTTATGGCCTTGTTTGATTGTCTCGGCTATGACATCACAATTTTATTGCTGTTCTTATAAATATATATCTGCCCTTAACGCTCAAGATGGCCAAAATGACTTCTGCATTTGTATTGAGAAATGTGCATTTGCAGAACAACAGGAAACTATTTTAGAAAATTTACCACTGGAATGACTAGTCATTCTAGCGATAATTTTTCAAATATAATCTTCTCTTTGTCTGCAAATAGACATCTATGAGAAAATTGAAATTTTGAATAGAACAAATTTGAGAGTTAAAGGGCTAAAAGTATTAGTTGAACTGCTTCTTATGTAAGTAGATATATATGAGTAGCAGTGTGAATTGACATTGTCTGTACTATTTTATTAGCTCACCTGGCCTGAAATTCTGAGTGAGCTTATGCTGTGGCATCCGTGTGTGTGTCCATCCATTCATCTGTCAGTCCGTCAACTTTTTCTTTAAACAACTCAAGAACCACTGGGCCGATTTCAATTATATTTGGCAGGAAGCATCCTTAGGGCATAGGGATACAAATTTGTTCTCAGGAAGCCGATTTGCCAATTTGTCCAGAAGCCATCTTGGATTATAGTTGATTTTTAGAAATGTCTTAAAATCTCTGAAACCGCTTTGGGGATCGATTTAAAACTCATGAAATTTGATATAGGGCAAGAGTTCAATCAAGTTTGTTCGAGAAAATTTGATTGATCAAATGGTTCGGGGGACATCATGGATGACCTAGTTTTCTTGAAAACAACTTCTCCAGAACCGCTGAATGCATTGGGCCAAAATTTGTGAGATATGATTAGGGACTAAGGCCATTAACGTTTATTTAAGGGAAGATGATACATCAAAAAGCATGGCCGTCATGGGCCAATCAAAATATAGCGTCTTTGGTGGCCGTATTAAATTTTTTTTTTTGGATAAATTTTGAAGCCAAAATTGGTTTTATGTAGTTTTTTGGGTATTCAGATTTCAAATTTGCCATTTTCAAAATTATCGGATAAACAGTTTGGCGGCCATCTAGGATCTTTTTCCGACCAAAAATTCCTATCCTAAAGTAATAGGAAACTTAAAATTTTGTCGAGAACCACTGAACTCATTCCAATTATACTTGGAAGCAAGCATCCTTACGGCGTTGAGATCCAAGTTTGTTCAATGGAAGCCGATCCGCCAATTTAGCCAACAGCCATCTTGGATTGGGGACGATTTTTTAAATGCCTTTAAAAATCTTTTCCAGATGCGCTTGCGGGATTGATTCAAAACTCATGAAAGGTCAAGATATGACTAGGGACTAAGGGCCACTAAAAATTTTTCACGGGAAGTTGACGCATAAAGAAACATGTTCTTGTTACAATTCTGGTCATCTCCTTAGGGTTCTTCTTATAGCCGATCACCTGTCTAGTTGAAATGCCTATGTTACAGGTGAGCGATGCCGGCCCCTTGGGCATGTTGTTTCAATTGCAATTTGTAACTATCATGTAATTTCTCTCTCTCTCTCTCTCTCTCCTGTACAATTCCTATCATCAGTATGATGGCCGGCCTAGGTTATACGAATCCACCATACAGAATATGAATATGGGGTTCACCGTGCTTTTTGCCATTGAGGTTATTCTCAAGTTTCTAGGATTTGGACTGCGGGTAAGATGTCATGTGTCGTCATTGGCACATTGAGAAGTTTGTATCTCTGAAGTTTTTACAACAAAAAACATTCAACAGAAAACAAAGTTTATTTGTAATTTGTCAATTGGTTTTGGGTTTTATGTTGAAATTTTTATTTTATTTTTTTTTTTCTGAATGTTTTATTTATTTTAGTTTTTTAGTTTAATTTAGTTCATTAGTTTATGTGAGAAATTTAAGTTCTATTAATTTTATGAAAAAATTGTTTGTTTCATTTTGACTCAATTTTCTTTCCTTTCCTGAGTTCCGAGTCAGTTGAGGTTAATTGATTAACAATTAAATCACATAAGTCACATGCACTATTGAACTTTCAGGGCCATTTTCAGTCCATTCTTAAAGGGACCCCAAAAAAGTTTCAATTCTAATTGTTCGATGCTACTCATCATATAATGAGATTTAAGCATTGGAGAATAAATTCCGACATTTTTCCTTTCTAAACATGGTGTTAAAACTGAACTGGCTGAAAATATTCACTACTAATCGATGCAGTAGTATAATGGTAGCATGGATTTACTGTCTATTAGCGTTCTGTGGATTGATATTTTATCTGATTGGGTATAAAACAGTAGCGGTCGATCAAGAGAAGTCCAATGGTTTTGATCGCCACCACCCCAACCCCATCTATTGTCTGTGGTTAACTGTCTGACTGGTGAAATCCACCAGACAATAATTTCAATAGGCAATAACTCTGGACCTGCTCAGCCACCAACAACTTTCAGTCAAATTGTTTTCAAAGTATTCAAGATATTCAGAGTTAAACTTCATCGAAAATGTAGTCTGCAGAAATTCAGCACACAGACAGTTAAGTGTAGGTCCATCATGTCTATCTGAATATCTGTCACATGGCTGGTTGAGGGTCAGCAGACTGCCCTCACCCCTTTCCCATCCCACCTCCCACTATCTTTTACAGACAATCCTCAAGCACCCCCCGCCCCCACCACACCTCACCTAAAATGTCTAGATCCAGCCCGGGTATAAAAGGATATGTTTCTTATACTGAACATCTCTTTTATTCATCACATGTGTTAGCTGATTGAGATGTTCAATGTATGGGGAATATCTATTTATAAAAAGGTCAAATTTGTCCAATTATCGTGTCATTGATCTGTTTTTCAGTCAGGACACCAGAAGGTCCAAAATGTCTATTTTGGAAGCAATTTTGCTGTTGCGTTTTAGTTTTTTACCGTAAAATTGGCATACGTTTTCGGGACCCCACAGACACACATCAACTACAAGTTCGGAAAATATCCCGCTGTTAGAGTTATTGAAAAATGGTTAAAAAATGTGTATTTCGAAAACAATATAGCTATTGTGTTTCAGCCTTTGGTCACAAAATTGGCATATGTGTTCGGAATCATATGGGCAAGCTTCCACCCACTTTTGGATAAGATAGCATTAGTAGAATCAGAGTTCTTGAAGAATGCGTAAAATGTCTGTTTTGAAAACTGTTCCTAAAAGCTGTTCCTGTTGGGTTTTAAACCCAAAAATTGGCTTATCAGCTGGGGACCCCTGGCATACCTCCCTCTAGTAGAGCCAGAGTTAAAAATTGTCGTAACCCTTACCACTCTGATGTCAAAATTTTAAAATATTCAAATTAAAGTAAAAGATGAAGCGTTGTTTATTTTTCAACAAATTTGGTGGAAGATGATGCTGTCGTAGACAGCAAGCAACATCGTCCACCAAAATTGTTGAAAAATAAACACCAGTTTCTTTTCAATTGCAAAGATAGAATATTGACATAGTGTGCTACGGGTTAAGAAGAAGAAAAAAAAAAGCCCTCCGTGCTCGCATATACCATTCCATCTAGCGACGTGGGTAAAAATTACTGGGGGTGATGAAAGCTTTGCTGAGTCATGTTCAGAATCTCAATATCTGGAGCGCTAATGGTCAGATATTCATTGCTGTTATTATATTACTTGTATCGGCCTATGTTCCTGTTGAATATTTCAAGTTTTGAAAATAATGTTGATGGAAAACTAAATTCTCAGACATTGAACGCTTTCTTCGGGACTTCAACACTGTTTGCAAAACGATGTGGACTGCATACACTCATGAAATTGTGCTGTTGTTTTCATGGCGCTGTAACCGCGAGAATTGCCTTTTTCAACCAGAGGCTCAAATTTCTCCTATTCAACTACAATATGAACAGATGTGCCAAATTTGGTGATTCTACATTCTAGCATTCAGGCGATATACTACAGACAGACAGACAACAGTGACCCACAATACTCATACACACCTGCCTTCAATGATGTGGAATAATAACAGTTAATATCATTTTGTGTTGAATGGTGAAAAATGAATCTCACATACAACAGTAAACTTCCTGGACGGTATTCATTTGTTTCAATGATTCCCGATTTACAAATTACGCGGTATAGTTCAGACTAGTAGGGGAACAAAGGAGGGAACTCTTTTTAGCATCATCAGGAGCATGCATGTTTAGTTTGACATGTTTGATGATAGATTCTCATTATTAACCCTTTTCATTCTGTATTCCTTGAAATCGAGTTTACAGATAAATATAAAACATGCTAGTTATTTCTAAAACCGATTTTACTGGAAGTGATGACTACCTTAGGCAGCAATGACTTCCAGTCAATTTGTTTTCAAAATAACCAGCAGGAGATTTACTTTAGCGTGTTGTAGTATCGTTTATACCGGTAGGATGAAATGTGTTACTTTAATCTCATTGTAAAAGTTCTGCATGCATTTAACTCTTTTACCGCTGCACTCCAAAACGACATTGATAGAGAAATACTCTTACTATCTTTAAACTTTAACCCTATGTGCCTGACAGTCCAAACCTCACCATGGATCCTTGATAAATATCCTGTTGTGTATTTTGAAAATAATTTATCTGGAAGCTTTTGAGCTGTGAAATTTATTCAAAATAGTCAACAGATTGAAATGTATGATTGATTACGTTGAAATTACGATTCTGTGGTTTCAGAGTTAAAAGGGTTAAAGAACACTATCTTTAGAATGAAGACTTGTTGGTTCACCCTTTTGTGGTCAAGCCCAAAACAGCAGAGTTCTTGATGAATGTCCATTTGCAGACTGATTTTTGAAAGTTTACCAACGGGATGACTGGTTCGTCTATCGAGCCAGTCATTCCAGAGATAAATTTTCAAAAATCATTTCTTTGCCTGCAAATGTACATTTAGTATTAACCTTTTCACCAACAAATCCATGAAAAAGTAGATTCTTTACGTTATAAAATTTATTCCGTTGACTATTTTGAAATTAATTTGATTGGAAGCCGTTGCTCGTTAGGCAGCAACAGCTTCTAGTCGAATTAACTTCAAAATATTTGACAGTTTTCTTGTATGGTTGCCTTGAAAATGAGATATGAGGAACTCATCGGTGAAAGGGTTAAGCAAATGTTTTATATTTCTTGATCAATCTTGGCCAATGAGAGGGGGAGTTGAAGAGAATCCTGCAGTTCAGCAGCAAGAGGGTTAACAGATTTTGCTGTTACAATTTTACCCCACATTATTTATAATGCATGCTACGGTACAGCTCAGAAATAAAATAGGATGTTTCCAAAACAAACAATGAAACATACTGTTGAACATTTCGAATATAATTGGATTGGAATATTCAACAGAACATTTCTTATTATAACTAACTTGTTTCTGTCTTTGTTTGGGAAACGTTTTAACTTACTTATGAGCTTTAGTGTTTGTAATGTCAACGTTTGAATTTTTTTTTTAACTTATGTCTGACTGCTGCAAGCCACCAGGCAGTAATTTCAATGGGCAATAACTCTGGAACTGCTGAATATTTTGAAAACAATTTGACTGAAAGTTGTTGGTGGCTTAGCCACCAACAACTTTCAGTCAAATTGTTTTCAAATTATTTAGCAAGTACAGAGATATAACCCCTGGAATATGTCGTCTGCAAAAACTCAGCAGTCAGATGGTTAAATTGTTGATGTTCCTGCATGCAAACCTGTATCTGTTATGCGATTGTATTACATGAAGCATGCATTGTGCGCAATTAACTGTTGTATATTCATATATATATCTGCTGCTCTTTAATCTTGATTGTCATTAGTAGATCCATAACAAATATCTTGTTTTATTCGTTATGGCCGTCTTTCATATTCTCAGCCACTGCTTTCTCAAATTCTGCTTTTATCATAAGACGACATTTCTACCGAGATCGTTTCTCATCGTTCCATTTTCGTTGTTTGTGCTATCACCGCTAAATTCATCGCCATCATCATCATTGTCATTTTTTTTCTTTTCGCTGATTTTAAAATTGAAGCTTGTGACTTGTGACGTTGATACTTTTCTTCCTTAAATGCGCAGTACGACGTCCCGTTCGGTAGCCCTTTGGAAAGCCAGCATAAGTACATTGAAGGCATCCAGAGAACGTTAAACATAGTGTTTGCCGCGCTCTATGGCGTAGAGTGCATACTAAAACTCATGGCATTTGGCATAAAGGTTTGCGCAGTATATTTCAGGCGCGAATATTTCAATATTGTTTATGTTAAGCCTCAGTTTGTATCCATGTTTTACTAACAATATGTTCTGTTGCGTTTGTGTATCTTATATCAATGACAAATTTTGTCTTCGTTTTATGATTTTGTCTTTAAACTACCATATATGTTGACAATTCACTCTATTGTCCTATTCCATACACAGATTTGGATTAACCATCTTACTGCTGCAAGCCACCAGACAATAATTTCAATTTAAAATAACTGGACCGGCTGAATATTTTGAAAACCATTTGACTGAAAGTTGGTGGCGGCTTACACACCAACAACTTTCAGTCAAATTATTTTCAAAATATTTAACATATCCAGAGTTAAACCCCATGGAAGATGTAGGCTGCAGAAATTGAGCAGGCGACAGTTAGCGCCCTAGGTGATCCAAAATGGCTGCTGCAGTTGTCTTGAGAAATGTCCATTTACAGACCATGAAGACAGTCTTAATCTTACCACTGGAATGAGTAGTTCAATAATTCAGCCAGTCATTCTAGGTGTAAATTTTCAAAAAATAACCTTTTGGCCTGCAAATGTTTCACTTTTCTTAACCAACCATCACCATTAACCATTTAACCTCATAGAAAATGTCCATTTGCAGATGAAGAGGTTATTTTTTAGAATTTACCGCTGAAATGACTGGCTCCGTTATTGAGTCAGTCAGTCCAGTGTCAACTTAAAGAACTAGTCTTCTTGATCTGCAAATGGACATGTTTCAAGACCACTACCAGATTACAGAAGGCGTTTTTGTCCAGCTTGAGCGTTATTTTAGGTCTGACCGCTGAGTTTTTGCAGATGACATTCCAGGGGTTACATCTCTGAACCTGCTAAATATTTTGAAAACAATTTGACTGAAAGTTGTTGGTGGCTATGCCACCAACAACTTTCAGTCAAATTGTTTTCCAAATATTCAGCAAGTCACGAGTTTTTGCTCATTGAAATTAGCATCTGGTGTCTAACAGCAGTGAGACCGTTAACGGGTTAAGTTAGCTTGTAGATTTTATTTAGCTAACATCATTGCCCGATTTCCTGTTGATTACCCAGTTAAGTTATCACGGATTCTCTGCAAGTTGTTGTACAATTCCATCTACAAATTAGTATTATTCTGTGGTTGTGCCTAGTACTGTATTGTCCATGTCTGCTTAATACTGTCAACTGTTGCTACAGAAACGATGTAAATTTTTTGCTTCGCCAAATTTATCATCCCAATTATGATCTTCTTTGTGACATGCCTGCAGACCTAACCTTATGAGTAGACGGAGAGATTTCTAGCAATTTGCCACTCATTTCTAAAGCACCAGCCACTTTTTATGAGCGTTTTAGATTCGATTTGAAAATTTGAAATCTGAATTCACAGAACTAAATTTTCATGGTAACTGTACAGGGAAGTTGTTGAATATTTTGAAGCTAATTTGACAGGCAAATTAGTTTCAAAATATTCAACACATTGTTTAGTAAATTGTAAATTCATCGAAGAAATCTTTACGCGTTCGTGACAGACTTCGATTTTCCTGATGAAGCTATGTCATTTTGATTGATTTGTACATGTGACGTATTTGATTATGACATCAGATACTTGAGTGACAGATCGGATACTTCCATTATTAGTGCGATGTTCTCGTAGGTGTTATAATGCAGTAAAAATATCTGCATATCAGTTTCCAAAACAAGGCCACCACACTGTTCGATTCTTAACAAATTTGGTATGTGGCTGCAGGAAGCATGCAAGAAAAGATCATCTGTGTTTTATCCATATGTGTGCACAGATAGTCTCATATCAGTCCATATGTCACAGCTCCAGATAGTCTCATATCTGTCCATGCTTCACAGCTCCAGATAGTATTATATATGTCCATGCTTCACAGCTCCAGATAGTATTATATCAGGCCATGTCTGATACTCTCAGATAGAATCATACTATTCCACAACCTACAGATAGTCTCATATCAGTCATATGTCACAGCTTCAGATAATCTCATATCAGTACATGCTTCACAGCTCCAGATAGTATTATATCAGGCCATGTCTGATACTCTCAGATAGAATCATACTAGTCCACAAACTACAGATAGTCTCAGATAGAATCATGCTAGTCCAAAACCTACAGATAGTCTCATATCAGTCATATGTCACAGCTCCAGATAGTATTATATCAGTTCATGTCTGATACTCTCAGATAGAATCATACTAGTCCACAAACTACAGATAGTCTCAGATAGAATCATGCTAGTCCAAAACCTACAGATAGTCTCATATCAGTCATATGTCACAGCTCCAGATAGTATTATATCAGGTCATGTCTGATACTCTCAGATAAAATCATACTAGTCCACAACCTACAGATAGTCTCATATCAGTCATATGTCACAGCTTCAGATAATCTCATATCAGTACATGCTTCACAGCTCCAGATAGTATTATATCAGGCCATGTCTGATACTCTCAGATAGAATCATACTAGTCCACAAACTACAGATAGTCTCGGATAGAATCATGCTAGTCCAAAACCTACAGATAGTCTCATATCAGTCATATGTCACAGCTCCAGATAGTATTATATCAGTTCATGTCTGATACTCACAGATAGAATCATGCTAGTCCAAAAGCTACAGATAGTCTCATATCAGTCATATGTCACAGCTCCAGATAGTATTATATCAGGGCATGTCTGATATAGGGTTGCGCGATTTTTCTATTTAATCGTGAAGTTCGATTTATTTTTAAAATCGCGATTGTAATTGAGGAAAAATCAAAAATTTCATGTTTTTTTAAATCTGAAGTGGATACTTTTCCGTCGCATTTTATCTGTACATGAGTACAATTATAATCGATTCATGCCTGTATTCATTGTGTTTATATCCCGCCATGCCGAATAATTACTAATCACAACACAAAGCGCTACAATAAACAAGCTAACAATAGCGTGGTAACATCTTTGTCATTGAGAAAACAAGCTAGTTACTCCATCGAATCGCCATATAATTTTATTTCTTTCGCTGCCAGACCCTGAGTCCGTCGTGAAATGCCAAGTATATACTTAGTTGCAGAGTGTTAGGCAATCAGTGAACATAATTCTTTTTAATTCTAGGGTTAGCAATGTCAGGCGGTGTAATAATTTTTCCTTTTTGATTCGGTTGTCATGTCAAATTAAAGAAAATAAAGCAACAGCATTCCAGGTTGTTTGATTTTGAACTGTGCGTTCTGTTGATTACTCTTAAATGTAAATCATACATTCTGAAAGCAACTATAAACTGCTCTATAGGACGAGTTTACGCCTTTACACTCGTACCTACTCAAAGCTCCCTTCCTATGTACATGGATTGCCCAGTATCTCCCCGGGTACTAATATTAACATCTTCGCGTTACTCCGATAATGACCTAAACTCGTCCTACAAAGGGAGGCTATAAGCGGAAGCTGATACATCATGTAATTTATATTTTTTTCTCTGCGACATTTAATCTAAAAATTTTGATGACATCAATAATGTTTATTAAACTATTTAGGCGGTCCCAATTAATAATTTCACTCCCGCGATGATGGATATAAGGTATATATTAAGCATAGACGTAGGATGGTAAGAATTCGGCGCATGAAAATGTGTTCTAATTTTGTGCTATTTTTGTATCATTTATTTTAACTTTCTAGAAACAAGTCACGTTACCCCGGTTTATACTTTGGAATTTGGACCTACGATTTAATCGAAAATCATGATTTTTTTTATAAAATCGATCGCGATATTTCAAAGCAAAAATTGTGCAAGCCTATTCTGATACTCTCAGATAGAATCATGCTAGTCCAAAACCTACAGATAGTCTCATGTCAGTCATATGTCACAGCTCCAGATAGTATTATATCAGGCTATGTCTCATACTTTCAGATAAAATCATGCTAGTCCACAACCTCCCGAGAGTCATATCAGTCCATGCATCACAGCTCCAGATAGTCTCATATCAGTCCATATGTCACAGCTCCAGATAGTATTATATCAGGTCATGTCGGACACTGAGATAGAATCATACTAGTCCACAACCTCCAGATAGTCTCATATCAGTACATGCTTCACAGCTCCAGATAGTATTATATCAGGTCATGTCGGACACTTTCAGATAGAATCATACTAGTCCACAACCTCCAGGCTCCAGATAGTCTCATATCAGTCCATGCTTCACAGCTCGAGATAGTATTATATCAGGTCATGTCGGACACTTTCAGATAGAATCATACTAGTCCACAACCTCCAGGCTCCAGATAGTCTCATATCAGTCCATGCTTCACAGCTCCGGATAGTATTATATCAGGTCATGTCGGACACTTTCAGATAGAATCATACTAGTCCACAACCTCCTGATAGTCTCATATCAGTCCATGGTTCACAGCTCCAGATAGTATTATATCAGGTCATGTCGGACACTTTCAGATAGAATCATACTAGTCCACAACCTCCAGGCTCCAGATAGTCTCATATCAGTCCATGCTTCACAGCTCCAGATAGTATTATATCAGGTCATGTCGGACACTTTCAGATAGAATCATACTAGTCCACAACCTCCTGATAGTCTCATATCAGTCCATGGTTCACAGCTCCAGATAGTATTATATCAGGTCATGTCTGATACTTTCAGATAGAATCATACTAGTCCACAAAATCCTGATAGTCTCATATCAGTACATGCTTCACAGCTCCAGATAGTATTATATCAGGTCATGTCTGATACTTTCAGATAGAATCATACTAGTCCACAACCTCCTGATAGTCTCATGTCAGTCATATGTCACAACTCCAGATAGTATTATATCAGGCTATGTCTCATACTTTCAGATAAAATCATGCTAGTCCACAACCTCCCGAGAGTCATATCAGTCCATGCATCACAGCTCCAGATAGTCTCATATCAGTCCATATGTCACAGCTCCAGATAGTATTATATCAGGTCATGTCGGACACTGAGATAGAATCATACTAGTCCACAACCTCCAGATAGTCTCATATCAGTACATGCTTCACAGCTCCAGATAGTATTATAGCAGGTCATGTCGGACACTTTCAGATAGAATCATACTAGTCCACAACCTCCTGATAGTCTCATATCAGTCCATGCTTCACAGCTCCAGATAGTATTATAGCAGGTCATGTCGGACACTTTCAGATAGAATCATACTAGTCCACAACCTCCTGATAGTCTCATATCAGTCCATATGTCACAGCTCCAGATAGTATTATATCAGGTCATGTCTGATACTTTCAGATAGAATCATACTAGTCCACAACCTCCAGATAGTCTCATATCAGTACATGCTTCACAGCTCCAGATAGTATTATAGCAGGTCATGTCTGATACTTTCAGATAGAATCATACTAGTTCACAACCTCCAGGTAGTCTCATATCAGTCCATATGTCACAGCTTCAGATAGTATTATATCAGGTCAGGTCTGATACTTTCAGATAGAATCATACTAGTCCACAACCTCCTGATAGTCTCATATCAGTACATGCGTCACAGCTCCAGATAGTGTTATATCAGGCCATGTCTGATACTTTCAGATAGAGTCATACTAGTCCACAACCTCCAGATAGTCTCATTAGTCCATGATTCACAGAGCGAGATAGTGCATTCGCCTCTAATGTAGATTGTCTCATATGTGCAGCTACAACCAGTCCTTCTTTGGCCACTGTTTCTTGTCCTCAGTGAGGCTCCCTCAGTGAGGCTGCCTCAGGTTCTTCTTGGTCGTCAGTTTGCCCAGTTCAACTTTTTAAAGAGCGGGACGTAGCAAGTCTGTGCAGGGGTGTCCCTTACAAGCTTTGTAGATGTTGGCACAAATTCCACGACTTTCTGTTGTGTCTTGTATGATTTGCAGAACAAGTCCAAACATAGACCAGCTTTGTAGGACCACCTTCACTGACAGTGTGGCTTTATTGCACATAGCATAAAATCAGTCTGTGGTGATTATACTGTCCA
The DNA here is from genome assembly GCA_034401795.1 of Chaetoderma sp. LZ-2023a. Classification (NCBI taxonomy): domain Eukaryota; kingdom Metazoa; phylum Mollusca; class Caudofoveata; order Chaetodermatida; family Chaetodermatidae; genus Chaetoderma; species Chaetoderma sp. LZ-2023a. The sequence continues at coordinate 60,111,827 of CM067362.1, read as the reverse complement.
GCCGGTGATGTTGGGTTGCAGTACGAAGGTGTCTGTGGCGCCGTGCATCAAGCATATCTAGAACGGCCTTCAGAGCTGCCCAGCTGTTACAGTTGTACATCAGTGATACACAGGTCGCGTTATATGTTATACAAGTGTAGTTTATTGGCCATGGGGATCAGTGATTCACGGATTCTCAGTTTCCAAAAGGACAGGAAGGCAATGTTTCGAGCCAGTCATTCCAGTAGTAAATTTTCAAAAATAGTCTTCTCTTAGTCTGCAAATAGATATTTCTCAAGACCACTGCAGACGCCGTTTTTGGCTGATATAAGTGTTAATGGGTTGAATAATTTGTTCGCAGTTAACAAATCAGGCGTTCCTTCATGGATATGCTATATGACAGCTTTCATAATAAACTCGGTTGAATCCATCATCACGACAAAAATGAAGGAATGAATCAACGCAAGAATATTTATTTATAAACTTATTATTCTCGCTACAACAATTGATGAATCCAATCTATCAGTCAAATATATGATGTCAATAATGAATTGCATGCCATGTAGGTTGACGTCACAATCAATTACGTAATGAATGATGTATCTAAGTCCGTCAGGAATGCTTAATATATCCGTCAAGTTGTAGTACAAATTGTATGTCTTTACTATTTAATAAACATTCTGTTGAATATTTTGAAACTAATTTGGGTGGGCACTATTTGTTCGATCGATCCCAACATGGATAAAGCATGGGTGGAGCTTAGCTAGGATTCATCCATGAAAATGTGGAGGCCATTGCTACTTATAAATCTGGGCTGTCTAAACTGAACTTGGTCATGCATGTCATTGTATGATTACTGTATAGTAGTAGAAACATCCTACAGCTGCAATCAGTCCTTCACTATTGACCACTGTCTTGTCCTCAACCAAAGTCTTTAGCTTCATGAAGGTCCATTCTCGATCTGAATGTACCAAATCCTGCGTTCATAAGGTCACCTCACAGCACGCTTAACATATTTATGCAATGACATCCTCTCCTGACTTTTTATTTGCTGGCTCCCAGTAGGACGAATTCCAAGGCTCTAGGTACTGGTGTGTCCCCTGGCATCCTTAGCACATGGCCAAACATGGACCATCTTTGCTGGGCGACTTTTACAGATACCGATGATGTATTACACATCTTGTATAGTGCATCGTCGGAAATCTTCCTGTCTGGCCATCTGTGCCCAGTGAAGGTGCAGAGGTGTTTGCCGTGGCAGGCATCAAGTTTGTCTAGAGCTGCCTTTGAAGCTGCCCAGCTGTTACAGTTATACAGTATCAAGGATACACAGGTTGCATTATATAAACGTAGTCTTTTTGTCGAGGGGATCTTTGATCTACAAATCCATAGCTTCCAGAAGGACTGGAAAGCTATGTTCCCTATGACGCCGTGTGCAGCAATGTCAACAGTAGTGAAAAGCAGTGAGCCCAGGATTTTACTTTTCCTCCATGGTTCGCCGCCATGAAGTGGATCGGCAATTTCTTTATTGGTATATGTCGGTGAACTCTGTTTTGGATTCATTCATAAAGAGATGCATGTCATTACTACCTATAACCATCAAGTGGTTGAGGTTAACAATCACTGAACATCTGTGTATCATTAGTACTTATGAATGGCAAGTGTTTGAGCGGGCGCATGCATATGCCATTAGTACCTATAAACACTAAGCCCCTGACCTTAATTAACCATTGATAATGAACCTTTCCAGTTTATCCATCCATCATATGACGTCATAATCAACTACATGATGTGTAGGATGATGTCATAATCAATGACATCATGAATGATGTCGATTAAAGTACGTCATAAACGCATAATTGGTGATGGACTAAGATGCCGATGAATATTTTGAAACTAATATGACTGGGCGCTGTTGCTGTCAAATTAGTTTCAAAATATTTAACAGCTTGCGTGTATAGTTTTCTGGAAATTAATAGTCAGGGAGTTCAGGGATCAATCGATCACAACCCGGGCGAGTTGTGGGTAGAGATTAGCCTAGAGATGGGCGGAGCACGGGTTAAACTGTAAAGGTCCATTATGCAGTCTCTCATCAAAATATCATCAGCTGATGTCACTCACCCCATCATAACCAGTAGTTAAATTCCTGCGGAACATTTCTCAAATGATTTGATTAAAAGTTAGTTCTGTTTACAAACATGACAACTTCAAATAGTCAAATTGTTTGCAAATATTTCTGTTTATTTATTTAACTTGTAGATTTGCTTTCTGTGAGTTCGGAAAGAAGATGGCTAAGAATGGACTTTAAATTAAGCCTTGGAAAAATCTATTTTAACATTCAGATGTTGAATATTGTCTAGTCAACCGGCTTTAGCCCTTTAAAATGAAATCTGCCCAAAATTATCTTCTACAGTGGTCTTGATAAATGTCCAATTACAGACTCGGAGAAGATTATTTTTGTAAATTTGCCACTAAAATGACTGGCTCGATAACCGAGCCAATCATTCTAGTGAAAAATTCTCTAATATTATCTTCTGGTCTGCAAATGGATATTTTCTAGGAGACAAATTTGGGTGTTAAATGGTTAAAAGACCACAACCCTTTAAGCCCTAAATTTGTACAAGAAAATTTCCATTTTCTAAAAGAAAATGTCAATTTGTAGCCCAAGACAAGACTGTTTTTTTAAATTTACAACTGGAATGACTGGCTCTGCAAATGACCAATGTAGAAACTGTTTTGTCAGGTTTGAGTGTTAAAGGGGTAGTGCATGTCAGAAGTTATCACGTATTTGTGTCCGGGATTACTGGTTCTATTAGAGAGGTTCTGTTTAACACTAATGGTCAAATTTGGTCAAGAAAATGCAACTATCTGCTTATTTTATATCCATTCACAGGCCAAAAGAATATACTTTTTGAAAATTTATCACTCGAATGACTGGCTGGGTTATCGAGCCGGTCAAGGGGTAAATTTCCAAAAATTGTATTCTATTGGCCTGTAAATGCACATTCCACAAGACTATGACAGAGGCCGGTTTGGGCCTGCATGGCCATTAAAGGGTTAAATAAGCAGTTTTCTTTCAGTGTTTGCATGACTTACATATACGCTTATGAATGTTTTTTTAATAAAAACTATTTTTGGTGTTTTAAAGTATTTTTTCCCCCGTGTCTAATTATCATGTCATTGTCTTGTATTGTGACAGATTACCAACATTAAGGGAGATAACTACCATAATTTATAAATATTGTAATTATTTATTTTAGTTATCCCCCCCTTGCTATGCAGGACCTTTAGACTAGATATAACAAACGGTTGATTGTATTTGATGTGAAATGTTTTGAAAATAATTTGACTGGAAGATGTTATGGAAGAAGGCAGCAATGGTTTCCAAACAAATTATTTCAAAATATTCAACAGTTTACCTGTATGCATGTTTGGTTTGAAATTGAAATTTATGTTTTTATGGATGAAGTATTAGTTATTAAAATAATTATGTTTAGTTATTTTATAAATATATTACTTTCTACATGTTTTAAAATAGCAATTAATTCAACCCCATATATGGGTGTGTTTGTGTGGTTTGTGTCTGCATGTGAAGGTAGGTATATGTCTCTGTTAGCAAAATAATTACATTCTTATAAGACTTAAAATGTGAACTCTATTAACCTGTCAGTGGTTGAATCCACATTTAGTTATGCCCCGCCCATTTCTAGCTAAGCTCCACCCATGCTTTGCGCATGTTGGGATCGATTTATATACTTTTAAGTCCTGAATTCTCATAATCATATATTGAAGGTAATCATACATGTGAGCTGTTGAATATTTTGAAACTAATTTGACTGGATACTGTTGATGCAAATTAGTTTCAAATATTCATGAGCATGTTTATTAACCCTTTATCGCTCATATAACCCAAAAACGGTTTCTGCAACGGTCTTGAGAAATGTCCATTTGCAGACCAAGTGAAGACTATTTTTGAAAAAAAAGTGGTGAATTTTTCTAAAATACTCTTCCCTTGGCCTGCAAATGGGCATTTTCTGAGAAAATTCTTGAACGAATTCGAGGGTTAAGGGGTTAAGTGTTCCTGACAGACGTAGTTACGTCATTCGGTGCACATTTTTGTTGTGATCTATTCGTCATGCCGACCAAACCCGGCCTGAGTAGTTTTGACGAATGTTTATTTACAGACCAAGAGAAGACTTAGAAATTTTCTAATGGACTGAGTGGTAAAATTTCAAAAATAGACTTCATTTGGCCTGCAGATGGACATTCCTCAATACCACTGAAGAAATGGTTTTGGCCACCTTGACCGACCAACAACAGTGGCTTAAACTTAATGCTAATAATGTTTATGGAAACTGTTGCTGTCTATGATTCAATATCACCATTTTCAAAGTCAATGCTCAACGTTCATTAGGAGCAAGTTGTTTCTGGTTCTGTTTGGTAAATGAATGCTCCTGTTTGGAGAACATGTATTGCGGGAGAGTGAAAGATACCGCGTCATGAAATCAACATAGAGGTGCGGTGGGTGGGGTGGGGTTGGGGGGGGGGGGGGCACAAAAAACTTCTTAGCAAATGCTCAAATTTATAAAGAAAATGAAAACTGAACATTATTTGAAGTCTTTAACCCTGGAATTTGTTCAAGAAAATTTCAATTTTCTAATAGAAAATGTCCATTTGCAGACCAAGAGAAGACTATTTTTGAAAATTTACCATTGGAATGATTGGCTCGGTTATCGAGCCAGTCATTCCAGTGGTAAATTTTCAAAAATAGTCTTCTTGGTCTGCAAATGAACATTTCTCAAGACCACTCCAGAAGCCATTTTTAACTAATGTTAAAGAGTTAACTGCCTGCCTGTTGGATTTCTATTTCTGAATTTATTAATACGAAAGCTTGAAGCCTAATATTTGATATGCAAGTTTTGGTAAATAACCAGACCTTTACACAGAACAATCATGGAGAAGTATATTAATTCTAGTCTGGATTTTTAAATGTTAATTTGAATTGTTAAAACAAATTATTAATTTAAAATATTTTTTTGATAGTAATAATTTTATCTTAAATAATATATAATTATGTCAAATGTATTTTATTCTTCAATTGAGCAGAATTACTTCCGAGATCCGTGGAATGTCTTTGACTTTATCACAGTACTGGGAAGCATGGTGGAGCTAGCGGTAAGTAGGCATTCTCAGGGTTTACGATCAGGGCGCCAGTGATTACTAGCAATTTATATGCAGTGGGTATATCTGTAAAAGAGTGTGATTCAAATCTATTTCTCAAGAATTTTGACGCAGCGAGAATTGATAAATTCTGCCCATCTGTGACTCGTGTACGATATGCATCACTTTATTGGCCAAGACAAGTCGATTGGCCAATGAAATGAGGTTTGAAATGAGGCGTCACAAACTCTGACTGGATAAGATAAACTTTAACTCTTTAGTGGTCATACCGGCCAATGATTACCTCTGTTATGGTCTTGTGGAATGTCCATTTACAGATCAAGAAAATTGAATTTTTGAAAATTTACCACTGAAATGACTGGCTCGATAACCAAGCCAGTTAAGCCAGTGATAAATTTTCTAAAATTGTGTTCTCTTGGCCTATAAATGGACATTCAATAGGAGGATATTAATTATTTTTTACCAAAGTTGACCATTAAAGGGACTGATTGGCTATAATGGAGGAATCAAGTTTTAGCTATTCCCCGCCCATCTGTAGCTAAGCTCCACCCACTCTTTCCCTGTGTTGGGATCAATCGAATTGCCTGCGCTCTCTGACTATCAATTTCCAGAAAACTATACAGTCAGGTAAGCTGTTGAATATTGTAAAACTAATTTGCCTCTGCGCTGTTAACAGCGCCCGGTGAAACTAGGTTCAAAGTATTCAACAGAATGTTTATTGAAAACTATACTGGTAAGCTGTTGAATATTTTGAAACTAATTTGCTTGTGTGCTGTTGACAACAGAATGTTTATTAAATAGTAAACATTCAAGTCCTACAATTTGACGGACTAATAAGCGTTTATGACTGAGTAAATCACGTCATTCATAACAAACTGTGCCATTATTGTTGATGATGCACTGGCGGATGGATGGGTGATGTCTGTCTGTCGGTCCGTAGCTATATATCAGAAACTGGTGATCCGATTTGTCTCAAACTTGAACACAAGAATGGTTTCACTCCGTACTCTAGGATTCCCCAACTTTGGTCTTTATATGAAAAAGAAACTAATCTGGCCAATTTGGAAAATTAATAATTAAAAAAAGAAATATGACAAATGTGGCAGGTGAGTGGCCGTAGTTTCTCACTGCTCATGTTCTTACATCATTAGCTGAGGGTAGCAGCTCAATGAATCATCATGTCCATTAGTTAGTTAGTCAGGTAGTAAGTCAGTCACAAAAACTTATTCCAATCTGTTTCTCAAAATCTACTGATCCGATTTGACTCAAATTTTAACACAACAAAGGGACTTAGCATCCAAGATGATTGCCAGACATTGGCCGTGATCCAGATAAAAGAACCTGGATCCGGACGAGATCAAATTCTGGATATGTGGATATCCTGGAAATTGCTGGTCCGATTTGGCTTAGATTTTAACAAAGGAAAAGGTGTGACCATACATTAGGCATCTACAACTTTGGGTGTGATATGAAAAAATCAGAATGTTCTGAAAAAAATCTGCAGCCTGCGGCTAATGAGATTCTATCGAACCTTGGTCCTTTTACTATTATACAAATTATTTATTTCCCAATTTGTTTAGTCATTACAACTGGATGTTAGTATTAAAGAGTAATGTATAACCTTAATCTGTGCATTCTTCTGGCCGAGAGTTTCATTTCCGTTCCTCTCATGTTTTCTGCTTATAGTTAATTGTGGCTTGCGACTCGTATATCGAGGATCTCAAAGAAGTTGGCATTTTGTATCAAATTTATCACACTAGTTTAGTAATATCTCATTTGGAACGCGCGTTAGCTCATTCCAAATGAGAAATTAATAAAGGAGTGTGATAAATTTTATACACTAGCAATGTGTGTGAGATTCTATTTATCACATAAGGTATTACTTAGAATTTTGTACAATATCCATTTTGTTATCGCTGTAGCGCTTCACTAGTGCGAGTTCTGACGAATAGGCAACAAAATATAGTTACAAAAGCAACATCCTATTATCTCAGGTCTTATTATTTTTAAATTATCGGTTTAAAATTTCCAAGCTTTAACTTCTAATAAAATTAATCAAAATATTTTATTGTATCGCAGCTTTTTAACAGTAGTAAGATTTAGCGTCCCAAGCATCATTATTACAGTGTCGCTGCCAGGCGAGAATTGTGGAATAATATATTGCTCGCGAAGTGTGTCTGTCTGCCTGTCTGTCTGTCTCTTACATTTGTAACAATGCTGCCTACATTGCACCTGGAGTCCATATCCATATATATATTTGTTATGATGCGTATATATGTATGCCTCAAATTCTGATTCAGATTCAATTGGATCTGTTTGTTAATCACATATTAAAATTTACAAATATCATAGGCAGGCAGTGCATCTAATTACTGATTTTGAGAATTATTGTCTGGCGCTTGGTCTGTAGTTTGTCAGATCCAAAAGTTTGAATGATCTAAGCTGTGACTCTTCACTGCTTATATACTTTTCGGTTGGGTGCCTGGATGAAGTCACATGATTTACCATATACCGTAATTTCTCGACTAAAGGCCGCCATCGAATATAGGACGCTGTCCCAAATTTGACAAAAATCTGCCCAAAAAACTTACAATCAAGTATAAGACGCTGTTAAATTTAGAAAAAAACGTACCTTTAAAAAATCGAAAATTGGTATCAAAATTAACCATCACTCAGCGCTTTGTTTATTGCATGATTAAAATTATCATGGTGGAAGAGAAATTATTAAATAGGACCGCCTAAATATCGTGTATCTTCAATAAAGATTGTTTATTACATCAAAATCAATCTAATTTTGGCATAAAATGTCTCCTTGAAAACATACAAATCGCGTGATAGAAACAGATTGTAATGGCTCTGCGTTTGGAGGCGCTGTGTGATCTTATGTGCTAACAGGAGTTGGTTATCTGGCTCTTTTGTGATTGGAGGCGCTGTGTAATCTTAAGCGTGAATGGGAGTTGGTTCTAAAACGGGTATGGGAATATTCAGATGGTCACTAGTTGTAATGACTCTTGCGTTTGGAGGCGCTGTGTGATCTTATGCGCTAACAGGAGTTGGTTATCTGGCTCTTTTGTGATTGGAGGTGCTGTGTAATCTTATGCGCTAACGGTAGTTGGTTATCAAACGGGTACGGGAACATTCAGTTCCTATTGCGCAATGATGATATATAGCAATTTCCGAGTCCAGAATATTTAGATCCGAGTACTCGCTCTAATTAGAATAAAGATCTTTTGCGATTGGAGGCGAATCACGTGATTTATACACGTATCTTTTCTCGATGCCATTTTATGTCAAATTCTGGATTCATTTTGATGTAATAAGTGATATATATTAAAGAATAAGCAATATTTAGGCGCCCCAATTTAATAATTTCACTTCCGCTTGGTGTTTTTTTAGTATACATTAAACAGTCGTCAGGCGGCGCAAATTGTCTAGGGTAACATTGAGTTCAATTTCCGTGGTATACTCTGTGAATTTTTAAGAAAAATTTTGACCCAAAAATGTGCGGAAGGAATGTTCTCAATTATAGGACGCACCCCCCCTTTCTAGTATATGTATTTTGACAAAAAAAACTGCGTCCTTTAGTCAAATTTTTACGGTATGTGTAATTTTGCTGCACTGAGGTCACGTGGTTGGGAGGGCTGAATTGGTGTATGACTATTGGCGGTATGAGTGGTTTGGCGGTATGGTCCATTGGTGGTTCTGGCAGTATGGCCATCTTGACTGTTTGCAGTTTTTGGTAGTATGTCCAATTGTTGGGTGTTTTTTGCTGTGTTGGGTATTTTGGCAGTATTGGTGGTCTTCCTGAGGCCCTCCCAAACACAATAAACCATATACAGTTAAATAAGCAGCAAACACATACATACAAACACACTCATAAATGCACTTATACCCATACGCACACACTGACTCGGTCAGTCACTCACGCCTTCATTCACTCACTCACTCACTCACTCACTCACACATTTTTATATTACATATATACATTAATATGAACAAGTTTCCATTAACTCACTGGATATGTCCAGGGAAGAAATGACTCAAAATATAATTTTCAACAGTTATCTCCCTTGAATCCATAATACTGAGTATTCAGTTATTTAGTATATTAACCATTTTATGACGAAGCCGACCCAAACCGATCCCTGCTGTGGTCTTGAGAAATGGGCAGACTATTTCCGAAAATTTACCACTGGAATGACTGACTCGGTAACCGAACCAGCCATTCCAGGAGTCAATTTTCAGAAACAGTCTTCACCCGACCTGCAAATAGAGTCACAATTTATTTTGACCAAATTTTTCATTAAAGGGTTAATGTGAATTCATATACTTCTGCATATTATGATAGAATGATGATAGAGTCGGAGATTGTGTAATGCTTTGAGGTAATGCGTTCCAGAGTTGAACTGCTTTATATGTGTAACTCTTTTTTCCATAGCAAGATTTAGATTTTGGAAGATGTAGATGACCAAAGGTTTTTGAACGTAAATTAAGTGAATGTGTATCTTCTACATATTTGAACACGTTCTTAATATAACTTGGAGTAAGGTCATTTAAGGCTTTATAAGTCATGCTATTTGTTTTGAGGTTTATTCTCTTAGCCAATGTAGTCCAATTCAATTGTTTATACAGTTGTTCAGTTGGTTCTCTAAAAGGGGCATCTAGTATTATACGAGCTGCTCTCTTTTGTAGTTTTTCCAGCTTGTATACTAATGTATCAGTTGAATGATAGTAGATGAGAGAGCAGTAATCTATATGTGAAAGGATGTAAGCTTTATAGAATAGATTCCTTTGTTTAACATTCATATAATTCTTGTTCTTTTTCAACATGTATATTAAGGAAGAGATTTTTTTATCTAAATTGTATATTTTTAGTGGTTTAAACTTTGGGCCTAGATATAAAGAAACGAAATAAATCTTAGCAAATGATGATTTAATTCCATATAAATTAATATAATTTTTTGGGTTGTGAAATTGATTTAGAGGCTCGTGCCTTTAATTCAATTTCACAACTCAAAAAATGTTATTAATTTATGCGGAATGAAATCATCATATAATGTTAACATTTATTTTGTTTCATTGTTGTTTAATGGTTTTGTACTATTAAACTTAGTTAGCAGATGCACAGATAACATACTCCTAGGCATACTTGGACAGGAGTATAAGGCCAAGTAATCTAAAGGTCCTGGAACAAGATTTCAGAGTTAGCTCCCTTGACACTGTGCGTAATAGCCAACTCATTCATGCAAAAGCAGCAAAATAATAGCAAGGCCATATAAGTAGCATTCCAATCCAGTGACAGCTAGTAGCAGTCACCATCCATATATGGGAACATGTATGCAGACCATCACCCGATAGAAACCACATGATCAGGTCAGCCAATCAATAAGGTTATGGACTTAATTTACAATTAGTGTCAATTCTTGCTAAGCATTCTTGGTGGCTACAGGTTTAGAGCAATAGTGGAATACAACGGTCAGATCTGGATATTTATTAAATTCCGGATATTAAGCTCTCTGCAACACGCTATCAACATGTTCAACGGCTGGAACTCCTGTGGCCGGTTAACTTGTACCGATGTCATCCGGGGGGAGAATTTGAACAATTGACTAAGTTAATGACTGGCAATATCTCCAGCAGTTTACAGTGTGACTAATATGAACCTATGAGGATTATATGTACTATTGCACATAGCATAAAATGAATAACATTACATAAGACAGTAGCAATACGCAGATTTATTGTATAGACCATTTACGTGAATATAATTTTTAGTCAGGCTGTCGTGACATTCAGTGTCTAATTTGGCACTGCGTTGCTGGAAGCTGTTGCTGTTGTATTGAAGCTTTTGACTCTAAATTTGCTTACATATCGGGACCCACGGGCGAACGGTCCCACAAGTTTGGTTAAGATCGCCATGTCTAAATATCTCTTTTGAAAACAATACTGCTGATGCTGTTGCATTTTGGCTTTTGACACCAGAAATTTTGATTCGTCTTTGATTTGTCTGTGGGGACTCCAGGGGCAGGTTTTCACACATGTTGGGAGATCTCACCAATAGAACCAGTCATTAACAAATGTCTTAAGAGCAAGAAGCACAATATTCTCGCATTAAACCTTCTGTCTAGCGACACAGGTAAAAGTTTGGATAACCAATGATTACCATTTGTTAACTGCTGGATACACGTGCTAACCATGGGTCGAATGCAGTGAACATACACAGAGTAGCCGTTTTGTACCATACTTAGGATGCTGATAATCATGGTTATGTCCCGTTCACCGGTCAACTGGTAATCGCTGGTTACCACACTGCAATTGCAGAGCATACATGGTAATCGCGTGTTACCATATGGTCAATTAATGCACAATCGATGTAATCGCTCACATTTGCGTGTTACCACACTTCCTATTTAATGAACGCACATGGTAATCACGTGTTACAACATAACCAATATAACGAGCACAGTATTCACTTACTACGGTACTGCAGGTGTGATGGATACAGGGTAATCACTTGTTGCCATATAGCCAATATAATGACCACTTAGAGTAATATTGTTACTGTAGGGCCTATTTAGTGAATACACATGGTAATCGCATGTTGCCATACAGCCGATGTAACAAGCACACATGGTAATTGCTTGTTACCATACAGTCGGTGTAACGAACACACATGGTAATCGCTTGTTACTATACAGCTGATGTGACAAACACACATGGTAATCACTTGTTACCATACAGCTGATGTGACAAACACACATGGTAATCGCTTGTTACCATACAGCTGATGTAATGAACACACATGGTAATCGCGTGTTACCATACAGCCGGTGTAACAAATGCACATGGTAATCGCTTGTTACCATGGAGCCGATGTGATGAATACACATGGTAATCGCATGTTACCATACAGCCGGTGAAACAAACACACGGTAGTCGCTTGTTACCATACAGTTGATGTAACGAACACACATGGTAATCGCTTGTTACCGTACAGCTGATGTAACAAATGCACATGGTAATCGCTTGTTACCGTACAGCCGGTGGTAATCGCTTGTTACCATACAGCCGATGTAACAAACACACATGGTAATCGCTTGTTACCATATAGCTGATGTAACGAACACACATGGTAATCGCGTGTTACCATACAGCTGGTGTAACAAATGCACATGGTAATCTCTTGTTACCATACAGCTGATGTAACAAAACACATGGTAATCGCATATTACCATACAGCCGGTGTAACGAACACATATGGTTATCGCTTTTTACCATACAGCCGATGTAACAAACACATGGTAATCGCTTGTTACCATATAGCTGATGTAATGAACACACATGGTAATCACGTGTTACCATACAGCTGATGTAACAAACACACATGGTAATCGCTTGTTACCATATAGCCGATGTAATGAACACACATGGTAATCGCGTGTTACCATACAGCTGATGTAACAAACACACATGGTATAATTGCTTGTTACCATATAGCTGATGTAACAAACACACATGGTAATCTCGTGTTACCATACAGCTGATGTAACAAACACACATGGTAATCGCGTGTTACCATACAGCTGATGTAACAAACACACATGGTAATCGCTTGTTACCATACAGCTGATGTAACAAACACACATGGTAATCGCTTGTTACCATACAGCTGATGTAACAAACACACATGGTAATCGCTTGTTACCATACAGCTGATGTAACAAACACACATGGTAATCGCTTGTTACCATACAGCTGATGTAACAAACACACATGGTGATCGCTTGTTACCATACAGCTGATGTAACAAACACACATGGTAATCGCTTGTTACCATACAGCTGATGTAACAAACACACATGGTAATCGCGTGTTACCATACAGCTGATGTAACAAACACACATGGTAATCGCTTGTTACCATACAGCTGATGTAACAAACACACATGGTAATCGCGTGTTACCACACAGCTGATGTATAAAACACACATGGTAATCGCGTGTTACCATACAGTTGATGTAACAAACACACATGGTAATCGCGTGTTACCACACAGCTGATGTAACAAACACACATGGTAACCGCGTGTTACCATATGGTGATTGTGACGACCGCATAAGTGTGGTAATTGCTTGGTGCCATGCTTAGAAAGATGCCAAGAAGACACTGGTAATTGCGTGTTACCACACGGCAAATGTATTGGATACAAATTGTAATCGCTTATTACAGGGCTTAATGTCAGTCAAGGTTATTAGCCACGCTCTCTGTCATAGTCCTTAAAGGGTCAGAGATGCCTAAGGGCTATGTCCTCCAAAAAGTGTCACTCACTAAACATTCTTATTAATATCAGTACTATATTGTATGGTTGCAACTTCTGGTATGCAAATTCTTATGCTCGGACATGTCAGACACATTCACTGTCATGACTAAGGCGAGCTGCTGCAATACCGTAAATCCTCATCATGAAACAAGCAAGGCAACTGGATTTACGAATATTCAAATGTCAGCCAGCATCATGACAGTGAGTGAGTTTGGATTGCTAAGGTAACCAGAGACATAAGAGCAGCTACAGATTCTTATGTCTTTCGTGGGCCGTGTCCTCCAGAAAGTGTCACTCACTAAACATTCTTATTAATATCAGTATTATATTGTATGGTTGCAGATGCAGGTATGCAAATTCTTATGCTCGGACATGTCAGACTCATTCACTGTCATGACTAAGCCGAGCTGCTGCAATACTGTAAATCCTCATCATTAAACATGCAAGGCAACAGGATTTATGAATAGTCAAATGTCAGCCAGCATCATGACAGTGAGTGAGTTTGGGTTGCTAAGGTAACCAGAGACATAAGAGCAGCTACAGATTCTTATGTCTTTCGCCAAATAAAATTTGGAAATGTTTGCATGTGTTCGTGTTATCTGTGCATATGTTAAATACATCTACCCACATAATTTAAGCCTCTAAAAGTATTCAATTTTAACAATTTTATTTTCAAGCATTTAGTGTGAATACACACCTTTAATTTTATAACAAACTTTAGGGTAAATGGTGTCTTCTCCAGAACTGCTGAACGGATCCAATTTTTTCAATATTTTCAAGCTTTAGGAATTATTCAGTCTAGAATAAGAAAAAGGTTTAATGGCTTTCCTTTGTAGTGCTTACAGCGAGTTTAGATTGATATGTATTGATCATATAGTGCTACAGCATGTGATAGCTGGCAGTATTAGTGTGCTATAAAGTGTTTTTAAAATGTTGCATGGTAAGTAGGCTTTGAGTTGACGCATGATACCGATGTTCTTTGCAACCTTAGATGTAACTATTTCTATGTGTTTCTCCTAAATTAGATTCTTATCCAAATATACACCTAAGAATTTGACTAATTGGGCCTCATGTATTTCTTCAGATTAGCTCACCTGGCTTCATAGTCCAAGTGAGCTTATGCTATGGTGACCGTGATAGTCTGTCAAGATCTCAAGATCCACTGAGCCGATTTTAAATATAATGGGCAGGAAGCATCCTTAGGCCATAGAGGTCCAACTTTGTTCAAACAAAGCTGATCGGCCAATTTGGCATGTGACCATCTTTGATTTTGGCTGATCTGTAGAAACTTTAAAAATCTCCGTAACCCCTCAGGGCATCACTTCAAAACTCAACGAAACATCATCTAGGGCAACAGCTAAACCAAGTTTGTTCAAGAGAAATTGCTGGGCCAGATCCTTCGGCGAACGTCTTAGAGGACCTAATTTTAGCGAAAATTACTTCTAGAATCGCTGAATGGATTGGGCCGAAATTTGGGAGATATGATTAGGGACTACGGGTCATTAAAGTCGATAAGTAAAAAAACATGGCCATATTGGGTTTTTTATTGTCTCGCCTGCGAAGCAGAAAAAGCGAGACATAGGTATCACTTTTCCGACGGCGGCGGCGTCAACATTAAGTTTTTACATTTAGCAAAACTTCTCAGCTTATATTTCAGGATTGGTTAAGCCTATTGCAACTGAACTTGGATACATGGTTACCTATAATCTTAGGAAGCAGCATGATGATGTTGGGGTCAACGGCTAAGGTCACTGGCCTTGATATGGAACTCTGCTTTTTCAACATTAAGTTTTTGCGTTTAGCAAACCCTTTCAGCTTATATTTCAATGATTGGTTAAGCCTATTGCAACTAAACTTGGATACCTGGTTACAGTACCTATAATCTTAGGAAGCAGCATGATAACATTGAGGGTAGACGGTCAAAGGTCAAGGTACCTGTGACAAACAGGAGACGGGCGAGACATTTAATTCCGCAGAATTCTTGTTTGATGGATTTTGAAGTCAAATTTGGTTTTATATAGGTTTTTGTGTATGCTCATCCATTTTCGAAACGGTTGGATAAACAGTTTTGAGGCCATCTTGGAGTTATTTCCCCCCGAAACCTCCCATACTAAAGCAATAGCAAGTTAAAAATATCTTCTGGAGAACCAGTGGACCGATTTTAACCAAATTTGGTCAGAAACATCCTTGGGCCATTGCTATCCAAGTTTGTTCAAATAAAGCGACAATCTTGGATTTCAGCTGATTTTTAGAAACATCTTTACCAATCTTCTAAGGACATTGAATCGAACCGCATGTAACATTATCTAGTGCAGCATCCAAGGTTGTTCGATCAAAACTTGATTGGTCAAATGCTTTGGTAGTCTTCTTGAATCACCTAATTTTAATGAAAACGACTCCTGAATTGTTGAAAGGATCAGGCCGTAATTTCAAGTATTACTTACGATTAGGCACTCAGGGTTCGTACAAACTTGAAAAATCCCTTGAATTTTGGCATCAGCCTTGAAACGTTGAGTTTGAAATTTGTCTTGAAAAGTACTGGAATTTCACCCATCCGTCTTGAAAAGCCCTTGAAAATCAACGTTTCCTCCCATGTGATTTTTACTGTCTGCAAAACGTTCACGTACTGATGTAAATAAAGATTTAAGAAAATTTGATTGGCAATTTGACTGGCAAAATCCATCTGGAACCTAGTAAGTTCCAAAATTCAAAAACTAATTTTAAAGGTTCTGAAGGTAAGCTGTATGAAATTTTGCATCAGTGTCATATCCTCACTTCATCCAGGATCCTGGTTATGCGCCATTGAGAAATCAACTTTTTTAGTCTTGAAAGTCCTTGAATAAGAAAACCTGCCAGCTGTATGAACCCTGGCACGAAGGGTGATTCAAGTTTGTCGATGGAAGCTAGTACGTTAAAAGCATGGCCACCATTGACCAATCAGATTTTAGCAGCCATATTGGAATCTTAACTGATGGATTTTGAAGGCTAAATTGGTTTTGTTTAGGGTTTTGGGTATATTGATTTCAAGTTTGCCACTTTCTTAGCAGTCGGATAGACAGGTTCACAGTTGATGGCCAATTTGGATTCTTTTTCCCACCAAAAATCCTATATTGGGAAATTTAAAATGTCTTCTTGAGAACCACTGAACCAATTTTAATCAAATTTGGTAGGACGCATCCGTGTTCGTGTTGAAATTCTGGCTAAACCTTAGGGTTCTACTTATAGGCGATGGCCTTTCTAGTTCAATGCCTATGTTCTAGGTGAGCGAAACAGACCCCAATGGACCTCTTGTTTACTTGAATTTTTGGGAGTTTGGTATGTTTTGATTTCTTCATATTCATAAATAGCATATAACTGTTGTTATTACACTACAAAAACATCCATTACCGTTCAATCACTACTTGCTAAATCAATTGTCTGTATTTGGCTACCAGAATAAGATTTTTATGCTTGCATACACTCCTCCCCATGCCTATTCCTATTAATATGGACCCTCAACCAGGCTACTGATTAGGTCCATCTCCAGTATATCAACTGATACAGACTGGCACCAGCTTTGCGCTGTGTCAGCTTACTATTAAAGGACTTCCTCACACTAAGATATGCCTACTATGACTTTTTTATCTAAAACTCAGTCTACCGGTTTCCTGAGTCTGATCATTTTAAAATCATTATCGTCTTTTTCGCTATCCGCATATTCTGGTGTCCTGTTAGGACATTAAGAATGTTCAAACAGCGAACTGATTTCAAATGATTTGATCCATCCCCTTTTTATGGTTTTCTTATGCAGAAGAGTTAGCTAAGCCAGTCTAAAAGTGTTCAATATCCTGATGGATTTGGGAGACGGTTTAGCTTTGTTACGAAATTGCTTCTCCAGAACAAGTTATTTTGTTCCACTTTAAAGCTCACGAAGTTAGAGGAATGGCTTCCTCTTTTGCGCTTTTTGCCGGTTTGTATTTAGATGAAGTCATGCAGGTTGCAGGATGGAATTCTGAATCCTCTTTTACAACCTTTTTTGTCTGAAAGATCAGAGTGCAGCAGCCTCCTTCTTTCATAATATTATGATTTTAACCAAAAAAGCCGAAGACCATTTACCAAGCACATCCTGCTATTTTCGTTAAAACTGTGAGTCTGTAAGAAATGGTGTGAGTTTATTTTGGTTTTTATTTATCTCTAAGTTCAAGTTTTCCTTGTTTGATAATCACGGTTTGATTGACTTAAATGCACTATTATGTTATGTTATTAACATTTGGATAAGATTGGTGTGATTTTTATCCTTGTTTGTTGATTCTCAAATCTCCTCCCACCTGATGTATTAAGTGGGGCACTGACCAAATGTACGGGTTTAGCAAGTAGTGATTGGATGGTAATGGATGTTTTTGTGGTGTAATAACAACCCCCCCCCCCCCCCCACAGACCCCCCCTTGCGGGTTGGTCTGTTGTTTTATTAACCACTATAAAAACATACTTACCGTTCAATCACTACGACCCGGCCTCAGCCACCCCGCGTGGAATTGATTTGAGAATTTGCCTATAATATTTGGCACTTAAATTCAGAAAAGTTAATCTGTTTCCTATTTGGCTCCAGTGTGCATGCGCAAGCGCGCTTAGTGACAGGCGTCACTATGGTGTGAGTACAGACTGGTGCCAGTCTGTATCAGTTGATATACTGGAGATGGACCTAACCAGTAGCCTGGTTGAGGGTCCATATTAATAGGAATAGGCATGGGGAGGTGTGTATGCAAGCATAAAAATCTTATTCTGTAGCTAAGTGCAGATAATTGATTTAGCAAGTAGTGATTGAACGGTAAGTATGTTTTTATAGTGGTTAATAAAACAACAGACCAACCCGCAAGGGGGGTCGGGGGGGGGGGGGGGGGGAGAGGGGTTTACTAACATTTAATGATAATTTATTTATATTAAACTATTGTATTACCGTCCCCATTTCTTAAGTTCATGTATTCAAATGAGGGATTCTGAATCTGTAGCTCAAGTATCTGACGTCATAATCATTAATCAATGTACCTTACCAGTTTTAGCTATGCCCGCCCATCTCTAGCTAAGCACTAACCAGGGATTCTTATAAGGGTTTTTTTAAGGGTATATTACCCCCAAAATGCAGCTTGAACCCCCCCCCCAAAAAAAGTAGTAGCAGTGGGTCCCATGAGACCCCTGAAAATCTTGTGATTGTGTAATACTAAGTAGTCTTATAGGTTTTTGCACAAATATTATAACCTGCAAAATCTGGTATGGGACCACCATAATTTTACTTTGCATCATACCCTCTTTTTGAGAAATATCGCTTGGGAACACCAGAGTTCAGTTTGAGACCCCCAGATTTCAGCTGGGGACCTCACTGTTGCAGTGTGTGGGGTACCTGGGACCTTTAAAATATAGATTCCATAAGAAACACTGGCTCCACCCACACCACGCTCATGTTGAGATCGATCGAACCCTGAACTCCATAACTATCAGTTAACTATAATTTATACAGGTAAGCTGTTGAATATTTTGAAACTAATTTGACTGGGTGCCAACAGCACCCAATCAAATTAGTATTAAAATATTCAACAGCATATCTTTTAAATAGTAAGTAGATTGATCGGTCGATCAATGGTGATCGCAAATCCCTCACGTTCACCGCTTTGAACTTTTGACACACACACATGCACGCACGCACACCATCCCCGGGGGCCGCGCCAAATGTAAATGTCATTTTTCACTCACCAATCATATGGGTAACTCACATACCAAATTTGGTTGAATTGCGTCCAAATGTCAGAGGAGTTGCATTACAATCCATTTCATGACCTTTTGACACACACACACCCCCAACCCTAGGGTTGGGGCCAAATGTACATGTAAATGTTCTCATCAACTCCACATTTATATGGGTAACTTACAATCTAAATTTAGTTGAATTCTGTTCAATGTTTTCAGAGGAGTTGCATTACAATCAATTTCTTGACACTTGGACCGCACCCCTGGGGTTGGGGCCAAATCTAAATGTGCCGATGATGCACTCCACATCGATATGGGTAAATTACCTACCAAATTTGGTTGAATTCTTAACACTTTTGGTGAAGTTGCATGGGGGGGTGGAGAGGGGGGGACCTGTACTTGTTCTCATCCACTCAACATTGAGATGGGTAACTCACATACCAAATTTGGTTGAATTCCATCCAATGGTTTCGGAGGAGTTGCATTACAATCAATTTCTTTACATTTTAACCCCCATCCACCACCCACTGCTGGTGGTGGGGCCAAATGTAAATGTGCTCATGTACTCCACATTTATACGGATAACTCATGTACCATATTTTGTTGAAATCTGTCCAACGGTTTCGGAGGCAATGCGGTACAATCAATTTCTGCTGGTTATAATTTGACCTTTAACCCCCCCCCCCCCCCTCCCCCATTTGGCAGAGCTAAATGTAATTGGCCTCTTGCACTCAGCACTCATATTGGTAAAGGCCTTTGCTGTTATGGTAAACTGTTGAAAACGTTCTCCATGAGGTCGCCTTAATTTATTTTAGGGGACCTGAAACGGGTTACCCTAATCTGTTGATTTTGGAATGGACATCAATGAGCTTTCTAAGGTTTATGTTACTAATGGCATATGTCTCCTTAAAAATATAAGGCACCCTATTATGGGTTACCATTGGAAATATTACAGCACAGGCCTGTTGGTAACTAACATATCAAATTTGGTTGAGTTCCGTCTAAATATTTCAGTGAGAGGAGTTGCATTACAAGTGATTTGACCTTTTTGACAATTGTAAATATCGTTATGCAAAGCGGAATCATATGGGTAATCCACATACCAAATTAGGTTGAATTCCACCCAATGGTTTGGGAGCAGATAGTGTGACGGACAGACAGATGGACGGAGGTGATTACAATATCCCCAATGTTTTTTTAAAACGGGATAAAGACATACAATTCGTACAACAATGCTTAGACTTAGTCCGGCATCAATTGGTGGCAAACTTATCTACCTATGTCATTCATGACATAATTGATTAGGACATCATCCTATGCGTCACGTAGTTCATTATGATGTCATATGATTGATTGATAAACTGGAAAGGTCCATTACATCACTAGTTAGCTGATGTCACAATCATAATGACGCAAAAATCAAAAAGTGTGTGATGAAGGTGTATGTGTCTGATGAATTTACAATTTAATAAATAGTTTCTTAATATTTTTAAAGTAATTTGACTGGGAACTGCCATAGCCAGCAACAGCTTCCACAGCAACAACCCCCAGTCAAAGAAGTCTTAAATTACTTAACAGCTTACCTTTATAGTTACCGTGAAATTTAGATTCTGGGATTCAGGTTTTTCAATGTTTCAAATCGATACCAGCAGGCATAAAACAGTGGGCAGAGCTTAGCTAGAAATGGGCGGGGCTTATGTAGAAATGTATCCCTCTTTTCCTCTGTACAAGGCTAGTAATTGTTTGCATCATATAGGTCCGGTAAGCTAGAGTGCCATTGATACACCATGGAGGAATTCATTTAGCTATGCCCCACCCATCTTTAGCTAGGCTCCACCCACACTTCGCACATGTTGGGATCGATCGATCCTTGAACTCCCTGACTATCAATTTCCAGAAAACTATACATGTAAGCTGTTGAATATTTTGAAACTAATTTAACTGGGTGCTGTTGCTGCCTATGGCAGCAACAGCACCCAGTCAATTTAGTTTCAAAATATTCGACAGCATGGTTATTAACTAGTAAAGTCATATAATTCCCACAGCATGTTTAGAAAACAATAAAGTCATACAATTTGTACAACCTGATGGACTATTAAGCATTTATAAGACTGACTAAATCGAGTCATTCCGACATAAAGTAATTGATAATCCTACACGTCACATAGTTTATTATGATGTGACATATGATTGATAGATAAACTGGACTCCTCCACTGGTACTATTTGTATGCTTTTGTTGCAAGCTAATGTACTTCCATGTCCCACTGTAAATTACAGTCTGTAATGCACATCCATATCTGCTTCCACAGCAACACAAATTTTGAAGCACTTATTGTGAGTGACGTATTCGCTCTTATTTTAGTCAGACATTTTAAAAATTAAACAAGACCAATCAGAGATTGCAACTCTTCACCTTCCCGTTTTTGTCAGATTCTAAAAAGTTTTGGGATTTTCCATATTTTGTATGATCACGCCTAAAGGTGTGGAACTCGCATGTCTGGGTATGCGTTTTCCTGTGTTAAAATTGAAGCTAAATCGGACTAGTAGTTTCCGAGATATCTACAGATGCAGAATTTTATCCAATCCGGACCCGCTTCTTTTATCCTGATCACGGCCAACGTCTGGAAATCCTATTGCACTGCATGTTCCTTCCTTGTGTGCCAAATCAGATCGATATTTTTTTAGATACAACTCCGGACGGACTGACACATGCACGCATGCACACACACACTTGCACGCTTGAATGTAGACAGACAGACAGACCCAATCTAAATGGCTTGTTACTCTTATTAACCCTTACAACACTGATGTCAGATTTTGAAATTTTCAAAGTAAATTAAAAGATGAACTGGTGTACATTTTGCAACAAATTTATTGGAAGATGGTGCCGTCGAAGGCAGCAACATCGTCCACCAAAATAGTTGAAAGATGTACACCAGATTCTTTACTATTGACATGGTAAAAGATAGAATATTGACGGCAGAGTTGTAAGGGTTTATTACACTAAGATCATGACTGTGTAATGTGCATGAGCTTGGTTCTGAACTTTGTGATTATGGTCTTCAGCAAATACCTGTCACCGTTGGCGTATTTCGATTGTTCCGAGCAGCGCGGTTGATAAAGCTTCTACGCCAGGGATATACAATCCGGTTATTGCTTTGGACATTTCTTCAATCATTTAAGGTATGTAGTAATTGCAAAACAATATAAAACATGCATAGAATTAGAGCTTACTATGTATCATATCCATCAATCATACATTGATTATCAAACTGACATCCCTTTGACTGATGTCACTTCAACTTAGGCTTGTGCGATTACGTGATTAAATCGAAAATTGTGATTATGTTTTAAATCGTGAATTTATATGATTAAAAATTAAGTAATCGAATAATCGTGAATATTTTCTATTGCATAAAATATTCCAAAATCTAACTTTCAATTACTTTTTAATGTGGTCAGTCATGAAAAATGGCATTTTGCTTAGTGAATGCATGTCCATTTGCAGGGCAAGAGAAGACTATTTTTGAAAATGTATAACTGGAATGCCTGGCTCGAGAATCGAGTGAGCCAGGAATTCTGGTGATACATTTTCAAAAGTAGTTTTCTCTTTCCCTGCAAATATACTTTTCTAAACACTATTGCAATTTTCGTTATTGATATTCTTTTGTTGTTATGTCCTGGTAATTTGTATCCAAGCTGATTAATCGAGTAATGACGATTCAACTGACATTGCTTCCACTGACATCATTTCAACTGACATCACTTCATCTGATGTCACACTATTAATGTCAGCCTGAAATCATGAATCAAGACAAGCAGTCAATCAGTTTAAAGTCACTGTGATACTATCCACTCTCAGATATGTTTTATTTATAAATTAGGGCACATGCACACACGTAGATTCCATAGCAATCAGTCTGAAACATGGTCCTTTATTTATATCATGATAATAATTTCCATTTGGGCATTAAATTAGTGTCCACCACTATTTTGTATCCTAAAGAAGTGTATTTTTTTTGTGTGTCAGTTCACCCATTTGTATATCTTGGCAACTCCCACTAGTAGTTTATCATGTTTGCCACTCGCACGCTATTTATTTGATGATGTCATACCGTCAATAATTATCCTATCTTTGATATGTTTCTCTCACCAGGCACTGCCCTATGTCTGCTTGCTTATTGTGATGCTCTTCTTCATATATGCAATTATTGGCATGCAGGTATGTAACTATAAATTAGCACCTGAATTCACAAGGGACAGATGATGATAATGATGATGATGATGATTATTATACTGATAATGATTGGGATAATGCACCTAATTATTTTGACAATAATTTGACTGGTGTTGTCATTGATAGCAACATCTTTAATGCAAATTATTGTCAAAGTATATAAAAGCTGTCTATCTTCTCCCAGAAATTGACACACATGCGGTGAACAATGGTGAAATATGCTTTTGTATATACTGCAGTGAATGCTTACTCTTCCAGAGGTGGCTGACAGATGACCATTTACACGTGTGGACGGGGTCTTTTAGTTTGAGAAATCCTGGCCTGTACAGACAATAGACTCAACAAATATGGCATCCAAAAATTACAATGAATTTGAAGTCAGGGCATTGCATGCTAGGTAGCGTTGCACGCTGGTTAGCATTGCATCCCGGGTAAATTGAACAGAAATCAACTGGCATTTCATATCTCATGCAAATGTGTATCTATTTAATGCGACATGAAAACCTTAAGTTTGGAATAATGATGATGGCCGATGATGATGATAATGGACCTTTGCATTCTTAGCTATGCCTCGCCCGTCTCTGTCTACGCTCCTCCCACAAATCGCTTGTGTTGGGATCGATCGAGCTCTGAACTGTCTGACTATCAATTTCCAGAAAACTATACAGGTAAGCTATTGAATATTTTGGAACTAATTTGACTGGCTGCTGTTGCTGCCTATGGCAGTAACAGCGCCCAGTAAAATTAGTATCAAAATATTCAAAAGCATGTTTATTAAATAGAAAAGACATACAATTCATACAACATGTCAGACTATTAAAAGTTAAAGACAGGCCATATAGAATCGTTTATGACGGGATGATTATGACGCCATCCTACACGCCGCTTAGCTGATTGTGATGTCATATGAAAGATGGCAACTATAGAAGGTGAACTATGGTTGGAATGTTCATGATGACAGTGATGACGAGAACAATGACGATGACAGTGAGGATGACGATGCTGATAACTCTGGTTGGAATAATGATTATGATGATAACAAAGACAATGCTGATGATGATGATGACGACAGTTATGCCGATGATCTAGACAATGATGGCCATGAGGATGACGATAATGATAACTCTGGTTGGAATGATGATAATGACAACACTGCTACTGATGATGGTGGTGGTATTGATGATGATGATGATTGGTATCAAAAATAGAACCTGTCCATAAAGGACACCTTTTGAAAAGTGATGACAAAAGAAGGATGGTTGCTTAGTATAAATCATTTACAGTACATATCCTCTCTGATCACACGCTCCCTCGTCTTAGATCATGTCCATTTTGTGGCCGCAAAGACTAGTGTCCTTTGTAGACAAGTTATAATAATTAATCCCTTTATGGTCAAGCCAACCAAAACTGGCATCTGGTCTTGAGAATTGTCCATTTTCAAGCTAAGAGAAGATTATTTTTGAAAATTTACCACTGGAATGACTGGCTCGATAACTGCGCCAGTCATTCCAGTGGTAAATTTTCTAAATAGTCTTGGCCTGCAAATGGCCATTTAATAAGCATATACCAATATATTTAATTTTTTTACCATGTTCAACCATTAGAGTTAAGACGTCATGCTGAAAGCTTGAATAATGAGAGTGATGCTTATCTTTATAGTGTCCTGTTTGCAATAATAATAATAATAATAATAATAATAATAATTTTGTATAATAATAATCTGTTAATTTAATCCACAGGTGTTTGGAAATATAAAGATAGATGCAGATACGGCAATAACACGGCATAATAATTTTAGGACGTTCATTATGGCATTACTGTTATTATTTCGGTGAGAATTACTTACTATATCAAGTGGTGGATGCTGGGGGTGTGTGTGTGCGTGCGTGTGTGTGTGCTTAGGGCCCTTATAGCTGTTCCTACCAAACAGTCATTCCAATGGTAAATTTTCAAAAATGTCTTCTTGGTCTGCAAATGGACAATTTGAGTGAAAAAATTGAATTTTTCTTGAACAAATTTATGTGTTAAAGGTTTAAGTGAGAAATATTCTGTTAAATTTTTTAACATCGTTGAGGAATCCAGGTTCTCAGTCAATCATATGATGTCGGACAATGCATGGGTGTAGCTTAGCTAGAGAGGGGCGGGACATAGCTAAGATTGGATAACGCCATTGGATTGGAAGCCATTACTCCCTTTCAACACAATGTTTTATTTTGTTTTAGAAACATGTTAACCTATTAACCCTTGTATTTGTGTTTTAAAATTTCAATATTTTCCTAGAAAATGTCCATTTGCAGACCAAAAGAAGACTATTTTTGAAAAGTTACCACTGGAATGACTGGCTTTGTTATCAAGCCAGTCATTCCAGTGGTAAATTTTCAAAAATACTTTTCTCTGGGTCTGCAAATGGACATTACACAAGACCACTGCAGAAGCCGTTTTTGGCTTATATAAATGTTAAATGTTTAAATTATTTACGAGCTGTACTGTGGATGCAGAGATTCTTCATCTAACGTCCTATATACCGTAGTTCTGAATGTTTTTAACCATGAATAATCATTATCAATTTTAAGTTTGTGAGATATATTGTGAGATTTCTATTAGTGGCTTATTCATAACACGATGAAATTTTCTATCCTCTAGATGCGCGACGGGGGAGAACTGGCAACAAATCATGTTGTCATGTTTAGAAGGTCGGAATTGTGACCCTGATTCCGGGATCAAGGAGAAGGAATGTGGTCTTGACTTTGCGTACATCTACTTCACCAGTTTCATCTTCCTTTGCTCATTTTTGGTAAGGCTTTCCACCATCTAACCATTTAACCCTTTAACGGTCAAGATTTTTCATAAATATTGAAAAAGAAATCCTTAGTGTATGTCCATTTGCATGCCAAGATAAGACAATTTTTGAAAATTTATTACTGGATTGACTGGCTTTATTATTGATCCAGTCATTCCAGTGGTTAATTTTGAAAAATAGTCTTATCTGCACCTGCAAAAGTATATTTCTCAAGAATACTGCAGAGGTCAGTTTTGACCGGCTTGACCATTAAAGGGTTTAACCTCAAATTTGATAAAAAAGACTTAGATTTACTCAGAAAATGTTTAATCGCAGACAAAGATAATATTATTTTTTTAATATACCCTTGGAATGACTGCCCTAGTAATCAGTAAGCCAGTCATGCCAGCGATAAATTTTTTTAAATAATATTCTTTTGGTCTGCAAATGGACATTTATCAAGACCACTACAAAGGCCTTTTTACGGCATTAACGGATTCTTAAATAATGATTATAACGAGCAGAATAGCTTTGCAGTCGTCTTTGAGAAGTGTCCAAGGGAGGAATTTTTTTTTTTAATTTGTCTCTCGAATGCCTGGTTCGATTACTGAGCCAGTCATGCCTGTGGTAAATGGAGCGACCCATTTTTAGCTCACCTGGCCATCAACTTTTACTTTAAAATGCTACGTCTCATTAACTGCTTGGCGGATTTCAACCTAATTCGGATGTAAGGCCCCTATGGGGGTAGACTTCAGAATACATATACAGAATTTTGATTGGTCAATTTTTTTCGTCGCCCATCTTAAATTTTCCGAAAATTGCAGGAAATCATTTAAAACGCTACTCCTCATTAACTGCATGGACAATTTCAACCATGCTTAGCTGGGAGGATAGTATGCTGGTATGTTTCAGAACATGTATACAGAAATTTGATTGGTCAATTTTTCCGGCGGCCATCTTGGATTTTCTGAAAATTTTGGAAAATCAGTTAAAAGGCTACACCTCATTAACCACTTGAACGAATTCAAGCAAACTTGGCTGGAAGGTCCCTAAAGTGTTATGCTTCAGAGCTTGCATATAGAATTTTCATTGGTCAATCTATTCGGTGGCCATCTTGAATTTTCCGAAAAATGGCTGAAATTCGTTTACTCATTAACCACTTGGGCGATTTCAACCAGACCGGCTGGAATGAGCCTAGGGTGGTAGGCTTTAGAAGTTGCATATAGAATCGTGATTGGTCAAATTTTCCTGCAGCCTTTTTGGATTTTCTGAATGTTTTGGGAAATCACTTAAAAGGCTACTCATTAACCACTTGGCCGATTTCAACCAATCTCAGCTGGAAGAACCCTAGGCCCGTGCACTTCAGAACTGGTATACAGAATTTTGACCTCTTGATTTTGATGGTGACCATCTTGGGTTTTCTGATAAATGGGAATTCATATAAAATGCTACTCGTTAATTGCGTGTGCAATTTCAACCAATTTTGGTTGGAAGGATCCTATTGTCGTAGCTAGCCTCGAGAAATTTTATTTAGAATTTCGATAGGTCAATGTTTTGACAGCAATCTCTGATTTTTTCAAAGTTTTCCGGAACCATTTAAAAAAGGTACTCCTTCAATCAATAACCCGATTTCAACAAAACTTGGGTGGCACGATCCTATCATGGTAGCCTTCAACATATTAAATGAGAGTCTTGATTGGTCAATTTTTTTAGTGGCCATCTTGGATTTTCCGAATATTATCCATCATGTCTATTTAAATGCAAATGGTGTAAATGCCAATGGTCCAGGTGAGCGCCACAGGCCCTTGGGCCTCTTGTTTGCTATGCCCTACCCATTTCTAGATTAATTCCACTCCCTTTTTGTGCATGTTGGAATTGATTTGAAATGTTGAAAACTGAATTTCGAGTATCTCAATTTCAAGGTACATGGCAGGTAAGCTGTTGAATATTTGAAACTAATTTGACTGGGGGCTGTTGCTGCCTATGGCAGCGACAGCTCCCAGTCAGATTAATTTCAAAGTATTCAACAGAAAGGTCCTTAAATTGTAAATTTATCAGAGACACAATTTAGATTTTTGTGATGATGTCGATGTCATTATGATTGTGACATCAGCTAACTAGTGACAAATTTGATTATGATGTTATGATATTATGATTAAGATCGGATCCTGCCATTGATGTTTGTTTGACGAATTTTAACCAGTAAGATTTTACGAGAGCACATGTTAGTTAATGGTAATTGATCAGTGTACTACCAGCTGATCGCTTAAGCAAACAATAATTTCAATGGACAGTAACTCTGGATTTTCTGTATATTTTGAAAACGATGTAACTGAAAGTTGTTGGTGAATTAGCCACCAATGACTAAAACAGAATGGATTGGTAACCTCTAATTTCTCTTATTGGAAGTGCTTTTGTTTGTTTCTTTTCAGATGCTAAACTTGTTTGTTGCTGTGATCATGGATAATTTTGATTATTTAACAAGAGATTCCTCCATACTAGGTCCACATCATTTAGACGAATACGTTCGTGCATGGTCAGAAACCGATCCTGGTGCTACGTAAGTATTTAGCGATGACTGTTATGCGCATGCAATAGTGTCTGTCAATCCATCCATTCATCTATCCATCCATGATTTTGTCCTCGCTGGAGTTTAACATATAGTGATGAGTGCATCTCATGGAAAAGTGTGTTGCTTATCACTAAGCCAGTGTATACTGTGACGATATGTATACGTAAGATATTTATCCCTACATTTTTCAAAGAAAAGTGGAGACTATGTCGTCCGACCTGTGTGTGCGTGTGCCATAATTTGTTCGTAGCGCATCTCCGAAACCATTGGACTGTATTCAACGAAAATTTGGTATGTGAGTTACCCATATTAGTGCAGAGTACAAGAAGATGTTTCCATTTGGCTCTACCCCAGGGTGCAGCGGTGGGGTAAAATTGATTGTAATGCAACTCCGCAGAAACTGAAAATTTGGTATATGTGTTACTCATATGGGCTCTGTGTACACACACACCCAGGGGTCAAAAGGTCAAACAGGTAAACATGATTTGCGATGATGCGTCATTGACCAAGAAATCTAGTTTCTGATTGCCCGTTAACCCTTACCACTCAAAATTTTTAATTTTCAAATTAAATTAAAAGATGAACTGGTGTACATTTTTCAACAAATTTGGTGGAATAAGATTTTATACTTCGAATAATACTTACCAGATGTACTATTATGATAATGTCTATTATCTAGTCTAGCTCAAAATAAACAATTAAAACTCAGCACTCTCCTGGTCCTGCCCATACTGTGTCCGGGAATTACCATAGCCCCAGGTACCGAGTCAATTCCCAATCAGTCAGATTCGTCTATTTTGCTGACTTGTGAAGTCGCGTGTTCTAAGCTCTTTAAAATTTTCAATTTTAAACGGAATTCAGCGTTGTTGGGTATCGCGGCCAGAAGGACGTTGTTGGAGCTATCTGTTGCTGGCATCATGGAAGAGAAAGGGAAATCATCTCAGGGGCAGGTTGTAGCAATCTAGAATTTATACATTCGTGCCGTAATGAATGATTGAATTTTCCTTAAATTGGCACATTATTTTAAAATGGTTGCCATTGTTGGAGTCGTTCCGGTACGCTTAACTGTTTAAGCATTATGCGGGTACTCGGTTAATTTCTCTTGCGACTCGGTTCCTTCCAAGATGGATGCGCTCTTAGCCAAGATGGCGGCGCCCATGAGTTATGTTTGCCTTCGGCTTGGCGTGTCTGTGCACTCTAATTGTGCTGATCTTTAGTCTTCACTTCATTGATGACGGTGTTTGTAGTGATCGGTATGTTTTTCTTGGTTATTTTAACGGTTAGTTAATTTCCAAGCCGTGTTTATTAATTTTCGCTCTAAAAAATTTAGAGTTTATGCTTCCGAAGGCCCCGAAAGGGATTAGGAGTAGAGTCCGTTTTCCGGAGCAAGCCTATCATCAATATGCCCGAGTCCCACGGCTTTCCGTCAGGGAGAGAGAGGCACTGAATAGGCCATTGGCTTGCAAAGCTAAGGGACGTTCTCGTCCGTTAGTTTCGCAGACAAATAAAGATCCTTTCAATGAGTTGACCCTCATTGAGGATGCGGCGAGAGCTGCCATGGCGGCGCTTTCGCACGGCTGTACCATCCTGCAGGGTATGCTGACCTGCGCGGCGGAAGGTGGGGTAGTGCCAGAGGCTGCTCCCGGAATTATCCGGGACACCATGCGCCTATCTCATGATTGCCTGGCCAGGGTGATCACGAGATCATTGGCTGAGCGACGGAGAATGGTTCTCGATTTTGTAGAACCAGGACCTGAAATGAGGGATGCGTTGTCTTCCGCGCCATTCATAGGTCCAGGCTTGTTCGGCGGCTCGGCACGGCAAGCCTTATCCAAGGTTGCATCAATGGTTGCGGAACAAGAAGTAGTCAGCAAGTCGTGGAAGTCGACGAAAAGGACTCCGCCGCAGCAGTCCTACAAGCAGCACTGACAGGAGCAGCAGAGGCAGCGCTAAAGAGCGCCCTTCCGTCCTTCTGGCCGTGATACCCATCGGGCATCCGGTTCGCAAGGTCCTGGTCGTTCTTCCTCATACAAGTCCTCTAATAAGAGGCCGTATGAGGAGGATAGGAAGGGTGGCGGTTCGGGTCGCGGCGGCTACCGTAAAGATAGCCGTGGTGGCGGTTCCGGATCGTCGTTTGCCAAGAAACCACAGGGTGGCCATGTGGGACGGTCCTGATGGGTTTCCGGCGGGATCCGCTCCGGTATCACCGCTAACGAGGGGAGTCGAGGATCTTCACCTAGGCGAATTAACGTCGTCTCGTGCAAGGATGCATATTTTCATATTCCAATGTCAATTCCTTTTCAGAAATACCTTCACTTTGCGTTCCAAGACAATGTTTGGGAATTCAATGTGCTTCCATTCTGCTTGACCACATCACCGAGGGTCTTCACCAAAGTGGTCCTCGCCATGACTTCTTATCTTCGCAGGAGAAACATAGCTGTTCATTCTTACATAGACGACTGGCTGCTGAAGGCGGGGAATCCAGTCAATCTGCGCAACAATCTTCAGGTAGTCCTAGCCTTACTAAAGGATCTAGGATGGATTGTGAAGCTAGAGAAATCAGAATTGACTCCATCCCAGGAGTTTGTTTATCTGGGAATATTTTTCAATCTCAGGGACGGCATAGCTTTTCCGGCGGAGAGCAGAGTCAAGAGCCTGATTGCAGTTCTGGAGTCGGTTTCTCTAGGAGCCTATCTGACGGCGCGCCAATTTCTCAGAATACTGGGTTTACTAGTGTCTCTGGAGAAAGTGGTTCCTTATGCGGCACTCAGGCGCAGGCCGATTCAGATGTATTTAATGTTGTTCTGGTCTCAGAAAACGGATCCGTTGTCTCTGAGAATTCCAGTAAAAGAACCATTGATATTCCATCTTCAGTGGTGGTTATCAGAACAGAATCTCCTGCGAGGTGTTCCTCTACAACCTCCTCAACCACAGATGTCCATCTTTGCAGATGCATCAACGATTGGTTGGGGAGCGGTATTGGACAATCGATCAGTGTCAGGGAAATGGGATCGGACCAATGTGCAGAAACATATCAATGTTCTCGAATTATTGTCGGTGGTATTAGCACTTCGAAAATTTGAGAATTTAATCCGAGACAAGATTGTCCAAATAAGGACAGACAACTCAGCAGTGGTGTCTTATTTGAACCGCCAAGGCGAGACGAGGTCACCAGAGTTGTGCATGATGATTTGGAACCTTCTGCTGTGATGCCAAGAGAGAAATATTATTCTTCGAGCAGCACACATTCCAGGAAGACTGAACATCCTAGCAGATGCGCTCAGTCGAAGGATGGTTTGTCGTCTGACGGAATGGCAGCTCAACCAATTGGTAGCGGAGGTTCTACCAAATGAGGATCTGTTTGCGATGAAACTAAACGCAAAGATAGTCACATATGTGTTACCGATCCCGGACCCGCTAGCCTTGGCAGTAGATGCACTGGCGATAAGTTGGAAAGGAATGTACGCGTATGGATATCCTCCAACTATTCTCATCCCGAAAGTTCTGGCAAAGATAAGAGACAGAGTATGCCAAGTACTACTGATCGCCCCTCATTGGCCAGGCCGATCATGGTTTACGGATCTGCTCGACCTGCTGGTCTGCAATCCAATCCCTCTTCCAGACCGAAGGGATCTAATCACTCAGAACAAGGGTCTGTGTCTTCACGACAGACCGGAAATGTTCAAATTGACTGCATGGATGTTGTCAAGCAGCGTGCAATTGAGGATGGCTTTTCTGAGCAAGCCGCGAAGTCTGTCGCTTCAGCCAGAAGAGGGTCAACCACCAAAACATATAATTATAAAATCAACAAATTTGCAGAATGGTGTCAGGGAAGAGATATTAATCCCTTGTCTGCATCTGTTCAACACGTAGCAGATTTTATCTGTCATTTATACGAAATTGAAAAACTTGTACCTTCAACCCTAGCAGCATATAAGTCTGCATTAGCTTCAGTCATTCCCAGTCTGGCCATTGAAGGAGTGGAGAATGACACTTTGAATGAAGTTATTAAAGGAATGAGCAATCTGCGACCTAGACAGCCAATTCCTATCCCAGCATGGAATCTATCTCTTGTTCTACAGGTTTTAGGCCATGCTCCCTTTGAACCGATTAGATCTATAGATATTAAACTTTTAACTATTAAATCAGTTTTCTTGGTTGCAGCAGCATCGGCGAGAAGTGAGATTCATGCGCTATCTGCCGAGCAAGACCGTTCTGTCGTCACAGGTGAAGGTTTAAGACTACTTCCACGTCTTTGTTTCCTGGCAAAGAATCAGTCACTTAAATATCCAGGTCAACCGATCAAGTTTAATTAGACATGACCCAAACTCTTCTGCTTGGTGTCCTGTCAGATGTCTGAAAATGTATAAGAAACGTACTGAGGAGTGGAGAGATGACCCGAAATTTCTGTGGTTATGTCTCAAAGATCCTCATTTGCACGTCTCGAAAGATACTATTTCTCGTTGGATAGTTGATGCTATTCAGATGTCGCACAATATTGCTACAGGAAAGCAGATTGATCGTGCGAACGCCCATCAGGTCCGAGCATTAGCAGCAGCATCGGCCCCTTTTAAGGGTGTCTCATTAGAGGAGGTGATGTCTGTAGCACAATGGCATGCCGAGTTGTCATTTACTGATTTCTACCTTCGCGACATCTCCAGGGCACCTAATCCGGTAGCGATCGCCAATTTGTCGAACCTTAGTTAAGCCACATCCGACCACTATTTCACAAACATCGCAAGTTACTTCCTCCTGCACTGAGCAAGAGCCATGCACCTGACCAGTGAACGCCCGTGGATTGGGCCGAGCTCCTGGGATGATCAAGAAAGATCAAGCACTCAAAATGGTGAGTATTTACATTAATTAAGTGACTAATAATAATAATTTACTTACAGTTGAAATACCAGACTGCTTAGGTAAATAGACTGGTGTAAGAGTATACTTATCCTCTCAAACAGACATTAGACTCATTCCAATTTGAAAACGTTATCGATATACTGATATTTTTTCCAAATTAGAAGTTGTAGTAGCTTCTTTGCACTCTACTGGACTGCCCTAGCTGAGGCTTGGGGCTGACATGGGTCTGGTGGGTGTTGCATCCCCTTTTTTCGACAGCCCTCTGGATTTTGTGCGGACAAAAGAGGGGGGGAGCGCGGTCTAGACCATGGAAGTGACAACGCTGGTTAGCATCCGGTCTCGGCGTGACAGACCCTGAACAAGACCGCCCTGCGGGAAACAAAAACCGGCTCCTAAGGCCGGTGGAACTTAATCGTTCCGGTGGGGCCGTGCGACCATTGACGCGAACATTAAACACAACGGTCTCATCCCAAGAGTCTGTGTCACCAGTATGCCTGTCCATAGCAATTTCGTGATCTATGGACTTACAAGATTTGATTGGGTGACCTAAAAATATAAGTCTATACAATGTGTTTACCTAGAATATGCTAGATAAAACTACAATAAGAGCATACGAAAATACAACACATAGAGGCAGGTAGATGAACTTTTAAACATGGGGCTCCCGGAGGTACCACACAGACTCGTAGGTCCGCAGAGGTATCCCCGCAAGGGAGACTCCTGTACACGAGACATAGCTATTTAACTTAATATAAGTTACCTGAACGGAAGAAGAATATCTCAGATGAAAAGTGATGTGCCTCACGCGGGCACTACTCCTGGTGCAAGTTAGGGTGAGGAGTATTATCCTGGCATGGACCGTCATCGCTGAATCCTTGCGAGAGGCAAGTGCCTCGCGCGGGCCTCCGTCTCGGCAAGGTGCTGCCACGGCTTAAAGCGGGAGAAGAGTAGCAGGCAAAAATGGGCCCACTAATATTCCAAACAAAATGCTGTAGTAAGAAAAGACCATACCTAGTGAGATTATGACTATAGGGGTGCGTACTGTTTTACAAGAAGACGGGACGGAAGATTCCTGATGGATTCCTTCGTCACCGTCTTATGTGATTCCTAATATGCTGAGTTAGTAGTTGCCGCTTTATTTCTGCGGGCCTTCTGCTCTGCTTAATCACTTGTTTAGTTGTTTTCAGAACAAGAATTAGTTTAGGCCGCAACTGGCCGATAACTACCTAGCTATTAGACACGGCTGTCACGGAGAACAGATGCCCGAGGACATCAATACTGCAGACAGCGCTCATACATGTTACATGCAGGATCTCCGAACTGGGTTAGAATCCGGACATTCCGCCTTGCAACCACATGAAACATTACAGGACATGGTTTACATTTCACGGAAGCATTGTTAGGCCATATCTCCTATCGTTATGGTGGGGGTTAAGAGAGACGGATGCACACCGTGAATGTCCTTCCCGTAAGGGCGTGGCAGATCTAAATATTATGGCCAGACATTTAAACGGAATTCGGTGAGCATACGTATCTCGCCCGTCACTGGGTCCTATGGAACTAACCGTTTAACCTGTCGTTAGGTTTATACACAAGTTGCCAGTTTTGCACTGTGGTGCGGGAGGATTGTCAATAAATATAATAATAATTAATACATATGTTTTCGTAGTGCATTCCTACATTGGCTTAAAGTACTATCTACTAAGTGTCCGAAGATACACGGGAATGTGTATGTGATACCGCACCGTAGCCATCACCGCTCGGAAACCCCCAATAGTTTCCCAGAGTCGGATCAGCCCATGGTGCGGGTAGGAACGTCCAAACAATTAAGAAGCCACATGGCTAAGAGGAATATGAAGAGAGACAAAATCTTGAAGTTATGAGTCTTACCGGAGTGCGGGGCTAGATTATCGCACTGCCGGAAGAGAAGAATATATTACAGTGTGTAATGAAGAAAGTGTCTCTAATCATTTTGAACTTATCCTATCGAGCTGAATAGAAAAGGCTTAGTCAGTAGCATGCCGGGCTAAACAGAGTTATAGCACGGACAGCGACCTCAGTGAAAAATTGTTGGTGGCAGGAGAAGAGCCTGCATATATAAACGTTGCTGTATAGTGTTTCCTACGTGCACTGCATTCCTATATTTTCTATAACTAAACAAAACAATTTAACGGATGGCCACTGGCCCATATACATACGTAATCTAACCAGAACAAACAATACGGTGGCAATGATTAAGATATATATAGTAATACAGGTTGATGAACCTACTATAGTGCGGTTAGCAACACATTAAGGAAAATGAAATAACTATTCAACAAATACAAAAATTATAACTATTGGTCCTAAGACCGTTATGGTTCCTTTTAGTCATCGGAACCGTTAGTATGGATACGAGATAATTAACAAAACCTATATAGAGAAATAATTAAACGGTGAACGGTAGTCATTCCCAAGTTAGGCTACCGTGTCACTGAAATTGACACGTAGATCTGTAGTCGACGTGAGATGATGCGCTCTCCGGAAGCTGGAAAGTTCCCGCAGGGTGGTTCCAGCAAGCTGTTTTCCGCAAACAAGAGTTCCGCAAGAACACTCATGGTGGGAGTACATTGCTTAGTGCTGTAGGCCTAATAGAACGTCTAATGAGCAGTCAGTAAAAGATACGATAGTACTATGTAGTGAAGAAAGTTCCCGTACACCGATGGCACGGATGGAAGGTGTAAACAACCCGTCACAAGCGGGGTTTGTCAGAGGCAAATGAAGATACAGAACAAAGCTTCACGGTGCTGGGTACGTCAACCAGCTCTGAAGACGCACCGGGCAGAGTTTACTTGCTGCGGTCGAAAGTCGAAAGATCTTACACGATTGGTGCGTCGTCGTTTGAAATACCACTTTTAGGCGTGGCCGACAGAGCCGGCGAGTCATCCATCAAAGAACATCCTGCCTCTACATCTGTAGACTCACATATTCAGGCCACAAAGGCCTCACCACAAGTTTGTGTTCCAAATGTAGGTGTAGTATTCGTGAACGGTTATCGAAAGTTCCAAATTACTCC
The DNA here is from genome assembly GCA_034401795.1 of Chaetoderma sp. LZ-2023a. NCBI lineage: Eukaryota > Metazoa > Mollusca > Caudofoveata > Chaetodermatida > Chaetodermatidae > Chaetoderma > Chaetoderma sp. LZ-2023a. The sequence goes on along the minus strand of CM067362.1, from coordinate 60,075,127 downwards.
CGCAGATGGGGAGTTACAAAACTGTTTTAGTGCGGTGGGTTGGAGAACTGTACACTACAGGATAAAAACCTGGCTCATAGCGAAGAAAGACGCGTGTCGCGCTTGATAATAGTTGGTACAGCTCCAACCTGTTCGGCCCCTGGCCTAGGATGCTCTTGATCACTGGATCGCTTCTCCTTTTATACTCTTCATGACGTCACAGGCGCAGGCTTCATTAAATCATCGTTCGAACAACAGCCAATCAGCAGCACACAGCCAATAATAGCGTCGTCGAACGTTCTAGAACATTCTAGAAGCTTTATGTCCACGTGGTTATGACATCAAAGCAATATTTTGAAGAAAATCAAGAAGAGTTTTCCTGGATAACTCAGCCATTTCTCAACCGATTTTGAAATGGTTTACAGATTTAGAAAGCCTGTCGAATTCTGGTCTTGATTAATGCCAGATTTAACGGGAACAGACAATCAATAAGGATTACAGAGTACCAGCTTGATACACTATAAGCGCCACCCTATCTAGGTCACAGCTACGCGTTCCAGAGAAACAGCGTCCTGCCGTGCGCATGCACATAATGCGTTTTAACGAACTTAGTCATTTTTCGACACGCTCTCTCCCATAGGCCTATATACGCTTATAGCTCTACCCAGAGGGGCGTGTTCAGGAAACGAATCCTAGACAGGCGCCACGTACCCAGCTTAGCTGGTACGGCCGGTACCCGACCGGTCGATCCGAACTACATGTTGAAATCTGGAGTTTATCATAATAGTACATCTGGTAAGTATTATTCGAAGTAGAATAAAAAAAGCATCCGCTTTTGTTTCTATGAGAATTCTTAATACTTACCAGATGTACTATGGCCCTACCTCAGCCGCCCCGCTAAGGTGAGGCTGAGCTGCTTTCGCTGTTTGTCAAGGCAAATATAAGACGAATCTGACTGTGATTGGGAATTGACTCGGTACCTGGGGCTATGGTAATTCCCGGATACAGTATGGGCAGGACCGGGAGAGTGCGGAGTTTTAATTGTTTATTTTGAGCTAGACTAGATAATAGACATTATCATAATAGTATATCTGGTAAGTATTAAGAATTCTCGTAGAAACAAAAGCGGATGCTTTTTTTATTCTTCCACCAAAGTTGTTGAAAAATGTACACCAGATTCTTTGCTATTGACCTGGTAAAAGATAGAATATTGACATCAGAGTGGTAAGCGTTAGTGGCCAAGATTTAAGATCTTTGCTCGGTGAATGTCCATTTGCAAGCCAAGAGAAGACTAATTTTCTAAATTAACCACTGAAATTTACAAAAATCACAGTTGTCCTGTATATGGATGCTTAAGTTGACACAATGGGGTGTGGTATCCCATCATCTTAACGTTAAAAGAACAATACAGCCATAGGCAACAAGAGCTCCCAGTCAAATTGGTATCAAAATATTCAAAAGACTATACCTTACACTATAATTATAAATCTTCTCCAGTCGGTCACACTTGATCTTGTAGCTGATTCTAGAGCATTCATCTGTGGTGAGCTTATCTTTTACGGTCTGACTAATTGTGATCATCCCAGGCATATCTGAACATTTGTGCAGTCTCTTCAGACAACATGTCATTAAACTTAAAACAAGCCTGTTAATACCATGCGATCGCAATTAGTCAAACCTAAAGATAAGCTCAGCATAGATGAATGCTCTGGTGTCATCTAGAAGATCGAGTGTGACCAATGTCTGAACACTTATATAGGCAAAACAAAAGGACCCTCAGTACCAGAGTGGAGCAACATCTTAAACCAAATTCCAACTCGGCTGTGGCAGAGTACACAGAAACCACTGGACATACCATCCCTGCCAGTTATACCTCGGTCATCAACATCAATTTATTCAAACGAAATGTCAAATAGTATATTGAAATCTGCAAACATCAACCAACCATGAACCGATATGAGGGCTACCGTATGCCAGCGGTCTACCAATCAATACTGTCACGTGACTCCACAAGAACCGGAGTGATGTAGCCAGCGACCTTCAGTTAGCGCTGAACAAGTGACCATGATGGTCATGAAAGCTACAACCCAAACAATTTCTACATTCCGGAGACATAACTAATTTTTCATTATTATTCTGTTGAATATTTTGAAAATAATTTAACTTGGCAAATTAGTTTCAAAATGTTCAGCGACTTACCAGCATGAATCCATTGAAATTTAGATTCTCGGAATTCAGGTTTCAAAGTTTCAAATCAACACAGTACTTCTAGTTTATAAATTTAATTGACTGTTTGTGTTTTGTGTTTTCAGAGGTCGGATGCATTACAGTGATATGTATGAGATGTTACGAAAAATGGAACCACCCGTAGGGTTCGGCAAAAAATGTCCATATAAACTAGCATATAGAGTAAGTTTGTTAAAATACTAAAATCCTGATGTGAATTGAGGTATACTACATGCTGTAAATATGAAAACAATGGAGGGCTATCCAGTTTTGGCTATGCCCCGACCATCATTAACTCAGCTCCACCCACACCATCGATCAAGTGTCAATTTCCAGAATACTATACAGGTAAGCTGTTGAATATTTTGAAACTAATTTGACTGGGTGCTGTTGCTGCCTATGGCAGCAACAGCACACAGTCAAGTTAGTTTCAAAATACTCAACAACATGTGTATTAAATATTAAAGCCATACAATTCATACAACAATGCTTAGTCCGTCATCAATTAAGTGTTTGTAATGAACTTAATTGATTATGATGTCATTTTGCACATCATGTAGTTGATTATGACATCAATTGATTGATGGTTAAACTGGAATCCTGCATTACTCCACCGTAACAGTGACTCAGTTAAATTGTTATTAGCTCATCTGCCCAGAATGGTCAATTGAGTTTATGCCATAGTGACCATCCGTCCATCAACTTTTGCTTTAAAATGTATCTCCTCCTAGACCACTTGGCAGACTTTAACCAAATTTGACTGAAAGGATCCTATAGTCGTAGTCTCTAGAACTTCTATTCAGAATTTTGATTGCTCAATTTTTTTAGCTGAGAATTATAGATTTGAAGAAAAGTGTACTGGAAATTGTCAAAATGCATCTCGTTAACAGCTCGGTGGATTGTAGTGAAAATTTGATGGAACGATCCAATGGAGATAGAAATTCTATTCAAAATTTTGATTGGTCAATTTCCACCCCCACCCCCATCCCCGGCCATTTTGGATTTCACGAAAATTTACTCATCCTTAATCAATGGGCCCGTCTTCCACAAAACTTGGGTGGGGTTGGGACGATCCTATACTGGGAAGCCTCAACATATAAAACGAGAATTTTGATTGTCCAATTCCTTTAGTGGCCATCTTGGATTTTCTGAAAATTATCCATTATATCTTAGATCTATTTAAATGCAAATGATTCAAATGGTAATTGTCTAGGTGAAATCGTAGGCCCATGGGCCTCTTGTTATTATTAACAGTTTAATGATCAAGGCAGCAAAAATGAGAAATGGTGATTTGCAGGCCAAGAGAAGACTAATTATGAGAAATTGCTGCTACTACTACTACTACTACTACTACTACTACTACTACTACTACTACTACTACTACTACTACTACTACTACTTAATATTATATTAATACTATTTTTTGGTAAAACGATCAAAGGATCATGTGGAAATCCTTTCTACCCCAAAAATATGACAAAACAAAAAAGACTAAGCTGTATGGAACTTAATTAGCAAACAGTACACATCAGTTAGATGTAGAAATAAATTCTATTAATTTAAAATTATAAATACCAATATATATCTATAACAGCAACAAAAGTCATGCTCATACGCTACTACTACTACTACTACTACTACTACTACTACTACTACTACTACTACTACTACTACTACTACTCATAATAATAATGTTTTCAATTTTTACAGAAATTAATACGAATGAACATGCCCGTGTCGGATGACGGCTCGGTTCACTTTACAACAACATTATTTGCACTCATCCGAGAATCTTTGCTCATTAAAATGGCGCTTGGTAAGTATAGTGGATGGTTGATTTTGTGTCGTCTGCGAAGCAGAAAGCGAGACATATGTGTCACTTTTCCGATGGCGATGACGACGACGGCATCAACCATGTTAAGTTTTTGCGTTTAGCAAAACTTCTCAGCTTATATTTCAGGATCAATTCATCCTATTGCGCGGTCAAATGTCACGGTCACTGTGTCCTTGATCCAAAACTGTTTTTTCAATGTTGAGTTTTTGCGTTTAGCAAAACTTCTCGGCTTATCTTTCAGGATTGGTTAATCCTATTGGAACTAAGCTTGGTTACATTGTTACCTATGATGTTAGGAAGCAGCATGCCGACACTGAAGTCACAACGTCGAAGGTCAAGGTCATTCTGACCTCTACAAAACATTGTTATTTTCACTTCAAGAGTATACTTACCTCCCTAATACTCTTTGATATTGCTAAATAACGGCTTTCACTCAATAAAACACTCAGATTAAAAAAGTTAGGTGCCCCTACTGGGCAGGTAGTCAGATGACAGTCTGGCGGATGCTAGCCCCACCACCGCGCATGCGCAGACTAGTACTTCCTCTTTGCTAATTTATTGGCAGAGAGTTCACATGCTATTTTTGCTCAAAAATTTTCTGCTGTTTTTTAACTATTCATTCGTTAAAAAGAAGAGTGTTTTCACCTACGGATTATGTCAGAGCGCGCCAAATCTCCAGAGGAGGGCTCAGGACCTAACCATCAGGTTAACTCAACTACATGTTTGTCTAATTTAGCTTTTTAGTCTCGTTGTATTGTGTTTCCGGGACTCGCGATTAGACTTGAAAAGCGCCTAAAAACTGGTTTATTTCTATATGGCGCTATGAAATACTAATCTCTCTCTGTGTTTATGTCCACAGGTATCTATCTATGATTGATCAGGAGAGCACATCATCAGAGGGTTTGTTTTTCTCTCCACCAAGGTTCCATTTCCTACTAATATTGTTAGGTTATCTAACCAAAAATTCTATGCCCAGTGAGTTGGAGGCCTCGGATGAAGGTCCACTTCCTTCCCCTTATAGGTGGAGAGAGTTAAGAGGTCATAGTGTTGGTGGAGTTTCCAGTGCATCTGATCGGATGGTTTGTCTATGCTAAAGACTCAGGTATTCTAGTTATGATATGAGGCACTTCAATTATATTTGAAAATATTTATGAAATCTGCTGCCATTTTATCATTGTTTATCTGATGTCTGTATAATCTGTATACGCTATCCTTTCCAGTTAGGATGTTCTGGATATGAATACAATTCGTCCTTACACCTGGATGTTTGTTTTCAGATCGATTTAACTTCTTATTTTTGAAGTTATGACATCATAATCAGCCTTGCGCCTTACTATAATTTAAAAGTTTTGTCTAACGCTGTTTTATTATTAGCTTGGGTCTTTATGGCCCCCAGCCTCCTTGTTTATATTTGGTTTTGAGTTTCTAATTCAATAACTGAAATACTCATTGTCTTCGTCCTCTGGCTTGTTTCAGAGGCCTGGCTGTCCATCATGTGGAAGATTTATCAAGGATAGATTCGCTCCTCACTTATGCTCCGTGCGCAGCCCATGTGGGCCATTGCTTAAATGTGAGATCTGTAAAAAGGGGGGTGAGCTAATGTCTGAGTTTCTGTCTTTGCATTCCAAAGAGAAGGCTCTGGAGGAGGAGGACAGGAAAGTTAAGAAGGAGGGTTCTGGTAAGAAGGGTAAGAGGAAGGCCTCTATGGATATGGAGGCCTTCCGTATTGAGACGATGGGAGAGATGAAGAGGACAATTAAGGTTTTGGTGCCAGAGTTGCTTCGTGGCATGCTTCCTGGTTCAAATCTGTCATTGTCCTCTTCATCTGCTCCGGAGCAGATAATCCCCACCTCTGAATCGGTGCTACCTAGGGACCTACCAGTTTCCGTCCATGATTCAGAGGTGGCACTATTAGAGGGTGAAATCTACTATGAAGACACTGGCAGCAGGCTTGCCGCGCCGGTTGTTTGTGGTCAGGTGTCGCTGGAGCCTGGTGCCTGCTTATCAGGCCAGGATTATCCGCACCGTGCAGGTACCAGCTCCTCCTATGGTACCTTTCCTGGCCAGTCCGGGTTAGCATTTTTTGCTGACCTGGAGTCTAATCTTTCTGGCCAGGAAGAAGAGGATTATCTGCTGGGTTCACCTTCTGGCACCGTGTCCATGGACATTGACGTACGTGCACCCCTCGCGGGGAATACGGGCGACATTGTCCATGGGACTACTCACGCAGGAGTAGCGTTCACGGTGCAGAAGGTAGCCCGGCTGGATCTGATGGCCAGTTTTTCCGCATACCTCGGTGTAGCAGGTGCTGGCCAGGGCCGTGGTGTGACAGACATTTCCCCACGCAATACCACGGCGCCTGCTCCTGGTCAAGCCAGTCAGTTTGGCATGCCTGCTCTGTCGGGCCCGCATGCTTTCTCTGGCTTGCCAGGCGTATCGGTTCCTCCAGCCATACATACACCTGCGATTGCTCAGGAGGATGACGAAGGCCCTCGTCTTGTAGAGCATTCGCAGGTGGCCACAGAGGAAGACTGGTCTAACGCTTGTCAGTGGCTAATAAACGTCAGGCCAGGTCTTGCTGTGGATCAGTCGACCAGTCAACGGACCAGCGCCCGTGGCTGGCAGGTAAACTGACTGTTACCGCTATGCCATCTCTGCCGTTAGCTGATCATATTGTTGATATGTTCACTGCGGCAGAGACTTCCATTAGGGCGCATGGACATCTCGCGAGGTGGCAAAGCGATGCCGTATTGTAGCTGATTAATATCAGTTATACGGTGTAGTGCCGAAGCCAAGCGCGGATGATCGCGCTGCGCTAGGCGAAGATATGCAGCCAGGTTCCCGGTCTGACATGGGAGCACTGTGCTCGAACGCTTTGCGTTCGGCTAACACCGCGTTGCGCGATGCGGAAGAGAGTTCGAGGGCGTCTATCTCAGTGCTTTCGCACGTCTCACAGCTGTTACAAGGGGTAGTAACGGCATCCGCGTTGCGCCAGCCTAGTCCGGTGACTGTCCAGAGAGCCATCCAAGATGGAATTAACTTGGCTTTGGACTGTTTAACCCGGTCTGTAACCAGGAGTGTCCGGGCGAGGCGCACGTTTGCTCTTGATAACTTGTGCCCATCCTAGGATTTGTATAATAGGCTGCTGCGTACGCCTATGACAGGTCCTGGTCTCTGGGGGTGAGGGATGTAGGCACCTCCAGGAGACGGTTACCCTGGTCAATAACCAGAGGGCATTGCATTCGCGCAGTTCCCCCTTCGTATCATCCCCTGCAGGCTCGGTGGTGGTGGTGGCCAGGTCCGAGGCCAGCCACCAGCGCAGCGCCGGCCATGGCCGCGCGCGCTTTGGCCAGCAGCGAGGGGGGGGGCGCAGGCTCCACCAGCGCAGGCAGCCACCCGTGCACCGAGGTGCACGCGGTATGGCCCGTGGTGCGCGAGCATCTGGTCGTTGTAATCATACCTGATGGGGCAATTACCACAGTAAGAGCTACTCCAGTGCATCTGCACCAAGAGACAGTGCCACTCTTGCTCTCCTTATGTCCACCTCTCCCTAGGTGGACCAGTGGGAGGCCGATTGGCCAACCACATGCAAGAGTGGGAATGGTTGACTCAGGACCGTTTAATCTTGCGATGGCTTTCAGTCGGGTATCATCCCGACTGGATAACTGGCCCGCCATCACGACTGTCTCTGGTGCCAGTCTGGACTCAAATTCCAAGAGATCCAGATCAGCGGTTGTGTATAGAGTAGGAAATAAATTCCCTCATACTCAAAGGAGCAATTCAACCGGCAGAAAATTGCCCGGGCTTCTATTCAACCATGTTCCTAGTGACGAAAAGCACTGGAGGGTGGAGACCAATTCTCAACCTCAAGCCATTGAACAAGTTAGACACACCCAGTTTCAAAATGGAGACTGTGAAATCGGTGTTGGGAGGGTTGGAGAAGGGGACATGGACAGCTTCAATAGATTTGAAGGATGCTTATTTCCACATTCCAATATCGAGAAGTTTCCGTAGTTTCCTGAGATTCGTATTCCAGGGCAGACAGTGGGAATTCATGGAATTGTAGTAACCCTTCGGAAATTCTACAGCTCCTCGGGTCTTCACCAGGGTGGTTCTTGCGATTACAGCATACCTCCGCAGGAGAAGCATAGTAGTCCACATGTACATAGATGACTGGCTGTTAAAAGCACCCAATCAGGAAAGTTTATCAGCGATTCTGGAGATAGTTTTGAAAACTCTCACAGACTTGGGCTGGATAATCAACTTTCAAAAATCAGAGCTGACTCCATCCCAGAAGTTTGTTTACCTGGGCATGTTCTTTGATCTGGAGATAGGGTATGTTTATCCTACTCAGGAGAGGGTACAAGTACTCATCTCAGTAATACAGTCAGTGTACAACAGTCATCATGTCTTGGCACGGGTTTACCTGACAATGCTGGGGTTGATGGTTTCTCTGGAACCAGTCATTCCTCAGGTGGCCTTACGCAGGCGGCCGATCCAGTTATTTCTCATGACGCAATGGACCCAGAGTACAGGCTCACTGGACTAAAACATGTCAGTGCTGGAGCCTTTAATTCACCACCTGCAATGGTGGTTGAAGACAGAGAATCTCCTGGCGGGGTTGATGCTAACCCTCCTCACCCTCAGTTAATGATGTATACTGATGCATAGATGGAGGGGTGGGGAGCTTGCCTGGAAGAATCCATGATATCAGGGCTTTTGGAATCTGGAACAGTCAAAAGAACATATAAATCTACTGGAATTACGAGCAGTAGTCCTGGGCCTGGAACATTTCTTACCGAAAGTTCAGGGCAAGAGTGTTCTAATATGGTCAGACAACTCAACAGTAGTGACTTACATAAAGCGCCAGGGCGGAACGAAGTCGCCAAGTCTCTGTATGATGACATGGAAACTGCTTTGCTGGTGCCTGAATCACAGGATTTCCTTGAAAGCAGTTTATATTCCGGGAAGGTTGAATCTGCTAGCAGACTCATTGAGCCGAAGGATGAGTGTTTTACCTACGGAATGGCAACTAAATCAATGTGTGGCGGATTGTCTCTTCAACCACTGGGGGAAACCCAACATAGATTTATTCGCAACAAAGAAGAATGCGAAGATGATGACGTACGTCTCTCCGATTCCAGATCCAAGCGCATACGCATTCCCTCCAGCAATCCTGATTCCAAAAATTCTTCAGAAAATCAGACAGGAGGAATGCCAAGTGCTTCTGATCGCGCCAAATTGGCCATGCCGATCATGGTATACGGATCTGCTGGACCTTCTGGTCTGCAATCCGGTTCCTCTGCCTCTGATGGACAATATTATCTTCCAGGGCAAGACCTTTCACAACAATCCGTTAATGTTCCAATTGACTGCGTGGATGTTGTCAAGGAATCTAGAATTATGGAGGGCTTTTCTGAGCAAGCAGCCATGTTCATGGCAAAAGCCAGAAGGGGGTCAACCTCTAGAGCATATAGTTATAAAGTCAACAGATTTGCAGAATGGTGCTCAAAAAGATGTATTAATCCAATGGATTCATCTATTCAGGTAGTAGCCGATTTCCTCTGTCACCTGTATGCTGGCTATAAGTCAGCTTTAATGACAGTTATCCCTTGCTTGGCTAATGGGGGAAGTGATGAAGTAAGTACATTAAATACTTTAATCAAAGGCATGGGCAATCTAACACCAAGGAATCCCCCAGTGATTCCGTCTTGGAGTTTATCACTAGTGCTTCAGGTACTAGCTGATAGGCCATTTGAACCACTAAGTTCCATTTCTATGAAAATGTTGACACTTAAAACTGTATTTTTAATTGCTGCGGCAGACCATTTTGTGGTTACAGGGGAAGGCCTTAGGCCTCTACCTAGGATAAATTTCAAGACTATAAACCAGTCTGAAATATCCAGGTCAACCTATATTTTTACCAGCTTTGACTAGATATGATCCTAATTCAAAAGCATGGTGTCCAGTCCGAGCATTAAACCGGTACAAACAACGTACTCAGGAATGGCGAACGGACCCTACAGCATTATGGTTGTCATATATTGAACCCCATGGCAGGGCATCAAAGGACACCATTTCCAGGTGGATTATAGAGTGTATTCAATTTTGCCATAAATCCGCCACAGGTAAACAAGTTGACATGGCCAAGGCTCACAGTGTCTGTGGCATAGTGGCTTCCACTGCCCTATTTAATGTGGTTCCTGTGGATGACATTATGTCAGTAGCTCAGTGGCACTGTGAGTCAAGTTTTACCAACCATTATCTCCGTGACACCTCAAATCCTCTCGCCTTATCGACTGAAAAGCTAATCTAGGTGTACATATTTTGATGAGGCATCCTCATTTTTTATATATTTCACATTTAATCAATGGAAACATTGACTTTTTTTGGTCTGCATCAGTCTCCACAAATGGGGAGATGATGACAGCAACCATCTTGCACACGGTCAGTCTTGTGTATGTCTTGTCCATGGTTAATTGTAATGTCAGTTGACCCTTCGTTATTATGAATATGGTGATGGTACGTGTTTTATGTGGTTCATTATTGAGAGTATACGAAAATGAAGCCTTTTCGTTTAATGTCCTATAGTACATGGCACTTGTACATGGAGAGCGTATGGGACATTGAGGTCATTCAATCTTCCTCCCAAGAAGAGGGGGGTGGGAGAGCGCATGTGACATATGGTCATCTCTCAGCCATCGGTTGTGTTAGCCGATGTTCAAATCTATTCCTGATTGTGTTTCTACACAATTTCAGAAGTTTTAGTGCCTTAAACACAGAAAAGCGCATAGGGAAGAGCTGGTCTTTTGACCTCGCCTCCCTCCCGCCAAATTCCCTGACGAATTCTGGCAATATCAAAGAGTATTAGGGAGGTAAGTATACTCTTGAAGTGAAATAAACGAAATCACGGAACTCTTTTTTCACGAGAGTTGATACTTACCTCCCTAATACGGACCCGGCCTCGCCGTCCCACAGAGGCTCGGTCTTCAGGCTCTTGTAAAGTTGCATAGTGTCGGCCAATAAATTAGTCAGAGGAAGTACTAGTCTGCGCATGCGCGGTGGTGGGGCTAGCATCCGCTAGACTGTCATCTGACTACTGGGCACCTAACTTTTTTAATCTGAGTGTTTTATTGAGTGAAAGCCGATATTTAGCAATATCAAAGAGTATTAGGGAGGTAAGAATCAACTCTCTCGTGAAAAAAGAAATCCGTGATTTCATTTATTTTCAATGTTAAGTTTTTAGGCTTAGCAAACCTTATCATACTATATTTCGGGATTTCTTAACGCTAATGGAACACAACTTGGGTACATGGTTGCTTATGCCAAGAGATTACAGGATGGAAGTCACCAGGGCAACGGTCAAGGCCATTCTAATATTGCTATTTGACCTCTGCTTCTTCAACCTTAAGTTTTTCTATTCAGCTATTGGAACAAAACTTGAATACATTGTTACCTATAATGTTAGGAAGCAGCATGATAACACGGAGGTCATAAGGTCAAAGGTGAATGCCACTGTGACAAACAGGAGACAGGCGAGACATTTAATTCCGCGGAATTCTTGTTTAATATATTAAATATTCAGACAACTATTGAAATTGTATATACTGTATTAACAGCTACTTTTCTAACACCTGTTCAGGGACCGACCTACTCATTTGAAATCATTAGCCAGTGAATTAGCCTATTTTGGGATTTCATTAGCCAAATCTGGACTTTCTTAGCCAGACCAATAACTTATCAATCTAATCCTTTATCATTCCGCTAGATCTTACGGCTAACTGGTCATCTCATGTAAGAAATAAAATATTGGATAGAATTAGATGTGTCCTCATTGTTTAAGAGGAACTGACCTACCAACATACATGTAAAATCATTAGCCAATGAATTAGCGTTAGACATTTTATTAGCCAACCATGAGAATTATTCTCAAAAGTGAATTGGCGAATGGGTAGGTCTGTCCCTGCCTGTTTGATTGAATTGTCAGTACAAAAAAACATGTACATGTGTGTTAACACTAAAGTAGGGAGCAGACCAGGGCAACGAGATGTGACAGTGAAATGATTTGGTCATATCAGTGACCGGTTGTTTGTGTGTGTATGATATCACATTACTGTTTATTGGATCGCTTAGAAACTTCATAAGATGACTGGACTAGGTCTGAGGAAGAAAGTTATCTAAATCAACGATGATCCAAAGTCCAAGATGGCCGTTAGGCAAAGGCAGTCATCTTGAAAATTGGTTTCCGGATGATAACTCTAGCTAAGCTCCACACACTTCGCTTTGTTGGGATCAATCAATCCCTGAACTGCCTGACTGAATTTCAAGAAAACCACAGGTAAGCTGTTGAATATTTTGAAACTAATTTGACTGGGTGCTGTTGCTGCCTAATCAAATTAGTTTCAAAATACACAACAGCATGTTTATTAGATAGTAAAGGCATACAATTCATACAACAACGCTTAGCCCATCATCAATTAAGTGTTTGTAATGAACTTATCGATGCCATTGATTATGACATCATCCTACACGTCATGTAGTTAATTATGACATATGATCGATGCATTAACTGGAAAACTCCATTCTCTTTGGCTGCAAATGGAAATTTTCTATGAGAAAAATTTTAATTTTCTGGAACAAAGTGGATGACTAAACGGCTAACAACACAAAGTTTATTTTACAGTGGAAGAGATGGATAAGAAAGATGAGGAAATGAAGGATGTTATCAGGAAGATGTGGCCCCAGGCAGCCAAGAAAAACTTACATCTGCTGGTGCCTCCAGAAGACGGTAGGGCGGCTTGATAGTGACATTGACATATCGCGATAAGCTGATAATATATAATGCATAATAAAACATGATGTATTAATAAATCGTAGGTATCAATGTCCAAAGACGTCTTAATGGGTGGTCTAGGGGGTAAATTCAATCCATTTATAGCATATGTATTTGTATCTGCAGGATATTCCTTGTATTGAAACCTATGATGAAATATCTGGTGCTGATTTGTTACTGAATTAACCTTTTTCGAATTCAGGCTGTCCAGAGACTGATTCTGCAATTGTCTTAACACATTTTCATCTACAGACCAAGAGAAGACTATTTTTGAAAATATCCCACTGGAATGACCGCCTCGGTTATTGATTCAGTCATTCCATGGGTAAATTTTCACATTCCTCTCCTGGTCTGCAAATGAACACTTCTGGCCATCTTCCGTGTTGGGTTCGATTGATCCCTGAACTCCCTGTCCATCAATTCCCAGAAAATTAGACAGGCAAGCTGTTGAATATTTTGAAACAAATTTAACTGGGTGCTGTTGCTGCCTATGGCAGCAACAGCGCCCAGTCAAATTAGTTTCAAAACATTAAACAGCATGTTTATTAAATAGTATAGACATAAAGTTCATAAAACAACACTTAGTAGTACGCCCAGTACGTTGTTATTAACCCATAAAACAACACTTAGTCCATTATCAATTAATCATTCATGATGAACTTAGCTGTGTCATTCATGACATAATTGATTATGACTTCCTACAAGCCACATGGTTGATTATGACATCATATGATCGACTGAGAAACTGGAATCCTTGATTGTAAAAATGCTATTAATTATGATATTTTATATATATTTGCACCAAACTTGGTGGATGGTCACATCTTTCTTATATAATACACTAGGTCAGTTTGTCTTTATTGTTCCATTGTTTTTCCTTTCACAGAGGTTTGTGAGTTGAAGTTAACCGTAGGTAAAATCTATGCAGGCCTGCTTATAGCTGAGAACTGGAAGGCATATAAAGCCAGTCAAGGGTCTAATGGAGGCTCACGAGGGATGGTATGTAGTTTTATTCCTCGCTCAGTTAATCTATCATAGTGTCACATTTTAATAGCAGTGTTAGTCTGACGTTAACACTAATGGGATCAACTAAAAAATGATATCAGTTAAATGTAATGTCATCGATGATGATATGTTATTATAAATATGATCTTTTACGCCCTGCAAAATATTCTTTATTAATGCTGCAGTTATAGATGGTCCGGAAAGGGCGTGGTTCTAATATACCTTTCCACTTTATCCACCCATCATAATCAACTATGTGATGTGTAGAATGACATCATAGTGAATGACGTCATGAATGACGTAGATAAGTGCGTCACGATTGCATATTTGAAGATGGATATTGCATTTTTGTACAAATTGTATGTCTACTATTTAATAAATATTCTGTTCAATATAAGCAGCAACAGCACCCAGTCAAATTAGTTACAAAATATTTAACAGCTTACCTGTGGCGTTTTCAGGAAATTGATAGTTAGGGCATTCAGGAATGGATCAATTCCATCACAGCGAGATGTGGGTGGAGCTTAGCTAGAGGTGGGCAGGGCATAGCTAAAACTGCAAAGGTCCATTCACCAAACAAAGTCGTATCGGAGTTGTAAGACGATAGAAATTTCGAACAAATTGTTGTTTAAAGCTGTTGCTGGCAGTAACAGCTTACAACAACTTTGTTTTCAAAATTATACTCGTTCTATACAATAAGAAAGTGAATATTACAATCTCAAAATTCTGTCTTATGTGCGCTAACGATAATTACCTAACTTGCTATTTTTGGGATAGTCGATGATCACAAGAGCCAGCAAAATCTACTGGTTACTAACTAGCCTTGCTAGATAGTGTGGGAAATATGTACAGACAATATCTATGCCCAGACACCACCATGTCTATAACATGCCCTCGTTTTAAGACCGCATAGGCATAGTACCCCTGAGGTGTGAATAGATTATCTCTCTCCCTCTTTCTCTCTCGCCCCCTCTCTCTCTCTCTCTCTCTCTCTCTCTCTCTCTCTCTCTCTCCCTCTCCCCCAATGCTGCTCTACCACTAGCCAGCCTCCCTAGTTTGCTTGCATCCTTTTGTCACATAGACACAATTAAAGCTGAACTATTTCAATATATTTAAACTCTTTAATGTTCAGGCCGACCAACAATGACTTCTTCAGTGAGATGCCCATTTGCAGACAAAGAGAAATCTATTTTTGAGAATTACGACTTGAATGACTGGCTCAATAACCAAACCAGTCATTCCATTGATTTTTTGTCTCGCCTGCGAATCAGAAAGCGAGACATAGGTATCACTTTTCCGACGGTGACGGCATCAACATTAAGTTTCTGCATTTAGCAAAACTTCTCAGCTTATATTTCATGATTGGTTATTGCAACTAAACTGGGATACATGGTTATCTATAATGATAGGAAGCAGCATGATAATGTTTGGGTCACACGGTCAAAGGTCAATCCCACTGTAACAAACAGGAGACAGGTGAAACATTTAATTCTGGGAAATTCTTGTTTTGTTAAAATAATCATCTCTTGGTCTGCAAATTGACATTTTTTCTGATAAAATTGAAATTTTCTTGAAAGAATTTGGGGATTAACAGGTTAATTGTTGAGGTATAATGGAAATTTCCAGTTTATCATCAATCATATGACATCATAATCAACTACATTACGTGTAAGATGACATCATAATCAATTACGTCTTGAATGACGTAAATAAGTTCATCACGAACGCATAATTGATGACAGACTAAGCGTTGTTGTATGAATTGTATATCTTTGCTATTTAATAAAGATGCTGTTGAATATTGTGAAACTAATTTGACTCGGCGCTAGCAACAGGACCCAGTCAAATTAATTTCAAAATATTCATCAACTTACCTGACGTGTATAGTTTTCTAGAAACTGATAGTCATGGAGTTCAGGGATCGCTCAATCCCAACACGGGTGACGTGTGTGTGGAACTTAAGTAAAGATGGGCGGGGCATAGCTAGCTAAAACTGGATTCCTCCATTGATTATCACTTTAACCCTTTTAGAGCTACAGATCAGAGACAACATTTTTACAATGTAGCAAATATTCTACTACAGTAATTTTGAAATTAATTTACCTTGGAGGCACAAGCAGCTTCCAGTCAAATTATTTTACATATTTTTAACAGATTTCAGATTTACTGTATAGCTTTTTAAATTGAAATAAATGGATTTCATCTGCGAACGGATATATAATCTCCATTAGATTAATGATAATGTCTTATAATTTATTATAAAGAACATCTATATGTGTCTGTAATATGGCATTACTTACTAATAGAAAGAAATTCTAGAAAATCATATTCTTAAAACATGATCGTTCAGCTTTAATGTATTGCCTGTTGTTTATACATCCATATGAATGATGAACGGGAGATAATTCTTGCATTAGACTCTTAATTAGACATTGAGTTATCTCCCTTTTATCACGATCTAATGTAATATACCACTTATGTGAAAGGAATGAGAACTCTAATTTATTTTCATGATGAAGTCAACCAAAACCAACCACTTCAGTGGTCTTCAAGAATGTCTATTTGAAGGCCATGAGAAGAGTATTTTTTAAATTTTACCACTGGAATGACTGGCTTGGTAACTGAGCCAGGCATTCCAGTAGTAGTTTGAAAAAAATAGTCTTCTCTTGACCTGCAAATGGACATTCAATAAGGAAATATTTTGATTTTCTTAACCAAATTTGGACTTTAACAGGTTAATGGTAAAATTTGGTCACTTTCTCATAGAAAATACCCAATTCCTGAACCAGAAATTATTTTTGAAAGTTTACCACTAGAATAACTGGCTCATAATCTTCTCTTGGTCTGCAAATGGACATTTTTAACACCACTGCAAAAGTCATTTTGCAAGTTTCACAATTAAAGGGTTAGCTCTCTGCCTAACAGGCACAACAAATTATCTATCACCTAAAAAATATTACTGTTGAATATTTTTAAACTAATTTAATGTCTAAATTAGTTTCAAAATACTCATCCCCTTAACTGTATGGATGATGTGACATTGAGTAACAGTAAGTAGCCTAGTTTCTTCTGTAGATAAATTAAATTCTCTTGGCATCAATCCGCTTCAGGTCATATTCCATGTATTATATCTGGACCTGCTAAATATTTTGAAAACAATTTGACTGAAAGTTGTTTGTGGCTGAGCCACCAACAACTTTCAGTCAAATTGTTTTCAAAATATTCAGCAAGTCAAGAGTATTTGCTTATTTATTGGTGGCTTGCAGTAGCGAGACAGTTAAAATGAAGTGACATGATGTTGGGGGAATTTAAGAAAATGTATTCTAAAAACTGTACTAGTGTAGTCTTTGAAAATGATATAGGCATGGTCCCTGAAATCTGCTTTGTATGTAGTGCATCAATTGCATTTTGCAAAGTGTCTATGAACCTTGTCCGCCTATTGACCTTCAAGTCAATATCATATTCACTAGATGCGCAAGGTACTGAGCGTTACGTAATTACTATCGCAAATTGACACCACTATTACTGGTTAACAGTTAATAATTTATCTTTTTAATGGTCAGCACTGGGTGAAGATAATAAATATTGTTTTATCAAGAATGATATTTTACAGACCAAGAGAAAAATATTTTAGAAAGATTACCACTGGAATGACTGGCTTGGTTACCAAGCCTGTCATTCCAGTGGTCAGTTTTCTAAAATATACTTCTCTTGGTCTATAAATCAACATTCCTAAAAGCCTCTGCAGAGGACATTTCAGCTTGCTTGACCATTAAAAGGAAAAAATATTTCTTTAAAGGTCAAGAAATTCTAAATATTGTCTTCTTACTAAATGTCCATTTGCAGCCCAAGAAAAAAGTATTTTTTTTAATTTACCACTAGAATGACTGGCTCGTTTATCGAGCCAATCATTCTGATGGTAAATTTACAATAATAGTCTCTTGTCCTGTAAATGGACATTCCTCAAGACCACTGCAGAGATCACCAGGTTGTGGCCATCTTGACCATTAAAGGGTCTAAAAGCAGTTCTAATACTGAGTGTAATTACGGGAATCTAGGGCTGGGTCTTTACCTACATAAAATACATTATATATTGTGTTCTGTAGCTTAGATTAACATCCTACCCTAATTATTTTAATTATCACTATATTTGTTTTTTACATCAATCTTTGGGTTAATTATTATTTATTATAAAAGCTATGATTTTCTGGTTTTAAAATTAAGTTTTTAATGTTTAAATTTTAATTTCAAAATGCAAATCACAGGAGAAACGGGAAGAGGTTTGTAAAATTTTCAGAAGTTAAATTTCACTTAGCAAGTTTTTGCTAGTTTTATTTCTAAAATTTCACACTTAAACTTGAAATGTTCCTGCAATCATCAAATTCTCACTTTCTAATGCTCTGAAACATTTAGTTAATAATAATAACAAACACTCAATCTTTCTTGGTACTCATCTTAACCCTTGCACCAGCAAATATGTTCTAAAAATCTAAATCTTCTCATAGAAAATATCCATTTGCTGACCAAGAGGTGATTATTTTTTTGTTTAATTTATCACTGGGATGACTGGTTCGGTTATTGAGCCAGTCATTCAAGTGATAAATTAAAAAACATAATCACCTCTTGGTCTGCAAATGGACAATTCTAAAGACCACTGCAGAATCTGGTTTTGACTGGCTTGAGTGTTAAAGGGTTAATACACTACAAGTTTATTTACATTTCCTTCTCTTTCATGCACATTAGAAAATTTTGAGTTTGAGTTTATCTTTTTAAATTTTTACAATGTTATGTTTTAGTAATATTACCTTAAAGCTCTGCAAATTTATAATATATTTCTGTAGCATATAACGTACATAATTTTAGAAACGTTTTTAACATATACTGAAATTTAACTTTAGTTGCATGCTAGCATGATTTTTCACTGTATTTTTGTATTTTTAGCATTTCTAATTTATTAACTTTATTTATTTCTATTATTTTAGCTCGAATTTATGAAGTAAAATGAGCTATTGTGATACCATCTGCATCGTCTGTCGTTATCCAATTAGTGTTTGGCTCAAATTAGCAGTTCATATCTCATGTTTGCTTAATCATACTGAACCAAAACTTGGATATATGCTTCTTTATAATGAGAGGACATGATGTAGTGACCTTGTGGTCAAAATGTCAGGGTCAAGGTAGCAGTTCATATCTCATGCAGTATTTCTCATGGCACCCTGAAATCTGGTGATTCCCCCCAGCTGAAGTTTTGGAGTCTCAAAACTCAAATTTGGGGTGTCCAAGCACTATTACCTCACCCATGCTAAAATTAGAAAATATAAAACTACTTAGTATTTAAAAATCATACAGGATTTTCAGGGGTCCCATTGGACCCACTGCCATTACTTTTGGGGTCCCAGGCTGAATTTTGGGGATATATACCCTCAAAAGGACCCTTATGAGAATCACATGCTTCCTAATAATAACATGGCATCACACATTAACCTTGGGGTCACACGGTCAAGGACCAATTTGACCATGGATGGGGTTTTTTTTTTTTCAATATTAACTCTTTGTGTTTAGCTCGTCTTAGCTGTTTATATCTCATGTTAGGTTAATCATACCGGACCCAAATTGTGGCACATGCTTCCTTATAATGAGAGGACTTGAAACAAGGACCCCAGATGCTGAAAAGTTGGGGGTCCCAAGCTGAAATCTCGGGGTTCTAAACTGAAAATATGGGGTTCCAATGCAGATTTTGTCATCCATGATAGAAGTTACCATGGACTCACGGCTGTGGATTATAGGTGCCCCATGCTAGATTTTGTCAGTATTTTTGTGCAAAAAAAACCAAACAACCCCAAACAACAACCAATTAATATTTAATAATCATACAAGAGTTTCAGGTGTCCTATAGGAATGCTGCCACTACTTTTGGGGGGTTCCAAGTTGCATTTTGGGGGTATATACCATTAAAAGGACCCCTTATGACAACCCCTTTCTACTTCGAATAATACTTACCAGATGTACTATTATGATAATGTCTATTATCTAGTCTAGCTCAAAATAAACAACTAAAAACTCCGCACTCTCCTGGTCCTGCCCATACTGTGTCCGGGAATACCATAGCCACAGGTACTGAGTCAATTCCCAATCACAGTCAGATTCGTCTATTTTGCTGACTTGTGAAAGTCGCGTTTTCTAAGCTCATTAAAATTCTCAATTTTAAACGGAATTCAGCGTTGTTGGAGTGCTCTGTTACTGGAATCATGGAAGAGAAAGGGGCAGGTTGTATCAATCTAGAATTTATACATTCGTGCCGTAATGACTGTTTGAAATTTCCTTAAATTGGCACATTGTTTTAAAATGGTAGCCATTGTTGGAGTCGCCTGGTACCCGTTAACTCTTTAGTCTTAATCAGGGTACTCGGTTAATTTCTCTTGCGACTCGGTTCCTTCCAAGATGGATGCGCCCTTAGCCAAGATGGCGGCGCCCATTATTAATGTTTCGCTTTGGCTTGGCGTGTCTATGCACTCTGTTTATGCCGATTTTTAGCTCTCGCTTCATTGTCGAGAGTGTTTGTAGCGATCGGCGTCTATTTCCTGGCTATATTAACGTTAGTTAACTTCCAAGTTTATTAATTTTCACTCAAAAATGTTTCAAATATTTCCTGCCTAAAGGCTTGATTATCATTAATTTAAGAGAAAGTTAATGTTTCTAAGTAATTCTATTTTACAATCAAGTCAATTGTGCGTATTGCTCATCATCGTTTGTCATGTGCAGCGTTTTAATTCTTCTCTGTGTACGCAGAAAGCCAAGAACCAGGACACGTTGTGCCAGAAATGCAACAGGTTCATGAAGCGCAAGTACTCAGGCCATCATTGTGTGGCTTGCGCGAAGTGCAAGGTGGGAAGTCCGTGTGATGTGTGCGCCAAGTGGTCGTCGGAAATGGTGGCTGAATTCGATCGTGATCGTCGTGCGCGCTAGGAGAGAATCGCGAGGCACAAGGCGGCCAAGCTGGATCAGGCATCGATGAGAGGACTGGAAGGTCGTCTGAACGAGCGTATGGATTCAGCATTGGGCGTATGGGTGGCCCAGTTCAAGGCAATGTTTGAGTCCTTGCAGTCCACGATCGCGACGATGCAGGCTGGTGCAGGGCAACCTTTAGGTGGCCCGGCTAGTTCTGCGGAGGGACAAGCACCTGTCCCTTCTCGGACCTTGGCTCAAGAGCCGACGGCGGAGGAGGAAGATCTTCTTCTAATGGAAGATTCCGGCATGCCGGATATTTCACTGACGGCTATGCCTAGTACATCTCAGGGATCTCCCTCGGGATTTGTATGGGTTTGCCAAGCGGGTGATGATGTCGACGTTCCATCGGGCATTTTCCATCCGGATTTCGTTCAACCCGCGTTGTCATTGGAGCCGTGTTTTGCGGTTCCTAGCGGCATCCCGGTGGCGTCAGGTGCGGCTCCTCTAAGAGTGCCGGCATCTACCATGGTAAAAGCGGCTGTAGTCCCGCCTCCCGTGCTGGAGCCGATGGACTGCGGTGAATCCGTGTCCGGCGATTCGTTGGACACCGGTGCCGCTAGTAGTCGGGCTATGGACGCGCCTCATGTTGGCAGAAGTGCGGGCCATAGCGCTCAGCATGGATCGTCGGTGACCTACTCATCCAAGGGTGAGAAGGAGGATGAAAACGGTAGTCCATTGATGGACGAGTCCGCTTTCTGCACCGAAGCTGAATGGGTACAGGCCCTTGGCTGGATGTCCAACCCTCTCGGGTTGGCATCGGATCAAGGATCTCAGCGCGATCCAGCGATGGAACGGATGTCAAAGCAAGCAGCTAGCGTTCTGTCAAGTGGCTCTTCGGCCATGCCGATGCTCCTTTTGAACACGCAGATTTCTGACATGTTGGAGGTTGCAGCATACCGTCTGGTTCAGCCAGAGTATGCATTTCCCAAAGCCCCGAAGGGCATAAGGAGTAGGGTCCGTTTTCCGGAGCTGGCCTATCATCAGTATGCCCGGGTTCCACGGCCTTCCGTCGGGGAGCGAGAGGCACTGAATAGGCCGTTGGCTGGAAAATCTAAGGGGCGTTCTCGTCCCTTAGTTTCCCAAGCCAATAAAGATCCGTTTAATGAGCTGACGCTCATTGAAGATGCGGCGAGGGCAGCCATGGCTGCGCTCTCGCACGGATGTACCATCCTGCAGGGTATGCTGGCCTGCGCGGCGGAAGGTGGACAAGTGCCAGAGGCTGCTCCCGGAGTTGTTCGGGACACCATGCGCTTGTCCCAGGATTGCCTGGCCAGGGTGATCACCAGATCGTTGGCGGAGCAGCGGAGAATGGTTCTCGATTGTGTAGAACCAGGACCTGAGATGAGGGCTGCGTTATCTTCTGCGCCTTTCATTGGTCCAGGCTTGTTCGGCGGCTCGGCACGACAAGCCTTATCCAAGGTCGTGTCAATGGTTGCTGAGCAGGAAGTAGTCGGCAAGTCGTGGAAGTCGACTAAGAGGACACAGCCGCAGCAGTCCTACAAACAGTGTCGGCACGAGCAGCCGAGGCAGCGCCAAAGATCGCCCTTCCGTCCTTCTGACCATGATGCCCATCGGGCATCCGGATCACAGGGACCTGGCCGTTCGTCCTCATACAAGTCCTCTAATAAGAGGCCGTATGAGGACGACAGGAAGGGTAGTGGTTCGGGCCGCAGCGGTTACCGTAAGGATAGCCGTGGCGGCGGTTCCGGGCCGTCATATTCCAAGAAGCCGCGGGGAGGCCGGTCCTGACGGATTTCCGGCGGAATCAGTTCCGGTGATGTCAGGAACGAAGGGAGTCGAGAATCTTCACCCAAGCGATTTAGCGTCTTATCGTGCAAACTTGACCGCCAGCTGTGTGCAGATTCCTACCGTCGGAGGCAGACTTCAACTGTTCTCAAGCCAATGGGAACAGGTCGTGCGAGATTGTTTAGTCTGTCAGTGGTTAAGAAACGGCTACGAACCGGACTGGCTCATATCCGTCAATCATTAGTTCCGTTAACACCAACTCCAGTATGGACTCCCGTTCCAAGGAAATCCGATCGTCCAGATGCCATTTGCTCAGAAATAGAATCTCTTCAGCAGAAGAAGGCGATTCATCTAGTCCACAATCAGTCCTCCCTAGGCTTCTATTCGATGATGTTCCTCGTTCTGAAACGTACCGGAGGATGGAGACCAATTCTCTATCTCAAACCGTTGAACAAATTTATTCTTTCTCCCAAATTTCAGATGGAGACTGTAGCAGCGGTGATGACAGGGCTGAGAAAAGGCATGTGGGCAGTGTCGATAGATCTGCAGGATGCATATTTTCATATTCCAATGTCAATTCCTTTTCAGAAATACCTTCGCTTTGCATTCCAAGACAATGTTTGGGAATTCAATGCGCTTCCATTCGGCCTGACCACAGCACTGACGGTCTTCACCAAAGTGGTTCTCGCCATGACTTCTTATCTTCGCAGGAGAAACATAGCTGTTCATACTTACATAGACGACTGGCTGCTGAAGGCGGGGAATCCAGTCACTCTGTGCAACAATCTGCAGGTAGTCCTAACCTTACTAAAGGATCTAGGATGGATTGTGAATCTAGAGAAATCAGAATTGACTCCATCCCAGGAGTTTATCTGGGAATATTTTTCAATCTCAGGGACGGCGTAGCTTTTCCGGCGGAGAGCAGTCATGAGTTTGATCGCTGTACTGAAGTCAGTTTCTCTAGGAGCTTTTCTGACGGCGCGCCAATTTCTCAAGATACTGGGTTTACTAGTGTCTCTAGAGAAAGTGGTTCCTTATCGGCACTCAGGCGCAGGCCGATTCAGATGTATCTAATGTCATTCTGGTCTCAGAGAACGGATCCATTATCTCTGAAAATACCAGTAAAAGAACTATTGATATTCCACCTTCAGTTGTGGTTATCAGAACAGAATCTCCTGCGAGGTGTTCCTCTACAACCTCCTCAACCACAGATGTCCATCTTCACAAATGCATCGACAGCGGGTTGGGGAGCTGTACTGGACGATCAGTCAGTGTCAGGGGAATGGGATCGGATCAATGCGCAGAAACATATCAATGTTCTCGAATTATTAGCAGGGACATTAGCACTTCGAAAATTCGAGAGCTTAATCCGAGACAAGATTGTCCTAGTAAGGACAAACAACTCAACAGTGGTGTCTTATTTGAACCGCCAAGGCGGGACAAGATTTGGAACCTTCTGCCGTGGTGCCAAGAAAGGAATGTTATTCTTTGGGCAGCACACATTCCAGGAAGACTGAACATCTTAGTGGATGCTCTCAGTCGAAGGACGGTTTGTCGTCCGACGGAATGACAGCTCAACCAATCGGTAGCAGAGGTTCTATTCAAACATTGGGGCAAGCCAAATGTGGACCTGTTTGCGATGAAACAAAACGCAAAGATGGTCTCATACGTGTCACCGATCCCGGACCCGCTAGCTCTAGCGGTAGACGCACTGGCGATAAGTTGGAAGGGAATGTACACGTATGCGTATCCTCCAACGTTCTCATCCCAAAAGTGCCAAGTACTACTGATCGCCCCTTATTGGCCAGGCCGATCATGGTTTACGGATCTGCTGAACATTCTGGTCTGCAATCCAATCCCTCTTCCAGACAGAAGAGATCTAATCTCTCAGAACAGGGGTCTGTACTTCCACGACAGACCAGAAATGTTCAAATTGACTGCATGGATGTTATCAAGCAGCGTGCAATTAAGGGTGGCTTTTCTGAGCAAGCAGCGAAGTTTGTCGCTTCAGCCAGAAGAGGATCAACCACTAAAACATATAATTATAGAATTAACAAATTTGCAGAGTGGTGTAAGGGAAGAGATATCGATCCCTTTTCTGCATCTGTTCAACACATAGCAGATTTTACCTGTCATTTATACGAAGTTGACAAACTTGTACCTTCAACCCTAGCAGCATATAAGTCTGCATTAGCTTCAGTCATCCCCAGTTTGGCCATTGAAGGAGTGGAAAATGACACTTTAAATGAAGTTATTAAAGGAATGAGCAATCTGCGACCTAGACAGCCAATTCCTATCCCAGCATGGAATCTATCTCTTGTTCTACAGGTTTTAGGGCATGCTCCCTTTGAACCAATTAGATCTATAGAGAAGGAGAAGCGAAATTCATGCGCTTTCTGCCGAACAAGACCGTTTTGTCATCACGGGTGAAGGTTTGAGACTACTTCCATGTCTTTGTTTCCTGGCAAAGAATCAGTCACTTAAATATCCAGGACAGGCGATCAATTTGCCAGTTTAGCTAGACATGACCCAAACTCTTCTGCTTGGTGTCCTGTCAGATGTCTGAAAATGTATTAAAAAAACGTGCTGAGGAGTGGTGAGATGACCCGAAGTCTCTGTGGTTATGTCTCAAAGCTCCTCATTTGCGCGCCTCGAAAGATACTATTTCGCATTGGATAGTCGATGCTATTCAGATGTCGCACAAAATCGCAACAGGAAAGCAGATTGATCGTGCGAATGTCCATCAGGTCCGAGCACTAGCAGCATCATCGGCCCTTTATACGGGTGTCTCATTAGAGGAGGTGATGTCTGTAGCACAATGGCATGCCGAGTCGTCATTCACTGATTTCTACCTTCGCGACATCTCCAGCCCACTTAATCCGGTAGTCGTCGCCAATTTATCTAAATTTATCTGAACTAAGCCACATCCGACCACTATTTCGCACACATCACAAGTTCTTCCACTTGCACTGAACAATGGCCATGCCCATGACCTGAGAACGACCGTGGATTGGGCCGAGCTCCTGTGATGAACTAAAAGACCAAGCACTCAAAATGTGAGTGTTTACATTAATTAAGTGACTATAAATAATTTACTTACAGTCGAAATACCAGACTGCTTAGTTAAATAGTCTGGTGTAAGAGTATACTTATCCTCTCAAACAGACATTAGACTCATTCCAATTTGAAAACTTAATCGATATACTGATATTTGTTCAAAATTAGAAGTTGTAGTAGCTTCTTTGCACTCTACTGGACTGCACTAGCTGAGACTTGGGGCTGACACGGGTCTGGTGGGTGTTGCAACCTCTTTTCGACAGCCCTCTGGATTTTGTGTGGACAAAAGAGGGGGGGGGGGGGGAGGTGAGGAGAGCGCAGTCTACACCATGGAAGTTTAGCACTCTATGAGTCAGATGGCAGAACCCAAGCGTATGCCAGGGTTCTAGTCTCTTCACAACCTTCTCTGTTGGATGGTAGATGAGTGCTGGTTCAAGCCTCACCTCCCACCAGTATTTCTTGGCTGTTGAAATCCGGAGTTTATCATAATACTACATCTGGTAAGTATTATTCGAAGTAGAATCAAAAAAGCATCCGCTTTTGTTTCTACGAGAATTCGTAATACTTACCAGATGTACTATGGTCCTCCCTCAGCCGCCCCGCTGAGGTGAGGCTGAGCTGCTTTCGCTGTTTGTCAAGACAAATATAAGACGAATCTGACTGTGATTGGGAATTGAATCGGTACCTGCGGCTATGGTAATTCCCGGACACAGTATGGGCAGGACCAGAAGAGTGCAGAGTTTTTAATTGTTTATTTTGAGCTAGACTAGATAATAGACATTATCATAATAGTATATCTGGTAAGTATTACGAATTCTCGTAGAAACAAAAGCGGATGCTTTTTTTAGACAATCACCATGACATCTAAATCTCCACGGTTATGGTCTGTGTAACAACAAAGAAACTTTCAACAATATCATTTTGCGTTTAGCTCAACTTAGACATTCATATTTTATGTTGGGTTAATCATACTGCACCCAAACTTGGACTCCTTGTAATGAGAGGAGATGATACAATAAGTTTGGGTCAAAGGTCATGGTCACTGATAATTGTATTGATAACCCTTACATATTTAACACTTTAACCCTCGAACCTGTTCAAGAAAATTTAAATTTTCTCATAGAAAACGCCCATTTGCAGACCAAGAGGACTATTTTTGAAAATTTACCACTGGAATGACTGGCTCGGTAACTGAGCCAGTCATTCCAGTAGTAAATTTTCAAAAATAGTCTTCTCTTGGTCTGCAAATGGACATTTCTCACGACCACTGCAGAAGGCTTTTTTGGCTAATATGAGTATTATAGGGTTAAACATCGCCTATGTAAGTAGAATTATATTTGAAGTCACGCTTCATATAACAAAAAAACTTGAAAAATTTGTATCTTCATGTCTGCTTTGCAACTATATTTCTTGTTACTTTTCTATTTAAGCATATACTTCAGATCTAGAAATTAACAACTTGTCTGTCATTGAAACTTTATATGGATCTGCTAAGACAACATATTAAAAATCTTATTCAGGCAATTTTACATTTAATTTCATTTATCTTTTTTTCTTGATTTGAAATCTGATCCATAACAAGCCTACAAGTCTATCAATTGTGTCTTCTTTTAAAGCAAAATAACTCAGCTGATTTAGAATATTGGGGGTGATTCTATTTTTATTTTAACTTTATTCATCAAGCCAGCCAAGACAGGCCTTTGCAGTGATCTTGGAAAAGATAAGAGTATTTCAAAATTTTTAAGCACTGAACTTAGACATTCATATTTCCTCACTTCCTCGATAAACATTCCCTAAGTAAAGTTTTCTGGACAAATCTGGGCTATTAATGGTTTACGCCATTTCTCATGTAGTTTATTTTGTGTAGCACACAGTGTAATGACAAGACTAAACTAAATTGGACAGTCAATGGCATGCCATCGTAAATCTTGACATTCACCGCTTTGATGTTTTGAGCCCAGTCCACTCCACACACACACACCCCACCCCTGATGGTCGAGCCAAATGTAAAAGTCATGTTGCACTCTGCAACCATATGGGTAATGTGTATGCCAAATTTGTTTGAATTCCATCCAACGGTTTCGGAGGAGTTGCGTTGCAATCAATTTCTGCACGTTCACCACTCTGACCTTTTGACACCTTCCGGGACCTGTTGGAGCTGGAGCCAGATGCAAATGTCCTCTTCCAATTCACAATTATTTGGTAACTCGCATGCGAAATTTGTTTGAATTCCACCCAATGGTTAAGGATGAGCTACAATCAATTTCAGCGCAGACAGACGGACGGCCGGGCAGGATGACATAATCCCTACTTTTCTTTGAAAAACGTGGAGATAATGACTCTTTAATAGTCAAACTGACCAAAACACAGCCTTTGCAGTGATCTTGGACAGTGTCCATTTACAAGCTAAAAAATACAATTTTTGACAATTTTATCATTGGAATGACTGAGCCAATATTCCGGTTGTAGATTTTCAAAAATAGTCTTGTCTTGCAAATGGACAATGACTAAGCAAATCTCTTATCTTCCCGGTCAACATTTAAGGGTTAATAATATGAATCTACCTACCAGGGATGGGGGTGGGTGTATTTAAAAAAATGTTAATGGAAAAGTGTCAGGTCAGGTTATTATTGCATGAATATTTATTTGAATTCACAATTTCTTCTGAATCTAATGAGTTAGAAAATGCATGAAGGTGTTTTCTTCATTTTTATTTCATTTTTTAAAAAGCTCAATATTTTTAATCATTCAAATCTGCGAAAATTACCTCTTATTAAAAGAAATTAATAATTAAAATTAAAACAAAATAACGACTTACCGATATTTATAAAAGCTGTTTAATTGATTATTAGAAGTTTACTTAATAATATCTTAAAGGAACTCTGTATTTAAAATGAATGCATTTAATCTTTTAACACTTTAATGATCAAATTTAATCAAGAAAATTAAAATATTTACTTATTGGATGTTCATTTCAATGACAAGAGAACATTTTTGAAAATTTACCACTGGAAATTTTCAAAAATTGTTTTCTCTTGTCCTGTAAATGGACATTCCTCAAGACCACTACAGAGGCAGGTTTTGGCCAACTTGATCATTAAAGGGTTAATGACCAAAACCAACCTCGAATGACCTTGAGGAATGTCAATTTCCAGGCCTACAGAAGACCATTTTTTTTAAATTACCACAGGAATCACTGGTGGTAAATTTTCAAAGATGGTCTTCGCATAGTCTGCAAATGGACATTCACTAAGCACAATTTTAGCTTTTCTCGACCAGTCTTTACCATAAAAGGGTGGAACTGAATATTGTCCGATTATTATACAGAAGTACAAGAATTAAGTCGCATAATTTAGTATTTAACTCCAAGACGGTAAAAAATGGCTCCAGTAGTGTCTTGGACAAATGTCCATTTATAAAGCAAGAGAGCACTATTTTTGAAGATTTACCACAAATAACTGGCTCGATAACCAAGCCAGTCATTTCAGTAGCAAATTTTCAAAAAGAAGTTCTCTTGTTCTACAAATTGATATTGAAATTGAAATTTTCTTTTTTTTTACTTCAAGATATAATGTTCAAAACTATCACAAAAATAATTACCATACAAAGCGCAACGATATTGTCGCTGAAGAGAGGTGGGTTCTTAATATACAGGTCACATGTTATCCGAGACAACTATAATGTTGTTCTTTAACCAGTTCACTGACAAATCCATGAAAAAGTATATTATTTACGATATAAAACTTATTCTGTTAAATCTTTTGAAATTAATTTCACTGGAAGCTGTTGCTGCCTAAGGCAGCAATAGCTTCCAGTCAAATTAATTCCAAAAGATTCAACCATTTTCTCATCTTGTAGCATTGAAAATGAGATATGGGGAGCTCATGGCGTTAAATCAGGTGGCCCAAAAAGGGCAAGTTAAGTCGCGAGAACATAGTTGATTATGCACTACTATTTTTCTAGCATGATTATTCTATTATAAAATTTTTATAAAATATCACTATTTTGAACTTTATAGTTTTATTATTACCATGGTAGCCATGCTACATGTATATACACCTGCATATACTCTGTGAAAAACGTAACCGTAAATAGTTGGGCATAAAAAGATGGCTTCTACAGCGCTCTTGAGAAATGTCTATCAGCAGGCCATGAGAACTTATTTAAAAAATTGATCAGTTCAATGGCTGACTATTTTCAAAATAATTTGCCTTGGTCTGCGAATGGACATTGACTGGGGAAAGTTTTCATTTTCTTGATTTTTCATGGCCATTGACCCTTTAACACTCATATCAGTAAAAACCAGCTTCTACAGTGATCTTGAGAAATGTCAATTTGCGGACCAAGAGAAGACTATTTTTGAACATTTAGCACTGGAATGACTGGCTCGATAGCCGAGCCAGTCATTCCAATGCTAAATTTTCAAAAATAGTCTTCTCTTGGTCTGCAAATGGACATTTTCTTTTGAAAAAATTGAAATTTTCTTGAACAAATTCAAGGCTTAACGGGTTAATGTATTAATTTAAATGTCTAAAGATAAGGCCATCATACTCTCTAGCTCAGGGGTTATCTTACGTTGCCAAAACAAAATAAAATCTAGTTTAATATTTTGGACTAAATCCAAAATATTCAACAGAAAAATTCTTACATTGTGTTCAAAATTGTACTAACTAACATGTTTCTGTTTGTGTTTTGGAGACAAGTTACATTCTTTATGAGCTGTACTGTAGGCTTGTGCGATTACCTGATTTAATCAAAAATCGCGATATTTTATAAATCGTGAATTTATTTTGATTAAAAACTCAATAATTGTGAATAATTAGTTCTTCATAAAATATTGTAAAAACCTATCATTTAGTTACTCTTTAACGTGATAGATCACGGAAATTGACAGTTTGCTCAGACAATGTGGGGAATGCCAGGTCTGAATGAGGCAGGCATTCCAGTGATACATTAAAATAATTATCTCTTGACCTACAAATGGACATTTATTAACATAATTGCGGGTTACCGGTAGGTTGAATTGATATGCCTTTGTTGTTATGTCGGGGTAGTTCGTACCCAGACTGATTAATCGCTTAATCGCGATTATTCATAAATAATTTATCGTGATTACTCAGAGCAATAATCGCATAAGGCTAGTGTAAGTACTGCAATATCAGGACATGTCTAGCTAATCATATTCGTTCTTATGTAACCTATTAGTCATTGCCTGTATATGTGCTAACCTTGTCATCCTTCTCTTCTCCACCGCTGCTGTTCCATTAAACACCCCTCCTCCTCTGTGATGGCTGTTCTACTGTCCTCCCTGCTGGATGAAATGACACTTATTGTTGTATCATGATCTCGTCATACGTTGACTGTCGTCCTTGCTGTCTCAATAAACTGCTGTCCATGTACATCATCATCATCGTCGTCGTCCCGCCATGATTCTACAATCTGGCAACAATGTTACTAAATACAAAATTTGGCAAATGTGTGCTGTTTGTATATGCACTAACGCCAAACAGCTGTTGACGCCGAGTTTGGATGAGGTAATAATAATAATAATAATAATATGCAAACACACACACACACACACACACACACGTTACTGTTTTGACAGGCATCTCATCTAAAAGATTCGGCGATATACACGCCTTTTCCAAAAAATTAATTCCGTCGTTATTTAGACTAAGGCATTTTACATCATTAACCTTCTCGCTACCAGACAATAATTTCAATGAGCATTTCAATGAGAAAACACTTGACTTGCTGAATATTTTGAAAACAACTTGACTGAAAGTTGTTGGTGGCTTAGCCACCAACAACTTTCAGTCAAATTGTTTTCAAACTATTCAGCATATCCAGAGTTTAACCCCATAGAAAATGTAGTCAGCAGAAATTCAGCAGGCAGACAGTTAATGACCGCCTGCACCCTAACTTATTGCACGATCAATGCTTTCGTTTTATAGCAAAAGTCTTCAGTGAGTGGGACAAAAAATTCTGAATACAGTTATGAAGACTAGCAGGGGCCCAGTAGCAGGGGCTACTGGGGCTACTAGATTTTAGGCGGTGGGGGGGGGAGATACCAAACTCACTAGCCCAGGTGATGACCTAAATTTTTCGATTCATATTTTAAGATGGTACGCAGAAAATCATTTTATATATCTGACAACTCTATTACAAGTTGAGCCTGTTTCACTAACACTTTCAAGTAATTGTTTTACGATGTATAGCATCTACTGTTGATTATTTTGAAATTAATATGGCTGGAAGCCATTGACCTCCAGTCATATTAATTTCAAAATATTCAACCGATTTTCTGTTTGTTTGCCGTGAAATTGAGATGCATGTAATTTATCGGTGAAACGGTTAAGCTTGAAAGCAATTTATTTAACACATTCTGCAGTAGTAACTCCTAAATTATTATATCCTGTGTTTCTAAATATGAGATCTTGCGTGCCGATGCATCTTAATTATAAGATGGGGCCCTTGAAAAAATTGACTGGGCCCCCTTAAGTTTTGATTTTAGTGGCCCAGGTGGTTACATGGTTAAAAGGCTAAAGTTAGTCGAGTTTTTGCTCGTAGAAATTATTGTTTTGTGGCTGGTAGCGGCAAGATAGTTAACTGACGTGTTTTCAAGGAAGCCAATAGAAGAGACTGTGGTAAAAATTCAGCCCTAACCATAATCTGAACGTTGAATGTTTTCTGCTAACTGATGGTGAATTAGATTCACAGTTTATGCTCTCATTCTTACAGTATGATATGTATCATCTTAGAACTATGATCGACCATAAATTCTGTAACGGCTATAGTAATAATGGTAGTTGACACATATCAGATAATGATATATATACATTTTATTACACGCGCACGCACATACATATTTTTATAGTATATAATAAAGAACATTTTTGCATTACCAGGGTCCATACAAATTAATTTGAAAAGTACTTTAATTTGAACATCAGTCCTTGAAAGTGCTTGAATTTGAAATTGGCCTTGAATTTTATTTGAAAATGTCAGTAAGGCATTGAAAAGTACTCGAAAATGTGATTTTCACAATATATAGGCAAAAGTTGGATACAATATAAGGTAGTCCGAGTCGTCTGTGACACGTAACCAGCCCAATGACAGATATTTGGATAAACTGATGTGCCACATTAGGCCCGTCAGTCTATGCAAATATCTGGCATAGTGTCGCTTGATGATCACAGCTGACTTGAACTATAAGGTGTCTGTTTATCACCCAGGCTTCTTTTAATTTTACAAAATTTCCTTGGATTAAACCCTGGACCCAGTAAATATGTGAATGGACAGCCGCTCCTGGCGTATAGTTCTGTTTTAGACTCCTTGAAAATGTTACACTATGGAACTTAGTCCTTTAACCCTCAAATTTCTTCGAAAAAACTTTAATTTTGTCATAGAAAACTCATAAAAAGATTTTTTTTTTTTTTTTTTACAATTTACCACTGGAATGACTGGCTCGGTTATCGAGCCAGTCATTTCAGTGGTAAATTATAAAAAATAATCTGATTGCCAGTTCCTAAGACCACTGCAGAAGCAGTTTTTGGCAGACTTGAGTGTTAGAGGGTTAAAAACCAATAAAAACACGCTTGAATAAAACAGTGATGGTTCTTGTATTGTATGAACCATTAATGCTATCAGTTTTATTGTACAAACATTTTAACAATTCATGTCATGATTTCAGAGACCACCATCCTTGTTCCGTCGCCTGATGGGTGTAATGAGGACACCATCCGCTCGCTCCAGCCAGAGCCTGGACTCGGAACATTCAGACACAGAAGATGGTAACGATGGTGGACAAAGGTAAGCTAACCTACACACACACACACACACACACACACACACACACACACACACACACACACACACACACACGGCCCCTTTACATGTGAGCACAACAAAAGGCTGTCATAGACAATCTCAGGCATGTCAGAATAGTAGTCCACAGTCACACACAATCATAAAATAAGGTGTACCGGGGTATATTCTTATGCTTTTGTTTTGTTTGAAAAATAAGTCTTATATATTATTTCTTATCTCTTTCCATATGTCTATCATCATGGTAAACATTTTTATTTGCGACTTGCAAGTAGTATAAGTCTGTTTGTCTGGCTTGTGACTGTCTCAAATTTGTTACAGTGCTGATAAAGCTTCCTATGATGATGATTACTGTATTCTGCGGCTGTAGTAGTAAAAACATCCTACAGCTGCAATCAGTCCTTCTTTGCTTTTTCCCACTGTGTCTTGTCCTCAGCCGAAATCCTTAGCTTCCTCGGATCCATTCTTGACTTGAGTGTACCGAGTCCTGCTTTCTTTAGGTCACGTCGTAGCTGCCTATGTTGCACCTATAACGTGCGTTGGCTGCGTGTCGCACCTGGTTAGTTGCGAGTAGCAAAGCGAATAAGTTTGTCGGTCAAATTTTTTTTTACCCTTCTGATAAAGGTTACATCCCAACTCTTAATACTGTGTCGTACTTGTTAAATCAACATTTGCATCAACAAGGGGTTTTGCGATTTCCATTAAAGTTCACAGAGTATTTAAATACCTTCAGTACAATACATCAACAATGATTTGAAAATATGAAGATTTTAAAAGAATTTCTTAAATTTAAAAGTAGCTAAATTCGGAAAACTAGTAATGCTGAAATAGCAGTTCAGATTGACAACTTTGATTGCAATACTGGCTTTTGTTAACCATTTAATTTTATCTCTGTTATGTCAAAATATTTAATGTTCAAATTAACCCTTTAACCCTCAGATCAGCCAAAAGTGGCTTCTACAGTGGTCTTGGGAAATGTCCATTTGCAGACCAAGAGAAGACTATTTTTGAAAATTTACAACTGGAATGACTGGCTCGATAACCGAGCCAGTCATTCCAGTGGTAAATTCTCAAAAGTAGTCTTCTGTTGGCCTGCAGATGGACATTTTATATGAGGAAATTGAAAATCTTTAAAACAAATTCAAGGAGTAAAGGGTTAATACGACCTGGTTGTTCATTTTTTAACAAATTTGGTTAAAGATATTTTTTGGTGTCATAGCCAGCAACATCGTCCACCAAATTTGGTGAAAAATGAACACCAATTTCTTTGTATTGACACAGTAAAAGACAGAATATTGACATCAGAGTGGCAAAGGTTAATGTTATCTTTGTTATATCTCTTTATAATTATAGCGTTAATAGTAAAAACCTGGATTCTGCCAATACCTGGAACCGATCCTTCAACTTCCTGCGACGTGGCAGCAGCAAAAAACGGAAAAATAACGACGGTGACAACATCAGTAATCAGGTAAGCCGTGAGAAGTATAGTGTGTGCAGGAGTGCAGGCTATAGTGTGTGTGTGGGGTGAGTTGGGGTTGGTGGGTGGGTAAGGACTGCGCGGGAGGGTGTAGTTGGGTGGGATAGTGGGAGTTAGTGGTATGGTGTGTATGAGAGTTGAGTTGGTAGTTGGGATGGAGGGTGTGAGTGGGTGGGTGGGATGGAGGGTGTGAGTGGGTGGGTGGGATGGAGGGTATGAGTGGGATGGAGGGTGTGAGTAGGTGGGTGGGATGGAGGGTGTGAGTCGGTGGGTGGGATGAATGTGTGAGTAGGTGGGTGGGATGGAGGGTGTGAGTGGGATGGAGGGTGTGAGTGGGTGGGTGAGATGGGTGTGAGTGAGTAGGTGGGATGGAGGGTGTGAGTGAGTGGGTGGGATGGAGGGTGTAAGTGGGTGGGTGGGTGAGATGGAGGGTGTGAGTGAATGGGTGGGATGGATGGGTGTGAGTGAGTAGGTGAGATGGAGGGTGTGAGTCGTTGGGTGGGATGGAGGGTGTAAGTGGGTTGATTGGAGTGAGAGAGATCGATGGACGGGTGGTGAGGAGTTGCCGGGATGGACATACGATAAGTACACATGCGTGTGCTTATATAACAGAGTGGAGGTAGACACATCCACACTTCATACAAACTTATGTTCTTGGACAATCTGGCTTACATTCCACAATCACCTAGCATTTTAACCTTTTACCCAGAAGCAACTACAGTTATGTACATGAATGCAGGGATGCTCACAAGGATTATTTTGAGGGTATATACCCCCAAAATTTAACTTGGGACTACAGAAGTAGTGGCAGTGGGTCCCATGGGACACCTGAAAATTGTGTATGATTATTAAATAGGAATTAATTTTATCGCAAAAATACCCACACAATCTAACTTTGGACCAGACCCAATTAATTCATAGCCCCATGGTACCTTCTGATTTTAGCATAGATGAGAAAAACTGCATTGGAACCCCAGTTTTGAACCCCCAGATGTTAGCTTGGGACCACCAGATTTCAGGGGGTGTGGTCCCTGGGACCATCCAAATTTAGATGCTATGAGAAACACTGCATGTACATAATCAAGAAATCCTACATGAGCGAATGTCCATGAATATGATGATGCTAGAATAGGCTTCAACAGTTTGGGATAATTTTGAAAGCCAGTGTTCCTTTAACCCATAAAATGCACAGCTATTTCTGCAACTTATCCATGTCATCCTACTCCTGTTGTCAACATACACGTTAAGGGGAACATTCAAGACATATGAATTTTTGTGCATAGCCTCACAGAACCATCGGACGGAACCTGATAAACTGAGTGCTCGTGAACTGATCAGGTGTAAAGTTAAGCGACGTGACAGAACTTACAGAATGCCTTCTCTGGATACTTGTCAATGGCCTAATAGAATGCCATTGACATCAGTGAATGGACCTTTCCATTTTTAGCTAAGCCCCGCCAATCTCTAGCAAAGGTCCACCCACACTTCACCGTGTTGGGAGTGATCGATCCCCGAATGCCCTAACTATCAATTTCCTGAAAATTCTACAGGTAAGCTGTTAAATATTTTGTAACTAATTTGACTGGCTACTGTTGCAGCACTCAGTCAAATTTGTTTCAAAATATTCAACAGAATATTTATTAAATAATAAAGACATACAATTCGTACAACAATGCATAGTCCGTCTTCAAATATACTTATCTATGTCATTCATGATGATGTCATTCTACACGTCACGTAGTTGATTATGACGTCATATGATGGGGGGGATAAAGTGGAAAGGTCTATTAAGTCTGGATTAAACATAGTTGAATATCTTGAACTGCATACTAGACAAATGCAAGATAAAAGTTGTCTGACAAAATTTAATAGACAGACTTGAAGTGGATGTATGTAAGTGGTTTGACTGTCCCTCATCAATAGTCATCCATTTTTAGCTATGCCCATCTTATTTCTAGCTAAGCTTCGCCCACTTTCTAAGCACATTTGAATCAATTTTAGAACTTTGAACAATGAATCCAGAGAATCTCAATTTCAAGGTAACTATCTAGGTAAGCTGTTAAGTATTTTGAAACTAATTTAACTGGGAGCTGTTGCTGCCAGCTCCAAGTCAAATTAGTTTCAAAATATTCAACTGCATGTTTATGAAATTGTAAATTCACCAGCAAGACATTCAATTAATGAATCTAGTTTATCATAGAATCATATGACATCATAATCAACTACGTCATGTGTAGGCTGATGTCGTAACCAATTACATCATGAATGACACGATTTAATCCTTCGTAAATGCTTAATAGTTTGTCAGCTTGTACGAATTGTATGTCTTTGCTATTTAATAAACACCTAGTCAAATTAGTTTCAAAATATTCAGTAGCTTACCCGAGTGTACAGTTTTTCTGGAAATTGAGATTCAGAGTACAGCTGTGTAGGGGTCGATTGATCCCGACACGGGCAAAGCAACAGTGGAATTTAGCTAGAGATGGGCAGGACATAGCTAACACTGTATTCCTCCATTGAGTACATTACTCGACGCTGTAATGTTGGGTGGACAAACTAGAAGAATCTGCCATATACAGTATGATTACACACTGACATGTGTTGATGCCATAAAGGTTTAACCATGTAATGGTCATACTGGCCTCTGCTATTCTCTTGTGGAATGTCCATTTACAGGCCGAGAGAATATAATTTTTGAAAATTTACCACTGAAATGACCGGCTTGGGATAACCGAGCCAGTCATTCCAGTGATAAATTTTCAAAAATTTTATTCTCAGCCTGGAAATGAACATTCAATAAGAAAATATTTTAATTTTCTTGACCAAATTTGACCATTAAAGGGTTAACAGTATTTGACTAAGAATACAACTACTGTAATTTACAAAGTGTGGATAGTGCATGTGAGAATGGGTATTCGAAAGGATAACATCCTATCCCGCTACTGGCCACTAGTTTGATGCCATTTGGGTCTATAATCTGGAGTTTTTGGATCCAGTGGCATTCCTTTTGCCTTCTCAAATGGTTGAGTTTTGGCCTGCGGGCTTGGACGACTTGTATGGTTCTGTCATAAGAATACAGCTACAATTTATACTGCTTCGCTTCTCGTCTAGACTACTTTATTTTACAGGGACTCTCTGCTTAATCTGAATTATACCCTTCCTCAGAGGCAAAATTTTACTGAACTAGAATTAGCGATGATGGTATGTTTGTGACTATTTATAATGTGGAATAAGAATATCCACTCGTATAAGTGTGTAATGACAGAACACATCCATTTTCTGTAGGATTTATCAGTCATATTATTAAATGGAAATGACAAGTTTCGCTAACTTGTTGGATGATTTCACTCAACCCTTTAACACTCATATCAGCCAAAAACGGCTTCTGCAGTGGTCTCAGGACTATTTTAGAAAATTTACCAATGGAAAGGCTGGCTCGGTTACCAGTCGTAAATTTTCAAAAATCATCTTCTCTTTGTCTGCAAACGGGCATTTTTTATGAGTAAATCGAAATTTTCTTGATCAAATTCGAGTGTTAAAGGGATAAGCCAGTATTCCATGTCCATGAACGTCGATTCTCTTAATTTGATGTGCCTGGTTCCTTGTGTCAAAGAGTCCGCATTCAGTAAGGTGTACATCTAAATGGTTTTAACCCATTCACCGACAAATCCCTGAAAAAGTAAATTCTTTACAATGTAAAACTTATTCTGTTGAATATTTTGAAATTAATTTTCCTGGAAGTCGCTGCTGCCTTCCAGTAAAATTAATTTCAAAATATTCAACAGTTTTCCTGTATGGTTGCCTTGAAAATGAGATATAGGGAATCCATCGGTGAAAGGTTTAATTAACTCTATGTAACGATTCAAACCAAAAATGTGCTGATAATTGAAATCTTTTCTTTCTGAATGTCCAAATTTATGCTGTAAATGACTTGCTTGGATATCGACTCAAGCATTTCAGTAGTAAATTTTCAAAAATTGTCTTTTTGGCCTGCAAATGGACATTCCTCAAGTTCAGTGCAGGGGTCAGTTTTGGCCAGCTTGATCATTGAAGAGTCAGTCACTCAATCTGTAGGCCTAATGGATGATTAAGATATAGATAGATAATTATATAAAGTAATTTCTCTCTAAGATAAAGATGAAAATATTTTGGTTGTCATCGGGGCCGGGGAGTATATGGCATGACTAGCTTGCCTTTGCTGGCTTGATTAATAAAATGTTCAAAAAATGTTCACGCCAGAAGCCCTTACTTAATCCTTTAACACTCATACCAGCCAAACAACTTCTTCAGTGAGAAATGTCCATTTGCAGACCAAGAAGACTATTTTTGAAAATTTACAACTGGAAGGACTGGCTCGATAATCGAGCCAAATCGAGCCAGTCATTCCAGTGTTAAATTTTTTTAAATAGTCTTCTCTTCGTCTGCAAATGGACATTTTGTATAAGGAAAATTCTGGAATAAATTTGACTGTTAAATGGTTAAATCATCTAAAGATACATTTTGTATAGTCATATGTGATAGCTGCTTCTCATTTCATACAGGGACTATCACGCAGACGCAAATCATCACCAATATACTATATCAATTCTTCATTTGTCTACGATGATGGGACCTTGAGAAATTCTCCTCATTGGAACCAGGTGACGATTGTTTATCGGTGAAGGTTTTCTGGTGAAATCTGGTTGCGGAACGCGTCAAAAAAATTCCGCTTCAATCCTGCTTTCCTCTAGTATAACTCCATTCTTCGTTAACCCAGGCTGTGCATCTGCAATCTTATGGAAATAATTTGGTGAACGGATATATTTCAATGTTTGGTGATGGGATATATTTTCATTTTGATTCATTTCGTTTGATTTTTTAAATTGTTCATTTTAGGTTGTGTCATTGATTTTGAAACAATTTGAAACAATTTGAAATTAATGAGCAAATGATTGCAAGATAGATAAATATGAAATGTGCGAAATATTTTGAAATTAATTTAATTTCAAATTTCAGCCAACTTATGTTCAAAATAATCAGCATTAATTTAACTGTTTAAAAACTAAAAGTTCAAAATATCCAATAGAGCTTTTCTTACATTATAAATTATGAATGTGCAACGTACGACCCACACGCATAATCCTGCCCTTCATCTTGTTTTATCAGGCCTTCGAGGAGACATATAATTGAATCCAGCCCGCGAATCTGTCATTTTTAACCCAACTGCCAAGTAAAATGAGCTATTGTGATAGCCTGCATGTCGTCCGGTGGCAGTTGCTATGGCGACATCCAATTTTTGTTTTAGCTCAACTTTTTTGTTTATATTTTATGTTTGGTTAATCATACTGGACCCAAACTTGGACATATGCTTCCTTATAATGAGTCGGCATCACACAATGAGCTTGAGGTCAAACGGTCAACTCACTGTGACCTTGATAAAAACTGTGGGTGGTTTTCAACATTAACATTTTCCATTTAGCTCAGCTTTTCTGTTTAGATCTCATGTTTGGTTAATAATACTGGATGCAAACTTAGGCACACATGCTACCTTATAATGACAGGGCATCAGACAATAATTGTTAGGGTCAAAGGGCAAGGTCATTGCCGCCTTGGTAATGGGGTTTTTTCCACTATTAAAATTTAGTTTAGCTCAACTTAGCAGTCCATATCTTAACTGTAGTTAATCATACTGGACCCAAACATGGACACATGCCTCCGTACAATGAGAGGGCATCACATAATGACCTTGGTGTCAAAGTTCAAGGTCACTGGGACATTGGTAAAAACTTAGCTTTTTCAATATTAACATTTTAGTTCAACTTAGCCGTTCATATCTCATATTTGGTTAAATATACTGGATACAGGTCATGTTCATTGTTAAGTATATTCATAAGCATTCTATATTTATTATATTAGAAGTTCAGCTTCATAGTTCATTGCAGTCGTTAATTCGAGCTTCATGGTTGCATTGCAACCACATTTCTGGTTTAAATTGTTATCAAATTAATTAAAGGGGTTCCCATTGCAGTAAGGCTGAGTTTAAAATTAAAATATCTCTACCAGTATGAAGCAAAATAAAGGTGCGCTTTAAATTACTCAGAATGCTGGAGAGTGCTTCTCACAGTATCTAATTTTCAAAATTTAATTTGGGGGTGTCACATGACCATTTTACATGTTTTCGCTTTCTCATTTTCATATTCGAAGCATTAACCCTTTCACTGATGAATTCCACTTATCTCGTTTTCAAGTCAACCATACAGGAAAACTGTTGAATATTTTGAAATGAATTTGACTGGAAGCTGTTTCTGCTTTAGGCATATAGGTACACTATTTAAGATTTTGAAAATAATTTGACTAGGAGCTGTTGCTGCCATAGGTATATAGGTATGTATTTAATTTTTTCAAAGTAATTTGACTGGTAGCTGTTACTGCCATACATGTATGCATATAGGTATGCTATTTAAGATTTTGAAACTAATTTTATTAGGAGCTTAGGCAGCAACATCTTCCAGTCAAATTCATTTCAGGCATTTGTCTCAGTAACTGCTTCCAGTCAAATTAATTTCAAAATATTCAACAGTCAAAGTAATTTCAAAATATTCAGAATAAGGGTAATATCGTAAATAATTTACTTTTTCAGGCATTTGTCTCAACAACAGCTTCCAATCAAATTAATTTCAAAATATTCAACAGTCAAATTAATTTCAAAATATTCAACAGAATAAGTTTTATATCGTAAAGAATTTACTTTTTCAGGGATTTGTCAGTGAGAGTTAATTATGCTATATGAGAAAGTTATTCCCTATGACAAATAGATTAGTATAAAATGTGTTAAATACATCTTATTGTGTTCCATAATTCTCTGATTTCACTATAGACAGGCTCCTAGCTCTATGCTATCCTTCCTTCACAGACTCTATCTGGCTTTTATTATGCTGAGGAAGGATGCTGTTTGTCTGTACAGTAAATAATGGTTTATTTTGTTTGGAAGTGAGGCTATGCCTTTATGAGTAAGAGATTTTTCTATCACTCTGTTGGTAAGGCGCCATGATTTTTATATATTATATCATATATTAAAAAAAAGAAAACCTGGGATTATTTTCTCTACCATTTTAATTACTTTTTATTATTATTATTATTATTATTTTCTTTTCTTTATTTTAACTCTCATCTTCATAAAAATTAAACTAACATTGCTAGAGTTATGAAATGAAAGATGTTTCACGAAGAGAATCTGCGGACAGTAAAACGAGTGGTGATATAACCGAAGCGGCCAATCAGATTACTGCTTCTATGACAAAGCTGAATGCGGAACATTTTGAGGATATTGATGCTACTGAAGATGAGGAGAAGGTAACTCCGTCTCCCCCATCTCCTCCCAGTGTTTCGGTTTTGTGAATCATGTTCGATGGTTGTAATCTCCCGCATGGATGCTGTCTTGGTGATTTCGTCTTGCGATTTAACCCGTCTCTCGTCATCTGTTCCTGACTGAAATTCCAGTATGGTGTATCTGTCATGTACTATTGCTTGTCGACAACTTCGTGAATTGCCCATTTTCATTGATCGGCTTTGTGACCCGTGTACATCCTGGCATGTTGTTGAAGTTTGCGATGTCCTGACCTGACATTGGTCAAGCAGTATTAGATACATATGTATTATACTACTTCCATGTGCGCAACATTCAATTCACCCGCTGTAACTTGTCCCTGACCTTCCATAGTAACAGCAGCTTCACCAGCATCTGCACATAGATCATGATTTGTGAGTCATCTGTCCATTTCTTAGCGCTGCCGGAGAGTGTATTTTCTTCCTCAACTTGTCTTAGTACAACACCTTAATCCTTACCACTCTGATGTCAATATTTTAAATTTTCAAATTAAATTAAAAGATGAACTGGTGTTCATTTTTCCACAAATTTGGTGAAAGATGGTGCTGTCGTAGACAGCAACATCTTCCGCCAAAATTGTTGAAAAATGTACATCGGTTTTATTGCTATTGACGCGATAAAAGATAGAATATTGACATCAGAGTGGTAAGGGGTAACAAACATGAGCGTCTTATAGAGAACAGAATTTGAGATCTGAAATCCCTATTGGGTTCAAAATATACTGTCTCTTAGAGAGATGGTCGAAAAATTATCTACCTTCAAGAACTAACATACTTTTGCATGTACTGGTCTGCCAAATTAGCATGTCATGCTTGTTTAGTGATATATCATGGTTACATTGCAAAAAGGAAATAATTAAGATTAATT
This sequence comes from Chaetoderma sp. LZ-2023a, assembly GCA_034401795.1. Taxonomy (NCBI): domain Eukaryota; kingdom Metazoa; phylum Mollusca; class Caudofoveata; order Chaetodermatida; family Chaetodermatidae; genus Chaetoderma; species Chaetoderma sp. LZ-2023a. The sequence continues at coordinate 60,031,902 of CM067362.1, read as the reverse complement.
TTCCCCATTCTCATATGTGCATATTCGTCAAGATTAATTTTTTATCAGTGGTTGACATTTGACAGATAATCAAAATTAACTTTAATTTGTAGTCATAGGCCAATAGTTTTGTGATGTGGAAAATGTTATCATCTGTTCATTGGATAAAATTAGATTTTTACTTCTAACATATGATCACAAAATTAAAAGAAAACTGGATTTTCTCAGTGGTATACAAAGGTTTCTTTTAATTTTGTGATCATATGTTAGACAGTTCAATGTCAAAGTCAGCATTGTGACCGGAAAAAGTAGGAAAATTTGAATTTTTCATCAGTGTGCATTTTTTTACACCCCAGTGGTAACTTGTCAAAAATACTCGTCTCTTGGCCTGTAAGTAGACATTCTTCAAGACCACTGCAGAGGCTGTTTTGGCGGGCTTGCCAATTAATGGTTTTATTTTCCTTTAGCCATCTGTTGATAATACAAATTCGTAGATTTGGAAGCTGGTTAATTCCCATAAATAAGTCTATGATTCTCTACAAGACCATTATCAGATAATAGTTTCATGTGTCTTGGATTGTATTCCTCAAAACAATTCCCAGAACAAGAGGTATCATGGGATTATGCACACGTGGTCGCCTTGCAATCATGGTACTAAGCATTACGCTAGTTCCTTGTCTTATGTTAGTGTGTAGTACTTGTTTTGTCTCGCACACTCACCTTCCATGTCCATTTGCAGCAAGTATGTCCAGTGTCTTACGCACAGTAGTATCATGCCAGCTTCCCCTGGTTTTAGCGATGATAATATAGATGTAGTTGTACTGTTCTCAAATAATGGACCTAGAATTCGCCACAATCCTCGAAGGATGGACATTGCCTTTAACTGTACGGATTGTGTGTCTTCATTGATGCACCAAACACAAAGTATCTCATAGGCATCAATCATGGATGCCTGGTGACGACTCACACTTTCTTTTAGTACCGAACAGACAAAGAATCATCACGGAACTCGACTCGTCTTAATAATTGCTTTGCTTTGGGAAGTTTGTCTTCTTATTTATCACTTGCTACAGGCGTCATTGGAACCTATGTAAGAAATTTTGGGATGGGAATATATTGTAAAGTGGTTATATTAGTTAAAGCATTGTAAAGATACATATTTTGTGCCTCTGATTGTTCTAATACTATGCTGTTTCAATGGTAGTGTTCTTGAGAAATGTCCATTTGCAGGCCAAGAGAAGGCTAATTTTGAAATTTTCCTAATGGAATGACTGACTCGATAACCGAGCCAGTCATTCCAGTTGTAAATTTTCAAAAATAACTTCTTAGCCTACAAACGGACATTTTAATTAGTTTTACCAATCTTGACCATTAAAGGGATAGTTCACTGAATGAAACATAGATGTTTGTTCTTCAGTATTATAAGATAACTGTTTACATTGTCTGTTTGACAAATATCTCATATTTGTATTACAAATTTCTCCGTTTCTCTTTACTATGAAGGACTTTTCCTATGGCTTAAGACCACATCATGCTGCTGAACTTACACTGGCACTGACGCCAACTACCCCCACTCGTGGCCATGGTATGCCTCTGTCACCTGCGCGCAGTACATGCTCACCGCCCAGATCGCCAATATCTCCACGAATGTCACCCTACCCGGGATCACGATCGCCGTCTCCACGTCGAGATGTCGGCTTCTCGGCAGCTGTGTCAAATCTTGTGAGCCAAGCGCACACCATTGCGGAGCACGACAGGCGGCGACAGTACAAAGGTTGGTTGTAATTTAAGAAATTATCATTTATCTCATTTATTCGACTGAATCCAAATTTAATTCCTGGCAACTAATGGAAAAGATGGTTATGTTTAGTTTGAAACTTCTAGCTAACATTGGTAATAGGGTCTGTAATGAAAATGAATATAGTTTGACTGGCTAACCATAGTTAACTAAATTACAGCCAAACTTGAAATTTAGTTAACTAGCTATTTTACATAGTCAGGTAATGGAGGAATCCAGTTTTAGCTATGCCACACACACATTTTGCCCGTGTTGGGATCGATTGATCCCTGAACTCCCGACTATCAATTTTACAGAAAACCATACAGGTAAGCCATTGAATATTTTGAAACAAATTTCATTGGGTGCTGTTGCTGATTATTGATCAATGAAGCAATTGTTACAGACATAACTGACCTATGGATCAAGCACCCTTTGTCAATGTGGCAAGTGGAATTGATGTCAATGGTCCCGGGAAACGAATGGAACAAGTTTAGTTTCATGCTTTATCGATAGTTATATATTGGCGAACTGTGTTTTGGATTCATTCATAAATAGATTGTTAGTTTGCTTGCATTTATTGGGAGAAGTTCGACAAGGGGTTTCTTTTCCTCATGTATGAAGTCCACATCATCGGTATATTCCATCTCTAGCAGCATACCCAGTATAGACACTGGTGGGGTGGGTGAGGGGTTGGTCTTTCTGACTTTGAATTCATGTTTTGTTTCGCCTACATACTGCTTATGGCAGAAGATGCAGGTGATGAGATATATGATATAGTCATGATCAGAATTCAGGAGCACTTCGGTGATATAGGGCATGGAAAGGACTCACCAGTAGCCCACAATTTTAACCTAACAAACCACAAGAGGGAACATGTCCAACCACATTATACAGAGAGGCGACCCCAATGCGGACACCAACACCCCTAAAAGAAAGGAGGCTTACTGGATCCATGAATTCCACACCATGGAGTTCATTGGCATCAGCCATATTGGATGATGGATCCCACCTACCTCACCCCCTCTCTTCCCCCTCCCGACGTTATAAGTATCTTCTGCAGGAGAATTCATCTAGTACACATCTACTGCGTGGATGACATCACCCACTACACATCTTTTGATGACATCTCCCTGTTTATGATGTCCCGGGCTAATGACGGCTAACTACACAAGTTAGCTCGAGTAATTAGCAAGAATGGAGCATCATACACCATTCCACTGCAGTTTGCACAATACTAAGTTCTCTACTCTTAAACACTATGAGACACTTTAAAGAACATTCTGATCACGCAGACCCAACTAAAAGGAGAACATGGCTGCGCGACAAGTTGTCCAAAGAAATTCTAGAGGCGACAACAGGCATATCGCTACATTCAGTCAGACCACGGGAAGAGTGCATCAGAGGCCACCGCCATCAACAAGGAGAACACTACCGGCAACATCACCCTCATAAGATTGAAAGCAAAGTCACCACCAGAGCAAACCACACAGACAAGAAGTGGCATTCAGGGCTTTCAAGACAAGCCCGCAACCACTCAAGCGACGTCAGAGACAAGCCCGCAACCACTCAAGCGACGTCAGTTATATCTCAAAGAAGACTGATAAGGCCAGGGCACAAATGATAAGGAGGAAATAACCAACAACCAGTTTTCCATGTAATTATGGAGCCAGCACCAGTAAAACCACAAATTATAACCATCCTCCGCACGCATGTCTGTACCATTCGACAGTAGGCCGGCCGATGCTGGCCAGGTGGTGTAGCGGAGGTAGAAGGCGTTCTGGACAGTCTGCTAGATCTTTTGCATGATCCGGCCTGTGAGGTCTCCTTCTAGACCTCTGAAGAATGTCCAGCGTACTGACCGGCATCCTCTATCCTCTGTCTCCCTTTCGCCGAGACGCTGGTCGAGAATGTGTTCGCCTTCTCGCCTTATGCTCCGGGCTAAGGGTTCAGACCTCGGCCCCCTTATGCTCCGGGCTGGGCTCAGACCTCGGCATCGCTTAATGATCCTGCGTTTGAGAGTTAAGCGCTCCAATGGATTGCCTCCATCTGCCTCGCTACAGTCCTGGCTCGCAAGCTAGCAGTCACCTTCTCGTCCAACTGACGACGCTCATGTATCAGCTGCGCTTTCTTGTCGGGATTCCAAGGAACCACTTTGGTAAGTACTGGAAACCTTACCATATTCATTGCTCGGGAGAGTCGCTTCTGCCACTCCTCGGCACGGACCTGTCCGATCATCTGGAGCAGGTCGGCTTTATTGGCCTTAGAGTAGCCTCTAAGGCCGAATTGCTTTGCAATAGCACGAAGCTGTGCAACAGTACTCATGGTGTATATCCCTGTCGATGCCTGCATAGGGTGTTGAGACGGGGGCCACCTACATTGGAGAGTTAAGCGCTCCACCTCCATCCGCCTCGCTAGTCTTGGCTCGCAAGCTAGCAGTCACCTCCTCGTCCAACTGACGAAACTCACGTGTCCACTGCGCTTTCTTGTGGGGATTCCCAGGATCCTCTTTGGTAAGCACTAGAAACCTTCCCGTATTCACTGCTCGGGAGAGTCACTTCTGCCACTCCTCGCCATGGACCTGTCCGATAACCTGGAGCAGGTCGGCATTCTTGGCCTTAGAGTAGCCTCTAAGGCCGAATTGCTTTGCAATAGCGCGAAGCTGTGCAATAGTACTCATGGTGTATATCCCTGTGGATGCCTGTCTGGGCGTTCAGACCCTATTATGTGTGGTGTATATCCCTGTGGATGCCTGTCTCTAAATGGGCGGTCAGACCCTATTATGTGTGGCGATCAGTACCTGTGGGTGGTGTATATCCCTGTGGATGCCTGTCTGGGCATTCAGACCCTATTATGTGTGGCGATCAGTACCTGTGGGTGGTGTATATCCCTGTGGATGCCTGTCTCTAAATGGGTGTTCAGACCCTATTATGTGTGGCGATCAGTACCTGTGGGTGGTGTATATCCCTGTGGATGCCTGTCTCTAAATGGGTGTTCAGACCCTATTATGTGTGGTGATCAGTACCTGTGGGTGGTGTATATCCCTGTGGATGCCTGTCCGGGCGTTCAGACCCTAGTATGTGTGGTGCTGGCGATCAGTACCTGTAGGTGTTGTATATCCCTGTGGATGCCTGTCTGGGTGTTCAGCCCCTATTATGTGTGGTGCTGGCGATCAGTACCTGTGGGGGGGTGTATATCCCTGTGGGTGCCTGTCTCTAAATGGGCGTTCGGACCCTGTTATGTGTGAAGTTGGCGATCAGTACCTGTGGGGGGTCCGTCGTGTCGATGTGATAGTGGATGCTTGTCTCTAAATGGGCATTCAGATGTGTGTGGGGAGGCGGTGCCTGATGCGACTGGCAGAGACTATGTGTTTGCCTGAGCCTACACAGAATAGAGAGAGGCCGGCCCTGTGGTTGATCAGTGGTGTATATCACTGTGGAGGCGTGTCTCTAAATGGGTGTTCAGCCCCTGGTAGTAGTAGTGATACTACCTCCCTGGCAGCCATTCGGTGATCCGTGGTGGCCCCCGCAACCTATGCCCCAGGGATTGAGAGGGTGGTGGGGGCCACGGATCCGGCAGCCAGGGAGGTGGTACCCAGGGCTTGAGAGGCGGTGGCGGCCACGTATCTGGCTTGAGGGCGTTGGTATCATTTTGCCTAGTAGTAGTGTCGGTAGTAAAATGATACAACCTCCCTCAACTGGCAGCCGTTCGGCGATCCGTGGCCCCCACCGCCCTCTCAATCCCTGGGGGCCTCCATTTAGAGGCATACACCAACCACCTGCAACCCTGGGGGCCTCCATCTAGAGGCATACACCAACCACATGCACCCGTATGCCCAGGGATTGAGAGGGCGGTGGGGGCCACGGATCGCCGAACGGCTGCCAGTTGAGGGAGGTGGTATCATTTTACTACCGACACTACTACTGCATCCATCCAAGGGGTCCAACATTAGGCTCATATATACTGAAAATATAACAAAAATCTCACGCATGCGCAGTGACCCAACATTATTGGGCTCCTCTACATGACTTAAAAGAGCATTCCTATTAAGCACGCATGCACACCTCATGAGTGCCCAATCTGTACTCCCAAGAACTATAAATAGCGGATACAAAACCTGTATCAAGCATCCGACTTTGATCTCAACTTCGAATACAAGCATCAGATAACCACTTCCAGTCAACATGGCCTACTATGTTTTATCAAATAAGCAATAGAGAGCGAGTGAGAGGGGGCCAGCCTGCCTGGATACCTCCTCAAAAGTATTAAAAGTGGGGAGGGATGGGGGCTGGTGCATTAATCCTTTATCCAATATGGTTGATGCCAATGGGCTCCATAGTGTGGAGCTCGTGTATCCGGTATGCCTCCTTTCTCCGTCGTTTAGTGGTGTTGTCTCTGCATTGCGGTCGCCTCTCAAAACCTGTATAATGCGGTAGGACAGGTGTGCCTTGAGGTTGTTAGGAAGGTTAAAATGGCAGGCTCCTGGCAAGTCCCTCTGGTCCTATGTACATGAAATGTTCTTGAATTCTGAGTTTCAATTCTCGTTTAGTTTCACCTACATACTGTTTTTTGCAGTGGGTGCATGTGATGAGGTATACACTGTTGCGAGTTTTTCAGTTACCAATGATTTTAGTGGTATAGGTGTGTCCTGTCCGTGAACTTAGTGCGTAGTTGGGATCTGACTATGTGAGAGCTGATAGTGGGTTTTTTGCCTCACCTGGCCTGAAAGGCCAAGTGAGCTTATGCCATGGCGACCGTCCGTCGTGTGTCCCTCATCCGTCCGTCCGTCAACTTTTCCTTTAAACGACTGGGCCGATTTCAATTATCTTTGGCAGGAAGCATATTTAGGGCATAGGGATCCAAGTTTGTTCAAACGAAGCTGATCTGCTAATTTGGCCAGCGGCCATCTTGGATTTCGGCCGATTTTAGGAAACGTCTTTAAAACGCTTCTCCGAAACCGTCATGGGAATTGATGCAAAACTCATGAAATATGATCTAGTTTGTTCAAGGGAACGTATTGGTCAAATGCTTCGGCGGCCATCTTGGTTGACCTAGTTTTAGCGAAAACGACTTCTCCAGAACTGCTGAACGGGTCGGGTCAAAATTTGGCAGATATGATTAAGGACTAAGGGTCATTAAAGTTTGTTCACGGGAATTTGAACAGTAAAAAAACATGGCCGCCATGGGCCAATCAAAATATAGCGTGTTTGGCAGCCATATTGGATTTTTTTATTTGATGGATTTTGCTTGTATATGTGTTTTTTGGTATTCTGATCTCAAATTTGTAATTTTCGAAAGATCGGATAAACGGTTTGGCTCCCATCATGGATCATTTTCCCGCTATAAAGTCCCATACTAAAGCAATGGGAAACTTAAAATGACTTCTTCTCGAGAACTACTGGGACAATTTCAATTATATTTGGTAGGAAGCATCCTTAGGGCATAGGGATTCAAATTGTTCAAATAAAGCCGATCGGCCAATTGGGCCAACGGCCATCTTGGATTTCGGACTTTTTTTAGAAACGTCTTTAAAAATCTTCTTCGAATCCGCTTGTGAGATTGATGCAAACCCCATGAAATATGACCTAGGGCAAGAGCTGAACCAAGTTTATTCAAGGGAACTTGATTGGTCAAATGGTTCGGCAGCCATCTTGGTTGATCTAGTTTTAGCAAAAATGACTTCTCCAGAACCACTGAATGACTAGGGTCGAAATTTGGCAGATATGATTAGGGACAAAGGGCTATTAAAGTTTGTTCAAGGGAAGTTGAATCATTAAAAAATATGGCCGCCATGGACCAATCAAAATATAGCATGTCTGGTGGCCATATTGGATTTTTTTATTTGATGGGTTTTGAGGCTGAAATTGGTTTTATGTGTGCTTTTGGGTATTCTGATCTCAAATTTGCAATTTTCGAAATGGTCAGATAAACGGTTTGGCGGCCATCTTGGATCGTTTTCCTGCCAAAAGCTCCCATACTAAAGCAATGGGAAATTTAAACTGTCTTCTCGATAACTACTGGGCCGATTTCAATTATATTTGGCAGGAAGCATCCTTAGGTTGTAGAGATTCAAGTTTGTCCAAACGAAGCCCATCAGCCAATTTGTCCGGCAGCCATCTTGGAGTCAACCTTTGAAATCTCAAACTTCTTCATCCTCTGATTAGTATCCCCCCACAGGGAATGAAACGCCTTAAGCTTGAATACTGATAGGGCAAGAGTAACACACACACACCCCACCCCCTCTCCTCCTCATTTGCCAGTCCACCTTGCAGATACACACCCCTTAACCCTTTCACCGATGAATTCCCCATTTTCAAGGCTACCATACAGGAAAACTGTAGAATATTTTGAAATTAATATGACTTTCAAAATATTCAATAGAATAAGTTTTATGTTGTGTAGAATTTGCTTTTTCAGGGATTTGTCAGTGAACGGGTTAACTCCCACAAGTACACTAAACACATGCCATCTCACTTCCCTAGGACCCAGCCAAAAGTTGGACCACAAACAAAGTACTAAGATGTACTGGATCCCACTTCCTTTTGTGACCTCTGACAATGGTATGGTTTGCGTGTACACAGAAATGGAAATTGGAGCATAGAAACAGCTATGATACCACTTCCTTTTCAGACCTAAAAATTAAGTCCTGCGCATGTGCGCACATGACCGAAAGTAAGACCATAGCTGCATCTGAGGAGTATAAAAGGATCATGAAACACAGTTCTCGCATTCAGACATAAGTCCCGAATAAGGGACTAGCATCAGGATTAAAATGTCACGAGTAGCCGAACATCAGGATTAAAATGTCATGAGTAACCGAAGATTCTCACATTTTAACATCTAGTATGAATGTCTAATAATGTTGTCTCTGTTGGTGCCCTTTAATATATATGTAGGGGGTCCATCATTTAGAGGCCTGGCTTTCATTTATGGTCTGCTCATAGTCACATGTAAATAATGTTTATTAACCATGAAATAAGTAACCTTCGAATCTTAAATCTTTTGAATCTATCTATTAGCAGGCAAGTTAATTTGTTGTAATCTTTTTCAGGGGGAAAACAAGAAGATAATTTAAGCCTGACATCATCACCGCAGTTCCGCGGCCGAAGTCGTCATCGAGGCCCATCATCAGAGAATGTAGAGGATCATACGTCCATGAGTCCAACTCCACATCGACGTGGTGACCCATCAATGTACCGCTCAACATCGCTTGAAACACGTTCTAGAAGTCCATCACCAAATCCGTCACGAACACCAACCTCTCAGCAAGAATACTATGGTACATCGAATTTAACAGACAGGTCTCGAAGTCCTAGTCCAGCTCGTCCTTCACCACCTCGTCAGAAACGAATAAAATCTCGGGAAGGGGACTCTGCAGATCGCACAGCTGAAAAACCCAGACGACTTCCTCAGCCTCCAGTGCTGAAACCGATATCATTAAATTTGAACCAGCCACATCAAACACGTGAAAATATGCCCCGTGTGATGCCTTCTCCAACAGTCCCACAGCCTCCTAGAAGCCCTGGAAGTATCAATTTTCCTCACTTAAATATATCGCCTACTCGCAAACCCCATTTAAATATTCCACCTGATAATGCCCCACCACCCGGTAGATTAGCTAAGCCAGAGCCATATAGTCCAACAGAAGCCAATAATTTGAGTAGACCATCACTTGGAGCATACAGTCCTGATAGACCACACCCGCAGGGCTCTCCCTATCCATCTTATCATTCTCCACGCTTACCAAGGACTAGTTCTCATGACCGTGAGAATACACAAACTGATATTAGACGTAGTCGAGAACGCAACCGTGAACATTCTGATCGGTCTCTTCGAGAGCGGACTTCAGGATCTCGTGATCGCCATCGTGCTCAACCACAGCCAATTTCTCATCGTAGTCGTTCATCAGATAGTCGTAACAGTGATATAGCTCGAGGGTCTATAGGTACTCATTTAGACGCTAGTAGCCCAACAGCTGGTGACTATGTTCCACGAAGTCCTGCTTCCGGGACAGGTGGTCCGGCCAATCAACGTACTTCTCCAACATTGCCAAATGGTTATAAACCGAAACCGCGGACTAAGCCAGAAAAGGTAGAGATGCGGAGTGATAGTACTGGGCCTGTGCCAAGTGAGGATGAAGAGGAAGATGATTGGTGTTAAGAATATAAGATAGCATCTTATAAACTGTCTTCATGTATTCGCTTGGCAAATACTTGCTGATTATTTAGAAACCAATTTGACTGAAATTTGTTGCTATAATAGCCAGCATCGACTTACAATCACATTGTTTTATACTTATTCAGCAAGCTTCGCAATTTTTGCCATTAATTTGGAGATGAAAATGGTTTAAGTGAAAACAATTTGGTGAATGAAAAATTGTTGATAGCATTTCTTCACTAGTGTCAATGGAGTGAAATGCGTCCTGGCAATCATGACCACGAGCTAGAGCTAAAAGTTGTTCGTCAAACCAAAGTGCTCTCTTAACCCTTTAATCTTCAAATATGGTCAAGAAAATAAAAAAATTTCTCATTAAACAATACCCATTTGCAGGTCAAGAGATTATTTTTGAAAATGTACCACTGGAATGACTGGCTTGGTTATCGAATCATACATTCTAGTGGTAAATCTTCAAAAAGAGTGTTCTCTTGGTCTGCAAATCGACATTTTCCCAGACCACTGAAGAAGCCGTTTATGGCTGGCTTGGGTGTTAAACAGTTAATACTGGTTAATTGAAGGAGGTACTGGTTATTTGGACTACAATATGGTCATTATAGTCAGGTTTGTGTTTCATTGGAATTAGCCACAACAATAAGCCACAGTTTTGAAAGCTGAAACCGCTTTCACTCGGACTACAAAATGCTTCTATCTAAGGAAGTGAAGTAATTGCATTGAGTCAAATCGACTTTTTAAATCGTGATATAAAAAATCAACGTTTTTCATCTAGTATGTTTAGTATTGATCCATAGCAAATATCTTCCAGCTCAATGGATGGAACGGATTGATGACAACAATTAATTTGTGTTCAATTGCAAATAGTTAATATATACCATTATCAACGTTTTTTCATGTCACGGGAGTTACACTGTGATAAAAACTTCCAATTTTAATTATCGTAATTTTAATATATTTATCGTTGTTTGCTGAGCAACGTACTATTTTTTCTACGATTACTATTCGTGTTAACATGTAACATGTTGTGCTTATATATATATATATATATATCTTTTAAAATGGCTCGATACCATATTCCTGCAGATTTTCTGTTGTGCCATTTGATGAAGATGTGTAGTAAAAACTCATTTAAAATATTGATTTCTTAACCCCTCTTGTGTCAACTTAACACTTTACTCAGCAAGATGGTTAAAACCGGCCTCTACCGTAATCTTGAGCAATGCCCATCTGTCGGCTAAGAGAAGACTATTTTTGTTGAGACCTCTGCGAAGCACAGGATGGCTCGACATAGCAATCCCAATGGTGTACATATAAATGTTAACGTTTTTCAATCTACATTTAATTCATCAAGGACTTATCCGATCTTAATAAAACCTTACAGATTTGATCTATTCCATCATTGCATCTCGTCTCCATAATAAGTGAAATGATTTTCAAACATTTTGCATATTTTTACCGTGTTGGGACTTAGCTTATTTTAGATCACGAATTCGCTAAATGTTACATTTTCAATGGACAATTAATTCATCATGAATTATCCGATCTTAATAAAACTGTACAGATCTTAATAAAACTTTACAGATTTGCTCTATACAATTATTGCCTCTAGTCGCCATAATAAATGAAATGATTTTCAAATTTTGTCCATATTTCTACCAGATTTACAATGTAGTTAAATGTTAAAGTTTTTCATTGGGCATTTAATTCATCAAGGGCTTATCCGATATCATTAAAACAGATCGCTCTAATGCCATCAGGACTGAAATGATTTTCAAATTATTTACACATTTTTATGTGGTTTGATTTGTCTCTTTTTCAAGAATTAGAAGAATGTAATAGACATGTGATTCATTAAGGCCGTATATTATTTTAAGAAATCCTTATTTCTCGTCACTGTCACACATGATGTGTTATATGCTGAAAAACTAAAGACACATAGGATGCAGTACATCTAGTTTAAAATTTACCACTGAAATGACTGGCTCGATAACGGAGCCAGTCATTCCAGTGTTAAACTTTAAAAAATAATCTTCGCTTGGCCTGACGATGAATATTTTCAGAGAAAATTTAGATTTTTCTTGAACAAATTTGCGGATTAATGGGTTAAAGTTGGCATGTCATGTTAAAAAATGTAATCCTAACCAATGTCAGTATAATTGTGGAATTATTTCGGTACAGTACAGTTCAGAAATAACTTAGAATGTTTTCAAAACAAAATAAAAATTTTAAGCGTAATTGGGTTGGAAGGCATTGCTGTCTTAAACGCAGCAATGTCTTCCGATCCAGTTATGTTCAAAATATTCAACAGAAATTTTCTTACATCCTGTTCAAAATTGTTTTGTTTTAGAAACTAAATTATTTAGGAGCTGTACTGTAACTTGTAATTAGGAGTTGAGCTATAGACTTTGAAAGTGACGCTGGACTAAACACTTCTAGCCATGTATAAAAGCTTTGCTGAATACAGTGAACTGATTCTCGTTTATCCAGCAGCTCTTGTTGACCAATGATGGTAAACAACACACAGTTGACTTAATGGTCAAGCCCGCTAACCCCCAGCCTCTGCATGGTCTTGAGAAATGCCCATTTGAAGGCCAAGAGAAGACTTTCAATGTACCACTATATGACTGGCTACCAAGCCATGAGTGGCTCGTTTACCGAGCAAGTCATTCTATTGGTCAAATTTAAAAATAGTCTTCGATTGGCTTGCAAATGGACATTCAATAAGCAAATACATTGTTATTTAATAATTCTAAGTACTGTATCACCATTAACCATTACCACTCTGATGTCAATATTCTATCTTTTACTGTGTCAATAACAAAGAAACTTGTGTTCATTTTTCAACAATTTTGGTGGTTGATGTTGCTGTCGTATCTTCCACCAAATTTGTTGAGAAGTGCACACCAGTCCACATTTTAATTTAATTTGAAAATTTAGTTTTGAAATCAGACTGGTAAGGGTTAATTGTCTGCCTGCTGTTTCAACAGACGGCCGCCTGGTACTGTCTAATGCCATGTTTGTCAGCGCTTGTACCACTCATCCAGTCATTCTCTTTACAATTCCATCTATCCAACGAGTCTTTGGCCTTCCACGACATCTTTGACCATTGACACGAGCATCCATGATTAGCTTCTCCAGACTCTCACCATCTCTTCTCGCCACATGTCCAAGATACTCCAGGTTTCGTTGGTTTATGATGTTCAACATTCTTCTATGATTGTGTACTTTCGCCAACACGCTTACATGTGTTTAATGGTTCTGTCATGGTATTTGCAGCATCCTGCGCCAGTACCACAATTCAAAACTGGTGATGTTTATTCGCTCATTCTGGTTCAAATTCCAGCTCTCGCAACCATACAATGCATTTAGCTCAGGTGAACCTTCTCTTGGCCCGCAAATGGACATTTCTCAAGGCCATCGCAAAGACTGGTTTGTTCATTAAAGAATTAAGCCTTTAACTATAGAATACTTTCAAGAAAATTTAAGTTTTCTCATAGAAAATGTCCATTTGCAGACCAAGAGAAGACTTTGAAAATTTACCACTGGAATGACTAGCTTAGTTATCGAGCCAGTCATTCCATGAGAAAATTTTCAAAAATAGTCTTTTATAAGGGGTTAATTAGGCTCTAAAGTCAATTTAGTGAATGAGTACATATAGAGGGATCCAGTCTGTAACTCAAATATCTGATGTCATAATTATGTCACATGTTAGCTGAAGTCACAATGACTTAGCTCCATCACAAAAATTGAGGCCTGTCACTAAGGTGTACGAATTGCATGTCTTTGATGAATTTTCTATTTAATGCACATTCTGTTGAATATTCTAAAGGTAATTTGCCTATAGCAGAAACAGTCCCCAGTTAAATTAGTTTCAAGATATTCAACTGCCTATCTGTACCTTAAAATTTAGATACTGGGAATTCAGATTTCAAAGTTTCAAATTGATTTAACTGTCTGACTGCTGCAAGCCGCCTGACAATAATTTCAATGAGCAAAAACTGTTGACATGGCAAATATTTTGAAAACAAATTGACTGAAAGTTGTTGGTGGCGGCTTAGCCACCAACAACTTTCAGTCAAATTGTTTTCAAAATATTTAGCCGGTCCACAGCTACAACCCATAGAATATGTTGTCCGCAAAAACTCAGCTGTCAGCCAGTTAAACATGTGTAAGAGGTGGGTGGAGCATAGCTAGAAATGGGCGGGGAATAGCTTGATATGGATCCTTCTTAGCAATGTCAGTATATGGCATAAAAACTGCATAGGTATGCTGTTGAATTGTTTGAAACTAATTTGACTGGGTGCTGTTGCTGCCTAATGCCTATGGCTACGTAATTGATTGTCTGCCTATGCCTATGGCTACGTAATTGATTGTCTGCCTATGTTTTACTGGTCTTGGAATCAATTTATATACGTCGAACCCGGAAAACCAAGAATCCCAATTTCAAGATAATTATACGGGTAAGCTGTTGAATATTTTGAAACTAACTTCATCTTGACTGAGGGCTGTTTGTTGCTGCAAATCAAATCCGTTTTCAAAATACTCAACAGGATATTTATGAGCTCACATGGCAAAAATGGCCAAGTGAGCTTATGCCATCATCTGTCCGACATCTGTCGTTTCGTCAACTTTTGCTTTAAAATGTATCTCCTAGATTGGGAGATTTTAACCAAATTTTGCTAGAAGGATCCTATGGTTGTAGACTCTAGAACTGACTCACTATTCACATGTTATACACATTGTTCCGTATATATGATCTATAGATCTATCAGTGAATGTATCTTTAATTCATTAAACATCACTGCAAAAATGTATCTGGTGTTTGTAAATCTCTCTATGAGATATATGTATCTCAAATAAATATACCATATCTCAAATAAATATACCCGTTTCTTGCTGAATGGATATTTACAGAGCAAGAGATGACTATTTTTACAAATTTACCACTGCAATGACTGGCTCGGTTACCGAGCCAGTCATTACAGTGGTACATTTTTTTTAATAGTCTTCTCTTGCCCTGCAAATGGTCCCTCAAAAGGGAAATATTTAGATTTTATCGACTACATCTGACACAATAAATGGGTTAATATTGTTTCCTGACTCATACTCTCATAGCATCTAGTAGCGCACCATGCCATTACTTTCTTTAGACCCAACCAAGTAAATTGAGGGATCTACTTCCGGCGATGCCCTCCCCTATTTTCGCTAAGCTCCGCCCATTTTTACGTGTGTTGGAATCGATTTGAAACTTTCAAAACTGAATTCGCAGAATCTAGATAACATATATTTTGAAATTAATTTGACTCAGGCTTTTGCTGCCTATTGGTCGCAACAGCTCCCAGTCAAATTAGTTTCAAAATATCCAATATATTTTAATTTGTAAATTTGTCAAAAAGATACAATTTATACGCACAGTAGTGATAGACTTTTCGATTATTATGATAGAGGTATACGTCATTATGATTGTGACTTCAGCTAGCATGTGACAAACGTTGATCATGACATCAGATATTTGAGTTGACGGATCAGATCCCTCTATGGCCTTGTGCATAATGTATTCATCAAGGAATCGTTGCAGCCATACTCCTAGATATTGTATACACTGGCTAGATGGCTCCTGCACATACACTCACTACGGGGCTAGTTGTTGCGACTGCAGATGAGGCGAGTTCAGTAAATCGCACTTGCACATGACTGGGTATTCACTGACCGGCTGACGCAGACGATCAGCTGCCTTCAAAAATGACTAAATTATCTTTTGGTAATTTGAAGAGAAATTGAACAGACGCAAATTTACATATTTTTATCGGAAATAAAATTGTATTGGCTATATTAATGATACCTTACTACACTAAGTAATAGGTTTAGTAACAAAGACGTATAATTTGGAGACTATACATACATCCGGTGAGAAAATACTGAACTCTGAAATGTCGCTTTTGATAGGGTCATGATCAATCTAGTCAGTATATATGATATCTACAGAACACAATAGTATGAAGCAATTAACCCTCAAATTTGTTTAAACAAATTCAAAATTTCTCATAGAAACTGTCCATTTGATGACCAAGAGAACTTTTTTAAAATTTACCACTGGAATGACTGGCTCCGTTATCGAGCCAGGCATTCCAGTGGTAAATTTTCAAATATAGTCTTCTCTTTGTGTACAAATGGACATTTCTCAAGACCACTGCAGAAGCCATTTTTGGCGATATGAATGTTAAAGGGTTAACCTATAATTTATATAAAACCGATTTCAGGGATAAATCTTCTAGAATATTCTTATTTTGGTCTACACATGAACATTTCTTAGGACCATTGTGGAAGGTATTTCAGAAAATGGCTAAACAAGAAATCCCTTTACAGAGGTTATAATGGCCTACATCCAGATCTGCTATACGTAAAAGTCCTGCTAATAATTTTGAAAATCGTTTGACTTAATTATTATCGCACAGCGTGGCTCTACAAACTCTAACTCATGATCGATAGTTAATAATTCTGTGTACTATATCGCCATTAACTGTCTGCCTGCTGAATTTCTACATTTTCGATGAGGGTTAACCCTGGGTCTGTTGAATATTTTGAAAACAATTTGACTGAAAGTTAACTCTGGATCTGTTGAATATTTTGAAAACAATTTGACTGAAAGTTGTTGGTGGCATAGTCACCAACAACTTTCAGTCAAATTGTTTTCAAAATATTCAACAGATCCAGTTACTAAAGCCACCAACAACATTCAGTCAAATTGTTTTCAAAATATTCAATAGATCCAGAGTTACTGGCCAGTGAAATTGTTGTCTGGTCGTTTTCAGCAGACAGTCTACAATTCACGTATTGAATTTATCATTGTATATATATTAAATGTTATACTTTATAATTCTATGCAAACTGCAACTACTAGCGGCTAGGCTGTGGTCTCGTTTCGTCCTATCAATTATAATATATTTGATCTGTCGGTATAATTAATATTTGATTATGTTGTTATGCATATTAGATTAATTGCTCTCATATTTGACATGTATGGAATGTCAAGCGCTAAGTGAAACAGAGGATGTCATTAGTTATTGTCAAGCGCTACGCGAAACAGGATGTCTCATTTTAGCGATCCAAATGCCATCCAGCGTTTTTAATCTGTGGATTATGTAAAATGTTAAAATTCTTTCCAAATAATATGAAGCTTTGATATACGAGTACCTAGGCCTCTAGTTTATTTATTTATTTATTAACCCCATTATATTATCATCGACATATCCATGAAAAACAATATTCCTTATGATATAAAGCTTAATCTGTTGAAAATTTTGAAATAAGTTAACTGGAAGGCAGCAATGGTTTCCAGTCAAATTAATTTCACAATATTTGGCAGTTTTCCTGTATAGTTGCCTTGAAAATGATGAGATATGTGGAATTCATCGGCGAAGGGGTACAACTCATAAATAAATTTAAATGTTTCCAAAACTCAAACAGAAACATGTTAGTTCCTACAATTTTTAACACGTTCAAAGAAATGTTCTGTTGAATATTTTGGACTTAATTCGATCGTAAGCTAGCAATGGCTTCCAAGAAAATTAAGTGCAAATATTCAGTAGTGGGTTTTTGTTTTGTTTAGGAAACATGTAAATTTATTTTTAGAGCTGTACTGTTTTCACAACAATGGGGCTAAATTAATCCTGTTCCGTAATGGAAGTCATAAATATAGATTATAATTACAAATATTTCACCATCTGCTGATTATTATCTTGAATGGAAGCAGCAAATTATGTTTCAAAATATTCAGCATATTTCTTGTACCGTGATGACATGTTTTGTCCAGAAAACGGCTTCTGCAGCTGTCTTGAGGAATGCTCAAGAGAACTGTTTTTGATAAACGGGCCAGAAATTCCAGCGATAGTTTCCAAAATAGTCTTTCGTGAGGCTTGCAAATGAAGATTCACTAAGTAAAAGTGTAGATTTTCTTTAACAATCTTGACCATTAACTATCTGACTGTTGATTTTTTGCAGACGACATATTACAGCAGTTATATCTCTGGACCTGCTAAATATTTGGAAAACAATTTGACTGAAAGTTGTTGGTGGCTAAGCCACCAACAACTTTCAGTCAAATTGTTTTCCAAATATTCAACAAGTCAGGTTAAATGAGACAGTTACCGGTAAATGATTTTATAACCTCTCCTTCATGGCTATCTGTTACGAAAGTTTAGATTTTCTTTACGAAATCTGTCCCATTACACGGTTTTAGAATTATTTGTCACCTCGCTTTCACGTATAACGGCTAGCCTGTATTACTTCACTTTATCTATAATAGCGTGACCTATATCTTATCATCATTACATATCAGTTTAAATATGTATTTAGTAAAATATCTTAAGTAATGCACAGGCATATCACTAAGAGTTTCAGAAACTGATGCTATCAAATTAGTTACAATTTCACATAAAAATTATGAGATGGGTTTGTAACGGTAATTTGAGAACAAACACATTTAGCCCTTTCACCCAGCAAATCCTGGAGAAAAGTATCCTCTTTATGATATAAAACTTATTCTGTTGAATAATTTGAAATTAATTTGACTGGAAGCCGTTGCTGCATAAACAAATTCCAGTCAAATTTATTTCAAAATATTAATGAACTTACGCCCTCTTCGTGAATACGGCCCCAGAGGTAGTTTTTGGCTGGCAAGTAAATCCAGATTTGTGCTTAGTCAGTGTCCATTTGCAGGCCAAGAGAAGAATATTTTCTTAAAGATTTACCGCTGGTGTAAATTTAAGTCTTCTCTTGGCCCACAAATGGGCATTCGTCAAGACCACTACAGAGGCTGTTTTGGCCGGCTTGACCATTAAAGGGTTAATTCATACAGGAGGGGGTTAACGCTAACATGCCATGTTAAAATAACACTAAAGATAATCAGTTATAGTGTGGGACCAGTGCATCTCCATTTTTGGTAATTGACCATAGGCTTGTGCGGTTATTGATTTAAATGATGATCACGATCGGTTATTTAAGAATAATCCTGATTACTCAATTAATTAGGATGAGTGCAAATTATCCAGACAACAAAATAACCAATGACTAAAGGTGCAATGGTGTTTATAAATGTTCATTTTCAGGCCAAGCGAAGACTATGTTTGAAAATGTATCACTGGAATGCCTGGCTCGATTCTCAGTCATTCCAGTGATACATTTTCAAAAAGTAGTCTTCTCTTGGCTGGGCAAAATGTTAATTTTGTTGAAGTATCGCATTAAAGAGTAATTGAAAGGCGGATTTTGAAATATTTATGCAATAGAATTTATTCAAGATTATTTGATTATTTAATTTGTAATTATATACATTCACGATTTTTTTAAATCATCGAGATTTTTGGTTTAATCACATAATCGCAAGCGTAATTAACCATTAGAATTGAGTGTATTGATACTTTTATAATGGCCCGGCTGACACCTAGTCAGTTATTAAATCATTCACTCAATACATTATACTTCTCAGTTAGCCAGTATATCTTGCGGTAAGGGTTTTGTAAGTAAACAAAGCATAGTGATAACTCTCCTATTGAGCAACACTGTCAGTGTTTCTTATTGCAACTAAATCTTCTCTTTTTTGGGGGGGGCGGGGGTGGGGGGTGTGGATGTCTCGAATTTTGGCATTCCCAATCTGGAGGTCCCAAAGTAGAATCTAAATTATACATGGTATAATAGTAGACTGGCAAGTTTAAGATGTCACCCCTAAATAATGTATAATACACAGGTCCTTTTATTCATATCTGCCAAGATTAGACCGGTTGAACCTATACTCAACTATTCTTTCTGTAATCCAATAATCACCATTTAGACTAAAAATTAGTTGTTTTCTCAAATTCAATGGAAATACAAAGTATAGCTAAAGTGGCCAGTTTAATTCATTAGCATTGCATTTTATATAGGGACTCCCCTGAGCTGGAATTGCAATCAGGTTATTAGTCATTATGTAATGACGCATTGCATTCCAGTGGACGTTCCACTATGAAATAATCAAATTATTCCAATACACTTACGTTATTAGATCAAGTCCTTGGAAATGGGAAAACATCTTTCCAGGAAATGAAAACTCGACCAAGAGATAAATGTATGGATTTTAATCAAACTATAACTCTCAAATTGAATAGAAATCGGCATTCCCATTATGTATCAGTTACCAATATTTGTGCCTTCTATCAGTGCATCCACCGGCCACCGTGTGTCCCTTGGGATGCAAGGGTTATATTTACAGTATTGTTTATAAATAAAGACGTGCAAAAGGAAGCATATGAGAAACCCTGGCCACTGTGTCTTAAGAATGTGTCTAGATAATGCTCAAGCCGAGATCTACTGACTAGAGAAAAATCTAAATGTATTTGACTGAATGATTTTATACTCGATGAGAAGACGTGTTAGGATGGGTCATCTTTAAAATATCAATACTAATGCGAAGTTAACCGAGATGGATATGGATTTATTTCAAGCTATTCCTTGTATTGCTCAGTGTTACATATTTTATTGCAGCATGTTAGCTTTAACGTATGATTTAATAAAGAAAGTTCCATGATGTTGATTATCAAATAGCATTATGTTTCATGCATATAGATTAATATGACGAAACCTGTTGGAAATGTGCAAACTGCAATATTGTTAAAGGTCACTGTACACGTTTAAACAGTCAGATTCTTTCATAGTTGTTATTTAAGACAGACGAAAGATGTTGAATGTTTTGAAACTAATTTGACTGAAAGCTGTTGCTGCCAGCACCAGCTCTCAGTGAAATTAATTACAAATTATTCAACTGAATAATTGTTAAATATTTATTAAACTGTAAATGATTTTTTTAGTATTTACTCTTTCTGATTCCATGAGTCGATTAATGTAATAGCCTGGGTGTGGAAGCCCAATGGAGCTTTCCAAGTTTATCCATCCATCATATGACGTCATAATCAACTAGGTGATGTGTAAGATGACATCATAATCATGACATCATGAATGCCTTGATATAGCCCGTCTGTAACGCGTAACAGTCTGAACCGTTTTACGAATTGTATGTCTATACCATTTAATATACATTCTGTTGAATATTTTGAAACTAATTTGGCTTGGGACTGTTGCTTAGCCATAGCTTTCTGGAAATTGATTGTCAGGGAGTTTAGAGATTGATCGATCAATCCCAACATGGATGAGGTGTGGGTGGAGCTTAGATAGTGATGGGCGGGGCATAGCTAGAACTGGAAAGGTCCATTTGGTTAGATCAATGGGGACCATGATGTGTAATTGATGTATCAAAGATCTCTTCCTCTTAATGATGCTAGTACTTTTTACCCATAAGGCCTGGATTATGCGGTAATTCACCTTTCCAGAGTACCATCCATCATCTGACCTCTTATGATGTCATAATCAGCTTAGCGAGTGTATGATGACGTCATAATCATTACATCACAAAGGGTTCCATATAGATTGTCATCAAATCTCAAATGGTCCGACACGTTGTATGAATTGTCTTTGTAATTTTTTGCTATTTAATAAACACGCTGTTGAATATTTTGAAACTAATTTGACTGGGCGCTGTTGCAGCAACAGCACCCAGTCGAACTAGTTTCAAAATATTCAACAGCTTACCTGTGTATTTTTTTGGAAATTGAGTCAGGATGTTCAGAGATCGATCGATCGATCCCAACATGAGCGAGGTGTGGGTGGAGCTTAGCTAGAGATGGGCGGGGCATAGCTAAAACCGGAACGGTCCATTGATGTAATGGATTCAAGTGATGTTATGGGGATATACTCTCTTATATATATATATATATATATTCTATAAGGTGATTTTCTCTGATCTCACAAATTAATAAGACAAACTGTTAGAGTTAATGTATTGTCATTTTCACATTGATAATTAGTCCTTTAATTGCTAACTTTGATTAAGAATATTTGCAGGACAATAGATTACTGTTGAAAATTTACCACTGGAATGACTGGCTCAGTTATCAAGCCAGTTATTCCAATGGTAAATTTTCAAAAATAGTGATTGGCTCAGTTATCGAGCGAGTTATTCCAATGGTAAATTTTCAAAAATACTATTTCAAAACCTCTAAACTGCATGTCCGTATTAAGTCTATTCATAGGAATTTAACCTCTGTAAAGCGGAAAACTCTCTAAACCAATTTGCCAGTTCTGTCGATGTGTGTACATGAGTACCTGTTTTTCAACCATCTTTGGTCTGCATGAACTACCATTAGATAGTCTTAACCCTTTAACACCCTCAGGAGGCTCCCGAAATGGTCTGGTGAAATGTCCATTTGTAGATTAGGAGACTATTTTTGAAAATTTACCACTGGAATGACTGGCTCGATCAACGAGCCAGTCATACCAGTGATAAATTTTCAAAAATAGTCTTCTTGGCCTGAAAATGGACATTCAATAAGCAAATATTTTGATTGTCTAAACCAAAAGAAATCTTTGCTTTGTGAATGACGATTTACGGGCCCAAGACTTAAAATTTACCACTGAAATGACTGACTCCATAATCTAACCAGCCATTCCCGTGGTAAATTCTTAAAGAAAGTCTTCTCTTAGGTATGTAAAGAGATACTGATATTCCTCGGGATCATTGCCGAGGCCGGTTCTGACCAGCTTGGGTCATAGGTGAAAAATTACATTTAATAATTCTACTAACTTTAAAATTGAAAAAGGAGGACAAACCCATACAACGAAAATGGGAAAGTTGGAGCATTATCCAAACGCTAGGACAAAGTACTGTGATGTGTGAGAATATAATCCTGATATTATCAGCACCACAAACAATAAATCATCATTAGCATTTGTACACCATCTTTAATCCTCTAACTCTCAAGCCGGCCAAAAATGGCTTCTGCAGCAGTCTGGGGAAATGTCCATTTACAAACCATGAGAAGACAATTTTTGAAAATTTGCCAGTGGAATGACTGGCTCGATAACCAAGCAAGTCATTCCAATGGTAAGTTTTCAAAATCATCTCTGTCTGCTAATGGACCTTTTTATGAGAAAACAGAAATTAAGTTAACCCTTTCAATCATGTCTCTCACTTTTAAGACGGCCATACAGGTAAGCTGTTGATTATTTTGAATTTAATTTGACTTGAAAGTTCCAGTCAAAGTAATGCTAAATTTGTCAGCAGAATATTTCATAAATTGTAATTAACCTTTCATATACCTGGTCTCTAGTCTTCAAAGAGTTGCATTCCATTAAAGCATTTATAGAAAATAATAAATTATAAATAAAATTGCCAATGTTACGATTTCAAATTAATTCTATTGTTGATGTTTGTATGAATGACAGACATATTCTGTATCCGTTGTGTTTTTATACGAATTTAAAAATAATAAATTTATTATTCTTAACTACTTCTAAATAATATATTAAAAATACAATGATTAATTATTATGAAAGATTATTATAATTATAATAATATTATTATTAATATTGCATTTGTGTATGTATATATTATTAATAATAAATAAGTATGTAATATATTATTTACATAGCTGTAATTGTGTAAGTATGTACATATTATTGTCTTGTAAATATTGCATAAAGTCACCACCAAATGAGGATATATATGTATAGCACGTTTTCCTATTCAAGTGATGATAATAATTGTATTACGTCATGTTCATATTACACTCATTGTCAAGGTTTTTTCACATGAAAACCATCATTAACTTTCTCGAATAAGAGCAATTATTTGTTCGTCATTCGAGTTTTATTTTTGGCTTTAAATTAAAATTTAATATAATTTAAACGATTATTGTTGTGTTGTTATATAGCTCATTTGGTCCAACTACTGGACCTTTTAATCATCGAATTTCTCCAAGAAAATTTCAATTTTGTCGTAGAAAATGTTCATTACTGGACCAAGAATTATATTTTCTGAAAATTTACCATTGGAAGGGCTGGCTCGGAAGACTATGTTTGAAATCTTACCACCGGTTATCAAGCCAGTTATTTATTCCAGTGATAAACCTTTCTTAAATAGTCTTCTCTTGGTCTGCAAATGGACATTTTCTATGAGAAAATTGAAGTTTTCTTGAATAAATGTGAGTGTTAAAGGGTTAATCTGAATTATTAACCAGTGAATGGCTGTGATTGGTCAAGATAACATGAATGTATACTTAGTGTATCATCATTTGCAGGACAAGAGAAAACTGTCTATATTTTAATACAGAAATGACTGGTTCAATGGAGGAATCCAGTTTTAGCTATGCCCCGCCCATCTCTAGCTAAGCTCCACCCACACTTCGCCCATGTTGGGATCGATCGAGCTCTGAATCTGAATTTCCAGAAAACTATACATTTAAGATGTTGAATTTTTAGCTCACCTGGCCAGAATGGCAAAGTGAACTTGTGGCATGGCGACCGTGCATCTGTCCGTCCATCAACTTTTGCTTTAAAATGCTACTCCTTATTAATCACTTGGTGGATTTCAACCTAATTTTGCTGGAAGGACCCTATGGGGGTAGGCTTCAGACCATGTATACAGAATTTTGATTGGTCACTTTTTTCGGTGGCCATCTTGAATTTTCTGATTTCAACCAGACTTAACTGGGAGGCTAGTATGCTGGTATGTTTCAGAACTGGTATACAGAATTTTGATCGGTCACTTATTCTGGCAGCCATCTTGGATTTTCGGAAAATTTCTGGAAATCACTTAAGCCTACTTCTCATTAACCGCTGGGTCGATTTCAATCAAACTTGGCTGAAACAACCCTAGCATGGTATCCTTCAGAACTTGTACAGAATTTTGATTGGTCCAGTTTTCCGGTGGCCATCTTGAATTTTCCCAAAACAGCAGGAAATCGTTTAAAACGCTACTCATTAACTGCTTGAGCAATTTCAACCAGACTTGGCTGGAAGGATACACAGGCTGGTAGGTTTCAAAACTTATATACAGCATTTTAATTGGTCAATTTTTCCAGCGGCCATCTTGGATTTTCTGAAAATTTCTGGAAATCACTTAAGTCTATACTCGATAACCGCTGGCCCAATTTCAATCAAACTTGGATGGAAGAACCCTAGGCTAGTATGCTTCAGAACTTGTATACAGAATTTTGATTGGTCCATTTTTCCGGCGGCCATCTTGGAGTTTCTGAAAATTTCTGGAAATCACTTAAGTCTACTCGATAACCACTGGGCCAATTTCAATCAAACTTGGATGGAAGAACCCTAGCCTACTATGCTTTCGAACTTGTATATAGAATTTTGATTGGTCCATTTTTCTGGTGGCCATCTTGAATTTTCCACAAAAAAACGGTGGGAAATCGTTTAAAGCGCTACTCATTAGCTGCTTGAGCAATTTCAACCAGACTTGGTAGGTTTCAAAATTTGTATACAGAATTTTGATTGGTCAATTTTTCCGACGACCATCTTGGATTTTCTGAAAATTTCTGTAATTCACTTAAAAGCCTACTCGATAACCGCTACGCCGATTTCAATCAAACTTGGATGGAAGAACCCTAGTCTAGTACGCTTCAGAACTTGTACACAGAATTTTGATTGGTCAATTTTTCCGGCAACCATCTTGGATTTTCTGAAAAATGGCAGGAAATCGTTTAAAATGCTACTCTAACTGCTTGAGCAATTTCAACCAGACTTGGCTGGAAGGATACTAGGCTGGTAGATTTCAGAACTTGAATACAGAATTTTGATTCGGCCATTTTCCCGGTGGCCATTTTGGATTTTCTGAAAATTTTAGGAAATCCGTTAAAAGGCTACTCCTCATTAACTGCTTGAACAAGTTCAAGCAAACTCGGCTGGAAGGACCCTAAAGTGCTATGCTTCAGAGCTTGTATATAGAATGAGCCTAGGACGGTAGGCTTTAGAAGTTGTATATAATTTTGATTGGTCAATTTTTCCGACGACCATCTTGGATTTTCTGAAAATTTCTGTAATTCACTTAAAAGCCTACTCGATAACCGCTACGCCGATTTCAATCAAACTTGGATGGAAGAACCCTAGTCTAGTACGCTTCAGAACTTGTACACAGAATTTTGATTGGTCAATTTTTCCGGCAACCATCTTGGATTTTCTGAAAAATGGCAGGAAATCGTTTAAAATGCTACTCTAACTGCTTGAGCAATTTCAACCAGACTTGGCTGGAAGGATACTAGGCTGGTAGATTTCAGAACTTGAATACAGAATTTTGATTCGGCCATTTTCCCGGTGGCCATCTTGGATTTTCTGAAAATTTTAGGAAATCCGTTAAAAGGCTACTCCTCATTAACTGCTTGAACAAGTTCAAGCAAACTCGGCTGGAAGGACCCTAAAGTGCTATGCTTCAGAGCTTGTATATAGAATGAGCCTAGGACGGTAGGCTTTAGAAGTTGTATATAATTTTGATTGGTCAATTTTTCTGGGAAATTGGTTAAAAGGCTACTCCTCATTAACCGCTTTGCCGATTTCAACCAAACTCGTCTGAAAGATCCCTAGGCCCGCACGCTTCAGAGCTTGTATACAAAGTTTTGACGGCTTGATTTTGATTGTGGCCATCGGGTTTTCCGATAAATGGGAATTCATATAAAATGCTACTCCTCATTAATCGCTTGGGCAATTTCAACCAATTTTGGCTGGAAGGATCCTATTGTTGTAGCCTCAGAATTTCGATAGGTTAATGTTTTGGCCGAAATCTCTGATTTTCTGAAAGTTTTCTGGAACCATTTAAAAACGGTACTCTTTCCTTCAATCAATAACCCGATTTCAACAAAACTTGGGTGGACCGATCCTATGACGGTAGGCTTCGACATATTAAATGAGTCTTGATTGGGCAATTTTTTGGTGACCATCTTGAATTTTCCGAAACTCATCCATCATGTCTATTTAAATGCCAATGGTCCAGGTGAGCGCCACAGGCCCTTGGGCCTCTTGTTTTAAACTATTCTGAAAATATTCAACAGTATGTTTATTAAATAGTATTTACATACATACAAATCGTACAACTTGACGGACTAAATCGTGTCCTTCATGGCGTAATTGATTATGACATCAGCCTACATGCGACATTGTTAATTATGACGTCATATGATTTGCTGAGAAACTGGATTCTTCACTTGAACCAGTCATTCCTGAGGAGTCAGATAAAATAAAGCCAGCCACACACATGGGAATATGTTGCACAACATCAGAAAGATATTGCGCAAAATGTTTCTAGAAGCATTAACTCATGCAACATGTGCCAGCAACAAGGTGGCTACAGATATTAACTCCCTTGGGCCAAGCATGCCATTGAGTGGGTTTATGCCATGGGGGATGTCCATCCATCCGTCAAAATCGTTTCTTAAACGGTGTGATTGATTTCAACCAAATTTGGCTCGGAGTATCTTCCTATGGTGGTAGGCTCCAGAACATTTATTCAAAATTTTGATTGGTCACTTTTTCTGGTGGCTATCTTGGATTTTCAAAAAATTATCCGGAAATCCTTTAAATCGCTACTCCAATATCAATGGCCTGATTTCAGCGGAGCTTGGGTGCAATAATCCTTTGGTGGTACGCTTCCATACTTTTAACGACAATTTTGCTTGGTCAATTTTCTGGTGGTCATCTTGGATTTTCTGAACATTTCCGGAAAGCAGTTAAAAGCTACTCCTCATTAACCACTTGGTCCATTTCAAGCAAACTCAGTTGGAAGTACCCTAGCATGGATTCTTTCAAAACTTGTATACAGAATTTTGATTGGTAAATCTTTTGGGTGGCCATCTTGAATTTTACGAAAAAATGGTGGGAAATCGTTTAAAAGGCTTACTATTCATTAACTGCTTGGCCAATTTCAACCAGACTTGGCTGGAAGGATACTTAGGGTGGTAGGTTTCAGATCTTGTAAACATAATTTTGATTGGCCAATTTGTTAGGCAGCCGAAAAGTGGCTGCCCCTGTTTGTGCGATTTCAACCAAACTGACTGAAACAAGCCTATGGTGGTAGGCTTCAGAACTTGTATACAGAATTTTGATTGGTTAATTTTTCCGACGACCTTGGATTTTCTTAACATTTTGGGAAGTCAGTTAAAAGTCTACTTACTCCTCATTAACCGCTTGGACAATTTCAACCAAATTCAGCTGGACGGACCCTAGGCTGGTATGCTTCAGAGCTTCTATACAGAATTTTGATGGCTTGATTTTTTGGGGTGGCCATCTTGGATTTTCCGAAAAATGGGAATTTGTATAAAATGCTATTCCTCATTAATCGCTTGGGAAATTTCAACAAAATTTGGCTGGAAGGATCCTATTATTGTGGTAGCCATGCGTGTCCGTAGGTTTGGAAACCAACTCATTACGGTCAAACTTCGCCCACTCACCCCTCCACCCCCCTCCACGTTCGCCCACCCCAACCCACTGATAGCATAACTGTGGTATCTGTCACAAGTTGATCAGAACCAGAATTTTCACGAGCACACTACACTGCCAAGATTATTGGTAACTCCAGTACACGCAGTACACCTTATCAATTGCACAATGTGCAAAAAACAGTATGTGGGTAAAACAAAACGAACATTCAAAATCAGAATACAGGAGCACTACAGAGATATCACAAACAGTAGACTCCAGTAGCCCATCGCTCACCAAACCACGGCAAGGAACATGTCCCCCGCATCATCCAGGTTCTAAGAGGGGACCCCCGATGTGGACACCAACACTCCAATCAGGAGGAAAAGGAAGCATATTGGATCCACCGGTTCTGCACCATGGAGCCACTAGGCATGAACAATATTGGATAGGACACCATTTTTTCTCTCAGCCTCCCCGCATATTTTTTGGACAATTCAATAAAGCTCTATTCCGCTACTATCCACCACCCCCCTATTTGATGACCTATCCATTTCCAACCAGTATTGGAATCAGGCACAGGAAATAAGACATTATCAGATTTCCAGACAGCAATAAGTGATATCGAGAGAAAACTCGTAGAGAGGCTTGTTCAGTCTTCGCACGAGAATTCAAGACTTAGGTCAGAGATTGTCGACAAGGATCTGACAGTCGCAAAAGAATATAATCATGAACTCCACTCTCAGCTAAAATCCAAAACACAATGTGTCGAAGCTCTAGAGAATCCTTGTCAAATAAGATTGCTGAAAGTTGCAAATTCGCCTATAGATGTACAGCTTGTGTAGAACTGAAGTTAGCTTTAGCTGCTCGGGGCTTAGTTTTGTATGTCATTACAAGAGAATAAGCTTAAGCTTGTCGGTGAGCTACATTTGTTAAGGTCTAGCAAGAAGTCAGTATCCGGAGAATTAGTCAGCCAGCATGCTCATCAGGACAAAAGACGAAACATGGCAAATCAATAAATTGATGTATGCTCCCCGAAGGCATACTCTGCAGAGAAACTGAATGGATAACCCCGAAGGCATATGCTTCAGGGAAAGATATTCTTCTATGAGAAGCTTGATTGCGCTTTGTTTGTCCCGCCGCGAACTTGTGTGCAAGTTGAGTCTGGATGCCAATACACCCAGGCTTTAACAGCCCTGACAGCGGGGTCTCAGGACCAACACTTGAGGAAGATCTCCTAGAGGATCACAACACCCTGTCACTTGAGGACCCCTTCCTCCCTCTCTCACTTAACAACGAAGAAATTGATTTCCTCATTCCTGAAGAAGAGGCGAGCCGTGCAGAGGACGAACTGTCTGCAGACAATCTGCTCCTCATCCTGAACCAATTGGACTATAGAGGTAAGAAAATTTTTATTCTCTGCCTCCGCTTGATCTAATAATTTTAAAAAACTTCCAAAAAACATGGATGATAAGATGTATCTTCTGATGAGTATAACCAAACTTGGTACGAAACGCTATGAGTCAGGATCACACTGGAAAGAATACATTAACTAGTATTCGTTAGCCAATCTTACTCCCACTATACTTCTCCATTAGACCATGATCATGGATACTCAATAAATTTACACTAAATTTATTAAGACAGCCCTAATAGACATAACGGCCACCCACCAGTGGCCCTTCTCAAGCCATCATACCAAAAACTTTAGTATCACATGATTCCAGCTGCACAAACACGACTGTCTCCAATATAGAAACTGTAAACTGGCTACACCTTTAAAAAACTACAATAATCCGGCTACAGTATCTACCTCACCGGCTACATACCAAACCAATCCGGCTACGGGATAACCCCATCCCGGCTACATCTTTCAAGTTTCTTACCAATCCGGCTACTTTAGCTACCTCTACAGGCTACACACCCAGCCAATCCGGCTACGGGATAACCTAATCCCGGCTACACAACTTGAAAATCTGGCTACTCAAAGCTATAATCCGGCTACAAAATGTCTATCCTGGCTACAAAATCTAAATCCGGTCACACCTCAATGTGTAGCCGCATTTGGAAAGTATAAAAGGAAGACGCAAACTGTGTATTGGCATCCAGACACAACTTGCACACAAGTTCGCGTCAGGACAAACAAAGCGCAATCAAGCTTCTCATAGAAGTATATTTATTCCTAGAAGTTTAGCGTGATAGATACTAAGAAAAGCAACGCCTCCATTACGTCAATCGGACCCACAGAAACCGTAGTGAATCTGCTGAACAACGCTGTCATTGACGATGTGGGAAAGACGTTGCAAAGCCGCAAACGTTCTAGAATGGAGACTGAACCAGTCGAAGATACGCAACGCCGACCAGATGAGAACCCACGAAAAAACCTTGTATCCCAGAACACGTACAGGCCTACCGCCAGTGGCGCAACAGTGCATGCAAACATACACGCACGCTTCTACAATTAGACAAATTGGAAGCATGCATCACTATCAACAAACCGCCTGCCAACCTAACGGCATCAGTCAGATATGTTCCACCATCTGATGACACAGAATTAGTTAAAGAATGGCAAGATATTTTGACCAAACACAGTCTCCAACTGACGTCAGATCTACATGCATTACTCAGAAATAGAGCAGACCGCCTATCGGAAATAGTCAGACGACACAAAGCGGGTTTCAGGGCAGCCACAGAAAACGAAGCAGTGTTTCTAGAAGGCCAGAAAGCAGTCAGGGCCACAGTCATGAAAACACGGGAACGTTCGACCAGTCCACCCAAGAGGGTACAGGCAAGAGACAGGGACACACACATACCTCCATCAGGACAAGGCACTCGCAACAAGATACACGAACCACGCCAGAAACGTCCACCACCCAGGAGACAAATACAGGGCAAACAGAACAGGCGTCCTTACAGAGAAGATACGCTGGCTCAAGTCTTCCAATTACTCAAAAAACTCAATAATGTAAACACTATTACTTACGTAGGCACAGCCTACAACTGCTGTAACTTTAATATTTTTCTTAACTATAAAAATTAATTTTCCAGTCAACAAAAACCCTTTGTTGTCAATCTATCATCCAAACCCATCTCCGAGGAGATGAAAAACGTCCTAGACCTAGGACTGGGCCCAAACTGGCCAACTTCATAAAGATCTAAACAGATTATTTAGAAGACTAAGGTTAAAACTACACTTTCAGTTCCCAACAAGCTACTGGGAAAACGATAACACATCCACGTCTGACATAGCCGTAACACCAAATAATAATCTAACTGATAATTGTATGGACAAACTGTCACGTAAATTCAAACCAACCAGTACCTGGACACCAAACCCAGGTAACGACGCCACTCTAGATGCTTTTATCAGATCCGTCAAAGATGACATCAACAAGAAAGCCCACCGTAGGTACAACAATGGGAATCTTTCTAACACACACAGAAAGATTATAACTCAGCTAAAAAATGACAAAACCATTGTCATTAAAAAAGCTGATAAAGGTCAGGCCACCGTTATCGAAGATACGGAGTTATACAAACAGGAAGCAATCAGACAACTTAGTGACACCAACTACTATATTAAACAAACTGTAAATCTCACCACGTACCACGCAGAGAAAGTAGAAACCGCCATCACGGACATGATTCTCAGTGGTGAAATCACACAGACCACCCACGTACGGCCAGGTTCTACTTACTTCCTAAAATACACAAAAAACTGAATGGCCCGCTCACCCCTGGTAGACCCCATCATCAGTGGCAATGGAAGTTCTCCCAAATAGACACTTAGGCTTCGACCTCTACAACAAACCAACGGATACACACGGGTATCTACATTACTCATCAGCCCATCCAAAATCTTCTAAACAAGCGAGCCCATACGGACAATTCTTGAGACTACGAAGAATCTGCAGTAGAGAAACAGATTTCCTTAAAAACGCACATGAAATGGTACAGCACTATGCAATAAGAGGATATCCAACAGATACCATAATTACTAGCCTACACAGAGCAATTCAACAAAACCGTAAAGACCCACTCCTGCCTAAACCAACTAAGGAAATCATGTATCACTGATTTCCACCAACACAGCAAACTAGACCAAAAAATAATCAAACGCCATTGGCCACAATTACAGTCAAGCCCAAAATGTCGGGCCACATTTACAGACACCTATCTTTGGCCACAGACGCAATCCATCCTTTAAGGACACACTGGTAACCGCTAAATTCACAGACCCAAGGAAATTTGGACAACAAGGGAAAAGCATAGCGAACCGCGCCAAAAACAACTGCATATTTTGTAAAACCATGAACTGCATATTTTGTAAAACCATGAACAGCACAAACTGTTTCAAAAGCTCACATACTGGGCTAAAATATTACATCAAAACAAAAACATTCTGCCACACCATGAATGTCATTTACTTACTCACCTGTAAGAAATGCCTTAAACAATATGTAGGTGAAACTAAACGGGAATTCCAGGTTCGCATCAAAGAACACATCCTTAAAATATTGTTGATTTGGGGTAATGATGTTAAATCCACAATGTAGGAATGATTCGGGGAGTAGGAATGATTCGGTGGGCCATCATTCTTTTGGTCTGGCGGGATTTTCCATAACGAACAATTTGTTACGGATAGCTTAATAAAAGCAAAATCTAAGTTTCTCTAAATAAACACACTTAGACTTTGCTTGGATACATATAAAAACTATGTTCAAAATGAACAGAGATATTTTCTGTAATAATCAATACCAAGTTTGGTGACCATATGTGAAAGTCTTGAAACTATGGCCCGGAGAAACTCAGTCGACCATGAAAAGTAGGTCAGCATGACCTACTTTTCATACTGTGCACACCTTCTCCCTAAGATGCATCCACATAAGTTTGGTGACCATATGTGAAAAAGTTTTGAAACTATGGCCCGGACAAACATTTTCTGTGATATTCAGTCGACCATGAAAAGTAGGTCAGCATGACCTGCTTTTCATACTCCGCACACCTTGTCGCTAAGATGCATCCACATACCAAGTTTGGTGGCCATATGTGAAAAAGCCTTGAAACTATGCCCCAGACAAACATTTTCTGTGATATTCAGTCGACCATGAAAAGTAGGTCTGACCTACTTTTCATAATCCGCACACCTTCTCCCTAAGATGCATCCACATACCAAGTTTGGTGACCATATGTGAGTCTTGAAACTATGCCCCGGACACTTATATATGGTGAACGGACGGACGGACGGACAAAGCGGCGACTATATGCTCCTGCTTTTCGGGGAGCACAATAAAAGACATGGTGTCACGTTAAGCAACTGAGTCAGGATCTTGTCAGAGTGAATAGTAAAATATCCAGCTTAAAGAGCAGTGTAGCCCCCGCACCCCAAAGTAATGGAATTCATAATCATTCTGTTGGGACAAATTAAACTACTGATCACCAGAATTGTAGCCTCAATTCAAAAATATACTCACCAGATAGATCTACTCACATCGATATGGGTGCTACCAATTTCACGCTTTAAAATATGTCATCATGAGGCTAATGTCAGGGGTAGCACAACATGCATTAAGACACACGCCTAGTAAGCATACGACCAGGGACCTGGTGACATTAGGCATTCGAGGAACAAAGTGAATCATCCACAACAGAATGTTAATCGGGCCAACACGTCGAGCTCTCATGATGTTACTAAGTCCAGTTTTAATTTCAGCAACAGCATAATGTCTAATGACACACAGTCTAACAGGCTGTGTAAACAACAGTTCCCAGATACCAACATTTGCATTTCTCATGATTTGCCTAGCCACCTTGCATCCAATTCACACACCAGCATATATAATGCGAAGGTAGCAGAATACGTTTTCCTAAATAGGTTAGGAGTACATTTAATTCCACAGGAGTCGCTTCACTCCATAAGCAGAGAACTCTACGTGAATGATGGTGTTCATCTCACTGCATTTAGCCTCTCTCGGTTAATAAGACGCTACAAAACAGTTGTAAATCCTCTACTTGGCTTGCAACACTACCAAGAATACCAACTTCGAAACACCTATATAGTATGCCTAACCAAAACAATGTTAAACATGCCACAACATCCTCAAGCGTTTTATGAATTACAACAATAGTGAATGCCAATACAAGCAAACGTGGTTAAGTATTAGTAACCTTAGTTTAAAGTCGCTTTTCAAGTCTATTTCATAATTGAGATACAGGCAGAAAATAAATACTCTCCCATATGCATGCTATGTAGGTTTTTGTACCTCGGGCTCATGGTGTGGGTGGTAATTTATCACTCATCCTGGGACTCATGTATCTTGTGGTTCTGAAATCACAGATGGGTGTTATGGAAGAATTTTACTATATGATGTAGTCAAGTTATTTGTGGGTGTTCCATGTGTGTCTCCTGAATGATCTGATTCACAGTACCGGTCACTGGTTTTGCTGCTTTTATATCGTATGGTACTTGTCATAGTAAGTGGACAGTTAACTGATGGGTGTGACAAGTGGTGGTGATCTGATTCTTCGGGAGACTCCTCCACAATAACTGACATGTATCTCAATTATAAATTTGTATAAATTTCAAATTTTAAGTATAATCTCTAATTTTATCATATTCTCCATCCATATCATAATCGCCAATTTTATCAAAATTCTAATTTCATCTTAATCTTTGATATATATATATATATATATATATATATATATATATATATATATATACACACGAACATGTGCACATGGATGTGATAGACACAAGCGTGTATGTCTTTAAATGGTTAGTGTGCCTGTGTATGTGTGAATGTAGGAAAATACACGTGCCCGGGCGTATATGTGCATGCATACATACATACATGTGTGTGAGTATGTATATGCGTGCATGTGTACATACATTCGCATGCGTGCATGTATGTTTGTATGTGTTAGTATATGTGTACGGGTGAGCGTATGTATTATGGGCGTATGTAAGAGCTGCGCGTATGTGCATATGTATGTATGTAATATTGTCAACGCATTGGCTCACAATTGAAAAAATTGCACAGATTCTTGCTTATATTATTATCTGAGATTGTCACTTTTGTTTAAGAGATGCCATATGGCCTGATTAGTATACAATGATAAATCTTCTTGCTTATATTATTATCTGAGATTGTCACTTTTGTTTAAGAGATGCCATATGGCCTGATTAGTATACAATGATAAATCATTGATTGATGTTTCGAACACTTATTTGAGTTTCACTTTTACCAAGATGTCACATAGATTAGGATTTTTCTTAAATGCAATTACCGGACGCTTGTTGAATGGTTGTTTTAAATTGTCCTGTAATTTGTGATAGATTTTCACAATTTCAACATTTTCCCGATTGTATGTGAGAGCAAATGGGATAATCTCATGCTGATCCGAGAGGCCTGGGTCAGAATTTATGTCCCTTAGCCATTGTGTTTCGAGTTCTTTATTCTAAAACGATTTTCTTAGTTTTTCTTTGTTTATCAGTTTCCTCTGTTGCGTCTGAAAGAGGTAGCTGTTCGATAAACATAATTTCAGTCACGAGGGACTAAATGATCAGGAAGATTAAAATGTTCATACACATGTGTGTCTTCCTCTAGTCTAATATCTGAAAGGTTTCTAGTTGCACGGTATCTTAAGTGATTTTTCGTTTCGCCAACATACTGCTTTTGACACTATTTGCATGATATTAAGCAAATGACATTTTCAGAATCGCAATCTAATTTCGACTGAATTTGAAATTAGCTTTTGTTTTGAAACTTGTGAATGTACTCTGGGAATGAAGAGATTTCTGAGATTCTCCTTCACCAATTACCAGACGATATTGTCACGGGCCACCCCCCCCCCCCAACGATGGTAGACAGCTATGGTGGAACTATGGTGGACCAACTATGGTGGACCAACTATGTAACTTGTAACTTGTAGAAATCATAACCTCCTTCGTAGGAGAACCGCACTCACATGCGTAAGAATCCTAATGTCTAAACACTGTCATCACAGTTTTTAACACTACACTTAATACGGTTGTCCGATTTAGAACGGTGGAACTATGGTGGAACTATGGTGGACCAACTATGGTGGAACTATGGTGGACCGACTGATTAACAAAGGCTAGTGGTCAACCAACGTAATACCCATTCTCGGTAACTCGCCAATATCACATCAGTTACGCACGCTCGACAATGCCAATCAATCGGGACACCTCTGTTCAATGACAGGTCTGTATGTTTGTGGTGGGTTTGTGGTGGGCATAGAACTGTGGTGGAATTATGGTGGGAACGATATGATTATGACGAGTAGATGATACCGTAAATATCAACCAAACTGCAGGCTCTCCTATGTAAAAATAGGCCCAGACCAGTTTAGTTCGTAAGCAATCGTACCGTTTCCGCTGCTATCATCTCCTGCGCCATAATAATTGCAACACGAGACTTCTACACTTCCACCACAATTTATGCTAACGGTAAACTATCTAGCGTAAAGATTGATCTGGTTTGGTTGGTTGTCCGAAACGCCCACCCCGATTTAAAGCAAAGGGGACTATTTATAGTAACATTTCTTTATTGTTACGTCACACATTCCATCTCGAGTCACATTATGACGCGCTTCAGCCAGAATTCTGACACGTGATACGATGCACCGTTATATTTCCTTATTGTTACGTCACACATTCCATCTCGAGTCACATTATGACGCGCTGAAGCGTGCCAGAATTCTGACACGTGATACAATGCACCGTTGTCCTTCCCAGAATACTGTGCGCTAATTATTCAAAATGGATGCGCCCACAATTTGTGCAACGCTAGGAAAATCTAATAAAGAATTAACCTATCTAAACGGTAAATAAACCCTAAATATCAGAGGACATGATGGATAAGTGTTGTAGGTAACAGCCGCTATCTGGAAAACAGGTAATGACATACTAATGTTGACAGAAACTGGTAAAACCGTGGTATAATAGGTAATGAA
This sequence comes from Chaetoderma sp. LZ-2023a, assembly GCA_034401795.1. Classification (NCBI taxonomy): domain Eukaryota; kingdom Metazoa; phylum Mollusca; class Caudofoveata; order Chaetodermatida; family Chaetodermatidae; genus Chaetoderma; species Chaetoderma sp. LZ-2023a. The sequence continues at coordinate 59,994,713 of CM067362.1, read as the reverse complement.
ATCACCTGTCTCCATGACATAACAAGACATGCAGGCATGTCTTGAAATGTCATAGGGGCAGATCGTCTCACTACCCCCTCCTTAATACTGAGTTTGTCCTCAAACTCTTCAGGCATTAAAGGACACATTTAGCATGGGTATCATCATAACAATCCATACATAACAACTAACTATAACGCTTGACCTGTCACACAGAAATCAATACAGTTGTAATATAACAAGATCAGTACTCAACCATCCATGCATCACACTCAATATCTCTACATGAGTAAGTTGACATTCCACCTAGGAATCAATATATGTAACAATATTAATACTCAATAATTCATACATCACAATCATTATAATAAATTAACCATTAGAATCCTACAATCTAACATTGTACCAGATGACGATGATGCTGATTGATAGATTGATGACGATGATGCTGATGATTATGAACAATATCAGGATTCAGTAAATCTTACCCAACAACCACTTTGGTAAATTGACCATCAAATTTCATAGAGACTCAACATAACCATATGAATATTTCACAATTTGTATAACAATTACTAGCATAAATTGACCATCAAATTTCATAGAGACTCAACATAACAATATGAATATTTCACAATTCATATAACAATTACTATCATAAATTGACCATCAAATTTCATAGAGACTCAACATAACAATATTTGTTACAGGATACTCTTACAGTAGCCTAGATAAAATGACTTAACAAGGTGTACCTGCTACTACTAGGTATACTAGACATGCGTAAATACACCATGATACACCATACATCAATTCACTGAAAACCACCCCTTTCCCAATTATGCTTAACCCCATTCCATTTTTGAAGCTGGATGCCGGAGGATAGGTGAGTGGGATAAGCTCTCATAGTTAAGCCTCACCAAGGTGTAATACCTCCAGCATCTAGCCACCAGCATTATCCTGTCATCATAGGCAAGCCATGCATTGCTCATAGGCAAGCCATGCATTGCCTATCATGACACCATAACGCTGATGCTAACAAACCGGAATACCATCTGTATACAATAAAGTAATAATAAAAATATTCTCTTTTCCACAGGATGGCTCAAGACAGAAGACTCCACATCATCAGACGAAGCAGGCGCAATGAGATGAACAGCAGATTAACGGTAGCCGGAAGAAGACAGATGCACTCGGAAGACGGATCGAAGATAACATCGGAATACGGCAGACACAGGCGGAAAACTGCAAGTTCCATATGGTTGGAAGATGACATACACAGTCAGAAGAACTCTGTGTATATATATATATATATATATATATATCGGAAGATGACACACAGTCAGATGAACTGCAGGTATAAACACTCAGAAGATGTCCGGCATAGTCAGAAGCAGCAAAGCACTGGTGAACACTGTGTAATTATGAGTAACTGATAATATTGAATCTGAAGCTGGAGCAACGAGAACAGTCCACCTATTCTTCTAGATCGAGAGTCCGCACATGAGTTTCAATCGCCTGTTGAAACTGCAGCATCCTGAAAAAGCGTGCCTCACTTATGAGATCGGCCAGAACGACCGGATCCCGTCCGAGTGATGTGAGCAAGAATTCCTCATGGCGGTAGAAGTTCAATAGGATGTGGAAGTGGCGATTGTCTCGCGCAAAACAATAGAGACCCTGCTGGCACTTCTCTATAAGAGACACCATCTCCCAATCCGATTTGGGAGCCATCTTCGGAGTTGGCGGGCAACTGTCCATTGCCGGAGAAGTCGCTGGACATACAATGATGCTTTCCACCGAACACTCATCATCGGAGAGCTGGGCGAGAAGAGACAGATTTTCACGACAGGAGATCACCGACTCTGGAATCGGGTCCTCGGAAAGTGGCACATTGACGACGGACCGTTCTAATTCATCGAGCTCGGCTAGCACACCGAACTCGAAAGATTTCACCGGAATAGACATGGATCGCTTCTGCTTCTTGCGCTTTGGCTCTGACGACTTTCTCTCAGCGACATCCGCGACGGTTGGGCAGGATTTTGGCTTTACCTGATGTCGGATGCGTGAGAACAGATAGTCCCGTTCACGCTCGAACGCCGTCTGAGCATCAGCGCCCGTCTGCCCTGTCGTCTTGTGTATAAATGTCGGCTCGACCGTCCGGCCTTCTGGTGCAATGGTGCACTTTCTCTTGTGGCCTGTTTTGGCCACCTCCATCCGGGAAAAGAGTTTTTTGCAATAAGTGCATCTGTATGCAAAGTTGCTATGTTGACCAGTCATGTGCCGCAATGCAGCATCAAAGCGATGGAACGTCACATCCGTGCAGATCGTGCACAGGTACACCACCTCCTGTGTAACCAATAATAAACTCATTAAACCATTTTGGTCTTCCTTTGTTTCGTACGTCTTGTTTGTCATTGTCTCGCTCCAGCGTCATGTGTACCCTGTCCTCCTTTGTATTGTCATGCATATATTCCAACCGCCTCCTCCCCGTCACATCAGGTTCTGTAGACATGTTCGCAACATGTTCAGAATCAGGCAATCTCGTTTTGGTCTCTCCGACATAGGGCTTTAACCGATCATGGTGTACAACTCGAGGTTTAGACTTCGGTTTGCCCTGTATTCGATAGATCACATCATTTAATCGGTTCATTACCACATATGGTCCAGTCCAAGGTCGTGATAACTTTGGACATACCCCTTTCTTCCTACATGGATTATACAACCACACTAGATCACCTTCTTTGTAACAGAACTGGTTTACATTGCGATCATAGATTCTCTTTTGTGCAGCACTAGCTGCCTTGATATGGGTCCTAGCAAACTCATGGATGTCCTCCATTCGCTTATGAAGGTCATATGCATAGTCACCATTCCCATCAAAGTCATTCGGTTGTCCCAAAAGTATATCGATCGGTAATGCTATTTCACGACCTAGCATCATAGAACGTGATTGTCCGGTGGTTTCGTGCACTGCTGAACGATATGCCATCATTAATAATGGTATAAATTTATCCCAATCACGTTGGTGTGTATCCACATATGCAGACAGCATGGTTTCAATCGTCTGATTTAGCCTTTCAACCATACCATCTGATTGTGGATGCAATGGTGTCGTCCTAGTCTTACTGATGCCTAAGACCGTACACATTTGAGAGAAGACCTCAGACTCAAAGTTTCTTCCCTGGTCAGAATGCACCTCCATATGTACGCCAAAAACTGTCACCACATGCTTCAGCAGCACTTCAACAATGGTTATTGCCTCTTGGTTACAAATCGGGATAGCTTCCACCCATTTGGTGAAGTAGTCACCAACCACAAGTAGATAGCGATTCCCTTGATCTGATAATGGCAATGGGCCCATTATGTCCATAGCGATTCTTTCCATAGGGGCGCCAACATTGTACTGTTGCATCTTAGCTCGTGGCTTTTTAATTGGTCGTTTCCTCGAAGCACAAACATCGCAAACACGACACCAATGGTCAACATCTTCCCTAAGGCCGTACCAATAAAATCTGGCTCTCAACTTAGCTAGCATCTTTCTCCTCCCTAGGTGGCCAGCTGTCACTGCATTGTGTAACTGCCCCAAGGCAGCATTACGTAGTTCCATTGGCAATAGCAATTGCCAAACTACTTTGTCACCTCTATCTGATTCCCAGCGTCTATACAGAACACCGTCTCTTAGCACAAGAGAATCCCACTGAGCCCAGTATTGCTTTACCGCAGTATTACTGCTGGCAATATCTGCCCAGTCTGGTCGTTTCTCCTGTTCCTTCCATCCCAGGACACAACCCAGTGTCCTATCCAAACTTTGTTTGCTCCTCATCTCCTGTGAGGACAAATCCAAAATATCTGTCAGTTTCTCACATTCCCGGTTTGCTACAGAGGCCAGCTCTGTTAACCTGCAAACCCCTTCACCTATTCTAGAGTGTCTCGTTATGGCTCCCCTATCCAATGAGGACTGCATAACTACCTCTCTACAAGAGGACTTATTCACCGCCTCTTTAATTTCAGCCAACTGACTTTCTTGAGGGACATTTAAACCTTCACGACTTTCCTGTCGCTCACAATTCCTACAGTGACTATCACAACATGGTCTTCTACTTAGACCATCCGCATTACCATGTGACACGCCACGCCTGTGCTCAATCTTAAAATCATATGTGCCTAGCTGTTCGAGCCATCTGGCAACTTGGCCTTCTGGATTCTTGAAGTTGATCAACCACCTCAGCGCTCCATGATCAGTTCTTACTAAGAACTCCCTTCCAAACAAATAATGATGGAAATGTTTCAATGCAGCTACAACTGCCAACAACTCACGTCTAGTGACACAGTACTGTCTTTCAGTTTTTGACAATGTCCTACTATAATATCCTATAACTCGCTCCACACTTTCTTGCACCTGGGAGAGTACCGCACCCAACCCAAACCCACTCGCATCGGTGTCGAGGATAAACTTATCAGTTCTGGTTGGATATGCAAGAATTGGTGCAGAAACTAATTTATGTTTCATCATCTGAAATGCTTCCTCACATTGCTCAGTCCAAATAAATGGCCTCGAATCCTCAGTTAACTGGTGGAGCGGCTTTGCTATGGCAGCAAAATGCTCAACATAGCGGCGATAGCAAGAACACATTCCAACCCATTGTCTTATAGTAGTTACATTATATGGTCTCTGCCATTCTTTAATAGCCTTACATTTTTCTGGATCGGTAGCTACACCTTCTTTGCTGACAACGTGGCCCAGAAATGCTACTTGTCTCTTGAAAAGATGACACTTCTTTGGACTCAACCTCAGCCCTGCGGCTCGCAACCTCATGAACACTTTTTCCAATTTGTCTAACTCTTCCGTAAACGTTTTTCCATGAATGATGATGTCATCCAAGTACACTAGGCATGTTTCCCAGGATAATCCCTTCAATACCTTCTCCATTAACCTTTCAAATGTTGCAGGGGCATTGCAGAGGCCAAATGGCATGACAACAAACTGCCACAGGCCTCCATTCCCTGTTGTAAAGGCAGTTTTCGGTCTATCTTCCTCTGCCACTGGGACCTGCCAATAACCAGACTTCAGGTCAAGTGTGGAAAACCAACATGACCCTGCCAGCGCATCAATAGAATCATCTATCCGTGGTAAAGGGTAGGAATCCTTCAGACAAACTTCATTAAGGCAACGATAGTCAATGCAAAATCTGGTAGTCTGATCTTTCTTCTTAACCAACACAATAGGTGCTGCCCAAGGACTACTAGAAGGCTCGATTACTCCTTTTTCCAACATATCAGTTACCTCTTTCTCTGCGATGTCCCGTTGGCTTAATGGCAACCTTCTGGGATGTTGCCTGATTGGTCTAGCATCCCCTGTATTGATATGGTGCTCTACTAAATGGGATCTTCCTGGATTCTCTCCCGGCTTCACAAATATATCAGCGTACTCAATGATCAGTTTCTTGACTTTTATACGGTCAGTTTCTTGACTTTTATACGGTCAGCTTCACTGAGATCATCACTAATCCCTGCGAGGATCAGTCTAACCCACTCATCATGACTAGCGTCATTAATCTTGGTGGAAGCTTCACCAGTTTCACTCAAATCATTTCGACACGTAACAACTCTGACTATATGGTCATTTTTCAGGGGCCATATCTCATCGATTGGTTCACATTGACCAACTATGGTATGCTTATATAATGTGAGTGGTTTCTCTCCAGGGTTCATAACCCTGATTGGAATACTATCGTGTGTCAGATTCACTACACACTTAGCCATACATAGCTGGTTTCGCTCACTAAATTTATCTAGTGGAGTTAGAATTCTGCATTTCATTCCAACAATTACATCAGTTTTTACAGGTTTACCTCTCAACATAAGCTCACTATGAGCTGGAACAACCACCGTCTCTTGAACAGCAATTCTACATGTGGGTCGCATTTCTGTCTCATGCTGATAGCATGGAACAGAGTCATTGCCAATCATTAATTGTCGCTGACCAAGTAATACATTACAATCATTGTTAATTAGGAAATCCATCCCAAGAATTCCCTCATTTTCGATATCAGCTTTCCAAATCTCCTGCTTGAATGTTCGGTGACCCAATTTCAATTGCGCAATACCCCAACTCTGTAAAGGGGACACAGTTCCTGTAGCAGTTACCAAGAATGATTTGGTATCATCCTTATTTGAACTACAGGTTGGTAACAATTGTTTCAAAATGTCTGCACGAATAATGGTTACTGTAGCTCCAGTGTCCACCAAAAACGTAATTGGTCTATTCTGGACTTCTGCAGCTACAAATAACCCTTCTTTGCTAGCAGCGGAACTACCTAGCCTTATGAACTTTCGATCATCCTGGAGCCTGGTATCAACCATTGTCGAACTATGGCTCTCTAGTTCGACATTGGTTCGTTTCCCTTGAACACAGTCTTGGTGAGTAAAGGGCATTTATTACGATAATGGGTAGTCTCCCCACAATGCCAGCATCCACTACGTGGTGTATCTTTATTGCGAGATTCACCATTATATCGGCCATGGTTGCCAGTCGGCCTCCCCTGCGAATTTCGATAACCAACATGAGGTCTACCACTGCTCATACTATTCTGACTTTCATCAGAAGACTGATAGGATGCACTCGAATTTGACCATCTTGGAGCAGTCCTGTGACCTGATACTTCAGAATCACCAATTAATCCATCTATTTGTTTCTGTTGAGCCTTTTGATTCTTCATCAGTTGTTGTGTCAGGTCAGCCTGACCGGCACGAATCTCTTGACATAATTTTACTATTGGATCGTCATTCCTAATACCTGTACTACTGGAATCAGACAGACGAACTGAATGACCATGATCTGGATTACCATAATCATTACGTATGTCAACATGGACATTCTCAAAATTTCGGACAGGGCGCCCTCGGTGTCTATCAGCTAATCTATGTGCTTCCAATCGGACTGCTATGCTTTCTGCATCACCAATATTGTTAGTTTGGGCCTCTCTTAATCGCAGACGCATGTCCGCATCTGGTAATGCATCAATAAAATAATCACGCGCCTGGATATTTATTAATCCAGAATCCGCACCTGGATATGCTCTTCTCGTCATTTTCTTAATGGATTGTGATAATTCAGGCAATGCTTCATTCCTACCATGCATACATGTCTGCAACTGGACTCAGAATATTTCAGCCTTATTAGCTGACCCAAACCGATTTCCCAGTGCCCTAACCAAACATTGAAAATCCCTACGTTGGTATGTATCAAGTTCACCCAGAATCGCTCTGGCAGTTCCAGAGAGACTCCCTGCTAAAATTAACCCTTTGGTGACCGGTGACCATTCATGGATTTCAGCTATTATTTCAAACTGATTGAAATAATCTTCCCATTCATCATTTCCATCATATGGAGGTGGACGTACTACATGTGTGTTTCTCTGGCTTGGACCATTACGAGCAGATGAGTGTGTATAGTTTGTCTGGTACTGGCTATGACTTTCTCTCGGAAAATAGTGGTCATCATTGTTTGTCTCGTTATAGCCAGGGTATCCAGGCACAACATTGCACTCACCTCCATCACCATACAATGCATATCTTTCACTAATTGGATTCTCATTACATGGATAATATCGCTCATGCTGCTCACCAACCATAGGTCCTGGATCACTCCAACTTCGATTGGAATTAATTGGATCATTGCTCGACCCCCTCCTCATTCCAATGTTACTCTGATTGTTATTAGTCATATTCGGGTCACGGTGATATGTCAAATCTGGCCTAACATGTCCAGATACATTTGACATCTGACGTTGCATTTGTTTCAACTTTGATTCCGTGTTCTCATTCAGTTTCACAATCTCACTCCTAAACACACCAAACGTGCTTCTCATTTGTTCATTCATTTGCTCACTCAACCTGTCTAGCATTGCAATACTAGTACCATTAGATTGAGTGTCATTGACACTTGTTATTATGACATTCGAGTTGTTCAGTTCATGACTGTTCTGTACGTGCCTTTCATCGGCCATCCTACTACTACTGGCAGGTGTATTCAATAACTTTGATTTGTTACAAGGGTCACCTGTGCTCTTATTCTGAGCACCCATAGGACTATAAGGTTATGAGTCATTGTCATCATGCAATGACACGTCGTGCGGGCGAAACGAAATGACATCCATATCCTCCGACTCCATTCAACAAAACCAACTTATATTATTATCTGACAATGGAGCAAGGCAAATGAGAGTGAGTTCACAGCACAATACGATCGACTACGTAACACTACCTATTCCATCAAACACGTAGCAGACCTTTACCCCACCACTGCCACCAAAATGTCACGGGGCACCCCCCCCCCCCCCCCCCTTGGTGAGAACTAGGGATATAACGACAACAACAACAGAGGCGACAACCTCAATAAGACAGGCCAATGATGGCTCACAGTGTCACCAAGACACTAATAATGGTAGTGTGACAACAGTAGCAGCTTCCCGAGAAGCTCTCTGTCCAATATCCCTTCTATCACCCAGGAGTGTCCAGTTAACAACCAAGTTTGGGTTCGTGTGCTGTGCTCACTGCTCAAATCCTTCGGCTGACATAAGCCAGATAAAAACACAAGAGATGGTTTTAAATAAACAACAAACAGGTAACTTTATTTACAACTATAAACAGGCTAGTAAAACAGCATCTGACAGATGCTCAGATATCACGGTACATTAACGAATTGTATACCATATAGCTCGCCCTACCTCGGCAATAGGTCTAACTCGCTTGCCGAAGTGCAAGCGAGACAACTCTTGACGGTCTATACCGTAAAGGGACGTAACCCCTTACGCTACACCAACGTAGACAGACGTAAACAAATGTGACGAAAATAGTAAACAGTACTACGCCGCACTGCTGCTGGTCTACCAATAGCAGTTATATTCTAATAAAATGCTATTCATCTATCACCAACGATGGTAGACAGCTATGGTGGACCAACTATGGTGGACCAACTATGGTGGACCAACTATGGTGGAACTATGGTGGACCGACTGATTAACAAAGGCCCGTGGGCACAACACAACATACATACGTTACTGATTATCGTACCTAGCGTTACTAGGAGTTAATCATAACTACCAGCGAGTTGACTTAGTACTTGAACCGGCGATCCCCGGGACAAGTACAACTGTGAATTGCTAATTGGTATAATAGATGTACAAAACATTTCTTAATATAGTTACTGTGTCTTGTCCTCAGCCGAAATCCTTAGCTTCCTCAGGTCCATTCTTGACTTGAGTGTACCGAGCCCTCCTTTCTTGAGATCACCTCGTAACACGCTTAGCAGATTTATGCAATGACATCCTCTCCTGGCTTTGTATTTGCTGGCTACGAGTAAAGCGAATTCGAATGCTCTGTGCTGGTGTCTCTTCTGTCATCCTTAGCACATGGTCAAATATGGACCATTTTTGCGCGGCGACGTATTACAGATCTTGTATAGTGCATCATTGGAAATCATGCTGTTTGGCCATCGGTGACCAGTGATGGTGCGTAGGTGTTTATGGTGGCAGGTATCGAGTTTGTCTAGAGCTGCCTTTTGGAGCTGCCCAGCTGTTACAGTTATACAGCATCAAGGATACACAGGTTGCATTGTATAAACGTAGCCTTTTAACAAGGGAATCTTTGATCTACGAATCCATAGTTTCCAGAAGGACTGGCACAGCGTGCAGCAGTACCGCAAAGCAGTGAGCACAGAATTTTACTTTTCCTTCAATGGTTCGCCATTTTGCTTAGTTTCATCATTTGTAGAGGGGTGAACAGCTTTGGATTCATTCATAGATTCTGAATTTTTAGTTTGCTTGCAGATATTGGGAGAAGTTCGTCAAGGGGTTTCTTTTCCTCATCTATGAAGTCCACATCGTCAGCATATTCCATCCCTAGCGGCATACCTAGTATTGACACTGGGGTGTTTGGTCTTGTGAAACTTTCAAGGTAACGGGTGAAGAGCACCGGAGATAGACTATCTCCCTTGATCAAGGTAACGGGTGAAGAGCACCGGAGACTATCTCCTCCACCGCAGATAGACTATCTCCCTGTGGGGAGCTGATTGATGATTTAAACTCTACAGACTTCATGGACTTGACTTGTGCTCTCACTAATCGTTAGATCATCTTCACATTGCAACTGGCTTGGCATAGTACATCTAGGATCTTTGAGCATTTAGTTGTGTCAAAGACTCGTGACATATCAATGCCCATTTTGTGGAAGTCCCAGTGTTTGGACATGACTAGTGACACAAGCATGCGTTGAGCCCATACAATGACTGCGCAGCTGCATCCATGTTTGAACTTTGAAGCCGCTTTGACATGATCTCGTGAAGTCATCGATCTCATCTCGGATGCGGCAGAAAGTAACATTGGATAGTATCAGTATTTATATGCTGTTGAGGAGCACAATGGGCTGCAGATTGGCTGGGGGCAGAGGGGGCAGAGGGCTTGTTGGACTTGGGTAGTGTGATAAGGGTGCCTTGGCCTACAGCGTTGATGGACGATCGTGCATAAAAGCTGAATTTATTATGTGCATGATCGGTTTTGAGATAATGTCACTTGCATATTTGAATAGTTCATGCCATCAGGTGCAGATGGATGTCCAAGTGTTTTAAGTGCCTTCTCAACTTCTGCTGTTTTAATTGGTGTTAGTAATGGCCTGGAGTCTCCTGAGAACGGTTGCAAGGGCTCATCATCATGGTCAGTGAACTGTTCCATAAACCATTCTCGAATCGCCTCAGCTTTTCCTTGGTCAGTCCCGATAAAGTGTCCTTCAGAGTTAGGTACAGTGAGTGCTGGTGTGTAGTCTGTAATTCTTATCGCTCGGGCTGCCCGAAACATTTTGTGACAGTCATCCATGGCAGTGATTTCATCTGCTACAGAGGCTGCTTGTTGAATAGCATCTTTTAAGCATTCGCTGTGGTGCAGAATGTTATTGTGCTCCTGGCGTAGTTTGGTGCGGTCTTCACTTTGGCCACTTCCATAGCGCTTTCTGCTCTGCTGACAGTTTTACTACTAGAGGGTCGTCAGTATACCTAGTTTGGTTGTTTTTACGAACACCTATGGTACTGGTAGCTCGCATGACACCATCAAATTAACAGCAGAAATCTCACAAAAACAAGTGAGTTTCGTAGACACGAAGATCATCATCACGGCATTAAATTTGATCTCTACACCAAACCAACGGACACACGGATATCTACATTACCTGTCAGCACACCCTGACTCAACGAAAGATGCCGTTCTATATGGACAATTTCTCAGACTGAGAAGGATGTGCACCAACACACAACATGCCCGTGATACCATCATACACTATGAAAACAGAGGCTATTCGATAGACAAATTAATAGACAGCTACAACAGAGCACTGTCACAGAATAGTCAAATACTCCTATCATCTAAGAAGAAAAACGTCCAAAACAGCAGAATTCCTCTAATCACAGACTACCACCCACATTGGGACCTCCTACATACCAGTGACAAATGTAGACACCTTCACAGAGAAACCTATATTTGGACATAGAAGGAACCCCACAATTATTAAAGACCAGCTGGTCAGGGCAGATTTTAGCTTCCCCAACAGGAAAGGGAATACTATCCCCAACAAAATAGAAAAACGTCAAAACAAATTGTCATTTTCGTTCCCACCAACAACAAGGGAAAACGGGAAAACATTCTATATCTCACACATAAGACTCAAATATAGGAACCACGTACGTGCTTACTGCAGTACCAAGAATGTTATCTACCACCTCCCATGCTCCCTCTGCCAAAAACAATGTCGGAGAGACCCAACAAGAATTCCAAATCAAAATCTAGAATATTAGATATATTAAAAACAAGGACACACCAGTCGCTCAACACTTTAATCTCATACACCACCCTATAGATTGCCTGCATTACAGAGCGATATAAGTACTACCACACGATCCAGAAGTCATTGCGTGAGGATGTGTCTTGTTGGAAGGGATCCGATGGGCATCACTCATGCAGATTGGTAACCCCTATGGGGTTATATAAAACCATAACAATGCACTGATCATATTGATCCTAGTAATTTCATCAGCGAACACTCCGCACCCGCCCAGAGCTACAGTTGCGAGTTTCCAAGAACCACAAGTGGATTATCACCAGACAGTGGGGTAGAGCGACAACTCTCCCAATCAACAATACCTGACCAAGGACTTAATACCCCTGTTTAACACCATCACCCGGTCTTGCCCCTCAAAATGCCATCACTAAGGAATTTCCTGAGCCACGCGCAATCGCAACAGGGATGTTCGATTACATGATGCTAATAGGATCCCATCTAGTCTCCAACAAGGAGTATCTTTTACTTTGTAAAAACGTTATATTCGTGTGGAATTCAACTACATCTACATCTGTTAAGTGTAAGACCTCTGATGAGTAGTCCACAATTGGGCACAGCACACTATGAGTCAAGACAGACAGTCCGACCAATACACATCCGGTTCCAAGCACAACATAGCTAATCTCCCCAGGTCCCTACACCTTCTTTAGGAGTCACGCGAGAATGTGTCTCTCTTTACTGACAAAAGGTTAGAAAACCTCTACTTTTGTCTTATTTGTTACATCTGTCCACCCGTTAATCATCTTGACTGGTACCAAATAACAATGCAACTAATGGCGGATAATGTGGGAAACTAATGGGACAATGCGGGTAATAGCCGTTTAGCACCATTTCCTTCATTTGAAATCGCTGGAAGTCACAGGTAATTACGGTTAATGCAGCTAACCACCTATAGTCGCATAAGCGGAAGAAGTAATTACCCACACTAGCAATGTATATAAGGCGATTCCACAGCTAGACGCATCCAGACTACTAAAACATTAGAAAGCGTCATTCAGTTATAGACCCAAGTTGAAGTATTAGTTTCAAAATATTCATCAGAATGCTTATTAAATAGTAAAACAGTCAATTTGTGCAAATGCCTGGCTATCTTCGCAGTTATAAAAACCTGTATATGCGTTATAGCTGTCACAAAATGACACCAATGACAAACCCCAGAAGGGATGCCTGGCCAGGTGAGCTTATGAGAGGGTAACCCTGTAGCGGTATCGTGAAAACCCTTCCTGAAACTACTGTCTCATATTTTAACGCACACCTACGGGCAACAGCATGCAGATGAACCAGTTTCAAAAGTTCTATGTCAGATGCTGATTAAATAATAAAGGCATGTAATTCGCACAACCTAACAATCTATTCCCAGTTCATGAAGCATGTACATGTGCGTGCGTGCACACGCTCGTTAACAACAACCACAACGACGCCTACAACATCTAGAATACACTCGAGTAATATGGTGGCTCACACCTTTTCGCTCTGTCTTGATAATGCACTTAGTGAACAGCATGAGCTGATCTGTTGACTTCACCCTCAAAGCAACCATAAACTGTTGTAATATGAATGTGTGATAAATATGGTAATTCTACCGTCTTGCATTCCAGAGCTATGGCCAAAATGTGTTTTTCAGTATGGTCTTCATGCCCCATGGGACATAGATTTGATTTTTTGTCATAAAACTCATAAATCTGCTAGCCAACTATAATATGAATGGATGTGTAAAATTTGGTTTCACATTTTATGGCGAGGGCCACTGATGTTGAGGATGATATCAAATAGACCTCTATGTTTCCCAAGTATAAGAGGTAATCTTATCTTAGCACATTGGTGGGGGGGGGGGGGGGGGGGAACGGCCTATTTGTGTGGTGTAGCTGGTCATTTTAAGGCAAAGGGATTACTGTCCATTCTACAAAAAGCATCACTGTCCAGGTGCGACCTGGAATCTATGATTTTTTTGGAAAAGGAAATAACAATAGATTGGAAAATTATGCATATCATTTGGGAAACGGGAAGTAGCTAGTGTCATTGGTCAGGCTCCAGCTAACAATATTAACCAATGGCCTGACAAAGATGGCCTATACGTTGCGACTTGCATATGCAGAGTAAATGTTAACTGTTCGCATATGCAGAGTAAATGTTAACTGTTTCATTGATACAGTATCAAACATATCTGTCCATCCTAAGAAATATTATGCAATATCATCAGAACCGCCCAGTTTTGGAGGATGTGATAGGGCAAATTAGAATGGCTGATAGATGATTGGCGACAATGCAAAACGAGTTGGAGATAGGTTGTTACTTCAATGGCGGCATTGAGTGAGCCTAATGATAATACACTTTGAGCAGTAGTGAAGCCGAGCAATAGTAAAAGTGCTATTGTGGATGACAAAAATTTTTTAACAACTTAAACAAATTTATAAAAATATGCATGTTGCAAAGGTATCATAATTAGTATTTATGACCAGCATTCAGAATCGAGTGTTGTGCTACCTTGACAGTTACAAAGGAAAGATCACCAGGGGATATTCTGTATGAAGACTTACCGGATTTCTGTATACCTTTATGGGAAAGAGCTTGCCGTAATCTAGACGCTAATGGCTAACGAGCTATTAAAAGAAACACGCAGTGTGTTCTCCGAGTCAAAGGCTGACTTTGGGTGTATGGGTATTGTGAAGCATAAGATCGACACCAGTGATACACCACAAATAGTCCAATACGAATGCAACCAAGCCTCGTGCTAGTAACCAAGAAAGCTGGGTTTGTGTCGATTACAGATGCCTCAACCTGTCCACCAAGGATTCATATCCATTACCTAGGATAGATGATGCTTTGGATACATTACGAGGATCCAAGTAGTCTTCAACAATTGATTTACAAAGTAGCCACTGGCAAGTTGAAATGGATCCACATGATGTAAACTACAAGTGGAACATTTGCCTTTCAAAAATGCCTTTTGCTTTTGGCCTGTGAAATGCCGCTGCCACATTGTTAATGGAGGCATTGTTGTCTATGGAAATACTTTTGATGAGCATCTGAACTGGGTGAAAGTGGTTTTGCAATGGATCAAAGATGTAGGACTCAAATATTCCCCTAAAAAGTGTAATTTGTCAGACACCACAGGAGTTTGAAGATATTTAAGGACATGTTCCTATTACACCCTAAAGAGTGTAATTTGAAGCTATTTAGAGACATGTTCCTATTACAGACGCTTTATATATGGCTTTACTACTATAGTTAAATCAATGTATTTATTGACAGAAAAAGATGTAAACTCCAAGTGAACAGAAGAATGCACAAAGGCATGTGAAACATTGGTGAGCTCTAATGACAGTATTGCTACTGACTTATGGACAAACCATTCACACTTGATACTGATGCAAGTGGCGTTAGTATCAGAGCTATGCTTACTCAGGAGCGCGATGGGGTTGAACATGTGGTTGCTTACTATAGTCATGCTCTTTCAAAATCTGAAATGCAATACTGTGTAACATGCTGTGAATTACTAGCTGTAATGGATGGAATTTAAAATTATCATCACTATTTATATGGTAATTAACTTCTTGTGCGAATTAATCATGGAGCTTTGACCAAGGTTCCAGAAGGGCAGATGCCTCGTTGGCTTGAAGTCTTATGGACTTTACGCTACAGCATCACAGTGGTAAGCTCCACTAATCAGATGCCCCCTCCCAGCATTGCAGTCAATAGAAAGAAAATGATAGGGTGTCAGTTTGTCATATTCAAGGAAGTATAACTGAACAGACCCTCCCAGATTTGTCCACAACTGAACACGTTTCCTTTAAAGATGGAAACCACAATGTAGTGTGAATTAAGTGAATTGCCAATGCAAAATGATGACATCCATCTGACTCTTGACATCCATCTGTCAGAGTCAGGCGCTATTCCAATAGGACAATGTCTGGCAGGGGAGCCATTGGATTGGATTGCCTAGGCTATGATGTGCCCACTGCCAGAAATATCTTCCGGAAACAAGTACATACCTGCGGTGGCAGATTATTCATGAAATGGGCAGAAGCATAAGCTATTGTAATAATTGGGGAATTATTTAACTTGTTCAGACATTAGGTGGTCCTGGTACAACTTCTAGCGATTGGATGATATTTGTGGTGGATAAATTCACGTTCATTTTGAGTTATATTGCTAAACCGTGCTGCTGCAACAGCTTTTGGTAATCCATAACTGTCTAAATGATCATCAATTAGTTCTAAGATGCTGATTTTAGGCAAGCAGGACTTGCGATATTATACATTAAAGCCTCTGACAATGAACATAAACAATTATCAAAATTGGGGATGATCTAGTTAATTTCCTTAGCATGTGAGCTTGTCAAAATATGTCCATGTGACATCGGTGACCTACTTCTCGTTTGACGCTTTTTAATGCTTGTAGCATTGTATCAATGCGCAGTAGTGAGCACAGAAACATAATTTGCAGTTTAGAAATCAATTTAAAACTATCTGCCTGAAATATAGGTATATTTCACCTGTTTTCACTTTTTTTGCACCGCACGGTTCACCGGTTTGACTTGTACCAATGTCCTGTTGAGCCGCGACCAGAAGTTGATAACATTTAATCTAATTTATGGAAATTTAGGAATTATTTACTCCTGCCGCTCTTCAAATTCCGTCGCTTATCAAACCTTATTTCACCTAACTTGTCCAATATAATTAATTATGTTGTTTATTCTTATTATTCGTACTGGTAGCACCGCTTATTTTAATTTCTGGCTTCCCGAAAACTGTAAATATCATCATCATCAATTTACAAGGCATAAGCCATTGGCTTGTTAGTGCTAAACTGGTAGGGCAGGCAACCCTGGTCTGGATACAACGCGTGTAGCTATCTTCATGTGTGCATGTTCATGTAGATGCACAGGCTGTTTCAAGATTAGTCCACTGTGATGTAATAATTGTATTATGACTTTGGGAATTGACGGCTCACATATGTTGTATAACCATATGTGTAACAGCAACGTCCAAAGCCACACCACAATTAATTGTGTTCAGTCGAATTCAAATATTCTTTCTTTGAAAAAGATGTCTAATTTGCCCTTGAATATTTCGACTGTGGTTGCTTCGACTATTGTTGTTGGCAGTGAATTCCAATGTGGTGCCACTCTATTTGCGAAGGAGTGCTTCCGAATATCTTTGCTGCTACGTTTTATGTTGAGCTTGAGCCTATGACCTCTGGTCCGTGTAACATTGGACAGTTCGAAAAAGTAGTTCTTATCAATATTATATAGATCTTTGATGAGTTTGAATGTTTCAATCAAATCTCCACGAAACCGTCTATATTTCAGTGACATTAGATTTAGGGCTTTAAGTCTTTCTGTGTAGCTATACTCTCTGATTTGTGGGACAAGTTTTGTTGCTCTGTGTTGTACTCTTTCTAATAGCTGCGATTGCCTTTTCAGTCTTGGAGACCATGCTGAGTTGCAGTATTCAAGAATGGGTCGCACAAGTGATTTGTATAGTAGTGTGAAAGTAGATTGATCAATGTTGGTAAATGTTCTCTTGATTAGTCCTATTGTACTGTTTGCCTTGGATACAATGTTCCCTATATGTATGTCAAAAGAGAGGTTTCTGTCGACATGAACCCCCAAATCTTTTTCTACATCTGATGTTGATACAGGATGTGGATCAGGTGTATCTGTCATATAGTATTTGGTTTGAGGGTTATTTCTGCCGAAGTGCATGACATGCGTTTTGTCTGTGTTGAAAGATAGTTGCCATGTCTGCGACCATTTACATACTTTATTTATGTTTTCCTGAATCTGACTGGTAGCTGGGTTGCCGTACATCTTTGTATCATCTGCAAATATTTTGCAGTGGCAGGTTAATCGATCAGGTAGGTCATTTATATATATCAGAAAAAGTATAGGTCCTAGAACACTTCCTTGTGGCACGACGCTGGTCACCTCAATCCAGTCCGATGATGCATCATTAATTCTAACTCACTGGCTCCTGTTGCTTAAGTAGTTCCCTATCCATTTTACTAAATTTTCGCCAATACCATAGCTTCTCAGTTTTGTTTGGAGTCGTTGGTGTGGCACAGTATCGAAAGCTTTTGAAGTCTAAATATATTGCATCGACAGGTTCGTTTGAGTCAAGCATGGCTGTTAAATCCTCCAGGTATTCTAGTAGTTGAGTTTTACATGATCTTT
Source organism: Chaetoderma sp. LZ-2023a (assembly GCA_034401795.1). Taxonomy (NCBI): domain Eukaryota; kingdom Metazoa; phylum Mollusca; class Caudofoveata; order Chaetodermatida; family Chaetodermatidae; genus Chaetoderma; species Chaetoderma sp. LZ-2023a. Next base: position 59,976,673 of record CM067362.1, on the reverse strand, counting down.
TACGTCTAAATCCATGCTGACATTTGGTAAATAGATTAGCCGTTTCCAGGAAATTTACAATACTGTCTCTTATAAAAGAGTCTAGGACCTTGCATAATGTAGAAGTGAGACTGATTGGTCTGTAGTTGCTTGGGTCATTCTTGGAGCCTTTTTTGTGTATGCAGCATACATTTGCCATTTTCCAGATGTCGGGTAAAATGCCTTCTTCAAGAGACTTGTTGAAAATTATGCATAGTGGTGTACTAATTTCTTTAGCAGCTTCTTTTAGTATTCTCACTAGTATTTCATCCGGGCCATTGCTTTTGTTGGGGTTGAGTCCTTTTAGTTTATTTTCGATGGCAATAAGTGTTATTAATATGTCTTTTAGTATGGTACCATTGTTTCTGGGGTTAATGATTGGTGTAGAAAGGTTTCTGGAGTGAACATGTTTCAGAAAAATGTGTTGAGAATGTTTGCTTTTTCTGTATCATCTGCGGCCATGGTGTCGTTTGCAGGGTTACGTAGCTTGCTAATTGATTCACGTAGAACTGTTTTACTCTTGACATAGTTCCAAAAGGCTTTAGGATTTTTCTTACTTTCAGTTGCCACTTTACGTTCAAATGTCTGTTTTGATTTTCTGATGCATGCTGTTGCTTTGTTTCTAGCAATTTTGTAGAGTGTGTAATCTGTAGTTTTCTTAGTTTCATTGTATCTTTTGTATGCACGCTTTTTGCTATTGAGTGAATCTGTTGCCGCCCGATCAATCCAGAGGTGCTTTTTCTTGCCATGGTTTTTTGTTGTAGGTATATACTGTTCTTTCACTGTGTTCAATGTTTTGTGTAGGAAGTTCCAAGCTTCTGATGCATTAAGTTGGTGTAGATGATTCCAGTCAGTCGTTCTTAAGTCTCTTCACAGTTCGTTATATCGTCCTTTGTTCAACAGTAGTTTTGGCTTAGCTATTTGTTTGCTTGTGCTTAAGATGTCAGGATGTAGTGATATTTGTAGAATGTCATGATCACTTTTACCTAGCGGCGGTAGGCGAGTTATTTCATGGACGATGTTTTCGTTGTTTGTTAAAACTAGATCCAAAAGATTTGAAGTCTGATTTATTCTATGTCGAGTCGGATTAGTAACTAGTTGCTGTAGAAAAATATCGCTGGTAGTATTAAGAAAAGCGTCTTCTTCTTTTGGAGAAAAGCCTGTGTTCCAATTTATCGATGGGTAGTTGAACCTATACTTTTTCTGATATATATAAATGACCTACCTGATCGATTAACCTGCCACTGCAAAATATTTGCAGATGATACAAAGATGTACGGCAACCCAGCTACCAGTCAGATTCAGGAAAACATAAATAAAGTATGTAAATGGTCGCAGACATGGCAACTATCTTTCAACACAGACAAAACGCATGTCATGCACTTCGGCAGAAATAACCCTCAAACCAAATACTATATGACAGATACACCTGATCCACATCCTGTATCAACATCAGATGTAGAAAAAGATTTGGGGGTTCATGTCGACAGAAACCTCTCTTTTGACATACATATAGGGAACATTGTATCCAAGGCAAACAGTACAATAGGACTAATCAAGAGAACATTTACCAACATTGATCAATCTACTTTCACACTACTATACAAATCACTTGTGCGACCCATTCTTGAATACTGCAACTCAGCATGGTCTCCAAGACTGAAAAGGCAATCGCAGCTATTAGAAAGAGTACAACACTATAATACAATACTATAAGAATATGGTCTGTATTTGCTGCATCTACTATAGGAATATCGATGGGTAGTTGAAGTCCCCTACTATAAGAATATGGTCTGTATTTGCTGCATCTACTGTAAGAATATGGTCTGTATTTGCTGCATCAACTTTCTGTAGTAGATTTAAGAGGTTTTTGTTATTTGAGCCATCTGAGCTGGGACTTCTGTAGATGCAACCAATGATAATTCTTTCCTTTTGTTGTGTCGTCCATGTACTCCATACTGATTCTGTAAAGTCATCGTCCCTGTGAGCATTTAGTGATACATGTGTATATATAATAACTCCCCTTGATGGTTTATTATTCAGTGATAGTTGGTACTCATCAATCTGTAGTTCACTAATGTTGATGGTTGTGTTTTTAGGTAAGGCTTCCGTGATTAATATGATTGCAGGGCGAATATTCTGTACTAGTGTTTCGAGCTCAGTCTTTTTATTAATCAAACTATCTGCATTTGTGTATATACATGTGTTCGTTACTGTTTTAGAATTTCCATTGTTGTTTGATTGTAAATGTTTTGGCAATTGATTTGTGCTAATTTCTGCCTGGGAATGTACATGCAGTTCAGTATTTGTGTTTGTATTGCTGTTGATAGTGTCTATGTATGGCTCATCATCTGGAGTGGCTATGGACTCGTTGTGTAATAAACTGAAATGGTTTGATAGTTGTATTGGTACTTGTTTATAGAGTGCAATAGAGTGCATTTTCATTGGTTCTGGGTCACTTCACAAGGATACATCATAACGACAACCCGACTCGCTCCTCGACTGATTGGTTGGTTGGTTCCCGCTATAACACATTGTTATTGTCATCTGTCACCATATCGGTAAGGGCGATAATGAGAGAATTTGTGATCAGATAGCCGTTTCGCCTTAGATCTGAATTCCCAATCGGAAACACAACCCTTTTTAGGTAGAGAAACATGTTTTCTCTCGATCAAATAAATGGGTAGCAATTATTAGCGTGAATCAAACAGACTGACTAACTTTTAAAGGGCATGATTCATCTAGATTTTTAACATTAGGCATATGCAAATATTACTTGGATATGTGACATACATTTTACTGTCACAACATTTAGTCAACGAATTCAATTTAATGTAACATTTTTACACAACTGGAGTGTCATGGATCTGATAATTTATTTTCGAATTTAGTATGCTGTTGTTACACAAACTAAGCTCTTCTTGAGTTTCTGGACATATCATCTGGATGCACGAATATCCACTCTCAGAAACACCAAGTGTCTCTGGAGTTTCTTTCGCCTTTAGTCTCATATACCGAACCTGAATGATGAGTGTGCAGTTTTAATTATTTCTTCATCCATCATTTCATTTAATTATTATGGTTATACAGGAGACAAACCTTGCAACTAGATACAAATGCACCATGGACCGGGTGCTTGGACATAAGATGGATAATGGATGCTCATACGTTTAGCCCATCAACAAGGTGTAAGCATCCATCTCTCTCTCTCTCTCTCTCTGTGTGTTTGTATGTCCGCCCATCTTCTCTGTCATGTTGTCTATCTGCCTGTCAATCTGAGTCTCTCTCACACCTTCTATATCACCCATGCACTCACTCACTCTCACGCATACATTAACATAATTAAAAAATTGCGTCATGGATAGCCGTGGATGGGTTACCAGTGATCACTTTTATGATGCTATTCCACCATAATATGGGGAAGATGGGCAGGGTTCAGGACAGAATACCCCATCTGGATATGAAGCTGAGGAAGCATTTAACTGACCAGCAGAGCATTTCAGATATGCATGTCGGACCACTGGTTATGGATCAAACCAGGGAAACGTCCAAGGGGGACTTTACACAAATAACAGAGGAATCCAAGCAATGTCAGGGATAATCAAAAGATATTTCAAGCAAATACTCACCCTACAGCACACATGTCCGATAGATAGGAGGTTAGCATTCACTGAGGGAAATCTTAGGAAAGATGGCCAAGATAGGAATGCAGAACTTCCAATACAGTTTTATACTGGCTATGATAACCATTATCCAGGACAGTGATAATTTCAACCACTACCATGACTACGAGGGTACTGGAGACCCATCAATATTCCAGACATGGGATTAATCCTGGTAACCATGGTTACCAGGGGATACCTAACCTATATTCACCTTATCCTAGCCATAGAATGATTGAGGATAGAAGTAGATTTTCACACAAGTACATAATGTTACTAACAACAAAAACAGGTTTAATGGACAATTGCTATGGGCCGATCTACAAATGGGTCGCAGACTGGATATGCATATATAATCCACCTCCGTGGGTAGATAATTTATATCCAAACAGAAGTGAGAGATCCTCAACACACTGTGGACAAATCGGAGAAAATAAAAAGATTACTCGCCGTTGATGGTGAATCTGTAGAATGGCTGGATTATCAGCGAGTTTGAAATGGTGGCTTTATGGAATGACTGGGATATAACAGAAAAGCGATGCAGCTTGCTATGAGCTTAAAAGGATCAGTTCGTAAAGTATTGGGTGATCTACCAATAGAGGTAGCAGAATTGACCAGAACATTCAACCCATAATGTATAGAATTTTGCAATAGAATGAGACGTCCAAATGAATCAATTTGGATAGCTGGACGGGCCTTCCCAGCAATTTCATGTGATGCTAAGGAACAATGGGTGATAGAATAATACACAAATGGGTTAGGAAGCATGAACGTGCGAAAACATGTTCAATTCGGCCGGCCAAAAACATTGTATGCAGAAATCGTATTAGCAATGGAATTTGTGTCATTTGAGACCTCGAATAAACTCAAGTCAACACGAAAACCTATTGCCACTGATCATACGGCAGACGTTTATTCTCTACACAGTAACGATAAATCACCACATAATCAAATGGGACAATCAGACTCCAGTGTCACCCAATCAACTAAGGTTATGCAACAGATTTGTGATACCCTGGCGAAGACGAATGAGGGGATCAATGCAATCAAAAGGCTTATTCCCCGGGCTAGGCTAGGCCGGAGCTAAATCAATCCCCAGAGATACGTTTTAATAGGTCCGAAGTACTGCTATTGCCGTCATGGGAAAGAACACATTCAGATGTATTGCTTCAGATGTATTGCATGGCAAAACTTGGGTAATACTTTTTCCCACAATGCGCAGCCTGCCATACATCACCAGCATACAGAAGCTACGCATATGCCTGGGAACCAATTAAATCAAGTAAAGCTGAATTCCAGCAAGACACCACTGGGCATGATCAATCAGAGGGAGGAGTTGAATTTCATGGTGGTACATTATGACAATATGTGAAAGTATGCCTACGGAATTGCTTGTAAACACTGGTTCAAGACTGGCCTACTTACATTGGAATACCTATAGAGAACCGACCAATTTTACATCCTGTAGATCTTACTCTAAAAACTGCGTGGGCAGAAAATGAAAGTGTATGGAACGATCAACTTGGGCATACATATAGCAGACCATACATTTTCCTACCCAGTAAAAGTGGTATCTCTTGAGATTTGATTTTGTAGAAGAGTTGGTATGTTTATTTGATACAGGAAAAGGAATGCTGCATATGGGCACATCAAATTAACTAACTAATAATCAGTGTACCCAAATAGCTGTAAAAGAAACAATATCTATTCCTGTTGGACATAAATTCAGCAAAAGATTAATGGACACGTACACCGCTCGCTCATTATAGAAAAAACACTGGGGCTATGGCAGCAGTAGATCCAACTAAACAAGTGTTCCTATAAGTCGTAGATTTAAGCAATCAATCAATCAATCAAATTACAGAAAGGGACAGTTACAATTCAGGATAAATGTGTGGATACCAGCACAGGTATGCTCAGCTCTACTCCAACCTCTCTACCCGACTACCTGCAATAGACGGTGAATTCAAGACCAGCAAAAGAACCACCTAAAAGACTTCCAGTGACACAAAATCAAATTGCTGAAGATGAAGTAAAAAAAAAGTTGGATCAGGGATTAATCGAAACTAGTTTGAGTCCATGGACAAGCCCCATAATACTAGTCAAGAAAAAGGACATCTCTATGCGATTTTGTGTGGACTATCGTCGGGTCAATAATGTTTCACTCAAGGATGCTTCACTCACCGAAGATCTCAGACTGTATTGACAGTCTAGCAGGTGCAAACAGGTTTTGCACATGGGATTTAGTTTCAGGATATTATTGGCAGGTAGAAATGGATGAAGGAAGCAAAGTAAAATTCGTTAAAAGTGGACTCGATAATTTCTGCGTTATGCCATTTGGCCCCTGCAATGCCCCTGCAACATTCAAAAGACTGATGGAACTTGTCCTGCGTGGACGACTTTACTGGCCAAATTATAAGCAGGATATTGATTGGTGGTATCAGAGATTCAAGAAATGGGCCACGTGTAAACCTAGACCACACAAAGCTTCATTATATCAAGTTCCACTAGGAGCTCCTAATGAGCGTATTGTCTGTGATATATATATATCCTTGCGGTAGCTGCTTATTTCACGAAATACACTGAAGCATATGCAATCCTGGATCAGACTGCATCAACTGTATGGATTTGTAGATAGGCAAATAGAACGAATAAATCACACCATTAACCCCAATTGTACTGTAGAATATGTTCAGTGGGTTAAAGACGTTCTAGAAGAAAACATTGAACGGGCACGGAAAGTTCTTAAAATATCAGCTGAACATCAAAAACAGTATTATGATCAGAATTCTGAGACAACTTTTCCAAAACTAGGGCAGTTGGTTTGGTTATATGGTGCCCTCTTGGGTGGTGGACAAAATCATGGACGTCAGTTACAAAATTCAAAGTGAAAAAGACAAGTCATGGAGAGTAGTACATGTGAATCATTTGAAAACATGATGACGAGTCTGGAACATCAGCATTAATATCATTATATGTTGCTAGAATTTAACGCCTTAAATGTAATAAATTGATGTGTACTTTTCTACTGAATACCAGGGGCCAGTTTCACAAAGGTGCGTAAGTACGATATTGGACGTAAATATGGCGTAAGTACGATATTGGACGTAAATATGGCGTAAGTACGGTAGGGGGTGTAAATCGAGTTCCACGAAACGCGCGTAACCTATGCGGGGCATAAATATGGTCGTAACTTACGCATGCTGAGACCCACGCCTAAGTTAGACGAAAACGTTTAACTCAGAACATCACGTTCAGAATCTCCTTTTCCAGCGTACACGCCGAGTATTCGCGAGAGGCTAATTAGGTCAACATTTAGATCGGGAACACGTGCTAAAATTAGATCTTTTTATTCATATCTGTTTCTTTTGTGCACTTAGGAACTTCGCACATTTTCCTGAATGCATTGCTATCGACACAAACAGATCATCACTGAAAGGTTTGGCTTTACTATATACCGTAATTTAAGCTGACAAATTGAGTCACCAGTTTTCGAATATCCCAATCGCTGTTCTAATAGAGATCATATCCTCTGCCCCGCCTCGCTTCTAACATGTCAAAGCTACATCTTCAATCTAAACGTACATGCGATATTTTGTTGTTTGAAATAATCGAGCCATCGTCCTCTAAAAATTACGCTTCAAATCCGGGATTTAATTTAATTGATAAAGCCTGTCTATTACGACCACGAGCATAGTACGTATAACTGTCAGAATATGTATAGTGAATCGAGCCAAGGCCCAAGCGTATGCCCTAGGTGACAGATAATAGTTGGCAGATTATTTTGAAAATAGATTGAGTGTGTTGTTGCTTCCTTTAGTTCTTTACTGTCAAATTGTTTTCAAAATAATCAGCCAGTTATTTATAGACATTTTAGCCGTCATAAATAACACAAGTTAATTCCCTTTTTCTGGTAAATGAATTTTCGAATACCGGTACAGCACTGTAGTAATTATAGACAAAATTTTTTGTAAATTTACCGCTGGAATGACTGGCTTCGTTATCGAGCCAATTCTTCAAGTGCTGTTAACCCTTTAATCATTGAATTGAAAAATAAATTCCATGTTTTCATTGAAAAAACGTTATCGAGCCAATTCTTCAAGTGGTAAAATCTAAAAAATAGTTGCCAAATCCTGCAAGCTTTCACAATGGTTTAATGAAAAGAGCTGTTAACCCTTTAATCATTGAATTGAAAAATAAATTCCATGTTTTCATTGAAAATGTCCCTTTGCCGACCAAGAGATTATTTTTTTAATTTTAACACTGGAATGACTGGTTCGGTTATTGAGCCAGCCATCCCAGTGGTAATTAATAATCCTCTTAGTCTGCAAATGCACATTTCTCATGACCACTGCAGAAGCTGTTTTTGGCTGGCTAAAGAGTTAAAACAAGAAAACAAGAATCATTTCCAGTGACTTCCATTTCCTTTGTTAAAACTAGCCCTATGAACCTGTGGTCGAATAAGGGGTGGCACAGTATACACTCTCTGAATCTGAATTGTTTAAATCAGGTAGCTATATTGGATTTTGAATGCAGGGCAGTTGTCATAGCCACAATAGATATTGTCAAAAGGAACAAATGATGAAAGTTGTTAAGACAAACTGCCAGACCTGTGTACACACTAGTAAAGTTTTTTCAGTATGGCTGCCTTGAAATTAAAATATTCCTCAAGGGAAAGGTTATCATACACAAGTACACAGAAAGTCTGGGAAAAGTGTGGAATTATAAGAAACCAATATATTCAGGCCTTGAAAATTATGGAAAATTTAATATTTTCTCCTACAGCTTTGGAAAATGTATGGGAAATTAAAATATTGTCAGATGTGATTCTCATTTGCAAAATAATATAGGCAATAATCAAAATATTTATGATCTTAGCTACAAATTTCATTGAAAAATTTGGCAGCTTTCATATGGACACAGATTTGAGACATAAAATGGGACTAGATATTGATTAATTAGGCCTGGAAAAGGTATAGAAAAAGTATGGAATTTCATTCTGCAGAAGATGTGTGTACCCTGTAATGAGAAAATGTAGTCAAGAAAAAAAATTGTCCCATAGAAAATATCCATTTGCAGACCTATGAGAAGACTATTTTTGACAACGATTCAATATTATTTATTTGCTTCTTGGATACCAATTTACATACTTTCAATACAGGTTGTCCGCCGAAGGCACACCTAACATTAAACATACATAGACAATTATACACACAGCTTAGCATAGAATGTGAGACATACTTGTGAATGTACAGATACGGTATTGAGCTAAGTCGACATAGAAAAAAGAACAAACGATACAATACATCTATGTTTTCGTTTTAGATATTGAGATTAGAGATTTATATTTGGAGGGGGGGGGGGGATGGGGGTTATGCATGCTAATTACCCCCAGCTCACTATTTAGTAGTAGCACTTGTTGAAGTGCGTCAGATTGAAGGAAGCAGTAGTCATTATAACTGTAATAGTGCATTATGGGTAGTAGTAGTAGTAGTAGTAGTAGTAGTAGTAGTAGTGGGTGGTTGTTATGATAGTAGCTATGGCAATGATACCGGAGTGTGTGATCTTAGTTATCTTGGCATTGTGTTTTCCAGATCTAGTATGTATTGAGTATGCTAGTTTTAATTATGTCTTTGTATGATTTTAGTGTTAGTATTTTTTTCGCGTGTGTCTTTATCTATACTATTCCATGCTTTGACGACACCAACTGAAATTCTACGTTTCCCTGTGTCTGTTCGTGTGTATCTAATGTGGAGATCATGTTTGTTCCTAGTGTTATATGTGTGGATTTCGATGTTGTTTGCAAAGTTGTGGGTTTTAGATTTAGGTAGGATTTTGTGATGAAAGGCTCTGGAAATGTTGATCATCTGTGACTTGCCTATGTCTGTGAGTTCAAGAAGTTTTTGTGTTTTGAAGATGTTTTGACCCTTTGCTGTTTTTGAGAGCATTTTAATGCATTTTTTCTGCATGCTTTGCAATTTTGTTAATTTGGTTTTTTGCAGTATGTTAGGTGTGGAAGGATCAATGTGGAATACAGGGTTTTGATGGTAGCTTGTGTTAAGTATGGCTTTAGTCTTTGAATGACCCCCATGCCTCTTGCTACTTTAGCTATGACTACCTCAATTTGTTTGCCCCAGGTCAGGTTCTTGTCTAAATAAACTCCTAAGAATTTAACAAAAGGAGCTTCTTCAATTTCTTTTTTATTAATAGATTTTTGGAATACTATTGTTTCTCGATTGCATAGACTTTGAAAATAGCATGTAGTTTGTTTTATCAACATTTAATGATAGTTTGTTTACTTTGAACCAGTTAATAACTTCTTCATTCACTCTTTCGTATAATATATCTAAGTTTTTGGCGGAGCAAAAGGCATTGGTGTCATCGGCAAACAGTATTAGTGACAAATTGTGGCAAATTTTGGGCAAGTCATTCATATAGAATAAAAACAGCAGAGGGCCAAGAATTGACCCCTGTGGTGTTTTCAGAGCAGGTTGCATTAAATAGCACGCATTGTGTTCTATCAGTTAAATAGCTCTGAAACCAGGCAAGTGCACATCCTCGGATTCCATAATAGGCAAGTTTTCCTAATAATATATTGTGATTGATAGTATAAAAAGCTTTTGAAAGGTCCAAAAAGATGCTCAGTATATGGTCTTTCTTTTCAATTGATTCAATAATTTTTTCTGTCATTTCAACTAGTGCGAGCATTGTTGAGTGTTTCTGGCGGAATCCATACTGTGAAGCATATAAAATTTCCTTTTTTTCTAGATAATTGATTAATCTATTATACATTAATCGCTCCATTAATTTAGAGAAAAGTGGAAGTATTGAGACAGGCCTGTAATTTGTGAAGTTGGACGAGTCTTTTGCTTTATATATTGGAGTGACATGTGCGGATTTTAGTTTTGATGGAAATATGCCTTGTACTAGTGATTGATTGCAGATATGGTTGAGTGGCGTTAGTAAATCAAATATGCAGTGTTTAAATGACCCATCTACGCCGACACTTTTCGCAGGATTAAGTGAATTAAATATAGTGAAGATTTCTTCATTATTAACAGGATAAGCAAAAAATGAAGAGGATTAATAAGCGGAAGTATCCGTGAGGTAATCACTGTATTTAATTCCTGATGTAGATATGATTTTCTTTGAGAGATCTGGACCTATGTTAACAAAATATTGATTGAAACTGTCTACCTTATTATTGTAGAGAGACTGGGTCTGTTGTGCTTTTCTATTGTTTTTATTCAAGTGATTTTATGATTTTCCATGTTTCATTTATATCATTTTTGGATTGCTCAAATTTATTCTGATAATAGTTCTTTTTTGATGTTTTTATTATTTGGTCCAACTTATTTCTATATCTTTTAAACGTTGTCTCATTATACTTTGTTTGACATTTTATAAATGTCAAATAAAGTTGCTGTTTTTTATGACAGGCAGATATCAATCCTCTTGTCAGCCATGGTTTAGTAGGGTTGGTTGTGCTTGAATAGGGGAAACTCTGCTCAAAGATGTTAATGCATATGTTGTGGAGCTTGGTGTAGGCATCATCACATGACTCCATATCTATCACTTCATTGCAGTCTACCTCAGACATGGCCTTTTTAAATTTTTCAATGTTGACCTGATTCATTTCTCTACACTTAATTTTTTTCGTTTTTAAATGGTCTACTGTAGTTTGCCTGTTTTTCGAGGATAAAAATTGGTAGGTGATCTGATGTGTCTGTTACGAAAATTCCTGAATGTGTTTTGTTGATGAAACTGATATTAGTAGGTTAATAAATTTTCTTTTATCGCTGTTTGGTGGTATTTTATTTTTTCCTTTTTCTGTTGGGATTTCTATAAACAATGATTCAAAATTTGAGTCCAGAACGGAAAGATCCTCACGCTCATTGGACTGAATATTATCCTTGATTTACATGCCTACACCACCACCCATTTTAGTTTTTGTGCTTTTCAATAAACGTGTAATTTTTTATATCTACAAGGTTAGTAGGTGAAGTTGCTTTTAGCCATGTCTCGGTAATTCAAATAATTCCAAATTCATGTGCACTCAGTTCTAGAAGGCAGCTTAACCTGTCACTGAAATGACAGATTAGCCAGTCATTCCCGTGATAAGATTTCAAGAATAGCATGCTCTTGGTCCATCTTAAATTACAACCACATGACAAATGCTATAAAGAGACACAAATTTATCCAACTTAACGGTTTATCACTCAAGCCGGCCCAGACAGTGGTACTGAGAAATGTCCATTGGTAGACCAAGAAGACTATTTTTAAAATTCTGGAATTGGAATGACTTGTAATTGCTATGAAATTGACTAAATGGTTTAGTCATGCAAAATCATGATGCCCTTATCATATCCAGGCTAGATTGAAAGATCCAACCAATGACATGCAGAATACTGCTACTGCATTTGTGAAACATGCCAGAGTGATGCTGGATTAGCATCATGAATTTATAGCATGAGTGTCTTTCCCATGACTCTGGAACATAAGTATTATCTGAAACATAAACAAAACATGTTTTAAATAATTATTAGCTCACCTGGCTGGAATCGCCAAGTTAGCTTATGCCGTGGCGACCATCCACTGTCCGTCCGTCAACTTTTTCTTTAAATGACTTCTCAAGAGCCACTTGGTCGATTTCAATTATATCTGCAGCATGCCTGTGCTGTAATATTTCCAATGGTAACCCATAATACGTTACCTTATATGTTTTAAGGAGACATATGGTAACCTAAACCTTAGAAAGCTCATTGATGTCAATACTAAAATCAACCCCCAAAATAAATTACGGCAACCTCATGGAGAGCGTTTTCAACAGGTTACCATAACAGCACAGGCCTGAGCAGGAAGCATCCTTAGGGTCTAGAGATTCAAGTTTGTTCAAACAGTCGATCGGCCAATTTGGCCGGTGGCCATCTTGGATTTTGGCTGATTTGTAGAAGTCTTTAAAAATCTCTGAAACCGCATGGGAATCGATTCAAAACTCATGAAACATCATCTAGGGCAAGAGCTACGCCAAGTTTGTTCAAGAGAACTTTAATGAATGACCAAATGGTTTGGTGGCCACCTTGGATCATCTAGTTTTCGCGAAAACAACTTCTCCAGAACCGCTGAATGGATCGGGCCGAAAATTGTATATGTGAACATGTCCGCCATGAATCAATCAAAATATAACGTTTTTGCTGGACATCTTGTATTTTCTGCAAATTTCTTAGAAATTCATACTTATTAACCACTGAGCCAATTTTAATAAAACGTGGCTAAGCTTTCTTCACACAAATTTGATTGGTAAATTTTTCCAATGGTCATCTTGTTTTGTTCGGTTGGGTCAGTGGGCAAATATTTCAGGTAAACGATACAGGCCCCTTGGGCCTCTTGTTAATATTCTAAACAACCCACATGCGTTGGCATAAAGACATGAACAAGCAATGTGTCTCATTTTGTGAGGTATTTGCTATGGTTAAAGGCAAATGGTACATTTTATCTTGTTTTGGTTTTATACAATAACAAGATAGAGATTGCTGACCCTCGCCCTGCCATTTTTATCACTGTACATCTTTCCTATTCGCCAGATTGTGTCATATTACGCCCAAAATTGTGAAACCCTAGTGTATGGTCACATCCTTTCTTATGTAAAAATTTTGAGCCGCTTTCACAATAAAATTCGAGTCAAATCTGATTAGTTTTTATGGGGAGCACCACACGTAACCAGACCGACAAACACACACCACCCACACGTGCGCGTGTGCACACACACACACGTGCGCGTGTGCACACACACACACGTGCGCGTGTGCACACACACCCACCCACACACACCCCCCCCCCCCCCCCCCGTCGTCACACACGCGCATATACACACACACACACACACGCACAACACCTACACAGACGCACACACACACACACACACACACACAAACACGAATAAAATGATGATTACAATTCTGAAATGCTGCTCAAGCCCAATAATCCTTCTTTTTTAGAATTAGAATTAACACATACAAGTGTTACAATAATTTACTGGTTTATTTTAGCTCAAATTTTAACACAAGAATGTGTGTGATCCTGTAATAAGATTCCACATGCAATCTAAAAACTGGAAGTGGTTAAAATGCCATAACGGTAACTAACAACAGGAGAGACAGGAAATCATGTGGAGTATGGGTTGGGATGTGATGGAGCTCACCCAGTGGTATGCGCACACACCCCCACCACCACCACTCATTGGTGAAATTGTTATCGATCTCAGTCCTGCTTCCTTGAGGTGATGTTATTTCAATCAACGAAACTCTGGTAGAGCTATACAAGCAAACCTGTCTATAACGGTCACTGTATGGACAATATAGTCACTAAGATAGGTGGTCGCTAATTGCTGCTCACCGGCTGTGGGGTTTTAGGTGTATGCATGGCACGTGATCGTGATTTCCTAACAGTAAGACTCAACTCTTATGGATAGTCATCAATTGGTCCCAAAAGCGAGTGTGCGTCGTAGACATGTATGTCCCGCTATAGACAGGTTTGTCGGCATTTCCGTGAAATATCCCTCTGCCGTTTTAGCGTGTGTTGTCTCATAGGCGCCTTCAGCCTGACCTACTTCTGTGCCACTCTCTGTAATAAGAGAGGTACGACGTCGCGCTAAAAATGCCTATGCCTTGACCTCATTTGGTGTTTTCTTTCTTAGTTGGCAAATGCATTAGAAAAATCAATGTTAACAAAATCACTATTTATAGGATTCATTCAAACATGTCGACAACGTTTATCAAAATAAAACACAAAATTAGGTAACGCTTACCAAGTTTAATGTAGCGGCGAATGTTGAATTGTCGTCTCGCTGCCGTTAGAATATGCAATTGTACTTTCTATATGGTTCACGCTAGAAGTTATTTGTACTGATTGACCCCGTACTATAAATTAACAACTGACAGCTGTCACATTGCAGTCAACTGGATCATGTCATAAGTGGCGACGATTCTCGCCTTAACGTACTAGAGAGCTCCGCGTCTAAGTTACGCGTTTTATTATTTAGGCGTTTATTTACGACCCCTTTCGTGAAACTGACGTAGGCGCGGGACTTAAGTATAGCGTCTAAGTTAGACGGTGTCGTAACTTACGCACCTTTGTGAAAATGGCCCCTGAAGAGTAAAATTGAGTTCAATTTGACGTTTCGTCTAGAAATGCAGTCAATACTGACCGAGATGTTGGGTGATGGGTTGATGTGACCGATTTCTTATTCACCAGACGTGTTGGACCTGGATCCTCCGGGGGACTCTCACCTCGTCAGCCAGCCGGAAGCATGACGAACATGGCTTTGTATGTTTAGTGCCGATCTGTTCAAATAGTTTTTTTCTAATAAGTTTGCACTCGTAAGGCACTGGAAGGAGGTGCATGTTCAAATGTGCTTGCATTATAGCTGTCCGGCAGGTGGCCGTCCTGTGTGGAAAATGGAAGCAGCCATCAGATATTAGTCGTCACGCATCTGTATGAGTTGTCAAAGCCGACTCGGAAGAACATTTCGCTTTCGTGTAACAAACCTTTAATACCCAAAGAGGACATAGAAGTAAGTTACAAAAATTGACAAAGCTGTGCGGACAGTGGGAACAGTGCAAATTCCGAAACGAATCACCACCTCGGAAGTCCTTTCAGCGCCCGTTCCGAAAAATGTTGAACCAAAAACACTTGTGCTCAAAACGAAAGTGTCCACCAAAGAGACCTGCCGCGATTGAGGAATCAGCGCCCGTTCCGAAAAATGTTGAACCAAAAACACTTGTGCTCAAAACGAAAGTGTCCACCAAAGAGACCTGCCGCGATTGAGAGACCTGCCGCGATTGAGGAATCAGTCGATAAACTGAAAATGATCGCGCAGAAGATCCTCACAGATACTCAGCAAAAACTCAGTCAAAAAGAAGCAGAGGTGTTCTAGCTCAAGTGAGAAGATGAAGCGGAGTGCGGGGAGTCCCAAGGATCCTATTCGTGCAAAGGTGCATAAGGCAGAGCCCAGCACACAAAGACTAGCTCACCCGAACGATGATGCATACTTGCTGTTGGATGCAGGGCACTTTCATGACTTTCAATGACGAACGTTAATAAGGAGAAATCGCCATCCGGGTCTGATGACAGGACTTGGATGATTCGTTTCACTTGTCTCCAAGTTGTGGAGAAATCGTCATCCGGGTCTGATGACAGGACTTGGATGATTCGGAATGTGCTGGTAGAAATTCGTGATTGAGCGCTGGATAAATCGTCATCCGGGGCTGGAGAAATTCGTGATTGAGCGCAAGTGCTCCTGAATTCTGATTTTGAACACTCTTTGTCTCTACCATATACTGTAGCGTCCACATGTATGATTACTGTATTCCGCGGATGTAGTAGTAGAAACATCCTACAGCTGGAATCAGTCCTTTGCTTTTGCCCACTGTCTCTTGTCCTCAGCCGAAATCCTTAGCTTCGTCAGGTTCATTCTTGACTTCAGTGTACCGAGTCCTGCTTTCTTTAGGTCACCATTTATGCAATGACCTCCTCTACTGGCTTTGTATTTGCTTGCTCCGGGTAGTGCAAATTCCAAGGCTCTCTGTGCTGGTGTCTCTTCTGACATCCTTAGAACATGGCCAAACATGGACCATCTTGTCTGGATGACTTTTACTGACCGGCGACGTATTACAGATCTTGTATAGTGCATCCTTGGAAATTATGCTGTCTGCCCATCGATGTCCAGTGATGGTGCGTAGGTGCTTGCAGTGGCAGGCATCGAGCTGCCGCTGCCCAACTGTTACAGTTATCGTTGATCTACCATAGCTAAGGACTGGAAAGCTATGTTCCCCATGACACAGTGTGCAGCAATGGCAGCCATACTACAAAGCAGTGAGCCCAGGATTTTACTTTTCTTCAATGGTTCACCTCTACAAAGTGGATCGTCATTTTCTTTAGTTTCATGCTTTGGAGATATGTATATATGGATGAACTTTGTTTTAGATTCATTCAAAGAGATTCTCAACTTTTAGTTTGCTTACAGCTATTGGGAGAAGTTGGTCAAGGGGTTTCTTTTATGAAGTCCACATCGCCGGCATATTCCATGTCTAGCAGCATACATAGTATTGACACTGGGAGGTTTGGTCTTGTGGAACTTTCCCGCATGGATTTCAATGCAGCAGCAGCACCAGAGATAGACCATCTCCCTGTGGGGAGCTACATGTCACTGACTTGATTTGTACTATCAGCATGGTGTCTGCAAGCAGTAGTCTTACTAGTCGTAGCTCATCTTCACTGCAACTGGCCTGGCATAGTACATCTAGCAATTGTGTCGAAGGCTGGTGACATGTCAATGACTATTCTGTGGAAATCCCAGTGTGGACTTTAGAGTAATTATGCATATTTTAGCGGAGCCTTTTTAAGCATTAAGATTCTTTTGGATTTATTGGAAGTTCCGTACTGTTTTTCACTTTCCTGGTTGATCAACCAATTTTTTCTGTACATACTATGATAATCTAAGCAAACTTTGACTAAATATAGCTAAACCTAAACTGAGCATATGACAAGCCAGGTTAAGAAACATCTGTTTATTATTTTATAAGCCAGATATGTTGCATACGCTTGGATAGATGTTAAGTAATCTTTAGCATAAATCACATGACAGCCTAACAAGAATGCCTTGAATAAGATATTTATATAACCGACAATATGATCTGTTCAAAATTTTGCACCAATCGAATGTATAGTTGCTAAGATATCTCCCGTATAATATAAGCAGTGTACTTTGCAAAAAAATCTTCATAGTCAGCTCTACACTATGATTAAGAAAAGGGAGACAATTTGAAGTGTGTTGCTATGGAGAGTTGTTACCAAAGAAAATATACAATTTTTTACAGGTGTATGCTGTTCATATAAATAAGTCTTAAATTGATTACAGGTTTGTTGGGTTTTTTTATTTCCATTATGTGCAATCTAAATAATCATGCTTAGTTATAGCGAACGCAGTGAGCGATGGGTGCGAACGAAGTGAGTGTATATAGATAACATGTACGTATGCATAATGAGGAAAAATCAACAGAAAACCAGGCTAAAATACATACACCATGCTATTGAGAAAGCTTCGTTTCCGGTCGTGAGCTTTTTCTTGTCTTCCGGTTTCGGCTTATGATATATACACCTGTGCAAAAGTTAAGCACCACCCTATTTTTACGCACATGCGAGGGTATATTCATGTGCTATGAAGAAAGCAATAGCATACACATTTATGTACCCATCCATCTTAGTGCAAGAGGTAATAATGCAACTAGAGGAATGCTGATTATGATGGTGGGGAATCACTGTATGTTTTTGTTTGAACTTGAAAACGAGGCCTGAATATGGTTACGTTGACACAACTGACAACTATTGCCCTACAGTTGACACACGTGGCTAGATTGTCTTTAATGGTGTCTGAAAACGAAGTTTAACATCTGTGCACGAGTTTGAGACTGTCATTATTAATACCGGGTATATCCACCTTGTGCCTGGATGACGGCCTGGACACGACGTCTCATGCTGGTCACCAACTGACTGATACGCCATTGTGGTATTCGTTGACATTCAAGATGGAGTGCGTCTATTAATTCCTGTAGGTTCTGCAAAGGAGGATCCCTCCTTCTCACCATGTTTCCCAGAATGTCCCAGATATGCTCAATAGGGTTCATGTCAGGGCTCCTTGCTGGCCATGGTAGGGTTTCGATGGCATTCTGGCGGAGGTATTCATGCACAGCTCTAGCACGATGTGGTCGGGCGTTGTCATCCATGAATATAGGGTGGGTTCCAGGTGCATGATTTACAAAATGAGGGACCACAACTCTATCCAGTATGGAATCTTGATATCTTTGTCCATTTAGTGTTCCAGGTACAGTCAACAGATCCAGCTTACAATCAAATGAGATGCACCCCCATATCATAACGGAACCTCCACCAAATGGAACTTCTTCCATGATGTTACGTGTCGTACGCCGTGCGTCTGGACCTCCATACACGAGTTCGACCATCTGTGGCATGAAGCAGGAACCGACTTTCATCGGACCAGTGTACCCGTCTCCAGGATCTCATGTTCCAGTGTCTTCTTTCGTTGCACCACCTCAGACGCTCCTCTTTGTGGTGTGCAGTGAGGAGAGGACGTCTGACAGGTCTCCTAGCTTTCATGCCAGCAGCATACAGTCTCCTTTTGACGGTAGACATTGACACTCTATTGCGCGTTTCCCATTGCTGGCTGAGCACTCTGCTGTTGGTGAATGGAGATCTCCTAACAAGGCGTACTAGGGCTCGATCATCACGGGCAGTAGTTTTCTTCGGTCTTCCAGATCTAGGCCTGTCCTTCACCTCGTTAGTTTGCCCATGTTTTGCAATCAAACGACTGATTACAGTATGGTTAATGTTCAGCTGTCTGCCAATCTCTTTGCATGACATACCAGTGGTATGCATGCCTATGATTTGCCATTTCACACAATCACTTATCCTTCGTCTTGCCATAGCGGTTCACAATCAAGAGCTAATTCTCTCTGCACAAATAAACCACGGTCATGAACACAAAATTCCTAATCTTGTCGCCTAAATCTGTATGTAATGTTCTACACCTCAAACTGGACTTTTACATAACTGAACACGTGTGCTGTTTCCCGCCACGCACGGACATCAAGCGGCGTGAAGTCATGCATGCATGTGCATTTCGTACTTGGAATTATGTCAGCTAACGCGGGGACAAAAAGTATGGCAGCCTAGTTGTACCATCATGTTTCTACGTTCTATTGTTTTTGCTGGTGCTTAACTTTTGCACAGGTGCATAGCTTTTGTGGTTTCTTCATGGACCATTATGTGCATTTTCAATGTCCAAAATTTGTGTGATATTGTTATCACGAAATAGCGTACATTTACTTTACAATGTAAAACGACTGACGCAAACCAGATAAACGCTTTATTTATTCCTATTTATGCGTCTGTAAATGCAATGAGGTTTGGTTGACTGTCTCGTATTATTAACAACCGTGGCCGTGGAAAGTTGTTGTTGTCAAAGCCGTATGTATTTAGCATGGCTAGCAGGAAATGTAAGGCCCGGTACCACGCCATTCGCACCCAAATGGAATGTACATTCATGTATTTACGCATAGACATGCATTAATTTCTGTTTTTTTGTAGCTTACGTCTGGATAAACGCTAATTTCATTATGACATCATAGTTTCTACGAACTTGTCTGTACTAAATAGCGAGGAGCACCGTGATACGTCGGTCATTGGACTTGTGCAAATATTTAACGGTAAAAGATGCAACAATGGGTATATGCATTGCTGTGAATATCGTGGACTGGACTTACCGGAATGCGCTCCGAGCGTGATGAAAAATTTGGTTCAAATGTACTATACATGGGCATACGTGTTTATGACACGAAGCTATCACGAACGAAATGAGCGTACATAGATACTCGTTTCTGGTCACAAGCTTTTTTTGCTTCCGATATAGCTTTTGTGGTTTCTTCATGGGCCCCGTTGCATTATGGGATATGGTTATTCATTATGCGTATGTTCCTCTCGTTGTTTTAGGGCAACCTACTGCGCATTTTCAATGTCCAAAATGTGTGTGATATTGTTATCACCAAATAGCATACATTTACTTTAGCATGTCAAGCGATTAAATATGTGATATTGTTATCACGAAATAGCGTACATTTACTTTAGAATGTAAAGCGATTAAACAGTCTGACGCAGACCAGATAAAAGCTTTATTTATTCCTATTTATGTGTCTTGTAAATGCAATATGAGGTTTGGTTGACTGTCTCGTATTATTTTTAACGTCGTTGTCAATGTAGCATGTATTTAGTGCCGATAGCAAGACATTTAAGGCGTGGTACGCGGATGGAATGTACATTCATGTATTTACTCGAAGACATGCATTAATTCCCGTTATGTGTAGCTTATGTCTGGATAAACGCAATCTAAAAATTCTAGTGGACAACATTTCATTATGACGTCATAGTTGCTATGAACTTATTTCCCAAAATAGCGAGGAGCACCGCAAAACGTTGGTACAAATTTCATAACGTCATTGGACTGGTGCAAATATTTAATGGCAAAAGATGCAACAATGCGCATACGCATTGTTACGAATATCATGGGACTAGATTTACCGGAATGCCCTCCAAGCACATTTCGACCCTATACAAATTCGTCCTATTTATTTAAGCAATAAATGGTGTCTGCGTTCGCTTATAAGCAACGCCTATTTTCATATTATTTCATCTTTCAAAATTGGTATATATTCCAGGATATATATACAGGAAACAGGACATTTTAACAGGATTTTTAAAGAATATAATCACTGGTCCAAAGGTAGAGACTGACTTATAACCCATAAGTATCCACGGTTCGAATCCTGGCTAATACTGAATACAATCATATCTTTTATATATTTAGTCATTCCGATACACTGTTACAATGCACATTTTATTTCAGGTACTTCTGTTGCTATCATATGCATTTCTTATGAAGTTGGTAGTTTTATTTTTCATTTCTACTATGTTATTTTTTCTTTATACTTTCTTGGCAAATGCAGTTTCCAATACGATTTACAATTAAAGCGTTTTAATATATTTGTCAACCAGACCTTCCTCTTGATTTATCAAGATGGAGTTGCTGTACCAAAGGCACGATAGAGGGGTTGGGCAGCCTGTTTGTCAGACGTAATAGCATGGCTAAAAGCTACATAATCAAGATCATCGATACGGGTAAAGGTGTTAAATGAAAAATAGATAATGCACTAGTTTATATTTACAATGTTTTTATGTTTAAACTGTTAATGATTCATTAGACAGTTTTAGCCCGTTAGACATTGTTTAATAAGTTTAAATTAGTTTGCCAATAAGTACATGATATTTTAGTTTTTATATTTTAGCAGTGATGTTGGTTAAATTCTCCTTATAAAAAATTAATAATTTATGACGCGCCTCACATCTCCCATGGTGTGATGTATACATGAGATGTGGCCAGTGCAACCTCTGCCAGCGATCGGCGGTCTTGGAAAAATCTGATGTCACATAAAACTTGGTTTTATACCATTTCTTTAGATTACTTCTAAAAATAGTATTGGTGATTTCTGCATTTTCTAAAAATATAAAAGAATTTGAAATAAAATCTTATTTTTATACATTTTATTTTTGATTTTCTACGAATTTAGAATTTTCAGAAATTTGATGTTTGAAACACAGCTATGTGCATTTTTTGCTGTCACATACTTCAGTATCTCTAAAAAATGTCATTGTTTTTATTTTAAGGGCAACAAAACTAGACACACCAAGTTGCTAATACAAGCTATAACCATAGCTAAGCATAAGCATTTATATTTCTCAAACTAGCTAAAGCTCAAACAAACTAAAACCAATCTAGGCCTAATATCACAACATATTACTAAAACAAACTATATTTGAACTAAACCTAATGTCAGCGTACACTGCTAAAAAAAAACCTCAACCTTAACTAAGCTTAAGATTAGTTAGATTAAGATTGTTTGTTTAGGAAATTGTTAGATTGTTAAATTAGTAATTGGATTACAGTGGCATCATAGGTTCCAATTTGAATTTTATGATGGGTCCCAACATGTTGCTTAGGAACTTGGCATTGGAACCCTGATGAGATGCCTTATGAATTCAAAATTAACAGGCATTTTAGCTTAGTTTTCAAAATTCTTTAGAGTAAGTATGCATATTTTAGTGGAACCTTTTTTAGCATTAAGATTATTTTGGATTTATTGGCAGTTCCGTACTGTTTTTCACTTTCCTGGTTGATCAACCAATTTTATCTGTAAATACTATGCTAATCTAAGCAAACTTTGACTAAATATAGCTAAACCTAAACTGAGCATATGACAAGCCAGGTTAAGAAACATCTGTTCATTATTTTTTTAAGCCATATATGTTGCATACGCTTGGATAGATGTTAAGTAGTCTTATTTCAAATTAACTTTTTCTAGCATAAATCACATGACATCCTAACAAGAATGCATTGAGTAGGATATTTTTATAACCAACAATATGATCTGTTCATATGCTGACAATTGTGCAACAATCGAATGTATAGTTGCTAAGATATATACAGGATAAGATCAGTGTATTTTGCAAAAGAATCTTCATAGAGTCAGCTCTGCACTATGATTAAGACAAGGGAGACAATTTAAAGTGTGTTGCTATGGACAGTTGTTACTAAAGAAAATGTCGTCTGCTTTACATTATATACAATTTTTTACAGGTGTATGCTGTTCATCTTAAATTGATAACAAATTTTTTTCCCATTATGTGCAATCTAAATAATCATGCTTAGTTATATTTCATCTTTTAAAATTAGTATATATTCCATTTGGTACCAGTTTTCGCATACAGGAAATGGGACATTTTAACAGGATTTTTTTAGAATATCATCATTGGTCCAAAGGTAGAGACGTCGACTTACAAACCATACATACCGCAGTTCGAATTCTGGCTAATACTGAATACAATTTAATTCATAAAAATTATTTTACAATAATATCTTTTATATATCTAGTCATTCCGATACACTGTTATTTCAGGTACTTCTGTTGATATCATATGCATTTCTTATGGCGTTGGTAGTTTTATTTTTCATTTCTACTATGTTATTTTTTCTTTATACTCTCTTGGCAAATCAAATGCAGTTTCCAATACGATTTAAAATTAAAGCATTTTAATATAACCAGACATTCCTCTTGATTTATCAAGACAGAGTTGCTGTACCTAAGGTACTAGAGACGGTTTGGGCAGCCTGTTTGTCAGACATAATAGCATGGTTAAAAGCTACATAATCAAGATCATCGATACAGGTAAAGGTGTTAAATGAAAAATAGATAATGCACTTTATATTTAGAAAACAATGTTTTGATGTTTAAACTGTTAATGATTCATCAGACAGTTTAATACGTTTAAATTAGTTTGCCAATAAGTACATATTTTAGTTTTTAAATTTTATCAGTGACGTTGGTTAAATTCTCCTTATAAAAAACAAATAATTTTATTGCATAGCAAGTGTGATTGTTATTATGCTTTAACAACGGTCTGATATTCACATTGGCGTATATTCCATGCCAACTTTCAATTTTCAGTATGTACACAATAATTATTCATCCGTCATCAATCTGTACGGTTTCTAATTTTTGGTCTTTTTAGAAAATCTACTACGATAATTTGAAAAAATATTTTGAGCTAATTTTACTATCTTTGACAATAACCGTTCCGTATCATTTATTATTTTTTATTTTCAATTTCCGACTTACAATTTTACCGCTATGAATCAAATATAAACTCGTATAAGATAAAGTTATCAGATTTTCAATATTTGAGGTCATACAGTACAGCATGGAATTGAATTTGAATATTTCCAATATGAAGACGATTGCTCTCTGATACAAAATTGATTATAAATGGATTGGAGTATATTGCTGTATTAACTCAGTGATTCTTTTATAAAGTTACGGTCAAAATATTCAACGGTGCATTTTATGTTGTTTGGGGACAATTGTTATTTTATTTCTGAACTGTGCTATAACTTAAGAAATTTCTAAAGTGTATATATAATTATATTTTTAATTTGCGATATTGTAAATATAGAACGATTTAATAGATAAGCAAAAGATGGAAGTGGCTGTATCGGCTCCTCGGTGAGATCCCAATAATAACTGTCACCCAGAAATACAGCTCAGGAATTTAAAGGGGGGGGGGGGGGGGGGGGGGAGAAGCGCCTTGAAGAAGACTTTTACTAAATTTACCAAAAAATTATGCCTCAGATCAAATTACTTTTCAGCTTTATGGCCATATATTAGTATTCAAGGAGTTTACTTTTGATGACTTAGATATTGTGGAGCTTTTGGACAATTCCTAAATCTTCCATCTTTTACAAAATAATATATACATATATATATATATACCATTAGTCGGTTGATCAACCAATAAACTATTTTAACTTAAACTTTAACCAAACAGATTTATACATATTTTAACTTAAGCTTTAACTCAAAAGAAAAACTAACCCTTTCACCGTCAAATTCCATAATAACATTTCCTCACATTGTAAAAATTATTCCATTAATATTTTTTAACTACTTTACTGTATACTGTTGCTACCAAAGGTAACACAAGCGTACAGTCAAATTAATTTTAAAGACTTCTAGTTCAGTCACTCTAGAATTAAGATGTGAAGAATTTATTTGTGAATGGGTTAAATATAAATGTAAATAAAATATTCTTTTAAAACTAAACTGATCAAATATAAATATAAATAAAATATTCTTTTAAGCTAAACTGATCAAATATAAATATAAATAAAATATTATTTTACGCTAAACTGACAAGTTTTCCTTTTTTTGGTTAATGCTGACAAGATATTAACTATTAAATTATAAATATATTATTTGTATTATTATACGAGTCATTATGACTTGGTCATTCATATTCAACAATCTTTGACCTGTATTGACTGATAACCAATGATTGACTTTCGTTCGCATAGCTTGTGGTATAAATCTTAACATATCATTTAAGCTTAATGTATATGATATATATGCATGTCTTTTTTACCATATCTCACTAAGGTAATTTAAAAATTTCAGAATGTATCGCTGTTGACCATCGTGCTAATGTAGAAATCTTCCAACCGTCCAACGCAGGATGCAGAGTATGTATTAGGATATAACTATCTATACCTTCCATTGCCATTGTATAACAAGTTTTGTTGAAGTATTTCATGCATATGTTGACTTTTTTTTAAATAGTATGACTGTCAGTCATTGTTGCTGTAAATAACAATGATTTTCAGTAATACTGTTTTCAAAATTTTCTACAAATGCTTAATGCTAAAGAAGTTTACTTGTGCAAAAAGGTATTATCTAACTTTTATGACAATATATAAGATATATTAAGGCAATTATACTACAGCTTATTCTTAGAAATGTCTGGCCATTGCGATATATAACAATGGAAATCTGTATCACTAATGCATTTATATCTTTATTATTCTGATACTTTTTAACTTTCCTTATTTGTTTCTTATGATGGTAATCATTTAAAATTTTTCAGAAACTTCTATATTATCATTAATTGTTAATAAATTAAAAATAAACTTGGAATTAGCCTTAAATTCGAAAAATATCTTCCTTCATTTTTCTAGATATTTTCTTATTTTCAGAATTTATTATCAAAAATTACTTTTTATAAGTATATGGTTACATTTTTATTTGGTATTTTGCTCTTAATTTATTATGGTAAAATATTTCCAATATTATAGCACTAATGGCTTGGTCTAACAATCAGTATTATATATTTTTATACAGTACTACTCTTTCCATTTTTACTAATATATTGACCTTGATTAGCTTATAATAAATAACATTTTTTCTAATATATTGATTTTAATTAGCTTATAATAGATAACATTGATCCAAATATATTTAGGTTTTTCGGCTCAATTCAAACCAATTTCTATATTATTCACAGATCAATGGCTTCTAACTGACTTAACAAGATTGTGGCACACATGGCTTCATACTGACTAAGCTTCGTATTCATACAATTGTGGTACCATGGCAGCTGACATCTTCATGCGATTGTGGTGACATGACAGCTGACGCCCGCATCCATACTTAAAATACATACCTCAAATTCTACCAATTTAGATGCAACATGTTTTTAACAATATATATCGAAGTAATACGCCAACGATATATATCGAAGTACTCAACATCATTTACTGCTAAATGATCCCGTTTCCAAAGACAGCGTTAAGATGAAACAACATTTCAACAGATGATTATTGTGACAACCATGACTTCTGTTACGGAGGAAACAACAGCAGCAGCAACAACAGTAAGAACTTCTACAAAATGTAACAATGGACAATTTTAACACCAAGCACAATAAAAGCTTCAAACTACAAGGAAATTTCAACAAAAAACTTTATCCAAAAATTCTGCAGGATTTCGAGACTTTTACGACTCCACTGTTCTAACTACATAACTAACTTTCTACGTTGGAATTTAGCTGTTACAGATACAACTAAGTTCACATGTGCAAAAGACAACACCATAATTAAATTCTCGGATAACCTCAATGAGACATGTGATGCTCACAACTCTGTGATTGATATCCACAGTAACATTGTTACTCTTGTAACTACATAACTAACTTTCTACGTTGGAATTTAGCTGTTACAGATACAACTAAGTTCACATGTGCAAAAGACAACACCATAATCAAGTTCTCGGATAACCTCAATGAGACATGTGATGCTCACAACTCTGTGATTGGTATCCACAGTAACATTGTTACTCTTGCAAATCAACTCGTTTTTCAACTAGATTTTCAAAGGAGACGTGACTACAAAAATGCTACGGTGTACAAGGCGGCAAAAAAGACACCAGTATGCTGGTTTCGCCAAATCGATAGAATCACCTCTGTCGAACTACATGTTAGAGGGAAAGATTACAAATCAGCAAAAGAAAACGAGTCAGATCACAGACGTATGATCTTTCACAACTTTACAGATTACATCCCTTCAGTTAGGCCCGTCCTTCATTAAAGAGAGCAAAATTTATGATGTCAACAGAGACATCAAGATTGCTGGAGGTATCAACGAAGTATCGAATTCAACACGTCATAACAATCGATGTAGTGTAGAAATTTGCGATATAGCATGCGTCCATAGAGACAAGCGACAATTTATTCCTAATAGTATTCTTAGTGAAATTACAAAAAGATGTGACATCATTGTTAATACTGCTGATAAGAATTTAGGATTAGCTATAAATAGTACTAAATGGTACTTTAATGAATGTATGCGCCAAGTTATAGATACAGAAACATATTTAGAAATTGACAGAAACAGATGGTATTATTACTTTAGGAAAAGAAAACTTAATACAATTGGCTCTTAAGTAAAACTCAATATGATTATCTTTTACAGACGCTTTATATTAGGAAATTAAAGGACATTACGATACCTAGCATTAATATATTACCCAAGGTACATAAGCTTAATAATTGTGCTAGTTTGTCCAATGAACATTTATTAAAAGGTAGACCTATTGTCAACGGTTTTAAACACATTAATGTTAAACCCTCTAGAATATTAAGTGTTATTATGAAAGAAGCCATTAACTTAATTAAAGATATCTTTATACGTAATAGTTTACAGTACCCTATAATAAGCAATAGCGATAAAGTTTTAGATGATATTGCTAACATAATTTTGAAACGAGAAGATATAGGCAGTCTATATTTTGTTACTCGATTTTGAATCTTTGTATACTAATGTAGAGATATCATGTCTATGATGCTCTTGCTTTAGGTAACTTGGCAATGGATTTGTTTGACTTCATCAAGGACAATTCTATTTTCCATATAGGTAACAAACCTTTTTATAAACAAATAGATGGTCTTGGTATGGGGTCTTATGATTCCCAAGATACAGCAAATTTTGTTTCGTTAATTGCAGAATTGAGATTTATGCTTGCCAATGTAAATGACAAGATATTGACTATTTATAGGTATATAGATGACGGTAACATGATCATTAAAGGTAGTCTACAAGATTCTACTGATATCTTACATAGTCTTACTATTTTATACCCTGCTGGTATTGTTATTGATTGCGCCATAAATCTGACATTTGGCTGGGGAAAAAATATGATACTTTTAACTAATCGCATTCACCATAGAATTTATCAAAAGCATTTAATGTTTATGCATATCCACACTATACGTCCAACCATCAAGAATCAGTATTCATAGGCATAATTAAGACTGAATGTATTAGGTACCTTCGTAAGTCAATTGATAAATTTGAATATATGAATATGGTCGATCTTTAAAAATGTCAAACGTATACTAAAACGATACAGAAAGATATGTATTAACTTTAGGATAGGCTTAAGCAATAACAACAAACTGAAAGAAATTTTGCTTACCATGAAGAGGCTTCACAAGAAAATATGTCTATACATAAGTAATAATGCTCACTAAAGTCTCTATACCCAATATTCACTTAAGAGTGTTTGAAGATGTTATGACTGTTATTAATTTTATCATGTCTAGCTGGAGAATAATAACTGATAATGGTCTTAATATATTTTACATTCGTTTTTAGTGATTGATATCATGTCATGATCACTATTTATATTTCCTGTCAAATTAGTTTCAAGATATTCAAAGTCAAATTAGTTTCGTAATATTAAAAGTTACCGATGACAATAAGATATATGCAATAAACATAATTCTCCATATCTGTCAATCACATTGAACTGACTGAACAAAAGTCACTAGAGTGATATACTTCCATACTTACCATATTTTGTTAAATAAGCAATATTTTGACTAGAAATAGTTTACAGTGAAATTAGTCAATATTCAACATTATATATGACTAAGATATAGTAAAAATATAATTCTATATATTCTATTGTTGGCCTTATACTAACTGAACCTATTCACTAGATTAGTATATAATTTCCATACCTGCATGTTAAGTAGGCTAAAAAGTTAAAAAATATGGTTCTATATATATGCTTCCAATGGTCATGAACTGACTTAACCCAAGTCACTAGATTGATATATTTTCCATACCTGTATGTTGAATATTTTGAAACTAATTTGACTAGAAACCATTGCTGCAGCAATGATATGGCAGCACTGATTTCCATTCAAATTAGTTTCAAAATATCCAACGTTATATATGACTCTAAGATATAACAAAAATGTAATTCTATGTATACTATCTATGTATACTAACAGTGGCCTTGTACTAACTGAACCTAAAGTCACTAGATTTAAGTAATTCCATATCTCTATTAAATAGGCTATAAATTTAAAAATATGTTTAAAAAAAATATGTTTCTATAAATGCTCTCAATAGCCTTAAACCGACTGAACCTAAGTCACTAGATTGATATATTTTCCATACATGTATGTTCACTATTTTGAAACTAATTTGACTGGAAACCATTGCAGTCAAATTAATTTCAATATATGCAATACATTTAAACTGACTGAACCTAACTCACTAGAATGATATCATTTCCTTACCTGTATAAATGCTAGCTTTATACAATGTGCAATGACAAATTAGTCCATACATAACCCGCTTTTTTCCTTGATACCTCGCTACAACGCTACACTATTGCAAAGAGAGCACTTGTACGAGTTACAGGCTTCCACGTCTCCATGGATCTGTGTTCAGTGTGGTATGCCAAACTTCTCTTCGTCACTTTTCACATCAACACCAGCCATCCTTCCCTTCTCAGCATAGCTCACTCCTCGTCGGTTAATAGCCAACTGAGAAACCAACTAGTGAAGTCCAACAGACCAATCTAATTACAACATCAAGCCTGTCATTACTAGATAACTCTACTAATTCCACTCACTCTATCGCAGACACACCAGTCCCCGTTAAAAATAAGAGTACAACCAGAACTCTAGTGATTAATTTCCAAAGCATCCGCAATAAAAAGCCAGAATTCTGGAACCTTATTTCTAGTACAAATCCGGATATTATCTTAGGCTCAGAGACCTGATATTTTTAGCACAGAACTCTTCCCAGAAGACTATGATGTGTATCGCAAAGATGGAGTCGACGGTTACGGTGGAGTACTTGTTGCCACAAAGACCCTTGTTTTGCAGTACCATCATCAGCCGAATCAGTTGTCGTGCGCATTGAGACAGAAAACAAAAGAACCCATCATAGTCGGTGTGATATATCGGACTCCAACACATACAAGCGACCAGCAAATATCAGATATATGCTAAGTTCTTGATGCTGTTTCAAATCACACAAAGCCTTCTACTATATGGATGGGTGGTGATTTAAACCTCCCAGATATAGATTGGGAAAACAATTGTATAGATGGCAATAACTACCCTAAATCGGTCAACCAATCTTCCTTGATAAAACAAATGACATGAGCTTACAGCAAATGGTTAAGCAAAACACTAGAAACGAATCCATTCTCGACATATTCCGGTCCAACAAGCCTGAACCTGAAGTAATCCCTGGCTTCAGTGACCATGATAGTGTACTCGTTGACAGCTGTATCCGTCCAACTAGAGCCCACCCAGCATCTCGACAAGTTAGTGTCTGGAAAAAGGCAGATTTCAACTAGATCAAGGTGGATACAACCAAATTCTCAAGTGACAGGCAATTCCTCAGTGAATGAAATGTGGATTAAACTGGAAGATCACTTGAAAAACATGCAAACCAAATACGTACCAATGAAAACTATTTCATCAAAATTTCATCAACCTTGGATCAATCAGAACATCAAGCGACTTGCACGTCGTAAATATCGTGCTTGGGAAAAAAGCTAAGAATTCTAACAAGCAGTGTGACCATGACTGAGACTGGATCAATCAGAACATCAAGCGACTTGCAAGATCACTTGAAAAACATGCAAACCAAATACGTACCAACGAAAACCATTTCATCAAAATTTCATTAACCTTGGATCAATCAGAACATCAAGCGACTTGCACGTCATAAATATCGTGCTTGGAAAAAAGCTAAGAATTCTAACAAGCAGTGTGACCATGACCGATACCAGTCTTAGACGTGAAGCTAGGAAAGCAAGTAGAGCAGCTTACCATAATTACGTTTCAGATATGCTTAGTGATGACCATGACTCGTAAAATCTATGGAGATACATCAAAAGTAAAAAGAGTCACTCACTAAAGCTGGTATTACATATAGTGACAGCAAAGCAAAAGGTGACATCCTGAATGATCAATTCTGCTATGTTTTTACGAATGAAGACTTGTCATCTATCTCATCACTAGGCATCAGTCAACACCCGGACATACCAGATATTAGGAGCTTACTGATTCCTCGCAAGGCCTCTGTTCAAGAAAGGGGATCGAAGTCGTGCTGCAAATTATCACCCAATTTCATTAACTTGTATATGTTGCAAGCTCTTGGAACATATTCTTAGAAGTGAAATAAGCCATCATCTCGACACCTATCAAATTCTTGCAGACGCTCAACATGGATTCAGAAAGAAGAGCTCATGTGAAACTCAATTAATCCTGACAGTGGATGACCTAGCATCAACCATTGACTCTGGTCCTGGACTTCTCGAAGGCTTTTGACAAGGTTCCACATCAACGTCTCTTATTCAAGCTCGAACACTATGGCATCCGCGGCAAGACACTAAAGTGGATTGGCAATTTTCTTCACTCCAGAACAACTATTAGTTGAAGGTCACCACAGGCAAGCGCCAAACCCGAGTCCAGCATGTTGGTTCGGTCATGGTGCTATTAGGCCAGGTATAGGAAATTCTGTGTGAAGTTATGTTCTGACTTTATTTTGAACATGTCTCGACTACCTTTTTGTTGACTCTAACGACTACTAGCTATAAAATGTGCATGAATTTGTATACGAGGGAGTGAGAGAAACAGTGAGAGTCAGAGCTAGAGAGATAGAATTAGATTGAGAGATAGTTTTCTACAGATAGATAATTAGGGTTTGTAACATTTACTATCACCAGTTGAACTTGAAGTAAAGTTTAGAATCATTAAACATTAAATATCAGTAATATGTGAAGAACGAGCTTGTTTATTGTTTATTAAAGTGTCTTCACTCGCCGTCTCATCCTGAAGTGTAGCAGAGCTATTTCCACCCAGCTAATCAATAGCACGGTAACAGTTCCACACACTCAAACGAACATCAAACTCCACTCCTTTTTTCCATCCGCAATCCATGTGTGGAATAGTCTACCAGCAGCTGCAGCATCGGCACCTTCTATAGATGCCTTCAAGTCAGCACTGCGTGGGTGGAGTTACGAGTGAAGAAACATACCAGAGGACGTGTTTTTAACCTGTACACACATATTTTTAACTTTTGGCACCTGTTTATTCGCACCTGTTTAACTCAACATTGTAGGCCAATACTCGATTTCGTTTCATCACAGTATCATGAAGAAGAAGGGAGACAAGCCACTTTAATAGTCTAGGTCACTCATCTCCAGCTACACTATTATAAAGGAGACAACCCAATTTCTATTATGAGGTCATTAGCGCGAGATTATATACAAGCATGCATGTTCCAAGTTAAGAAAATCTACTACTACGATTATTTTTTAAATATTTTCCCCCCTAATTTTACTATCTTTGACAATAACCTTTCCGTATCATTTTTTATTTTCAATTTCCGACTTACAATTTTACCGCTATGAATCAAATATAAACTCGTATAAGATAAGTCATCAGATTTTCATTATTTTACATCATGCATGGAATTGAATTTGATTATTTTCAATATGAAGACGAATGCTCTGATACAAAATTTTCCATTGAATACATTGATTATAATTGGATTGGAGTATATTGCTGTATTAACTCAGTGATTCTTTTATAAAGTTATGGTCAAAATATGTTATTTAGGGACAATTTTTATTTTATTTCTGGACTGTACTATAACTTAAGAAATTTCTAAAGTGTATATATAATTATATTTTTAATTTGCGATATTGTAACCATAGAACATTCATTCAAACAAACATATAAACAAATAATTTATAAATTTCTTTATAAAGTGATAGATTTAATAGATAGGCAGATAGAAAAGATGGAAGTGGCTGTATCGGGTCTTCGGTAAGGTTTTTATGGGATCCCAGTAATAACTGTCACCCAGAAATACACTTCAGAAATTTAAAGGGGGGAGCCTTGAAGAAGCCTTTTACTAAATTTACCAATATGGTAGATTACTTTTCAGCTTTATGGCCATATATTAGTATTCAAGGAGTTTACTTTTGATGACTTAGATATTGTGGAGCTTGTGGACAATTCCGTTCTTCCATCTTTTACAAAAAATTATATATATATATATATATCTTGTTTTACCACAAATTACATATGTATATATGTATCATTTTCTCTGGCCATTAGTCGGTTGATCAACCAATAAACTATTTTATTGTATTTATTGTACTACTTTCAGGTTGAGATTGTCACCAATCAGCATGATTAATTCCAATTGGGTCCATGCTATGTAGCTGGTGGATCCAGAATTTCTCACGCTCCTTACGGATAGGCGTTGCTTCCGGGGAATCAGGATCGCGATGGAACACCTCAATGATTCTGTAGTTGACTGACGTGGTGTTGTGGTTAGGGAGATTAAAGTCAATGGCTACTGGTGTGTCTTTTTGTTCTTAATGTCCCTTAAATGTTCTTTAATACGTATTTGGAATTCTCGTTTAGTTTCACCAATGTATTGTTTAGAACATGTGTTACATGTGAGAATGTTTTTGTACTGGTATGATAGTCAAGCCCAGTGTGTGAGCATTTGAATGGGGGTTTTTTGTTGACAAAATGCGCAATTGTGTTTGTTGCATGGAATGACCGGGTTGGTGATGTTTCTGCCTTGAATGCCAAATGTTTTTGCATCCATAAATTTGGCCGTTATTAGCGTGTCTTTGAAGGAGGGGTTCCTTCTATGACCAAATAATGGCGGTTCCTGGAATGTTGCCCTACATTTGGGGCTGCTCTGTAGTTGGTCCCAGTGGCGTAGGATAACATTTCTAGCTAGTTTGCTATGTGGGTGGAAATCCATAATGGGATGCGAGTTGAAATTTGTTTTTGTGTGTTGGGTAAGAGTAGATTTCAAGGGTTCTGTTGAGACAGATTTCCAGATCTTTTTCTGGGTAACCGCGTATGACATAATAGTGTATTACGTCATGCGCATGTTTGAGGAAGTCTTCATTTCTGCTACAAATTCTCTTGATTCTTAGCAGTTGGCCAAAAGGGTTGGCCCAAACTATTATGTCAAACAAACAACAGATCTCACCACTACCCACGCTGAAAGGGTAGAAACAGCTATCACAGACATGGTCTTAAGTGGTGAAATCTCAACTGAGATAGCTACTGGATTAAGAATCGACAATCCAAGGACAGCCAGATTCTATCTATTATCTATTTGGTCATAGAAGGAACCCCTCCTTCAAAGACACGAACGGCCAAATTATGCCCTGTATGTGGGGCTTAGAATACACCTTCCGTATCCTCTGCGTGTCGTACGAGGCGACTAAAGGAGGTAAGGGTGAGGTAACCCTGACAGAAACCTCGAGTGCTGAAGACGGAGGTTCCAGGCCGCACGGCGCACTCTAATAAACCATGGATCCACGCACTTAACGCTTATGATCATGTCGATAGTCACTTACAGGACTGGCAGTATGATCAGCGAATGAAAAGAAGACGGACAAATTTATGGATGCAAAAACTTTTGGCATAGAAACATCACCAACCCGGTCATTCCATGCAACAAACACAATTGCGCATTTTGTCAACAAATGGACAAAAAACGCACATTCAAATGCTCACACACTTCTATCATACCAATACAAAAACATTCTGTAACACAACAAATGTATATTTAATCATGTGTAACACGTGTTCTAAACAATACATTGGTGAAACTAAACGAGAATTCTAATACGTATTAAAGAACATTTAAGGGACATTAAGAACAAAAAAGACACACCAGTAGCCATTCACTTTAATCTCCCTAACCACAAAACTTCAGTCCCATACAGAATCATTGAGGTGTTCCATCGCGATCCTGATTCCCCGGAAGCAACGTCTATCCATCGCGATCCTGATTCCCCGGAAGCAACGTCTATCCATAAGAAACGCGAGAAATTCTGGATCCACCAGCTACATAGCATGGACCCAATTGGGGTGACAATCTCCACCTGAAAGTAGTACGATAAATACAATAATTAGCTACCTGTCACCATGCTCCCCCCTTGGAGATGCCTATGACGTAATGTGTACGTCACACCTGCATGACGTCACACTGACGTCCCTAACGTTACAACATAACATTAGTAGCAATCATAAGTTTAGACGTAACCCCAGCAACAGTTCATGAACCGACACCAGTGCCCCCAAGTGCACAGCCAACTACGCTTAGAGAACGAGTCTAGTTCGCCACAACCGTGTGGTACACCTCAAGCAAGGTTTCTGGTGGTGCCTCGAGTGCGGCCAAAGTTCCATTAGAACTAGGGATTCAGAACTCATCTTCGCACCCTACACACTATCAACAACAGCACAGAGAAACATCATCTGCCTCCACAACCCTCACCGCAGGGTGAGCGCTGATCACATCCAGGCCGCATGCGAGGACGCCGCCGCACGCACCTTCACACCCGAGCCGCATTCATCCTACAGCCCAGAAAGACGACCTTCATTCACCGCACCAACAGACTACAGATCAACATCATCTAGATCACCCGCATCATATGCAGAACACTACGATAGCCCACCCATCCCACCATTCATCAACTACTCAGCACCTCTGTCGAGCCCTGAACTAAATAGTTCTACCGACGGGCCATCCACCGCCACACCTGTCTTCAGTCCAGCGGCATCTCTGGTCCCAGCACAGAGGAGGATTACCAGGCAGACATCCTCAACGACTGCCTGGACGATCCTCCTTTGGACGACGACGACATCTGGGAGAACGAGCTGGGGGCAATCGCCCTCCAACAAATTGTGGACGAATTATAAGGTAAGAAAAATGGCACCCAGCCATCCCAACACCACACGCATCCTTCTAAACTTTCGCCTGTTAAAAACTTAAACATCTTAGCTACTATACAATGATTTTCGAATATACACATCCCAGTAAAAACTACTGTGACAAAGTGTCTACACATTTCCTCTGATGAGTATAACCCAAACATGGGTACGAAACGCCAGACGATCAAATATGGAAAGGCCCACTAACAAATGGACCAATACCGCTATAACCTTTTACTAGAGATCTATCCCTTGAACTCAACTCAAAAGAAAAATTAACCCTTTCACCATCAAATTCCATAACAACATTTCTTCACATTGTAAAATTATTCTATTAATATTTTAAAACTACTTTACTGACGCTACCAAAGGTAACAAAAGCTCAGTCAAATTAATTTTAAAATAAGACTTCTAGTTCAGATGTGAAGAATCTATTTGTGAATGGGTTAAATATAAATGTAAATAAAATATTCTTTTAAGCTAAACTGATCAAATATAAATATAAATAAAATATTATTTTAAGCTAAACTAACAAGATATTGACTATTAAATTATAAATACACATGTGTATATTTGCATTAAATTATAAATACATATGTGTATATTTGCTGATTAGATTATTGTTTTATATATATATATATATATATATATATATATATTTGTATTATTTTTCTCTTTCATTATGACATGAGTCTTTCATATTCAACAATCTTTGACCTGTAATGACTGATAACCAATGATTGACTTTCGTTCGCATAGCTTGTGGTATAAATGTTAACATATTATTTAAGATTAATGTATATGATATATATGCATGTCTTTTTTTTACCATATCTCAATAAGTTAATTAAAAAATTTCAGACTGTCGCTGCTGACCATCGTGCTAATGTAGAAATATTCCAACCGTCTACGCAGGATGTAGAGTATGTATTAGGATATAACTATCTATACCTTCCATTGCCATAGTATAACAAGTTTTGTTGAAGTTTTCACTTTTTTTAAACTAGTATGACTGTCAGTCACTGTTGCTGTAAATAACAATGATTTTCAGTAATACTGTTTATAAAAAAATTTCTACACATGGTTAATGCTAAAGAAGTTTTGCAAAAAGACCTTTTATGACAATATATAAGATATATTACGGTAATTATACTGCAGCTTATTCTTAGAGATGTCTGGTCATTGCGATATATTATAACACTTGAAATCTGTATCTCTAGTACTGATATTGATATGCATATGCATTTATATCTTTATTATTCTGATACTTTTTTAACTTTCCTTATTTGTTTCTTATAATACTACCATCTTAACATATCAAATTAAAATTGTAAGAATTTTGTTTGGTTACATGAAATAAAGTACTATAAAATGCAGTCTCCTTCTTGATTCCACTTTAGTATATTCATTGGCATCCAGACTCTTCTTAAACCAAGAAAGTGTCAGGCAAAGGTTCTCGAGTTTTAGTGTTTATTACAGGATGACTACTGTACGGAATTTGTCTAACCAGACCATGACAACGACAAAATAATATTTGCCACGCAGCCAGGGCAGCTCACCCTTTACTCAAGAGAGGAGTAAGAAAATGCAGCCACCACACCACTTGCAGGAGGATGACACTTTGAGCAGGGAGACCGAAGTGTTTTGGATCCAGAAGACCGAGACTGTCCCTCTGGACCGCATTGTCATACACGATTCAGTTTGCCAAATAAGCCTTTGATTGCTCGAGGTGGGAGTTATCCATGCGGTCACCGCCCCCTGGGGGCAGGGACGGACGCCAGCAAATTCTCAATTTAAGTGTCAACATGCTGATCATTTCGATGGGGATAGTATATAATGGCTGGATTACTACCGTCATTTCGAGACAGTAGCAGAATGCAACCAGTAGACTGATACATGCTGATCATTTCGATGGGGATAGTATATAATGGCTGGATTACTACCGTCATTTCGAGACGGTAGCAGAATGGAACTAGTAGACTTCTCGGGAAAAGCCAATGCAATTGGCCGGGAAAAGCCAATGCAATTGCCTATGTCGCTATGAGGACCTGACGGAAATAGGTTTGTGTCATCGCTATGATCCAGCTGAGCGTGGGGCTGTGCATAGGATGGAGTTCCGTAATCGTGTCCGTAGAGCCAATGAGTGTTAGTCAGTTTGGGTATGGTTTAAGATGGATGGGTGGTTGCAGGAGGATGACACTTTGAGCAGGGAGTATCGGTCACCACAAGCAAATGCCTATGTAGCCCCTCATGTGGGGCGGGGGCAGACGCCATCAAATTCTCAATGTAAGTGTCAACATGCTGATCATTTCGATGGGGATAGTATATAATGGCTGGATTACTACCGTCATTTCTAGACAGTAGCAGAATGGAACCAGTGGACTCCTCGGGAAAAGCCAATGCAATTGGCTCTGTCGCTATGAGGCCCTGCCAGAAATATTCTGGGTGACCTTCATCGTGATAGTGAACCCACCTACTTAGTGACGGAACTGTGTCATCGCTATGATCCAGCTGAGCGTGAGGCTGTGTATAGGATGGAGTTCCGTAATCGTGTCCGTAGACCCAATGAGTGTTATTCAGTTTGGGTATGGTTTAAGATCGATGGGTGGTAAAGCATTCCCTTCAATTTCTGGTGATGCCCAGGAGCAGTGGGTATTGGATCAATTCATTAATGGTTTACAGGAGCATGACTTACGCAGATATGTTCAGTTTGGGCGTCCTATGATGCTGACTGCAGCCATTGCTCCTCCCCCCATACCTGGCAATGGCGATTTTGTGAATGCGTGTGAATAGATAGGAATGGTACCAAGGAAAGGGATAATTCCAATGTATCAAACAGTCTTAAAGCAATTGCGCGAGACCTTAGTGCAAACCAAGAATGAATTGGTTTCCATGGGACAGGAGATGCAGTCTCAACTGAGATAGCTACTGGATTAAGAATCGACAATCCAAGGACAGCCAGATTCTATCTATTATCTATTTGGTCATAGAAGGAACCCCTCCTTCAAAGACACGCTAATAATGGCCAAATTATGCCCTGTATGTGGGGCTTAGAATACACCTTCCGTATCCTCTGCGTGTCGTACGAGGCGACTAAAGGAGGTAAGGGTGAGGTAACCCTGACAGAAACCTCGAGTGCTGAAGACGGAGGTTCCAGGCCGCACGGCGCACTCTAATAAACCATGGATCCACGCACTTAACGCTTATGATCATGTCGATAGTCACTTACAGGACTGGCAGTATGATCAGCGAATGAAAAGAAGACGGACAAATTTATGGATGCAAAAACTTTTGGCATAGAAACATCACCAACCCGGTCATTCCATGCAACAAACACAATTGCGCATTTTGTCAACAAATGGACAAAAAACGCACATTCAAATGCTCACACACTTCTATCATACCAATACAAAAACATTCTGTAACACAACAAATGTATATTTAATCATGTGTAACACGTGTTCTAAACAATACATTGGTGAAACTAAACGAGAATTCTAAATACGTATTAAAGAACATTTAAGGGACATTAAGAACAAAAAAGACACACCAGTAGCCATTCACTTTAATCTCCCTAACCACAAAACTTCAGTCCACTACAGAATCATTGAGGTGTTCCATCGCGATCCTGATTCCCCGGAAGCAACGTCTATCCATCGCGATCCTGATTCCCCGGAAGCAACGTCTATCCATAAGAAACGCGAGAAATTCTGGATCCACCAGCTACATAGCATGGACCCAATTGGGGTGACAATCGCCACCTGAAAGTAGTATGATAAATACAAGTGCAAACCAAGAATGAATTGGTTTCCATGGGACAGGAGATGCAGTCACTGAGAAGCCGTCCAGATAGTTATGCCAATACACACGATAGGCTGTCATAACTATGGACACGTCAGGCGTGATTGTCCCTCTTTGGATGATAAGAATGTGAACAGTCAATATTCCTTCCAGTAACATCAGGTAAAACCAATGGCTGCTGAGATTGAGGCCGAACCCCCAGCCCCGGTGTTTGACACTGAAAGGCCAGAGGAGGGATTTATCATGGCTGTTTATTTGTCCTGTTGTCATAGACAATCATTTATACATGGAGACGATGTTGAATTATTGATAGACACTGGCTCTTCTTGATGAGTCTATTCCCGAAGAATGCCACCCACTGACCCCGGTGGCTCTTGTTTTAACAACAGCCAGTGGGGAGGAGGTTAAGGTGTTCGGAGAAACCAATATGGAAATTGGCATCAGTGATTGTACTGTAACCTACCCAGTAAGGTTGTATCTCTGGCCAACAATTCAGGTATAATAGGTATAGACTTTATGGAGGATCATGATTGTAAAATAGACGTCGGCCGAGGTGAGATGGAGGTTAATACTTTTCCCATGAAACTATATAAGAAATCTGACAATTTAACCATCTGGGATATGAGACCCCAATTCAGGGAGCGATTAATGAACATTTTATGGAATGGAGTGGTGACCGATGGAACCACAAGCAGATTTTATAAGAAATACTGGCCTCTTGTTGGCTAGAGCACTCGTAAAACCAGACCCTGCCAGGATCTCACTCAATTTTGTTATCACCAGGGCTTAACCAGTGCATATCAAATCCGGAACTATCGTGGCCATCTTGGAACACGTTCATAGTATTTTAACTCTCACAGGATCTCCTAAGGCGGAGTTGAAGGACAAGCAAAGCATACCTGAACATGACTTCGGAACTTAGTGAAAGTAAGAGACAAACTGTTATTGACTTGTTGGTGGAATACCAGGACGTATTCCAGAGTAATGTCGAAGATTTAGGCTGTATCCCACCTCAATAAACATAACATAGATACTGGGGATGCCTGCCCAGTTAAACAGTCACCGCGAAGAATGTATTGATGAGTGTCAGGGAACAGTTAATGGGAATGGAGTCACTTCCTGACCTCGACAAATGGTTTCATGTACTGAAATTACCATAGATTTAGGAAAGGGGCGGGTTCATCAGGCATTTGTTCTGAGAGACTAATAACAATTGCAGCAAGGAAATGTCAGGACAGACATCAGTTGATACCTTTTATGGCAAAGCCTCAGTAGGTGTTTCATATGTAAAAAAAAAAGTATTATATATTTTTCTTTGGAGGACAAATGTTGTTTACCTAGTGTTTTGGAAATGACTGAATGAAGATTATTTTTCATATACTTGAAAGCTGTAAACAATCTTTTGAAACCACTGCTGATATGTACAACTGATATTATCTTATATTTTGAAACTTATGACATGTTTTAATTCCATATTTTGAAACTTACGACTGATGTTTTACCTAATGGTTTGCTATATTTTGAAACTTATGACTGATGTTTCATATAAATGGTATTATACCATATTTTGTAATGCATGAATGATGTTTCATCCCAATTGTATTGTCATATTTTGAAACATGACCAATAGGTTACCTGGATATTTGTATTTTGCTCATGAGATTTCATATACATATATATATATATATATATATATATATATAAACATGGTTAGGTGATTTACGGGCGGTTTCGTCGTCCTCAGACCTCCTTATAGGCAGTTGGTGAAACTTGTGGGCAGTTGAAATGTGGGCAGTTTTCGTGTTGAGCTTATTTTCATATAAATAGCTGAATCCGGGGGGAAAAATTTGCCAAAAATGTCCCTTTGGCTGAAATGTTAACATACCTGCTTTGACCCAGAAGTACATTGTTTATATATAATTGACAGATAAGTGCTATGGGCAGTTGGAAATTAATTGAGTGATTGGCCTCTCGGTCGCGCGTGCTTCTTCACTTTCTAAGCAAACAACCAGGGCACTTGCGATACTCTCCATGTGATAATAGTGATTAGCAGGAAATAATTGCATTTATCTGAATTTAAATCATCTCCCGCAATGTTGTACAATTACTCTTTGGCTTTGGCGGCGGCAGTGGGGTCTTTGGCTTTGGCGGCGGCAGTGGGGTGGTGGTAGTGGTGGCGCTACTAGTTGTAGCGGCCGTGGTAGTAGTAGTAGTAACAGTAGCAGCAGCAATAGTCCGAATTTGTGAATTTCAAATAACTTACTACCAACCGCAATACTCACCGCAATACTCACACCAGCCTTTGGCAGCGTGAATAACTAGAATTCTTCAGATTCGTAGAATTCGATAAAATCTGACCGGGTA
This sequence comes from Chaetoderma sp. LZ-2023a, assembly GCA_034401795.1. Classification (NCBI taxonomy): domain Eukaryota; kingdom Metazoa; phylum Mollusca; class Caudofoveata; order Chaetodermatida; family Chaetodermatidae; genus Chaetoderma; species Chaetoderma sp. LZ-2023a. The sequence continues at coordinate 59,934,248 of CM067362.1, read as the reverse complement.
AACAAAAAAATCACGAGTCTGATGTCATCTTTCCTGTCAGTGTTTGTCCATCTTCTTCAAGAGTAATCTTTTCTCCCCCGACACCCTCATCATTCAGTGCTTTAGTCAGTCTCCATAGCTTTGTGGTGTCTCTCTAAATTAAACCCTGCCGTCTTTTCCCTCCAGCTTCTTCTTTTGGCCTCCAGCTTGAGCTTTAGATACCTGGCTTTAGTTTGTTGTAGCGTGAAGTGGTTTTCATGACAGGGATTAACCTCTGCATCTTCTCTGGCCTTGTCTAGTTTATCATGTGCTGCTTGCAGTTCTGTTGTCCAGTAGGGGCGGTAGTTTTTCCTGAACCCTCAAGGAATCGCTTTGTTGGCAGCCTCGAGGATACTTGAATTAAATTCCTTGACCACATTGTTGATGTTTCTCCCTTCTACTGCTATATTTTGGGTAAGCTCATTGGAACGAATGCCGAACAGACTCCAATTTGCCTTTTTGTAGTTCCACCTTGGATGTTGAGGTGAACTTGTCGAAATACTTCCAGAAAGAGAGGAGGACTGGGCGGTCGTCGCTTCCTCCTAACTGTGATCCGACCACTCTACTGAGGTTTTTGTGAATGTCTTCTGTACAAAATGCCAAGTCCGGCGTTGTTGTCGAGTGCCCCCGGCGCGAGTAGAAGGTAGGCTGATCTGTGGGATCGTTGACAAGTAAAAGGTGCTTTTCATCTTGCCATGCTTCAATGTCTTCTCTTCGTTTATCAAGTGTTCTGTATCCCCAGCAATGAGGAAGTGGCAGTCTGGGACCTGGATTGTGTCAAGTGAGAGATTCTTGTCATTAAGGCAGTAATAATTGACAATGTCAATCACAGAGTTGCTGGTTGTTATCTTGATATTTTCTGCCTCTTCCATAAAGGTTTTGATCTGGCTGGCGTTCACGCTGTTTCGAACCAAGGTGATCACCCCGCCTTTCTTTCTTCCCCTTCGATCACACCGGAAAATCTGGTAACCTCTGATCTTAAATGGTTTTCCTTCTTGCAGGTGTGTCTCTTGGATGCAGCAGATATCAATGTTGTTTTCGTACAGGAACTGTTTGAGCTCTGATTTCTTGTTGGTAACCCCTTCTGCGTTCCAGTGCATGATGTTGATACTGGGGTTCTCTTTGGGTTTGGTCTCCTCTTTCGGTTGGCCAGTAGCTCTCCATCCTCGTCCCCTGGCTCCACAAGACGAGTTGATGAGTAGCTGAGGGTGGGCTCCTTCGAGACGTGGAGCCCGGCGCTGCACCTGCCCAGGGCGAGCACCATTTCGGTTGATTCGATCTCCAAGTTGTGCATAATGCTCTGGTTAGCCCCTCCAAATGTCTGGATTGACACCCAGTGGGTTACACCCCTGCACCACTTTGAGGCCGAGCATATAGTCTTAAACAGGGGGCTCGCCTGGCTGAGGAGAAATAGGCGAAGCCAGCAATCAGTACCACCATCCAACTTTCTGACTTTGTTGAGCCCTTACCGCCACCAAAATGGGGAGCGACTCAGTGGTTTAATTGCTCCCCTTTCCTAATGCGATCCCTTGTTCGCGAGGGCAAGATACAGATACCATCTCCGACTCAGCCAATGTTCGTGCCATTCGAGGAATAATGTCGTGTTTCGGCTATGATCGTATGTTGCCATAATGTTTCTGTCTATGTTGACATTGGAGCATCATGATTCTTCACAATGTGATGTTTTAATGCCAATGGCTGAGTACTGTGGGAATTGGTCACTCCTTACCGACTCGCTTTTGCCAGGCATCCAGTTTCAGTACAAACCACATTGTTTATGCATGTACATACTAAATGTATCTCGAGAAACTTTTTCTGTTTATTTTGGAGTTCTTGGCTGGAAGACCAGTGCGGTCTACGACAGCAATTGGTTTCAGGAAAATGACTCCCAAGAGATTTTATCATTTAACATACTAATCAAAATGTACAGTTAGCACAATAAGTTGAGCATGCGAATGGAGATTGTAATAACTTATTTCATCAATTGTAAATAATTATATTCGATGTATGAGATTTGAATCCTCTGGATGTATGATTACTGTATTCTGCGGCTGTAGTAGTAGAAACATCCTACAGCTGCGATCAGTCCTTCTTCGCTTTTGCCTACCGTGTCTTGTCCTCAGCCGAAATCCTTAGCTTCCTCAGGTCCATTCTTGCCTTGAGTGTACCGAGTCCTGCTTTCTTGAGGTCACCTCGTAGCACGCTTAGCAGATTTATGCAATGACGTCCTCCCCTGGCTTTGTATTTGCTGCCTCCGAGTAGGGCGAATCTGGTGTCTTCTGGCATCCTTAGCACATGGCCAAACATGGACCATCTTTGCTGGGCGACTTTTAGACCGCAGCAACGTATTGTATAGTGCATCATTAGAAATTATGCGGTCTGGCCATCGGTGTTCAGTGATGGTGCATAGGTGTTCGCGGTGGGAGCCATCAAGTTTGTTTAGAGCTGCCCAATATAGCATCAAGGATACGCAGGTTGCATTGTATAAACACAGCCTTTTAATCAAGGGCATCTTTGATCTACGAATCCATAGCTTCCAGAAGGACTGGAAAGCTATGTTTCCCATGACACAGCATGCAGCAATGTCAGTGAGCCCAGGATTTTACTTTTCCTCCATGGTTCGCCGCCACGAAGTGGGTTGTTCGCCGCCACGAAGTGGGTTGTCATTTTCTATAATTTCATGCTTTGTCGATAGGTATATGTGGGTGAAGTCTGTTTTGGATTCATTCAGAGATTCTCAATTTTTAGTTTGCTTGCAGCTATTGGGAGAAGTTCGTCAAGGGGTTTCTTTTCCTCATCTATAAGTCCACATCGTTGGCATATTCCATCTCTAGCGGCATGCCCAGTATTGACACTGGGAGGGGGGGGGGTGGTCTTGTGGAACTTTCCCGCACAGATTTCAATGCGGCAGTAAGGTAGCAGGTGAAAAGCACCGGAGATAGACCATCCCTGTGGGGATCTCAGACTCTACAGGCTTCACTGACTTGACTCCTACTCTCAGTTTGGTGTCTGCAAGTAGTAGTCTCACTAGGTGTAGCTCATCTTCATTGCAACTGGCTTGGCATAGTTCCAGTGTTTGGACATGACTACCGAGACAAGCATGCGTTGCATCCATGTTTGAAGCCACTTTGACATGATCCGGTGAAGTAATCGATCCTGTCTAGAGTAACATTGGATAGGATTTTCCGTATGCTATTGAGAAGCACAATGGGCCGCAGATTGGCTTGGGTAGTGCGATAAGGGTGCCTTGGCCTCCAGCGTTGATGGGAAGGTGGTGCATAAAAGCTGAAATGATTAGGTGCGTGATCGGTTTTGAGATAATCTCACTTGCATATTTGAATAGTTCATTGCTCATGCCATCAGGTCCAGCTGCACGTTCATTTTTCAGGTCTTTTAAGTGCCTTCTCAACTTCTGCTGTTTTAATTCGTGTTAGTAATGGCCTGGGGTCTCCTGAGACCGGGTGCACGGGCTCATCATTGTCAGTGAACTGTTCTTTGAACCATGGCTTTTCCCTGGTCCGTCCCGATAAAGTGTCCTTCACAGTTGTGTACAGCGAGTGATGGTGCGTAGTCAGCAACTCTCAGTCATCCGTGGTAGTCATTTCATCTGATAGGGAGTCTGCCTGTTGAATAGCAAGATCCTCTGGATGGGTGCATCATGGGCAAGTTGACTGAAAGTTAACGGTGCCTTGTGCTGCTTTTCAGTCAAATCATTCATGAAATATTCAGGAGGTCAACTTCTACTCGGTTTGATGAAATTTGCGACATTCTGTGCCATGCTGTTCCGGAGTCATTGTACATATGTGTGTATTTGGCGAAACATCTTTCGGAGTCATTCATTGCTGTTTAGGCCACAAGGATGGTTTGCTGGCTGATTCATCAAATATGCAGATTTTTCTGATTATAGAGATTCACGAAAACGTCAATATTTTAAAGGTGGGGAGTGTAGGAAATTTGATGGTTATTTTACTATTGCATTTATTCTAACACCATTGCTTTTAAATGTTCGAGTGGGCATGTATCTTTGTCAAAATGTATAATATCTGTATTTCGCGATACATCTACAAGTGTCATCGCAATCTACTCAGAAGTCTATTTTGTATAGAAAAATTGTCACGAGCTTGATTCCTCACAATGCATTGTATTTTTAAATGTTATCGGCAATTAGGTCAAACTTTGGTACTATCTGGATATTGCATCTAATTTAGTCTGATTCCTGTCTCTGTCCGGTTCCATAGTGATCGGGGCCCAGTCTTTTCAGGTTTACTATAAATACAAGCAGGTAACCTGTGGCCATGGAATCGGAAAACCCTTTACTTTCAGAAATTTTCTCTTAAACTGATGTCAGGTCGTCTGCTGTCAAATGTTCTACCGTATTCGGTGCCATCTAAACGGCCGCATTTGGTTGAGCGGAGTAGATTTCTATGAATGGAATCAAGTATTCTAAGTTATCAGCAAATCCGATGATGTTTTAACCCTTAATTAGAATCTACAAGCCTTCTCCTGTTGATATTTTAACGGAATCGCATCATAGATTGTTGTGATCAGTACGGGGATTTCAGATTACCGTATTTACGGAAACAGTAAACTTCTCGTTTTGATCTGATCAGGGATTTCCCCATTGCCATATTTGGATAATAGATGTTATTATTGAAGCAGTAATGGAATACACAATGCGAAGGCATCCTTGTACATTTTAATCCCCCAGTAGTTCTTAATTAATAAATCATGTGTTATTTGAAATAAAGCTTTATTTATTCAATAAGGCTTAGGGGCACTAAGCGCCTCTAAGCGCCTCTGAGTCTCCCTATAATCCACAATCTTGGAGAGCCTGTGAGCGTATGATCGTCGTGTTGAACACGCCGAGGGGGGTGTTAATCAATTAGTCAATCAATTTAGTAGTTATCCGTCTCGCACTCTTGCCTTGGAGCATATAGGCTTGGTGTCAGACCAGGTCACAATCAATCAATCAGTTAATCAATCTAGCAGTTATACCATCTGTCACTAGGCTTGAGGTCAGACCAGGTTTCATGACAATCAATCAGTCATCAATCTAGCAGCTATTCGTCTGTCACACGCGCATAGGCTTGGAGTCAGACTAGGTGATATCACAATTACTCAGGCAATCAATCAGTCAATCAATCAATATAGCAGTTATCCGCCTGTCATTTTGCATTGTATCTTACAGGCTTAGTCTTATATTAATCGGTCCATTAATCTGGCACCTTGGCCTTGTCTTGGATAATATAGGTATGGGTTGCACCAGGATCGTGGAAACAAGAGGGTTAAATAAGTGAATAAAATGGAACCAAACAGACCATTGGCAGTTGTTTTAAGGGAAACCTTTATCTGGATGGCTGCCTAATTCACCGGAGTAGGAAATACCTACATACATGGCAACAATAAACGGGGACATTGAACTTGTGGGGGACCTGTATAGTCACACTCAGATTCACCGGAGTAGGAAATACCTACATACATGGCAACAATAAACGGGGACATTGAACTTGTGGGGGACCTGTCTAGTCACACTCAGGGATCAGGGAATGACAGACGTGACTCGTTTCTTACATATCCATTCAGGACCAACAGAAAATCATGACTACAGTAGTGAAGTAAATCACACGTTTGAACACTAGAGATCAAAACACAGCTCCCATGGACAGGGGAGACAATTCATCTATGCTTCGTGGCTTACCGGGTATGGATGGACAAGGGAGATAAACGTGTTCAGCCTATTGGGAATTTGTATGACAGGAATGATCCTATGGACCAGGGTGTCCTCTGGCAGGTTATCCATGTGCACCTGATTTCCATTATAGGGGACTCATCATGACAGGAGACCGAATGTGGACTCTTATTCTGATTTTTATCAGCCGCCGCCAGTAAGACTGCCACAGCAAAGCCCACACATGCACATGTGTCGACCAGAAGCTAAATGGAGATCACCAGTAAGATACAGTTGGAAAGCTAAGGATCTAGATCAGTTCGACGGTGAATCTATTGACTGGCCAGATTATTATAAACATTTTGAAACGGTGACTGGCATGCATGGAAAACCCGGGAGAAAGCTATACAGTTGGTCATGAGTTTGACTGGAGCAGCCTGCCACCTGGAATGGAACCGAGCTACGATCAGTTAGTCACTGATTTGTCTAGAAAGATACAATCCTGCTGAGCGAGAAGCTGTTTTTAGAATGGAGTTCAGAAATCGTGTTAGATGACCAAATAAAGGTGCTATGCAATATGGATATAGTTTAAGACGGTTAGCCAGTAGGACATTTTCTCGAATATCATCAGATACTCTGGATCAATTAGTAGAACAATTTATTAATGGCCTCGGAAACCTAGTGTCGGAAACGTGCAATTTGGACACGCTAAAACTGTACATGAAGCATGAATCATTTGATCCAATCATATGCGGGTAACCGATGACTAAAGGTACGGACGTGTGCCTTAGAAAATAAATGGGTACAGGGAACTAAGGATGGACAACCTAACAATGCCCTTTTAGAACAGTTGTCCGTGGCTCTGGCGAAGACACCCACAGACATTAAAGGTGAGGGAGGAGATGAATAATAATAATAATAATAATAATAAATGTCTTGAGCCACAGGAAAACTCGGTATCAGAAAACAAACCTGATCGATCCATTCAACTGCAATGTTATTACTGGAAGAAAGCGAATCAGGTGTACAATGGAAATATCATTTAAACTAGAACAGGCTTGCTTTGTCAGCCAGTCAGCTCAGAAGAAATAAATAAAAATGTGATCGAGTGGCTTGTGGATGCTGGATCTACATATACACGTAATAATCAGACAGAAAATCAGAGGCCTACTCTCAGAAAAAGTTACTTGATACTTAGGACCGCTAGTGGAGAAGAAATGAATGTTCAGTGAGGCAGAATTGGAGATTAAACTAGATAAGCAGATGTTTTTCAGCCAGTGAAAGTAGTTTCGTTACGAACAAGTTCTACCACTTTGGGTATAGATTTTCTAGACATATGACCGTGTTCTCGATTATGGAAACAATGTCAGAGATATGAAACAGACTAGTGAAACTCTATAGGGTGTACTTAGAAAATCATTCAGGATTATTGATCGCTCGCTCAATAATTAATGGGCCTCAAGTTTCAGGTGTTCCTCTGCAGATATATAATATTTGAAATACTGGCATGAGGATAGCTAGTGGAGAAGTCGTAGCAACTTTGGAACCAGTAATCATTCCTCAAGCGACGACATTGGAAATCATGAATGTGTTAGTTTGCCGGAACATTTTGGAGAAATTGGTTACATCTGCTTCCGATCTTACTGCAATGGAACAGCAGGAACTTAGATGTGTATTAGGATGTTTTACAGAAATCGCATGAGGAAGCTGACAGCGAAATCGGCGCATAAGGACTCATAACCCCCTCCTTGCATTGTCAATTGTGTAGAATCTCTACCACGATCTTAATGGTTTTGTATACTGGACCTTGCTTCTGGATTAGCTGCGCCATTCATGTCTTTCGAACGCACCAGCCACATTGGACTGACACATGGAAATGGTATTACAGGGTCTGCAATGGGAAAGTGTCTTGTTTATATTGTTTTCAGAGACATTGAGCAGTTTAGTTCTCATCTTCAAACGTTTCCGTGATGCTAACCTTAAACTTAAACCATTAAAGTGTGTATTATTTATTTCAAAGCTCGGTAAAATTTCTTGGACGTGTGGTATTTCGTGATGGAATGCATTGTGACCCGGCTAAAGTGGCAGACTTAGGGGATTGGCCTATGCGACTGTGAAATAACGTTTGAACAATTAAAGGATAAATTGATCACATCTCTGATTAAAAGCTTATCCTATGATTAATGGAACATTCATTTTGGATACAGATGCTAGTGTCACTGGAGTTGGCGCTGTTCTATTGCAAGTTCAGGATAGCCATGAAAGAGTGATTGCATTTGCTAGTCGGACATTATCCAAAACTCAACGGAGGTATTGCACCATGATGACGGAACTGTTAGCAGTTATTTTAGACATTATTTGTGTGGAACTCGATTTCTTGTACAGACGGACCAGGCATCGCTAACATGGTTGAATGCTGGCTCATTGGTTGGCGTATTAGGAACTTATGATTTTGAGATCCACCACCGAAATGGAACTTCACATGGGAATGCAGTCTTTCTCGATTGGCGAGACACTGTAAGCATGATGGTTGACAGGATTGCTTTGTTGATCAACAGTTTCAAGTTGGACCAGTTCAATAGAGGATTTGCCTGTGGACATTATAGAAATACCTGGAACCCCAGAAAACTTGATTATGGACCATGTTTGTGCTGCCACCGATTATCGTTGGATAGAGGGGTGTCAGTTGAACAATTATTGCAATTGCGGAAAGCTGACCAATCTATCAACAAGATCATAGTTTGGAAAGAAGAAAGTGGTCGACGTCCTGCTGGAGTATTGTATCTTCAGAAAACATGAATGTTAAGACCTTCCAATCACAACGGAGCAACCTGGACCATGTGGATGGATTACTGTATAGATACAAACCAAACCCTCAAAATAGAATAATGAAACAACTACACAACCTAGGCATTAAAAAAACTGAATGCGGTGAAACGATGATTCTACTGGCCAGGCTACAAGAAGAATGTAATCTGGTGTTCGCTATGCCACACTTGTGCTCCTGTGCCTAAGAAAAGCCTTGCTTAAACAGGACACAATACTATGGGATCTCTACCCAAACAGAATCTGGAAATAGTTACATTCTAGTTGTTGCTGATTATTTCACCGAATACGCAGAAACTACACTGCACAGACACCAGCAAGTGGATTTGCCGCAAAGGAACACCACTGATCATGTAAGGGTACGCAAAGGAACACCACTGCAATTACATACTGATCATGTAAGGGTATCTGAATCGAGCCTTCCACATGAACTCTACAAGCTCCTGAAAATTCATAAAACTCGGATGACTCGGCTAAATCGGACCATAAAACAAATGTTAAGAATTTTGCCGCAGGATGACTGGGATCAAGATCGGGACATGTAATGATGGCATACAGATCATCAGTGCAGGAAAGCATGGGATGCTCTCCTAATTTAATCACTTATGGTAGCAATAATGTTGCCAGTTTGCTTGATCGATAATTCTAATATAAGTGCCCTGTGGAGTTTGTGGAGTGGATTCAGAACTTTAGTTGAAACGCAAATTCACACAAAACGTTTTAAAATCTAGTGCTCAATGACATAAACGGAACTATGACAAAGCTAGTTTCAGTACATACACACATGGACAACGGGTTTGTGTTTGTAGTCCACTTAAAGCCTGGGAAAGGGAAAAGCTAGTTTCAGTACATACACACATGGACACCCGGTGTGGATATGGAGTCCACTTAAAGCCCGGCAAAAATTGGTTGTGGATGTAGGGGACCAAACATAGTTTTAGAGCAAATTAATTATGTGTTGTACAAAGATTCAACGTTGTTCATGTAGATTATCTCAAGCCATACCTTTGTGATGAACCACCAAGGAACGTATTGGTGGGACGGATGAGCGGAAACTGCTTATGTATTGCTGGTAAGAAGGTGGATATATTTATTGGATTATGCTTTAAGTAACAACATGGTGGATTCTTGCATGCTATTTATGATCATTTTGATTTATATGTTCACGGGTTCCGGAGCCACTGAGCCTGTTAAACGATGTTATCAGCTTGTTGGATGGATTTCCAATCAGGAACCAGGACGAAATGGGGCCATCCAAGCAATCAACTGTTGAGAAGCCAGACCTGGGCCCCAGAGTGCATACCATTCGTTTCATCAAATGTCATCATTCCCGGTCCAAAGCGTGCATGGGAGGTCCATGAAAAACAAAGTGTGCCGCCAGAATATTTCAACAGACTGTGGCACTGGAGGGAGGTACATCAGATGTGCCTCCAGTATAGTTGTCGGGAATGCCTTCACGGGTTCCGGAGCCACTGAGCCTGTTAAACGATGTTATCAGCTTGTTGGATGGATTTCCAATCAGGAACCAGGACGAAATGGGGCCTGTTAAACGATGTTATCAGCTTGTTGGATGGATTTCCAATCAGGAACCAGGACGAAATGGGGCCATCCAAGCAATCAACTGTTGAGAAGCCAGACCTGGGCCCCAGAGTGCATACCATTCGTTTCATCAAATGTCATCATTCCCGGTCCAAAGCGTGCATGGGAGGTCCATAAAAAACAAACAGTGTGCCGCCAGAATATTTCAACAGACTGTGGCACTGGAGGGAGGTACATCAGATGTGCCTCCAGTATAGTTGTCGGGAATGCCTTCCGGCAAAACGTGTCTATGATATGGAGTGCAACCTTCTCCACAAGCACCACAATTTCTTCCATAATCGGTTCGCAAGTGGGCATGCACCTCGTGTCTTCCACAATAAGCAGTTCATTAGTGCAACTGGTCTGGAGCCACCCTCCAGAATCACGATTGAACTCCATCATAAAGGCAGTTCATTAGTGCAAATGGTCTGGAGCCACCCTCCAGAATCACGATTGAACTCCATTATAAAGGTGTACCCCATCTGTTCAGTCTGTTATTTTGTGATGCTCCGGCACCGAGTCCATCGTCCGCTTGTGGAGGTGCTGTCGCTACAGGAACCAATGGAAACGAAGCAGAAGATCATTACTCTTGCTGTTGCCCCCGAGCCAGTTCTCGAAACATCAGCACCGAGCCAGTTCGCGAAACATCAGCAAATGTGAACGTATTAAAGAAACCAGAAATTGCGTTTGGTGTGTGAGTGATACCAGTGTCAGCTCCATCGTGCAGGACTCGTATCGGTTATTTTAGAATCCCGGAGTCAGAAACAGCTATGGTCAAACCAGGAGAAGCGGGCGAAGATGTCCTTAGAGGTCGAGATGTATCAGGTACAGGAGTGCGAAGCCGGCTGAAAAAAGCGGAAGCGAAGGTCTCGCGTCTGTAGGCTCGCCTGGCTGAGGTGAAACGAGCAGTCAGTAACACCATCCAACTTTCTGAATTTATTGAGCCCTTACCACCACCAAAAGGGGAAGCCGACCCAGTGGTTCAATTACTCCCTCTTCCAAATGTGATCCATGCGTGAGGGCAAGATACAGTCAATTCCGATTCCAACCAGACAAGTTCATTTGATCAATTCTAAATCCAATTCCAATTACATACTAATATTTACTTGAGATCAACATTGTTATATTTTAACCCTTTAATGTCCAAGATTGGCTAAGAAAAACTAGATTTACCATTAGCGAATTTCCATTTGCAAGATAAGTTTTTTTAATTTAACAAGACAATGACCGGCTCGGCTATGGAATCAGTCATTCCACTGGTAAATTTTGAAAAAATAGTCTTAGCATACATATCATCCTTCCTCAAGACCAGCGTAGAAGGCATCTAAAACAATTAGAATAAAAATTATTGTTGCCAATAGGTAGTTATATTTTTCACTTAAATTATTGTCCAAAAATTAGAATAAAAATTGTTGTTGCCAATAGGTAGTTATATTTTTCACTTAAATTATTGTCCAAAAAGTCAATTTGACTTAATTATAGCTTAATGCCGAGTTTTTCCTGATGAATATGACAAGATTAATGCCATGTCTCATTATAGATACATGTAAACCTTGTTATATAAATGTTTGCATTAAAAAGCATTAGAATAATGTATATAGTACAGTACTGAGTGAGAGTACAGAGCAGATGTACGTAGTTTGAATAACACCTCTAGTCCAGGTGTCTGTGTTTTAAAAGCTGAGACATTTCACAGAGGGGAGTTGGTTCAATGATTCCGTTATTATGTAGGAGGGTATAATTATAGGGAAGCAATGTACTGCTTTCTTCACCCATTTGATTCCATGCAGATTCACCCATTTCATTCCATGCAGATGAGTGTTATTACTTTACTGAACACTATTGCTAACATCTTGATGAATAATTGTAACACACTTGGTTATCTTGGTTCAAGCGTATATATTTCAAATCATTTGTATGATTTTAAAGATGGCATAATTTCATAGGTGAAAACCTGTTTCCAGGGAATGCAAAATGAAATAAGTTCAAGATCAGAGGCTTTGATTGAATGAAGGCGGTACAAAGCTCGGCCGCATAGGATAAAAAGGTTAATTGGTCACTGGTCAGAGAGAATTGAGTTAATTCAAGTGTAGTTCATAGCATTTATCAGATCTTTATTTTGTCAATTCGGAGAGCGAGAGATAATTTTGGAATTACTGTCTCAGTTATCGAGCTGATGAATAATTTTTATAAATTTGAAATCATTTCAACTAATTTGAAGAAAACCTGTTTCCAGGGAATGCAAAATGATTCAAGACCAAATGAAGGCGGTACAAAGCTTGGCCGCATAGGATAAAAAGAAATAGTTCATAGCATTTATCAGATCTTTATTTGTCAATTTGGAGCGAGAGATTATTTTGGAATTACTGTCTCAGTTATCGAGCTAGCCACTCCTGGTGTGTGGTAAATTTTCAAAAATAGTCTTCCATTGGCCTGTACATATAACTAAGTTGTTAAAATAGATTTTAATAGAATCAACCATAGGAGAGAAATGTATTCTGTCAAATTAATTTTAAAATATTCAATAAAGCATCTAATGACAGCTAGCATAATAAATATCAACCAACATATAGAATGAAATGTGGTAAATGGTATCATGTGTATAATTTACAGATATTACATGTACATTTTAGAGCCAATGTTCAGTAAATCTATGACAAATATAATGAATTAGAATTTATCAATTCCCGTAAATTCAAATTATCAATTTCAAATCCAATTATGGTGTCTTAAAAATTATCAATTCCTGAGTCCTCAGATTTATCAAATCCAATTCCGGAATTGAATTGGAATTGACTGATCAATGATCCCAACCTTATTGTTGTAAGTCACCCGCTATTGGAACATCAACATCATGATTCGTGATGTTTTAATGTACTGACAACAGTGAAGACTGGTGGGAATTTGTCACTCCTTACCGACTCCCTTTAGACAGGCACTCAGTTTCAGTAGCACTCTTATAAACCATATTGTTTATGCATGTATATACTAAATGTATAGCTCGAGAAACGTGTTCTTCAAGTGACGTGTACACGGTTACAAAAATTGTAAATGTGTACACGGGGAAAATTTATAAAAAATACATATTTATGTGAAACATGTAAGATGTAGCCCTCAAAGAAAAATATATTTTTTGACAAATTAATTCTCCGAATTTACCGCCACGCTCTGTTTTAAATGTCACAACTACCAGTCATTGCTACAGTAAATTTTCTAAAATTTCTTGGTCTGCTCATTTGGGGATTTTTATGAGAAAATTGAAATTTTCTGGAACAGCTTGAGAGTCAACAAGGTTAACTAATTAACCGCACAAGCAACACCCCTTGTCAGAACACATAGGTGTGAATTACTGTTCAAGCGGGATCTTATCAACACAGATTATCACTATGAATGCTGTGACGTGTGGCGCTCATCTCATCTCAGCTCACAGTGGACCGATGGCCACCAGCCGCCTAGTGTGCTCACGGAATATTATTCGAAGTCTATTTGCATGTCGAGAAGACATTAGCTCCGCCCACCAATAATATGCAAAAGTTTGGCAAGACCACATCCCGGCAATTTTCGAATAGTTGATGTAATGTTAAGGTGGTTCAAACAATTCTGAGGAACCCACCGACGGATGATCCTAGATATATTGCATCATATTCGCTATATAATGGAGTGTTCAGGTGAATGCGCTACTTGAGTACCTAGGCTGTGATTGCCTTTTCGAGGGCATCTTGAAGTTATGCATTGTATTCCGGCAAAATCCCACAGATATGAAATAAAATGTTGTTAATACCAATTTCAGGTGTACACTGGGAAGGAGGGTAATGTGGTTCAGGCACGATCGGGTGAGAAAATTGCCATGAAATTGTCTGGCAAACAGGACAAATATCACCATGTGTTCCGTGACTTACAAGTATTATCCTGGCTCAAAAGAACTTTTGGACAAAGCAATATATGCATGTGGCATTATTAGTGCGAACATGAAGTGTTGGCCAAAAGATCTAAGCAAAACCATGTTGGCCAAAAGATCTAAGCTCGCGGAGCTCTCTAGTATGTTAAGGCGAGAATCGCCGCTTATGACATTATCCAGCTGACTGCAATGTGACAGCTGTCAGTTGTTAATTATAGTACGGGGTCAATCAGTACAAATAACTTCTAGCGTGAACCACATAGAAAGTACAATTGCATATTTTAACGGCAGACGACAATTCAATGTTCGCCGCTACATTAAACTTGTTACCTTATTTTGTGTTTACGTTGTCGACATAATCATGTTTGAATAAATCCTATAACTAGTAATTTTCTTAACATTGATTTTTCTAATGTGCTCGCAAACTAAGAAAGAAAACACCAAATGAGGTCAAGGCATAGGCATTTTTAGCGCGACGTCGTACCTCTCTTATTACAGTCAGGCTGAAGGCGCCTATGAGTCAACGCGCTCTAAAACGGCAGAGGGCTATTTCTCGGAAATGCAGACATACACGTCTACGATGCACGCTCGCTTTTGGGACTATCCATAAGAGTTGAGTCTTACTGTTAGGAAACCACGATCACATGCCATGTACGCGTGCGTGTGGGGGGGGGGGGGGTATGCCGCGTACATGTGTTTGTTGGTCTGTTTACGTGCTCCCCATAAAAACTAATTAGATTTGAGTCAAATTTTAACAAAACAAAGAATTTTATGAAAGCGGATATCCAACATTAGCCATGTTTCAGAAAAAAGACAGATCAAACTTTTGGAAACTATTTAGCTCAAAATTTGTACATAGGAAAGGATGTGATCATACACTAGGGTTTCACAATTTTGGACGTAATATGACAAAATCTGGTGAATAGGAAAGATGTACAATGTGATAAAAATGGCATGGCGAGGGTCTGCAATCTCTATCTTGTTATTGTATAAAACCAAAACAAGTTAAAATGTACCATTTCCCTTTAACATTAGCAAATACCTCACAAAATGAGACACATTGCTTGTTCATCATGTCTTTATGCCAAAGCATGTGGGTTGTTTAGAATATTAACAAGAGGCCCAAGGGGCCTGTATCGTTTACCTGAAATATTTGCCCACTGACACAACCGAAGAAAACGAGATGATCATTGGAAAATTTTACCAATCAAATTTCTGTGAAGAAAGCTTAGGTAAGTTTTATTAAAATTGGCCCAGTGGTTAATAAGTATGATTTGCTAAAAAATTTGCAGAAAATACAAGATGTCCGCCAAAAACGTTATATTTTGATTGATTCATGGCGGATATGTTTTTTTACTACACATATACAATTTTCGGCCCGATCCATTCAGCGAGTTCTTTTCGCGAAAACTAGATGATCCAAGATGGCCGCCGAACCATTTGGTCAATCAAGTTCTCTTGAACAAACTTGGCTTAGCTCTTGCCCTAGATGATGTTTCATGAGTTTTGAATCGATTCCCAAGCGGTTTCGGTAGACTTCTACAAATCGGCCAAAATCCAAGATGGCCGTGGTTTCGGAGATTTTTAAAGACTTCTACAAATCCAAGATGGCCACCCAACTGTTTGAACAAACTTGAATCTCTATGCCCTAAGGATGCTTCCTGCCCAGGCCTGTGCTGTTATGGTAACCTGTTGAAAATGCTCTCCATGAGGTTGCCTTAATTTATTTTAGGGGACCTGAACCAGGTTACCGTAATCTGTTGATTTTAGTATGGATATCAATGAGCTTTCTACGGTTTAGGTTACCATATGTCTCCTTAAAGCATAGAAGGCAACCTATTATGGGTTACCATTGGAAATATTACCGCACAGGCCTGCTGCCGATATTATATAATTGAATGAGAAGTCATTTAAAGAAAAAGTTGATGGACGGACGGACAGTGGACGGTCGCCATAATAATTATTTAAAACATGTTTTGTTTATGTTTCAGATGATACTTATGTTCCAGTCATGGGAAAGACACTCATGCTATAAATTCATGATGCTAATTTACCAGCATCTACTTACATATTCACTCTAGCATGTTGCTCAAATGCAGTAGCAGTATTATGCATGTCATTGGTTGAATCTTTCAATCTAGCCTGGATATAGCATTTCAAGCATGACTAAAGTCATTCCAATTCCAGAATTTAAAAAATAGTCTTCTTGGTCTACCAATGGACATTTCTCAGTACCACTGTTTGGGCCGGCTTGAGTGATAAACCGTTAAGTTGGATAAATTTGTGTCTGGTCAGAAATGCTAACATTTTTTTCTTGAAATGAGGTAATTTGAGATTAAAACCAAAACATTTGGACAGAGATGTATATATTTTAGCAGCAAATATGGAAATCGCAGGTCAAAATGTTCTTGAAATGAGGTAATTTGAGATTAAAACCAAAACATTTGGACAGAGATGT
The DNA here is from genome assembly GCA_034401795.1 of Chaetoderma sp. LZ-2023a. Classification (NCBI taxonomy): domain Eukaryota; kingdom Metazoa; phylum Mollusca; class Caudofoveata; order Chaetodermatida; family Chaetodermatidae; genus Chaetoderma; species Chaetoderma sp. LZ-2023a. The sequence goes on along the minus strand of CM067362.1, from coordinate 59,917,802 downwards.
ATATATTTTAGCAGCAAATATGGAAATCGCAGGTCAAAATGTAACACTTTTGACCAGAAGTATGAAACTTATGATCAGAATTACAAATGCTAGTAATGTGCAATTATGTAAGGGACAGAGGTATTATCGTTTGAAAATTACAAGTCTCCAATTACCAGTTGTCATGTGAATGTGAATTCTGTATTAGATGAATGATACTCATGACCGAGTTAGAAAATCACAATTTTTCATACATCAAGTACAGAATTCATATTCTGTATAAACTGGTAGATTGTAGACTGGTGTAATTTTAGATTCTTATATCCAATTTTCAGTACTCATTGTGTCTACTGACAAAAATGACTGAGTAAGGCCAGGTACATTAGTGACTGTACACAATATGTGTATTTAGACACTAACCCAAGATTATTTGTTTAACATCTAGGCCATGCAACTCTTTAAACAATATATGCCAGTCTTAGTAACTACTGGTTCTGCAACAATTAACCATTTTGAAATCATTACTTCAATCACTAAAACTGAAATTTTTCTTTTTAACTCATTCAATAAATACAGTATTTGCCTTAAATATGATTTTTGATGTAATGAACTGTAATTATCAGTGTGTTGTTAATAACAAGTATATATGAGACTTTGAAAACAGTCTTTAGAAACACCGTGGTCACATCCATCACAGGTCTTGTAATTCTGAGATTGACTGAGAATGTCTTTTGGGAATTTGGTACCAGTATTACAGATGTTATTCCATTTACTGCATCCAATCATTTAAGAGTGATGAAGAAGAAATCAAAGAATGCATCTCATTGCAAGGCCTTCTTATCTGTTACACTAGACACTGATTTGGTGCTCTATGGGGCAATCTATATCCATTCGCAGATCAAGAGAATGCTATTTTTTAAATCTTATCACTGCAATGATGGGCTCAATCACCAAGCCAGTTATTCCAGTGTTAAGTTGTCAAAAATAGTCTTCTCATGGTCTGTAAATGGAAATTTTCTAGGTGACAATGTATATCCATTCGCAGACCAAGAGAATGCTATATTTGAAATCTTATCACTATAATGATTGGCTCAATCACCAAGCAGTCATTCCAGTGGTAAGTTGTGAATAATAGTCTTCTCACTGTCTGCCCCCCCCCCCCATGTATAATCCATTTGCCGATCAAGAGAATGCTATTTTTGAAATTTTATCACTGCCATGATTGGCTCAACATCCGCAGACCAAGCGAATGCCATTTTCGAAATCTTATCACTGCAATGATTGGTTCAATCACCAAGTCAGTTATTCCAGTGTTAAGTTGTCAAAAATAGTCTTCTCATGGTCTGTAAATGGAAATTTTCTAGGTGACAATGTATATCCATTCGCAGACCAAGAGAATGCTATATTTGAAATCTTATCACTATAATGATTGGCTCAATCACCAAGCAGTCATTCCAGTGGTAAGTTGTGAATAATAGTCTTCTCACTGTCTGCCCCCCCCCCCCCCCATGTATAATCCATTTGCCGATCAAGAGAATGCTATTTTTGAAATTTTATCACTGCCATGATTGGCTCAACATCCGCAGACCAAGCGAATGCCATTTTCGAAATCTTATCACTGCAATGATTGGTTCAATCACCAAGCCAGTTATTCCAGTGTTAAGTTGTCAAAAATAGTCTTCTCATGGTCTGCAAATGGACTATAATCCATTTGCAGACCAAGAGAATGCTATTCTTGAAATCTTATCACGGGAATGACTGGCTAAATTCCATACTTTTTCTATACCTTTTCCAGACCTAATTAATCAATTTCTAGTCCCATTTTATGTCTCAAATATGTGTCCATATGAAAGCTGCAAAATTTTTCAAAAAAATTATGAAATTTGTAGCTAAGATCATCAATATTTTGCAAATGAGAATCACATCCGACAGTATTTTAGTTTCCCATACATTTTCCAAAGTTGTAGGAGAAAATATTAAATTTTCAAGTCCTGAATATATTGGTTTCTTATAATTCCACACCTTTCCCAGACTTTCTGTGTACTTGTGTATGAACCACGCCATTAAAGGGTTAAACCGTTACCTTGAGGAATATTTTAATTTCAAGGCAGCCATACTGGAAAAACTGCATTCAAAATTCAATATGGCTACCTGATTTAAACAATGCAGATTCAGAGTGCCACGACCTTATTCGACCACAGGTTCATAGGGCTAGTTTTAACAAAGGAAATAGTCACTGGAAATGATTCTTGTTTACTTGTTTTAACTCTTTAGCCAGCCAAAAACAGCTTCTGCAGTGGTCATGAGAAATGTGCATATGCAGACTAAGAGGATTATTTTTGGAAATTACCACTGGGATGGCTGGCTCAATAACCGAACCAGTCATTCCAGTATTAAAATTTAAATAATCTCTTGGTCGGCAAAGGGACATTTTCAATGAAAACATGGATTAAAGGGTTAACAGCTCTTTTCATTAAACCATTGTGAAAGCTTGCAGGATGCGGCAACTATTTTTTAGATTTGGCTCGATAACGAAGCCAGTCATTCCAGTGGTAAATTTACAAAAATTGTTGTCTATAATTACTGCAATGCTGTACCGGTATTCGAAAATTCATTTACCAGAAAGAGAATTAACTTGTGTTATTTATGACAAAGGATAAAGGCTAAAATGGCTATAAATAACTGGCTGATTATTTTGAAAACAATTTGACAGCAAAGAACTTAAGGAAGCAACAACACACTCAATCTATTTTCAAAATAATTTGCCAACTATTATCTGTCACCTAGGGCATACACTTGGTCCTTGGCTCGATTCACTATTCATATTCTGACAGTTAAACTGTGCTCCTATAGAGTGGTCGTAATAGACACGCTTTATCGATTAAATTAAATCCCGATTTGAAGCGCCATTTTTAGAGGACGATGGCTCGATTATTTCAAACAACAAAATAGTGCCTGTACTTTTAGATCAAAGATGTAGCTTTGCCATGTTAGAAGTGAGGCGGGCTGCAGATATGAGCTCTATCAGAACAGGTGACTCATTTTGGCAGCTCAATTACGGTATATAGTAAAGCCAAACCTTTCAGTGATGATCTGTTTGTGTTAATAGCAATGCATTCGAGAAAATGTGCGAAGTTCCGAAGTGCACAAAAGAAACAGATATGAATAAACAGATCTAATTTTAACACGTCTTCCCGATCTAAATGTTGACCTAAAAAGGAGATTCTGAACGTGATGTTCTGAGTTAGATGTTTTCGTCTAACTTATGTGTGGGTCTCAGCACGCGTAAGTTACGACCATATTTATGCCCCGCGTAAGTTACACGCTTTTCGTGAAACCCGATTTACGCCCCCCCCCTCCTACCGTACTTACGCCATATTTACGTCCAATATCATACTTACACACCTTTGTGATACCGGCCCCAGGATGGCAATTTTGTGGCTTCTGTTTGGCTTGATAATAGTCAACTAAGTGTACACAAGTGGTAGGAATATTTGTTCTGGTTGTTATTTTATACATGTGTCTGCAATTCCTTGATCCTGATGACTGAATATCATGATCATAAGTAACTAATCAAAGCTGGGAGACCAAAAAACACCATGGATCAGAACAGTACACAGGATTCATATGTTAGTAAATCAATCAAATTGTAGTAACTTAGCTACGTATAAAATGTTACTCGCCCAACAGAGGTCTCAAATCGGCCCGTGGAACCAGCGGCAGGTGCTCGCGTTTCTAGTTCCAAAGTACGACTGCAAGGCGCCTTAGAAACGGCGGGAATCAGCTAGCGCGGCAGCTACAATCCGCGAACTCCGGGATTGCGGGATACCGCCAGCACCACACTCTCCCCCAGTTTAAAAATATGAACTGCGAGCTCAGCCAAGGTTAAAAAAAATCTTAAATTTGTCTTCTAAATTTAACAGTAAATGAAATCAGACTATGGTCCTCTATTGTATTTAACAAGTACATATAGGCATTGACGCTCAGCTGCTAACGGTAGAATTAGAATCAACCACACGTACAAAAAAAATTTGACCATAGTAGGTGTCGATCCACCCAGAAAGAATGAGCAGATAATGATCTGTTAAGCCACCGGACGAGGGACATCGTTACAGATTTTAAAATAGCATAGCATCCTAACTAAAATTAAGGACAGTGGTTTTCCACCACAGCAGAAAACTGACAGAATTGATGGAATTGCCGATATGCATGAGTTATGCATTATAGAGTAACATGTTACACGTTTAATAAATGAAGTAATATAAAATATCTGAACTGACCTATGTAGAATTAATATATCTGGGCTATCCTATAAAATATCTGTGCTGACCTAATAAAACTATCTATAATATATTTGAGCTACCCTATAAAATATCTGAGCTGACAAATGTAGAACTGGCATTAACTAGCTATACTTATAGGATTTAATCCATATACACATAAACAGAGAGCATTATTACGACTACACGTCATGACGGACAATAAATAGGTAACAATACAATGTGTATGATTAATGCGTAACAATTTACACATCATTTGACAACGCATATTTGTAATGTGATCAAGAAATGCGTAAATATAACCACGCATTCTGCGAGTCATACAGCGATGGACCCCTGTTGGTTTTTGGTATCTCAAGGAGTATTGTTGCTGGAAAAAGCCACTATGTGCTTATGTGTCCAACTAATTTAGTTTCCCAAAAACTTACAAAGAATAGAAACTCACGATTTTGCTGTTGCTGAAACTAAAGCTAAGATGGAAACGGAACATAAGCCAATGATTATAGATGTTTTCCGGACAAGTTGAATGTCTTCAGTGTCATGCAGAATGTTAAAATTTGAAGTCATAATTTCATATCATCTGAATACAGTAATTCGTTTAATGTTGAATTACTGTTACCATTGTACATTATGACCAAAAAGCTAACTGCAGTCTGCAACAATACCATGACCAAATGAATCTGAAATAAGACGAAACCAGAGGAACATTTATGCAGGTGGACAAGGACAAGCAGGGTCCATGAAGACTTACATCTTTTTTCTTCTTTTCGTTCGCCGATCACACCGCCAGTCCTGTAAGTGACTATCGACATGATCATAAGCGTTATGTGCGTGGATCCATGGTTTATTAGTGCGCCGGGCGGCCTGGAACCTCCGTCTTCAGCACTCGAGGTTTCTATCAGAGGTAGTCGCCTCTTACGACACGCAGAGGATACGGAAGGTGTATTCTAACCCTCTAGGAACCTGTTGGGAAGACAGCACTGCCTTCCTGTTTGACTCTGAATGGTGTGAGTTTGGAGTTGGTCATCTCTAGATGTGTGATGTACACCTCATGCGCCTAGGGTAAAAGTGTGATGCGGTTCCCCTCGGACCTGGCGCCTAGGTGTTATGCGTTTCTCCTTGGACCTGACACCTCATGCGCCTAGGAGAGTGATGCTGTGTTTGTGGGACGGGTAAAACAGAGTCGATATCCAGGTCATCTGTCAAAACGGCATGGATCAATACCATATGGAATGGTTTCATCCAAATCCTCCTACGGCCATTATCGGGGGATAATAAGTCATCATCATCGCCATGATCTTCAGAGCTTATAGCACGTCTCATTCGCAATACCCAGAGGTTCTCTGCATAGATTTAATCTATCATGGTGAACAACTAGTTCCCGGCGTTGGTTTTTGATACCAAACAGTGCTTCTGACAGCTTTTTATAAATAATAAATGGACCAGTCCAACGCTCATGCAAACATAGATCATACGGTCATTATCGGGGGATCCTGGCACTTCTGAGCCCGTGCTATCTCATGAGTTTCATGCAACGTTTGCTGTAACTGTTGGACGAAGTCACTGGCATCTGAAGGGGCATCCTCTGTAGTCGCAGACACAGGGCATTTGCACATGTCAATAGGCTGTAGCACTTCTCGACCAAGCATCATCATGCTGGGAGTATACCCCGTCTGTCGGCTTACAGTAGATCGCATAGCTCTTTCCGTCTGTCATGCTCTTGCAGGTGACACTATACACTGCAAGACAGTATGGTTTATACGTTCAATCTGTCCATTTGATCTATAAGCTGTGGTGTGTGTTTTTGAAATCTCCAGTAGAGTTCCTTAAATAGGCTGCTCTCAAAGTTACGACCCTGGTCTAAGCCAAGTGTGGTGACAAAACGCTCCACATACGTTTTGGCTACCAGTTCTGCCCCTTGTTCAGGGAGCGCATAGCACTCCAACCCATTTAGTGAACTGATCATAAAGGGGCCCAAAATGTCCATATGTACCCGTTCCAAGGGGAAACTGGCGTGGAACTAGCCCAGAGCAGCCTACAGCTACAAATCCGACAGGATTTCTTGTACGCCACCACATCACGAGCGTATCCGTGCCAGATATATTTAGCCTTCACTCTCCCTAATGTCTTCTGCTCACCCATGTGACTGGCAAGCTTGGAATCATGACAATTTTCCAAAACCAGCTTCTGGAGAGACTTTGGGACTACCAGCAGATTCCGTGTGGTATTTGCTTCTACCCAGAGATAGTGCAAAATGCTATCGACAAAAATTAATTGATCACAACGAGCATACCAAAACTTGACAGCTGGACTAGCTAAATATAGCTCCGCGCAGTCAATCCATGATACAACTGTCTTAAGATCAGGATCCTCCAACTGCTCCCTTAGATCTTCCGAAGAGAATGTGTCTAACCAGTTTGACCTTCCGATAACCTGGTCTGTTTGGGGGACACCTCCCAGCAGATGGATCGTCGCTGATAGGTCATTATTACTCAGTTGAAGGGCCCTTATGGTTTGAAATGCCAAAGGAAATACTTTAATAATTTGTTCAAATTGAGACCATTGCTGCTGAAGCTTGATACAATATTTGCACCCACCACATGGTAATGAACTAAGAGATTGGCCAGGTGAAGAATCACTTGGTACTCGTGCTAGACCATCAGCATTAGAGTGCTGTTTACCGGGCCTGTACTGCATCGTCATATTATATTGGGACAGTTCTTCTAGCCATCTAGCTAGTTGTTTGAAACTGAGCAGCCATGTGAGACTGTGATGGTCAGTCCTAGCAAGTACATACGGTACTGCCTAGTAAATGCTACCACGGCTAGCAAATCTTTGCGTGTGACACAATATTTACGCTGAGCCGGTGTCAACGTTCTTGGGATAACTCTGCACCAATAGCAGCCTCTGAAGCATCAGTATCCAGTATGAAGGTACCATCCGGTGTCAGATAAGGTTGGCCATAGCACCCTGAAGTGTTTCGAAAGCTACCTGATGCTCTGGAGTCCAGTCATACTCTACTTTGGAACTGGTAAATGCAGAGAGGAGAGCAGAAATACCAGCAAAACCCTGTCTGTGCTCTCGGTGGTAATTCAGGAACCCTAGGAAAGATTCCAGCTCTTTCCCGGCCTTAGGAACAGGCCAATTAGCGACGCTTTCCATATTGTTTGGCTTAACAGCGATTCCCTTATCACTCACCAACTTACCTAAGAAACAGAGTTCTGTACGGAACAAATTACACTTCCTAGGTTTTAATTTAAGGTTGTGCAACAGGAATCGGAAAAGGACAGCCCTCAAGTTGGTCATTTGACTGTCAAAGCCAGTCCCTGTCACTACCACATCATCTAGACACTCGCACCAGTTAAGACCTTGCAACACCAGCTGAACCCCTCTGAAAGGTAGCCGGGCTGTTGCACATACCAAATGGCATCCAGACAAATTCAAAGAGCCCATATCTTGTGATAACTTCGAGCTTGTGGCGGTCCTCTGGGTCAACCTCGACCTGCCAATAACTGGCTGTCATAAGCTCGAAAATCGACACAGTACCGCACGGTACCGTCTTTCTTCCGAACTAATACCGGAGCTGACGACCACTCAGATTTTGACGGCTTCCTCAAGTTCGTCTAAGTTTAGAACGAACAGGTTGTGCATTATCTGTGTCAACCTTATGTCTTATCCCCTTGAACAAACCCAAATCAAGATCATCTTTTGCAAATGCATCCTGATACTCAACATGGATTTAACTTGCAAAGACTGCGTCTCCGATAAACCCGATGTCAACCTCTCATACAGATCCTGTAAGAACACAGGGATGTCCACCTCAGTGGCTGTAGAAGTCTGTAAACCATCCTGGTTTATGAGGTTACCATTGCTGAGAGAAGGGGAACGCGATGGAACGACCTTCCCTCTTGGAGCCGAGCTCGACCCAATTGACCAGATAAGATTCAAAATCTTAGCAACATCTACCTTCATCTCCGCCATATCCTTCCTAAGTCCTTCGACATCTTTCTCTAATTTATCTATCCTGCTTGGAGCCATTATGCCTCTCAACTGCTCAGGATTATCTTCCTCCATCAAACCAGAGGCATCGCCCAGAAAACGGACCTTTCGAACCTCAACCCATGATCAATCTTTGATTATGGATAGCTGCATTGGCCATTTGTACAGCCTCCTCCAGGGTGCTCGGCTCTTTATCCATAGCTATCAGAGCGGCTCGTTTATGCTCAACACCCCGTAGGAATGCATCAATGGCGGCATCAGGGTCGCCATCTAAAGTGAGCTCCTAAATGATATCTGCAAATTCTTCTAAAGAGTGCATTTTTTCCCCTGACATTCTAGAGTCATTGTACGAAGAGCCATCCGAGTAAGCTCTACGAACTGGTGATGACACTAGGTGAGAAACTGATCGCGACTCCCTCTTAGGTTCTCTAGACGTATATACCTCCCCTAGCAGCCAGGTTATCAACTAGGGTCTGATCACCCAGTTTAGTGATAGAAACTTAGCACGAAAATATACCTCGGTTCATTACAGTTCAAATAAATAACATTGAATCTTGAATTTATGACGTAGATGACGTATGTATCTAATGTATATTAATCTATATACCCGACATTTGCATGCTATAGTATAAATAAATAATAAAAATTTTACTATAACTCACCTATCATCTTTTAATAACTATAAAATGATCAAAATGGCGGCCAGTCTGTCAAATTGACGTTCGGCCAGGACTAGAGTAGCCCTTATATTTCCGAGAATTCTATCTTTTTTTACAGCAATATCGTGAATAGAATTTAGAAATAACTAACAATAATTTTTAATTTAGGGCCCAAAGTACTCCTGACACCATTTGTCGTAACTACTCACCCAACAGAGGTCTCAAATCGGCCCGTGGAACCAGCAGCAGGTGCTCGCGTTTCTAGTTCCAAGGGACGACTGCCGGCCATCCGTAGGCGGGAATCAGCTAGCCCGGCAGCCGCGAAACGCGAACTCCGGGATACCGCCAGCACCACAGTGTTGGAAATGTATTATATGATGCGTGTCTGCAAAGCCTTGATCCTGATGACAAGAAAATTTCCAGTATTATGCATGACCTTGGTCAAATTGATGATTTTCATAACAGAAAGTGTAAGGTGTGTCTTGAAAAGTTCCAACAGTGTTCACTTTCCAAAGCGTGAAGTTCATGTCTCAACAAACTCTTGACCTGGTGAAAACAAATAACTCCACCAGAGAAATCACTGCCAGTTAACACCACATTATGCTACTGCCCACTTGGCAGCTCCACAGGATCCCTACGACAGGATTTGTAGGTTACAGACCGCTTGCCCCACTTAGACCAAGGCTACAACCTGAAGGCACTGCCAAATCCCCCAGACACTCATCTTCTCAGTAGTCAGTACCGACATACAGTAAAACACCTATGCCACTTTGTTCTTTAGATCTAAGTTAAGAAACCAACTTACATGCATTACCTTGCAAAATATCACATGCATTCCAAAATGAGACTGCTGAATACAATGTGTATCATTGATAGAATTTGTCAGACAACAATTACATTAAACGCAATTCATCTTCAAATATCAGGCACATATAATTTGCGGGTCTTCAGTCCCACTGAAAATCTTAATACAATAACATAGCAATGTCACACCAATCTAGAATCGAGACGACTGGAGTTTCTATGTTGCTGCGACAATGGCTAGCGATTGTAGAAGGGGAGGTCCGACAGACGGTAGATGGACGATAGGTGTAATCTGAATTGTATGACTTTACTCGGTTCACAAGAGGTTGTACTTAACCAGAAGTACGCCCGAGACTACGTTAAGACACATTTGCCCACAGCACCTTTTTAATCTTAATAGCATGCATGCAGTATTTTAATATCTTCTGCCAACATATATTTTCTCTAACCGGATAATAATACAAATCTCGTCTGTACACATGGACTGATCCAGACTGGTTTTAAACCAAAACCCGTTTGGGCATGGGAAGATTACGTATGAGAATGCTGACGGCAGCAGGATTATTCATTTATCATATAGCCGAGCAGCAAAGGAAGTGGGCCAGGTTAGAAGTCAACAAAGGAGGGGTATGAGAGGCCATGGAACGTGGCATGGCGCTGCGGGGCTGCACAGAAGAGGGTTCTTCACAAAAATCAACAGGCGCAACCAAGGATAAGTCGCGGGAGCAGTATGTACATTTGATTAATCTTTAGTACTCTTTAGGTGCCATGCTGAATGCCGAGTATCAGCCCATCGAAGAGTCACCACCTGGATCTTTAGGTTTAGCTAGGAAAAATAGTATTGTGCTGTGAATTATTTAGACACCATAAAAAGGGGGACACGAGATGGGCCTTCCCACTCACTTGTCATAAGATTGTGATGCTGGGAGCGATTGATGACTTCAGCGATCAATTGTTTCATGTCATGAAATTACCACAGACATGTTTTAGTAGTGGGAAAGGGGTGGTTTTTATTAACAACGATGATAAGGTCAAAGCAGACATCAGTTGATACCTTTATGGTAGAACCCGAGGTTCTTCATGAATTGTTAAAATGTATTATATATTGCAACATGTATTTTATAGCTAAAGTCTTAGGGGTTTTATGAATTGTTAAAATGTATTATATATTGCAACAAGTATTTTATAGCTATAAAACGAATGAGAAGATCACATTTCATAGCACTGAAAACTGTAATGTATAATATTTTGAAACCTTGATATCTAAAATGTTTTAATATTTTGAAACTGATTATGACAATGGTTTTCCCAGTCAAAATTTCCATTACGATATTTCAGGGCTTTCATCTGTTTGGCTGGGATTACTTAGTTGTTTTTATGAATTACGACATGGTAGGCCATCTGAGATTGTTATATTGTCTTGTACAGTGATACTGATGAGAATTTTAAGTGTTTTGGCACGAGGATGTGTAGGGGGGGGGGGGGGGTAATGATATTAAATTTGTATGTCCTTTTAAAGCCAGCAGTTTTATGTGAAATCACCTTTACTGGACCTGGATTTTGACTGTAGAGGATTTTAGATTGTGTGGTTGAGCTTTCAGCTTTGGTGGTGTCATGTGCACGCACCTCTTCGGTTGTCAAATTGATGCAATTTCAGGAGAAATCAATTTATTGATGAATTTTGGCGAGATTAGTTCTCAATTTTAATGCCTAATATTTTACTTAAATTAGCGTGACATATCTGTTGCTCGGTTCTTCATTTAGGATCAGCTGATGTTAATGTCTCTTAAATATTTCACTAACTAATTCTTTGACCTTAGCAATTATATTTTGGCCCATAGTTAATCTGTATTTCCATCAAAATTACTAAGTCATGAATATTTTACTGTAATTGCCCAGTTTTGTTATATTTGACAGCCTTGAACTTTGTTTTTGCATTATCGTTTTAGATTACAACACTGTATCAGTTTCTTCAAAGTCTTTAACCGGTCACATTTGGAGTGTTAGCGTCCATATTATACATTCCATGTCCTATTCTATTGGAATAGGGAAATCTTTGTGATTTCAATTTAAGTTGTCCAAAAAGAGAGCCGTATCAGCACTAAATCTCTAAGGAAAAGCCACTCTAATTTATTAGATTCAAGGTCACTATTAAATTCAGTCACTCGTCCTAATTATTTAGTCATATAAGGGCATCATACTTAGACTTACCATATAATACTCAGATAGGCTATATGCCGGTAGAGATCATACTCATGATACCTGCCACTATTTATTCTCATTATATCATCATCACGTCATAACCGAGTGTACATTATTAAATCATTACATTTCATTGAAATCAGTGTTGGCAAGTTTCTACTCAAGTGTACAAGAGCACTAGAGTAACACCTTTCTAATCAATCCTAGTATCGAACCTGGTATGTATCATCGTAGAAGAACATAGTGCCATGTCTGTCTGACATGCATGGAAGTGTGCCTGGAATTAGCACATAGCTGCTAAAGCACTGACATACAAACACATTCATCTATTGACAGACTAGTACTAGTAGTATTGAGAGCAATTTACTTCTGCTAATCTGATTATCGGATAACATCAGGCCACATCACTTCTCTTAAATGGGATCTATCTAGGGCTGCGCGGTTTGGATTACAGCCATATCGGTTTCGATATGACGTTTCATATCGGTTTTAACCGAATATCGGTTTTATGGACATGAAACAAAAAATTTAAATGATAAAAATTAGCACGAAAACAGAATGTATTTTCACGCCCTGATACATTCGTAACGTTTTACGCCTTTAAAGCTTAATATACCTTATAATATCCATCATCGCGGGAGTGAAATTATTAATTATACCGCCTAAATATTAATTGTGTTTCATATTGCAAATTTATTCTGAGACTACCAGAGAAAAGATGAGTGGATATTTATTTAATTAATTCGCTGCTTGATTTCTCTCGTCGTACAGCGTGTTACATGGAGTTACACAATATGCGCAATTGGGGCCACGTTCAATTATTAGTTGCCCCGAACATAGCTTAATGGAAAGTATGGCCATTATTATTCATTACGATTTTCATGCTCGTTAATATCTTTTATTTTTAACAATCCTGATACGAAAAACCGAAAATATGTTCATATTCGGTTTTTCGATATTTATTTTTTATAATCGGTTATGAAACCGTCAGTGCAGGATATCGGTTTTAAATATGGTATCGGTATATCGCGCAGCCCTAGATCTATCATATGTATTGAACACAACGAGGTGGGTGGTAGAGGTTTTAAGGAACTGAAAACACCACTAGACGAAGGACACTGACAAATAGTTAACCACTCAGGTAAAGTCGTGGGTCTCTACAATAACCTTTATATCTTTCATTAGTATGCACTTTTCTTTAATAGCATTTATTGCATCTGTATTTGTGTTTGGTGTTTTTTTAAAGAGGAACATGGTCCATTATTATTTGGCTAAGTTTATGACAGAAAGTCCCATGCCTCATTTTGTGTTAAAATTATACACGTCTTTCCAGTTGGTATCTCCAAGATCTTTACATAAACCAAAGTTGTCTCCGTTGTATAGATATTCTTCTACTTCATGATTTTTAAGGGCATAGAAGGTTTGGACACACGCCAACTTTTAATATAGTGTGGTCACTTTTACCTAATGGAGGATGATGCAGAATCTTTTGTTCTAATTCAGGATTATTTGTTAACACCAAGTCTAAATATGTGCTGTTTAATTGAACCTGTGCCTTACCGTTTCTGTAACTAGCTGATGGATGATATTGGCTTGGAGTGTATGGATAAACACTTCACTATATACATCAATACAGTCCAGTATTCCAAGCATTATTTGGAAAGTAAAAATCTCGTTACCAGAACATGATCAAGACTTATTATTTAGCAGCTCTAGTAATCTATTATTGTTTTCATCATTAGAATTTGGGCTGCGGTATATACACCCCAAACACAATATTTTCTTTAAAATGTGTCTCCCAGATACACCAGAACGATTCATTTAAAGGCTGTCATTTAGTTTTTTTACATGGTTGTGCTTTCAGAGTTTTGTTAGTATAAATTAAAACGCCTCTAATAGGGTTTTTTGTTTATAAATAGGTCACTAGTGTATTCATTTAGTTGTAATTCACTTGTTTTCATGGATATATTTCTAGCCTTTTGCTATACTGTCGTCACACAAATTATTGCTTGATTAATGCTTTGTATAATTGTTTCTAATTTAGTTTTTTTTATTCATGAGATCACTATTTTTGTACATGGTGATGTTTTGCGAGCATGCCTGCTTTTGCGTAGTTTTGCATCTTGAGGATTAACTGCGGATTTACTGTTTGTATGGTTGGGTGGTATAATTGCGTTATTTGAATTTTTCATGGCTAGGGATTTGTATGGTTGATAAAGTATTGGTTGAAATTACAATACCAGCTGAATTGTGGATACCTTTTGAGGTTCTCCCTCACAGTAGTGTCTGCAATTAAGATTCTTGAGATTCACTCTGTTCATCATAGTATAATTGCGACCAATTGGGCCATTTAGTGTTTCAGGGTGAATTTAGATAGGTAATGCATTATATTATCAGACGTCACCATGTCAACGATTCGCTGTGATACACATCTGTAGGTCTACGCAATACTGAGGATATTCATATGTTTAAATAATTTTTCATAGCTTTCAATTGTCCCACGCGGCCCTTCACCCAATGGCATTACCTCCCACATGAACTACAATGGCATGATAGTGGCTTTCGAGAAAGAATTGGTCAAGTTTGTCAGTGATATCATCTATCCTTGCCCCATCAAATGATCTTATTGTAAGACATGGACATATAGCGGCAACTTTGTAGTTTCCAACGTTTAGATCTTCCCAGTAGTAGCACATTCGTTGTTTTGATTTTCTTGCTAACATTCTAGTTAGCATAAACAACATTGCCAAGACTTTGATTTCCCTGGCTATCTTCCGACTTGAGACTTTTGTCCAGTTTGTCGATGCATGAGCGATGTTGGTTATCATTTGCTGAATCTTTGTCCTGGTTGTGTACGTTTTAAGATTTTCCGGGTGGGCCTCGAGGATGTTCTGACGTGCACGTCGCTTAGGCGATGCCAACAAATCATGTGTCCTTAAATAGATACAGGTGCATAGAACAATTGATTATTTTATGCATTTTGATGTCAGTGTAGTGAAAAACGTGTGTTTCCACGATTACCTTTTTGACCCATGTTAACCATACTGATAACTCGTAAGGAAATGATACTGATCAATCCAGTTTTTGCACCCAACATCTGCCAGTTACTGTACTGAGTAGCATAGCAGAACTGTTGCAATAGCAATAATTTACTTCTCTTGAAGCGTGAAACTGTCATGGGGTGCGTATGTAGTTTTCAGATCTAGATTTTCTCTATCAAAATCGCACAGACACTAGTTACCACATACAATATAAATTTCAAAATTGGGGTTTTTTCGGTAGACTAAACACTTGTTTATTTTCAATATGACAGTTACCAATTTCCAAAAGAAAAACTGAGTTTAACTTTTTTAATGTTTTGGCTGAAATCTGCTGATATCAAGTACATTCTGTGCTTGTATCACCCGTTTATGGCACTATTGTCGGTGCCAGACCCGCCTTTGCTCAAATCATAAAAATTCCATCAATTCACCACCTAACTAGAGTTGAAATTACATGATTACATCACCCTCGAAAACACATGACACAGTACTGGTATTACATCTGCAGACCAGGTTGTGGATATTTATAAGCACTAAGTTTATTTTA
Source organism: Chaetoderma sp. LZ-2023a (assembly GCA_034401795.1). Lineage (NCBI taxonomy): Eukaryota > Metazoa > Mollusca > Caudofoveata > Chaetodermatida > Chaetodermatidae > Chaetoderma > Chaetoderma sp. LZ-2023a. The sequence goes on along the minus strand of CM067362.1, from coordinate 59,902,291 downwards.
GGTTCAATTTGTATTTTAGGCATGTTTGATTTCAGTGAATGGTTGTTAGTTACGAAATTGAACAAATTTGTTGATAAAATTCCTACTCTTATATTAGGGAAGAGGAGGTAGTTTTCAATCGCTTAAGGAATCGTGGTATTTCTCCTTGTTCTAAGAATATTTTCAGTGCACATCATATGTCAAATGGAAGGACATAGTCTGTGTCAATTGTCTTAGTATTTCATTATTATACGTGGCGTGGCGTGTTATCGTTTAAGCTTTTACGTTTAGCTCTTCTGGCAGCATCCAAATTTCTTACTGCAGTGATAAGCAAATAATGACAACTGTGTAGGTACGTGACAAAATGACGCGATAACTCAAAAATGGCGTCGCAGTTTGAAATCATGGGGGGGGGGGGGGGGTGTTCTAAATTCTGGTTTTTTGATTGGATACTTTTGAGGAATAGCATTAAATTTTTTTTAATAATAAAAGGGAATTGCCAACTTGAACCTCGTTTTCGAATTTTCCCGCTAGTTGTAATACTTCGGTAAATTTGTGCGTTTTGGTAAGTTTGTGCGTTTTGAACTTTTTAAAGTTTTTAAAATTAATATACATATTTATCCGTTGTTTTCAAATTTGAGCAAAATCTATCTTTCCTAAAGCATGTTTCTAGGATCCTCAAAATGTTGACCAAATGTTGCAATCCAGAAATCGATTTTACTAATCCAATATGGCGGCCGTGACACTTTCAGATTTCAAAATACCATTTTTAAATCTGCTAGCATCTATCCAACATTTTCTTCATAAAATGTTGCTATATTGAATTATCTAAAGATCTTAATACATATTTTATATAAATTTCATATAAAAATGCGCTAATGACTTGTACAAGTGTACTTACCCAATGGTGGCAATTGAAAGTGACGCCGACAGCCGACAAATACGGTTATTTTATAAATCCAATTACATCAAGCCATCAGTTTAATATTCTTACAGCTATTTTGACTATCTTAATAATTAATTAGCATTATGGAAATAATTAACTCTTTTAGCTGCTGAAATCCACACGCCTATTCAACACAATAATGATTATGATAATCATAATGAATAATGATCTATGATTCTGTCCTCATTCATTGATTGAATTTTCAAGGAATGGAAAAGGGTATTTCTATTTCCTTGATGTGGCAGACGACAACCCCCCCCCCCCCCCTCCACCCTAATTTGCAATATAAAAATTATTTCTATGAATATTTTGAAAGTAATTTGACTGGTAGCCATTGCAATGCTTCCAGTCAAATTAACATCAAAATATTCATAGAAATCATCTACATTTGTCAGGGATTTGTCGGTTAATGGGTTAGGGAAATAATTAACCCCTTTACTGCTGAAATACCCCACCATATTACCTGTTAATTTTGGAAAAATTTAAGTAATTCATTAACACTTTCACAGATGAATTCTCCAAACTTCATTTTCAAGGCAACTATACTGAATATTTTGAAATAAATTTGGGATTCTGGAAGCGCCCATTGCTGCCTCATCCATTATCCAAGTTAGAGTGTTAAGACGGTAAAGTATCTGCATGATGTGGAAGGACACCTACTCCGACCCTCTACCTCCAGGAAAATATTGTATCATTAAACCTCAAATAATGTCTTATCATTAACCCGTTCACCTGCAAAAAACTTATTGAATATTTTTAAATTAATTTGACTGGCAGTAACAGCTTCTGGTCAATTTCAAAATATTAAACAGTTTTCCTACATCATCGCCGAGTGTCCTGTACCGTGCAAGCACACAAACAATAAATTTAGGTTGACCATACATGTCGATTTCCACACCAAGAGAAAACTATTTTTGAAAGTTTATCACTGGAATGACTGGTTGAGATATCGAAGTCATTAGTGTTAAATGTTTGAAAATGGCGTTTTCTTGGTCAGCAAATGCACATTTCTCAAAACCGCTGCAGGGGTTGTATTTTTGGGTTTGAATGATGCCTCAACGGAAATCTGAAGATCTGAGAAACCTGGAATCGCATGTCAGTACTTGACCGGACACTACAGCTCGATTCCTAATGACAGCGAATTGCTAAATTGGCATATCCTTTATGTTTATGTTACCAATGGAAGTAATCCTACCATAACGCAATATATTCTCTTACCTGTAATCTCATGTAAATCATTGCCATCTTTTCAATCCAATTTGTCGAGACTGGTTCTTAAATCGTTGAAGAGATTTAAAACCTAATGAATACTGATCAATATAAGAAATTCCAATCTATCTGTTTGGATCCATTTTCAGCATTTAAAGCGATATCTGTCAAAATCACAAAACCTGTCAAAATTCATTAAGATCAAGATCAGACCGAAATGATTACTGATCTGAATCTACATATATGTGCCAGTACTCCCCCAAACATTTCGAACAAGACAGCATTGCTGTTTGTGTGCAGTGCTACGAGAGCGCTTCAATCAAACTAGGTCATTGCAATTAGCTGAGTAAAAATTTGTTGTGACAGCAAGCCTCAAAGGCAAATTTGCAGAAAATTTGATCAATAAGGATACTAAATCAAAGTATCAAACTAAGGGATCTCAGAATAAACAAACTTGGCATCAAATCTAGGACTTCTGAAATCTACCAGAAACATGAATCTCACAAAACTGATAACATCGGAAATGGAATCAATCCAGAAGGAATTGATTGCATTACACGAGATCATAAAACTTGAGAACAAAAATCTCCAACTTGAAAGCATGGCAGATTTAAAGATAGGACTCCACAACCAAGTTCCCACCAACAACATTTCTAAGCGCTTGGAGAAATCTTTCAACAGACTAGGAACTCATAGAACTACAGTTGAGATAATGGTTAGGGAACTGGGGGTGATCTTGGAGTTGCAAACTGCAGAAATCATTCATGCTAATAGTAATTTGAATATTGGCTTTGACGCAGCAACCCAACGGGTGCACATAAATATTGTTACTACAACATCAAATTGCTATGTGGTTGCAGTGGATTAGCTGCCAGGTGGCACAGCACAAGATTACCACCAACATATATGTGACTTAGTAGACAACTTAGCCAATACATACTATATATTTAATAATGCCGACTTCCAGAATTGTAGAAAGCGAATGATTAACAACATTTCAAACTATGAGCGATAGATGTGCAGCAAACCACGCTGCACTTCAACTGCTCAATGAGTCATGGGGCAAGTCACTGAATGAATTAAATTGCCACCTACATCCTCTTGATTCTATGGCAACATGCACCAAATCCGCTTTAAGATAGATGCTAGAGGCAAATTGTTTGGGAAAGACTGCTTTGCAGGAAACATCGTTCTGTAAATGAACAAAATGCGATACAAAGATGGCAAGGGTGATCCCAAAGTATTTACTTTATTAGATGATGCGAAACTACCAAGTGGGATATTACCACGCTATAGGGGTAATTGGCTCCACATACTATTTCACCTCTCAGTGGAATACATGTGGAGCATCATACTACCTTTATGCAATACCTTACAATGGGTACATCTTGTGGTGGTTACTCCCGGTTCTAGAACTATCAGTAAACGATTAACTGGGCCATGGATGAAGACATTTTATACATCCGCAGATAGTCAAATCGATCACGTTGATGCAATTATCCTTTCTCAAAAGTAATCGATACTTTGAAAAAAACATGTGGAAAATCCCCTTATTGTCCTATCGACCATACATGATTTTTTTTTGTAATACCTTTGGCACAATGTATGATAAGACGGTTGCTGAAGTTCAACAGATGCCACTCAATGAAGTGTTGTTTTTGCAAATGATAAAGGCATGTTTGACCTCAATCATAGAAGTATTGAGGTATTTTAATCTCGATATCACCGAAAAGTTAAGAGATGAAACAAAATCTGCGAGATCCCACAATATTGATGCAGAGGAAATAATTGGAATGCTCAGTGCGGCAAAGAGTAAAGCGCTCAATGAGACACTGTGCCATTTATCCTGTAAAATGAGGGTACAGAAAATAAAACAGTAGAATATTTAGATGGCTTGGAGCAAGACAAGCGCGCTAACATTTTAACGACGGCTATATCCATGACTAGAAAGCAATGCTATAACCGTAGACTAAAGCAGAGATCTTGTAGTGGAACTGTCAAGGCAATGTAGAATTTCCCAATATGGAAGATGGCAAGTGTGAATCTGTGGTAGATCTTCTCGAGGTTAAGGCCATTGGCCACAAGATCTGCCACATGTGGTCAGATGACAATGTTCGGGTCATGTATAATGGTAAGCTAGAAAAGCTAACAAACCACATGTGGTGAGATGACAATGTTCGGGTCATGTATATTGGTAAGCTGGAAAACTAACAAAACGAGGAGGAACATACACTGTGGCTTACTGGACATGAGTGTGCTGTAGACTATGATATCCCGAAATATGAGCTTGCCGCTGATCTGATTAGTGACGATCTGATTATGTAGATACCTGCAAATTGGGCTATATTGGAACCCGTTTGGTAAAATTCAATCAAATTTGCTATGTGAGACTGCAGGACATTTACATTATGTTCGGCTCTCAGGTTGGGGTGGAGGGGTAGGGGCAGAACGTCCAAGTTGGCAGAATTAAACCAAATTTTGTATGTGGGTTACTCATATGATTGCAGATTTTCATTAGGCCCTAAAAGCGGGGATTTTTATTATTATAAGGTATTGTCTTTCCTACTCATCTCAGACTCAGCCACTATCTCCATTTATAATATTGCGTTTCAAGATGAGTATGCCTTGGTTTAGTAACGAGACAATGAAGCTGATGGCGTGTATAATTATGATACTCAGACTTTGCTCTTTGAAGCACTGAACATAAGCATTACAAAATCTCTTAATGTGAATAACACCGAATCTGTCTGATATTGGTAGTGTATAATTGGCAATGATGCTTCTAGCCAAACAGGTCTAACATTCATATTGCAATCATCAATACCACTACTAAAGAGACAGACTAAGCATCACACCGAACATGAACAAATTTAATTAGAATTATCTGCGATGGAATAGCCTCCTCCTAGAGAATGCCACACAAGATCCACTGTAACCCAGAACCTTTAACAATTGATGATGTCCAATGTCGCGATCTCTTACTAATAACAAGACAGTAGATTCAAAATTATTTATTTCATGCTTAAAGCTGTTGAGAAGACTAGCTACCCGATTGCTCTGATTAACTTGAAAATCATAATATATATATATTCTCCTTTACTAATACAACAAAATGATATTTAAATTTTTTTAATCAGCCCAGCCAAAACTGAGATACGCACATAGCAACCATCTTGACAAACAAACGTGTTGATCTATCAAGCTAAAGTTGTGACGTCATGCCGGGAAGCAGCCATTAATTTCTGTCAGATTACTATTCGAAATAATACCACAGGGAGCATAGGTAGGGGCCTACACATACACACCTATTTTTACACATCAGTGTTGTATGGCAATTCTTTGTGGACAATATTTACATTGTTCAAATTGCACAGATTCAGTAATATTGTAAAAGTGGATGATATTTTGTCGATTTTAAAGGACAGACCTGTATGGTGACTAACATCATAATACGCCAGCTGGTGGTGACAGTAATTGAATTATACATGAAATTACATTGTGAGGGCAGGCTACATGGACAGATGTGGGCGTAGCTAGATCATGAATAGTATATATGGTCGCTGCGAGGTTTAAGGATAGGCTATATCTAATCAAACATCACCACACACTTTTTGGAATACAATTATACGAATGCATCTATAAAGCTTATATCTTTCTGGATTGACTAATGACTTTACGGAGGCGGTACACGTGTGTAGGGTCATGTACACAAATGCATAACTATTTCAATGTTAGTAGCAGCACACTGTGGCGTGTACGATCACAATTTACCATTGTATAGATCTATGAATAAATTTAGAATTGCAATATTGAAATTAGGTGCTTAAAATTAACTTAAATGTCAATTAAATATAAATCTCTTAATAAAACTAATCTATTTGTTCATAGTCTACGAAAAATAGTATCGAGAACAGTTTGTTTACATTTTAGGCAGTTTAGGCTTTCACTGCCGTCCACATGAGTTGAAGGGTCACATACAATGTTCAAGATACTGGTTTCTTACAGTAGACGATACGCTCGCGATCTCTAAACATGTTTCACCTACTTATTTAAAATGTTTATTCACTAAATTTCTGCGCTTATGATCGTGTTGATAGTCACTTACAGGACTGGCGGTATGATCAGCGAACGAAGACTAAATTTTTGCTTTTTCACAACATTGAAATATTTATGTAGGTTACTTCCATCACGTGGAACTGCCCATTCATCTCCGATATTCACCAATCCGGATGGCCTTATTGGATCCGCAATTAGGCATACTACCGTAGTCCCTAAAGATTATTTGGGCCATACATTGAAATAATGCTGATTGTGTTCATTATTTATTGTCCAATGTTTACTGGTTGTGCCTATGCCTACTAATATGCGAATATAGATACCCATAGAACCATTTATCCTAGATTTTCAAGAATCATAATTTTTTGATTTAAAGAATTAGCTTCAACCCGAGATAAATTATGTTATGGTATGTGAAGTCTATCCCATTAAATGCACGTTACCTTTGTACTAAAGACAGAGAAATATTGACCCAACAGCATCGTTCCCGGTGTGACGTGTTTTAGACCGAGGTGTCATTTAATCTCGTTTATTGGGCTGTCTAACATATTTTCTCACACTCCACTTTAACATATAATATACATACATCACAGTTGAGCCGTCCATCAAAGGCAGGAGTTATGAATCGATGAAACCCCTACACACAAATGTAAAATAGATATCACATCAAGTGTCAACCATAATGTAAACAATAACAGAACCAACCCACATGACAATGTAATAATTTAATAATATTAATTGAAGGTAACAAGGAAATCTATATAATCTGACAGTTTCATTGAGATATCTTTAATATTAAGTAACATATGATATATTTGGTGTCGAAATATGGTAAAAATTTGATTAGTTAAATTATGAATATCTAAGTCCATTTAGCTGCAAATTGAGCACAACAATGTAATCTAAATTATCTGAAAGTTTCATGAAGATATATCCGATAATTACGTAAAATTTGACAAGATTAGTGCCGAAAAATGGTAAAAACACTAAATCGGTCACAGATTTTCGCCATTTTACTATATAATTGTTAGACGATATTGTACCCCGATTCGCGACAAATATTTATAGCTTTCTTACTAATTAACCTATGTGGATGATGTAGGTATCATTAATAAAGTATTTTAATGCTCTTTCGAACAGTATCCAATTTATCTGGATCATTCCAAGTTTGATTTTTTTTTTGTCACGCACCTAATACCGTGGGTCTGGCTAAGCACAGGTAACCATCATCAACCAATCTGAGTGCCACCTTGGAGAACACAGCAGATTTTACTTAGAATTTACAAGGGATAGCTTGCTAATAGTATTTAATTATGACACGAATTATGTGACTGGAATAATTAGAAGCTTGGTATTTCTCATCAGGCCATTGAAAACTGCCTCCATTATTTGACGATTTTAACTAACAGTTTATTTCACACAAAATCATTTGCAGAATTAAAGTTTTGTGTTTCATTCAAAGATATTAAGCATCAAATGGTTGCTTGATTCATTCTTTTGCAGCAACCATATGTAAAATTCCCTGTACTTTACCGTTTGTCTTCAAATTCCAGAGCATTATTGCATAACGCTAATGAAATGACTTCAAAAGATGTTCAGTTCAAAGTGACGATGTTTTAATTATATAAATTATTCTACTATTTTGTTCAGTGTTGCGTACGTGTGTTATCAACTCCAAGAAATAAATATTCATGATTAGCGATTTGTATCGCACATCAAGTTCAATATTATTTCAAGTTCAATATTATTTATTTCATGATTTATGTACATGTAAACAGATACTACAGGCAGTCCATCGAAGGCAATGCCTACAAAGTGATGGATCACTTACAAATGTACATCACAAACAAGAGAGACACAAAGAGGACAACAATAAAACGCATTCACATAACTTACAATACATAAAAATACATATGAAGAAATTAACATGTACTACTGTTTGCGGTAAAACATGTTCGGGTGGGGTGGTGTTAGGGGGTGGAGTGGCTGGATGTGCTCCCCATGGTTGATTATAGTACATATCGTACCATATTTATGTACCATCATTAATGCTTAGGTCAGGTATGTTTCGCCCTACAAACATTCCCAGCCAAAAGACGCTATCGGAGTTGGGAAATTTATTTTATAATAATGCAGAATTTCAGGCTCAGATGTTTTAAAGCTATTAATCCTTTCCTCATGTTAGTTGTCATGATTGATCAAGAAAATTAAGTACAGTTTTCTCAGTCAGCGTCCATTTGCAGGGATTTCGTCCATTTGCAGGGATTTCAGTGATAAATCTTTGAAAATAGTCTTCTGCTGGCGTGCAAATGTACATTTCTCATAATTATTGCAAAGCCATTTTGACCGGCTTGACCATTAAACGGTTAACACAGCTGGAGAGAACAAACAGTCGGAGAAAATTCTAAAGAAGTCATAGTCTAGATCTGGAAAAATTAAATTAGGATGGGTACAGCAAAAGAAATTGGTATTGCCTTATGTTTTTTATTGTGATCATCAACATAATTAATTAATGATAATGCCGTCGTTGTCGTTATTATTATTGTCGTTGTTGTTGTTGTTGTTGTTGTTAACATCATCATGTTAATTATCACCATAGACATAATTATGTACATCAGGAACATCATTAATTTAATTTGTGTTTTGACTGGATACATCTGCCCCGTAACAGCTATAGTGGTCTTTGCATCATAGCCCTTGAAACACTGTTCAACGGGTATTAGGATTGTGTCACTAATTAATAGATGAGAATAGGTGTCCATTTTTTGGCTATAATGCTGGCCTCATGGTGGGTGTGTCGTCTCCGTCTATGTTTGGCAGCATTGTTACCCAGATTTACCCTGTTTTGGTGAATATTGGGTTGGTGTTGGGAACTTGCAGTGTGCCAAGGGTTATTTCAATAGTTTCCTGTTAAAAGAGTCTTTACTGTTTTCTTGTATGAGGTCTTAGTTAAAATTTGTGTGTGAATGTTTGCATCTGTATTATTCCATAATTGTATTGCTTGTGTGGAGGGTTTTTGCATGGATGTTCGTGTTTGGCAGTGGCTCATGTAAAGGTTCCGTTTTGTTTGAGTGTTTTATGAATGTGTTTTTGAAGAGATTTGATAGTGGTGTTGGTAGGTTGTCATTGTGGTAGTCTTTAAAGGATTTAATATAATTGGATTTTCCCAATGTCTTCCAGCTTAAGTAGATTTTCTGTTTTGAAAATGCTTTGGCCCTCTGCTATTTGTGCAAATGGTTTAATGCTTTTCTTTTGTAGTGCTTTCAGTTGTGTTAGTTTATTTTGGTAGGTGTTAGTCCAGATCATGTTGCAGTAGGTGATGTGCGGTAATAGTAATGTGCTGTTCAGTGTTTTTAATAGATTTTTTGGCAAGCATAGTTTTAGTCATCGCATGATACCCACATTCTTTGCAACTTTAGCTGTAACAATTTCTATATGCTTCTCCCAGGTAAGATTCTTGTCTAAATATATACCTAAAAATTGTGCAAATTGGGCTTCATGTATTTCCTGATTATCGATAGCGTTTTGGGAGATTTTTTGATTTCAGTGATTTTGTGAATAATAAATAATTAGTTTTGCTTACATTTAGTGACAACTTATTTGCTTTAAACCAGTGGATTACATTTTACATTTCATGATTTACATTTTATATAGGTTATCTATATCTTTGTGACTACAAAACACATTGGTATCAGGATTAGTGATAGTTGGTTGCATATGGTGGGTAGATCATTCATATATAATAGAAAGAGCAGCTGGCCAAGAACTGATCCTTGAGGAACACTACATACTAATTTTCTATTTTCTGATAAGACTCCATTATATTGGATGCACTGCACTCTGTCGGTTAGATAGCTTTTAATCCAATCGAGTGCTATGCCGCGTATTCCATAATAGGTGAATTTTTCCAATTAGAATTTTATGATCTATGGTATCGAATGCTTTTGACAGGTCTAAGAATATTCCTAAAATGTGTTCTTTATTCAAGTGAATTTGAAATGTTTTCTATCATGTCCATGATGGCCATCATAGTTGAATGTTTCTCTCGGAATCCATATTGTGATTGATAAATAATATCAGTTTTTGTCTAAATATTTCATTAGTCATTTATAATAGTCTTTCAAGTAGCTTTGGAAAAAGTGGTAGTACTGAGACAGGCTGGTAGTTAGTGAAATCAGAGGAGTCCTTGGCTTTGTATATAAGATGTGAATTAGTCCAGAAAACAGTTCAAGTTAGGAAATTCCAGGTAAATAAAAGCTAAGTCCCCTAATAGTCGCGTATTGTTTCCGCGATCATTGAAATTACCACAAATGGCCCTCTAGTGACGCTAACACTCACTGAGGTTGAGAATTTTTACATTTCGCCTAATTGAGCTTAAGGTACACACCATTCACATAGTTAATGATGTTATTTTCTCTATAAAGATCAATGCACAAAAGTATTGTTTGTTAAATTTATTGTTAACCTTTTAATAGCTAAACTTGGTCAAGAATATCAGAAATATTTGCCAATTGAAGGGGTATCTTAACTTTGCCAGACTGGCTATCGGCAAAGTTCACATATCAATTGAGACAGTCTTAAACAACACCAAAGATGCAAAGAGACGATTTATTAAATCTCTTACATACTCAGTCCAAATTAGATTTAGTAATTTCAATGTTGACCCAATCTGTCAACTTTTTCAGAGCGTCCCTGAGGATTACATGCATATGCATATGCATACCCCATGTCCCGCTCTGCTTAGATATAGGACGGAAAGTCTGAAACAAATCAAACGGCTCATTATTTCCGCATCAGATATATCAACATGGAATCTAGTAGCCTCTGATTTAATCTGTCTAACTCAACTTATCATAGACTGCACTACGCTAGTAGACTCTGGTCTCCTTCCTAATGACGACGCCTTGCTCTGCAATATTGAAAATCATAACAGAATATTGTGTTACAGTATACACTGTGGCAGAACTTACATTTCCAACCTGTAGCCATAGTAATCCATATTCTCTATCTCTGGTTCATGTAGTATGCTTGCTTGATGGTAATGTATCTGTATATGTGTATATAATCACCTTAATCATGTGTTTGAGTGTTTTGATTGTCCGATTATTTAATTCTGTGTTACTGTAATTTATTTTAGTATATCTCGTCTCTAGTCCTCTCCCCCACTAGTAGTTTTACTAGTTTTAACAAAACTAATTTTTACCACTACTGTGGGTGCTCCAACCTATTGGAGGATTATCCTTAGTCAACAACAACATTTACATGTGCACAGGTCTAATTGGTGGCTGGTAAAGTTGTATGTGTACACGCATAATGATCTGCGGTTGACCCTTTCATTTCTGAATCCCTGTATTTTGATTAGCCATATATGTATGTAACAGAGTAATTGGATTACTGTTACATACAATCCATTCCTTATAAATATATTTTAAGACCAAGTGTATGTACCAAACAAGTACGGGAGAAAATGTGCATCAATTTTGTAACGCCGATCAACATTAAATGATCCAAATTGAATTATTACGAACAACAATATAGCCGGCTTCCTAAGTTGGCGAGCCAGTGGCTCTTTTGCGATGGGAGACAGCGTGTTCTCGCGAGATATTATACGCTAACGGGAGTTTATCAAATGGGTGCCTGTTATTCAGATCAGTAAAATACTCAGTTCCTATCGCGTAATGATAATATATAGAAATTCCTGAGTTCCGAGTCCCCGATTCCAGAATATTTATATCCGAGTACTCGCTCTAAAATAAACTCTTCAATTGGAGGCGAATCACGTGATTTGTATTTTTTCGCGACGCCATTTTATATCAAATTGTGAATTAATTTTGATGTAATAAACGAACTTTATTAAAGGATACGCAATATTTAGCCGCTCAAATCAAATAATTTCACTTCTCCGGTGATATTTTGAGGTACACATTAAACATAGGCGGTGAGAATTTTTACGGGAGAAAATGCATTGAATTTCTGTGGTATCAGTTACAAAACGTTTTTAGGAAAACCGTTAGCGCATAGCTATTCAGAGAATGGAAAACGCGGGATAAGCATGTGTGATTACAACAATAATGACAAATAGCGACCAAGTGAACAATCTTTATTCATTTAAAACTAATCATGAGTCAATACAAACAAATCAGTTATTTATTTAGTTTATTTAATCATTCACACATTCGGATGATAGAGAGCAGAGTTTCATAAGCGTAAATGTGTCTTGACAAAAATTTCAACATGCCGATTATACGATTATTTCATTTTATAATCGTTCACCATCATTTTGAATTATATAATCGCGATTAATCGAATAATCAAAAAGCGGTAGATTTCACTATCAGCAAGCTGCTTACAGAATAAATGCCAACGTAACTCTGGGATGTTCTCGATTCTAATAGACTTTGGACAGTATGCAGCACACACAAATTTGGCCAGAGTTGAAAGTAGCTCATCTGTGACCTGTGCTTCTCGATAAATTTATCAGAGCGTCGATTACATCGCTCTCTGCCTTTAGGAAAAGCTTTAACCATGTTGATTTACCTATCCTAGAGAACCTGCCAATATTGTCTGCTCCAGTAAAGGCATGGAATGCGGGTAATGCTCTTACTTTCTCCATGCCTAGAGTTTTCCATATAGGCCGTAGCTTAATGGTACCAGAAACCATTGAGATAGACGTATTCTTAGGTAGATTGTCATAATATGCTATTGCCAGCACTAAGACATCAGTGTCTGGAGAGAAAATCACCAACTCTGCTGTATCAAGATTTCGCTGTGTTGCACATATGGCATGATAGATCATTAATGTATCAGCTTCCTCATGATTGTTGTTCTCAAAATGTAGGCTTCTATTACTTATCGTCTGGCCTGATGATGATGCTATGAACAAGGTAGATGAGTCTTTATTGTACTCAATAGTCTTCTCTGCCAGATACTGCGCACGGTCATTCTTTGTTTGGTCATGAGACAAAAATCCTGTCATAGGGATATGCTTGATACTGGTATCATCTTTTGACTTGATATCTAATTGGATCCTTCCCATTTCTCTCTGGTCGTGTTTTTCAGGGAATCTGCTTGATATGTATCAAATACAAGAATGATCTCATCATATCCTGCTGTCAGACTCATTAACCTGCCATTAAAACATTTACTACGGTCGTTGACTGTCACAATAGTTGCTGGGTTTTTTTGCCAGCTTCTGGACAAGAACCATTCCATCCACAACTGCGATTCTCCTACTAGATTCCTTAGTTGCAACGGCAGTTGCGACGGCAGTTGCTTCTGTTGCACCTAATAAGACTGAATCCTCTGTGCTCTCGGTTTGTGGTAGGTCAGTCAGGAGCTTGATTAACTTCGACTTGTTGGTGCACTGTAGGACAGAGCCACACAGAGCAAACAGCGCCCTCGGTGTCAGTGTGAATTCAAAGTTGCTGATCGAATACTTCAAATCAATGTCTCGACTCGACTTTTCGAGAATCATCAGCCTAGCATATAGTAGATCTTTAGTTTCCTTGAGATCAACAGCTTTGTCACGAATACGTACTGTTGTCTTTTTGTTTCCAGATGTATACATCTTGTTTTTCTCACGCTTCACTGGTGCCCAAAGGCTTACCTCTCCATTAATGCGCTTTCACATACTCTTCATATAATGTCTGTCCTCTTTCGTCTACATCCAGGATTTGTGGTACCGTCTCTTGTGGTACATAAGCAAGTGAGATAATGTTGTAGATCATGTCACCTTCAGCAGCGAAAGGATTACCATGAGTCAGTATGGCAGCCGTTATCTTGTCGATTGTGGTGTGTTCGTGTTTAACAGCACTTGCTCCAATGCCATGGTGATCTCTGACTTTGTCTTCTTGCAAATCAAATTGACACTTGAATTCCCGGGATAACCGTGACAGTTCTGGAGCAGCGAGGAAAAATTGCTGTCTCGCATTTGCATTGTTAGATATTCCAATTAGTCCTGAGTGCATTTTCATCATTTTGTTCAGATGCTCACATGCATGATCCGCATCAATTGAAGTGTATGGAATGTTATTCTTAGTCACTGCAATGTTTTCAGTTTCAAATTCTTGCCATGTGTCTGGATAATACTGCTTGAGTGCATACGTATCTGCTATGTATCTTGGCCAAAGACGTTTGTATTTGATTCCATCAAAAGCAAAGAATAACTTGCTCAGTGCTTCTCCAGCTTCAAGATGAAGGATCAGATCAGTATTTTGGGATGCTGCGACAAAGAAAAGGATTGTTTCCACACGGTGCAGATAGTTCATTAATGACTTGAACATCGCATGTTGGGACCTCTTTGTCACCCATGTCTGAAAGAGATTCAGTATATCAGTATTAGACAGCACTTGAAGATTGCTGAGCCAGCATCACTGATTCTGCCCGGCTGGCTTGGTTTGATGTACTGCATGCCTCTTCTATGTCATCTGTAGCTGATATGCATGCATCCCTTAGATTTGGATACGCTTTGACGAATTCGTCAAAGACCAGTTCATACAATGCGATGTAAGAGTAGATATGAGCATGAAGAGAACATGAGTAGTGCTTGCATTTCAGGATTTGTGTCGTTGTGGTAGAGCTAAAGACATCAGCCTCGATCCATGCATCGTCTATTCCGGAATTGTCAATAGGAGAGCTTTCAATGCAGCCATGACGACATGGTGTTCACCAAGTCTTGGGATAACACCACTCTTTAAATTGGCGTTGACATCTACAAGCTGCACTGCTTTCTCATACAGGGCCATGTCAAAAGTAATGACTGTTAGATGGTCTTTACCAACAGCCATCTCCTTCAATGTTTGTGCTTGTTTAATTACAGTCATTAGCATTGACCATTCATGAGCCAGCTCTGGGAGAAGAGGCAATGCACCAACATTGGTTAGAGATCTACTTGATGACAGGACTGAATTATACCCAGCCCACCCACAAACCAAACACATCTCTTTCCTTTCATCCATCCTCGCAACAACAGATGCTATGACCCAACCCATATGGGTCAGCTGATAAGAGTCTGCAACACCGGTTTTACTCAACACAAAATTACTTTGCATTCCAGGTTGAGCCTTTGGTTTGACGCATGGCAACATAGATGTGTTGTGGTGTAATGGATAAGTTCTGTGCATCACCAATGTTTAAAGGTGGTGCAATGGATTCCCCGGGTGCAGAAGCTTTTTGATAGACCGCAACATTTGATCCATGTGTAGTACCTTTACCATCAATGGTATCCTCAGCAAAATCGGTGTTGTCCACAGCAGAGAAAGCAAATGTCCCTTTCTTTAGAAATGGTGGTACATACAGATTATTGAATTGTCTCATGTTTTCGACAACCGAGTTAGCTATTGCTGTTTCTAGAAGCATGGTACGGTGGTAGGATATGCAACAGTTCTGTGCATGAAGAGGATTCACAATCTTCTTATTCCTGGTGTCGTGATGCACAGATAATGCCAATCCTAGAACCTGAGAATTTTCTCTTCTTTGCTGGGATCTGAATTTTTCAGAAGAGGCAGCTTTAGGTTTATGCATCACTTGCTTATCCGATTTAAGTCCAAACATGACGGTTTGACAAAATGTAAGCACTGCTCTATCAACAAGACACTCTCTGGTTTTGCTATACAAACTATCTACAGTTCCAACCATTAGCCATCGTATCAGTGTGTATAGTTCACATGGGATGTCATCCATATTGCTGGAAACAAGGACTGAACCAGGTTCACCATCATTCTTAGTGAATGTTGTGATGCTTTTTCGAACCATTAGTGCTGCCCTATAGATCGCGTTCATGCCTTCCATACCATCATCTTCACACATCGCAGAATGAACCATTTCTTCCTCACATGCTTCTAGCGAGTACAGAACGACACACTTGCGCCTGTCCTTTTGAAGGACAGAGCTTACATGATTTAGCTCAGAAAGGATTTTCTCTTTCAGTCACTGCCTACTAAATGTAGGTGAATGATTGTCCAAGGATTTACGGTCAAACATGTTTATATATTATTGGGTAGAATGCACTTTAGGGGTCCCAACTATCTTTAGCAAATACTATTGAAATGTATTATGACATCATTGAGCTCATGATAGAGTTAAACCTACTAAAGTATATTATGACGTCATTGAATGATATTTTAGTGGTCAATGATAATATATTTCAAGGGAGGTAATCGGTTAAATTATTATTAATTTTGTGTTTTATTTGCTACACTTCCACACTAATCCGTCACATTTAGAACTGTCTTTTATTAAAGAAATATTTCCATTCACACAACTGTCACAGATTCCACCAAAATCTCCTAATAATTGTTCACTATATAACCATTTCACTAATTTATCTTTATCTTTCACTAATTCATATACTTCAAACAGATAAGACATACTTCTACATATTATCGCGATATCGTACTATCATAATGATCGTCGATAATGTAGACGCGCTGGCTTTGGGATATATGTGTATCCAATATCATGAGGAAATCTTCATTCACAGTTTCATTGGCCATTGCCATAAATTATCCAATAGGATTTAAAGAAATATATCTTCAGAGAAGAGAAAATAATAAATCAAACATATTTTGTTTGTGACGTCATAAGGAGCCATCTATTTTTTAGATTATTCAATATTTCCAAGGGAGGTAATTCAGTCTTAATAAATTATTTAATAATTTAATTATTTGATTTATATATAAATATAATAATTTTTTATATTTAATACTGTTGCTATTTGAAATAGCTGTGATTGCTATAATTTATTATTCATGGCATAACGCTTTCATTTTTCATCTGTGTAACTGGAAAATAATTATTGTGTATGTAAGTTAAAAGTTGTAAGCAATTTTACCACTGTGTATTCGCATGGTTGCTGCGGGACTATATAAGGATAGGCGAAAGTGTTATAATCATAGTATGTGAAACAACACTGTTTGGAACACATCACTATTGTCGGGTGCATGATGACTGTAAAGCAGTGCCTAGAGTACGGTCTATAGACCATGCTCGTTAACGACACCAACAAGTACGGACCCCTAAAGTGCATGTGTCCCATGTTATTTCTATGTCAGCCATAGACAGATAAGCCCCATTTCGGGTGTGTGTATCAACAATATGGATAATTTCAATCAGACATGCCATTTGCCGGGAGAGATCATTATCAGCATTTCTTGTAGTATCTGAATCTCGTAAAATGTGGAAAACATGCTTCCTCCAGCATAGCTTGTGATACCGGAAATCAATTGCATGTGCATCGCACAGGGAAAGCGAGGTATTTAATCTAGTAAGAAATGTTGTATCTTGTGCTATTTTCAATGCATCTCTTAGGGCTTTACCAGCATTATGAGTCCGTAATTTGAACAACTGCTGATTATGATCGTCTGTCTGGCAGAAGAAACACAGTTCCCTACACAGTGGAATTGTCGAGGAATGTGTAAATACTGAAGTAGATGTCGATGCCTCATCAATAGCACTTTTCCTCTATCCCACGTTTCTTAGTACTCAACAATGTTGAGGCTTTCAAAACTCTTCTAAAAACCCATTTGTTCCAAAAAGCATATTTCACTATTTTAAATTAGCTTTAACTTTTGTAAAGCGCCTTTGGGCAGTTAATTCTGGAATTGGCGCTATATAAATGCATACATACATACATACATACATTAGTAATGTAACACCCACTAGTGACTAGATAGTGCATCCTCTATGCGATTTCGTGCACGTCGTATTTCTTCTTTGTTAGTGGCAGTAGAGTAACAACTGAGATGCCAACCCGCTTTATGTGAAGATAGGTCACCATACGTGCAAAGTCTAAGTCTTTTCTGAATTTCAATGTATGAACCATCTTTCAATGTTGCTCTCTCTTCGACTGCTTGCAACAAATTGGTAAATGAGTCTATTCTTGGATGCTGCCCCATTGGTCCTTTAACAGTAGCATCTGTCTGGCATAAAATGCATAGCTTCCAGTTTGTTAACTCCTGTGTTGCATCAAGCTGTACATCGCTCATGATTTACTCAAATTTAATGACAAAATATATTTGATCAATGCTTATTGCAAGATTACAAACGATAATCCTGAAGAGTATTGCTGTCTGATTATGTTTATTGCAAATCTATGAGCAGACGATCATTTGAACAACTTTTCTGCAAATATTTGCTTTCAGTTTACTTTTACTGGTGAATTTGAAAATTACCCTGGGCCATCCATTATTGTAAAATTGTGACACGCCGCTCACCATATACATACTCTGTCATAATATGTTTATTAATAAACATGATGACAATGTGATTACGTAGATAACAGGCCATTGGGCTACATCGTCATTCTATCCCCTCTAGGATTACTATTGGGCTACTGTTACCGTTAAATATTGTAACAAATATTGATTTAGAAAAAAGATGCGACATTTGCAGATGTTGTGTGAGAATTGCTTATTATTTTGGGAATTATCAACCAAAACATTATTTCTGCCACTTGAAGTTTATTATAAATGTTACCAATGCATTCGTTGACCCAGAAGACCTAGATATAGACATCAAAATTGTGAATTTAGGTACATGGTTGCATATATATTGGATTTCGAAGGATTTAGATGGCGGCCATTTTGAAAATTCAGGATGGCCGCCATGAAGACATTTATGCAAATGCAAACATTGGTTTTTGAAATTGGCATATAAAATGCTTTCCAAAAATATATAGTGTTACAAATCCCCAAAGATTCTGAACGAAAATACATAGTGAACCCTACTATAAGTTCGAATTTCTATCACTTTAAAGCATATTATGCTCATAACGTGGTATATGGATAACATGTTTATATAAATTCAAATTTAATGAATATAACTTCACAAATGTCGTTTGAAAGATTTGACTATCGGCCATTGGCGCCCGTACGCGCACGTGCGTGAGATTAACAATGCTTTGTTTGAATGCATTGGACAGTCAATTTCAAAGGAAAATTCTTTGTAGTTTCACTAGGACAGAAGCATGTCTCTCATTATTTAATGATGGAAATGTGAAATTTATGACTGAGGCTATCCTGTATCTGAAAACATGCAGGTGTTTTGACTAAGATTTGTTTCCGTCCTGCAATGTTTGTTCCTCTGGATGGAGGTCTGAAGTTTATGTTGAAGATATTGCTATTGCCTATTTGAATACGCAATGCAGATATAATCTGGATCGGAGTCAGTTGTTCATCCAGTGGATGTGATTGGAAAGGATATTTGTAGATGAGTCAATTTCTGTACATATACGTGTCCTCACCTAAGGGATAGATTTTCTATTGAGATTTTTCTTCCTATGTTTTGTTGTGTTGAGAAAAAAAAAGAATCGATTGTTTCATGTAGCGCATTATGCTATATGTATAATTTATAAATGTATCGAATCACTATAAGTGGTAATCAGCTTGAACATGGACCAACAATAATGGTAGAATAAAACCCAATGATCAATGTAATGGCTGGGTAAGTCAGGGTCAGAAATAATGACATCAAAGGACTATTATTTAGTGTAGGATTTTATTTTTAGGATTTCATGACTGCAGTGGCAGATAATGGCTATGCCTAGATCTTAAGTTAGTTTCACGCTGCTGGGTAGGTGTGAATTTGTTGTTAAAATTGTCTACTATTAAGTCTACTATTGTCTACTTTTAAGTCTACTATTGTCTACTCTTAAGTAGAGTGATTTGTTGTCTGCCCTTCATTCGTCTGTCCAGAGATAAAAGAATCCTGTCCGGTGAGCATGTTTATTCGAAAAATATTTAGAACCAGATAATGACATCTGTTGTGCATTATATGAACTCTTGACCTTGCGCACCTATGTGTAAAGCCTAATCTTACTGACCTAATTACAGGGCTTTAGAACCTCGTCTTAGACAACTAGCATTGTAAATAGATACTCAAGAATTTATACGTCATATGATATGATGCCTTGTCCCTAATCATAAATAGGAATTTTATATTGACTGGTGGAGTGCGAATAAATTAAACTATTTTGGAAACAATTTGACTGCACACCATTACCATAGGTGTTCAGCAGTATATCATGCATTCAGAATTAGGAGTGAAAAATGTTTTCAGAATATTTTGACTGACAGTTTATGTTACTATATTTAGGTTAATAAAACTGAACCGATAACATGTTAAGTTCACAACAGAACTTCTATAAAAGATTTTCCATGGATGCCCAGATATCCCGTAGTTTGGTTTCCTGACTGAGATGTAATTCTTCCATTGTTTCTTCTATTTTCCCTACCTTCCCTGTTCGGTTACAAGGGGATGGGATTGGATTGGATGAGATTGGATCAGTTTTGCTTGGCATGATGTATGATGAACTAACCATTCTTCATGAGTAGGTAATTGTACGCATCGGCGACCATATCTGATTCATAGTGAAGAGAAAGCATGTTCTGACTTCTCACTCATTGCTTTTGGCCTGTTCTTGTGTGACACCTGGATCCAAATGTACTTGACGTTTTACTTATGGTCAATGATCCGACGGCCTGTATCAATTTGAATTAAGTGCAGCTGTACCGTGATCATACGTGTCACATGGAACTTTATTACACAATCGATCCTATATGACACTATGTTCCATTATATTAGGGGCATGCTAGCTAGACAATCAAAAATAATCAGTAGGAACCAATGTCATTAATTTGATGATCATGGATCTTAGTATGTTTAGATACATTCGGTAGCTATAGCATTTAAAATTTATATAGTCACGTAGTCTATAGCAATCTAAGTCTTGTTCCTTTCTTGTACTTATGCACCAAATTATGGCTACAATAGAGTGCGTACATATATTTCTTACATGATTTGTTGTGCCATTTATTCGAATGCCATTCACAGCCCTTTCCCTTAATATTACGTCGTGGTTCCACGAATCATTACATCTATAGCTGTGTTGAGGATAACCCTTTTCTAAAATTGCTTTAGGAACAAATTTAAAATTAATATTTTGAAACTTTAACTTGACTGATTGTTCTTTTGATTACTACTTCCAAATTATCTAAATAATAACTAATTACCCTCGTTACATGTACATGAAATCTGTTGCAGATTTTGAAAATAATTTGACTGGAAATTATTGCTGCCTTAGATAGCAATATCTTCCAAACAAATTAATCTTAAAATATTCAGCTTATTTAAATCGTAATAAATCAGTGATATCTGGTTAGTCTAGTCTGGGATACAAAGTTCACCCTTTCACTAATAAATTGGCCTTGTCTCAATCTTATGGCAAACTAATAGGAAATTCGTTGAACATTTTGAAATTGATTTAACTGGAAGTCATTGCTGCAGCAATGGCTTCTGGTCATATTCATTTCAAAATATTCGACAGAATACGCTATAAATCGTAAAGAATTTACTTTTTCATGGATTTGTCGTTGAATCGGTTAAACCTCAAATGTGTTCAAGAAGTTTCATTTTTCCATTTTCAGACCAAGAGATGATTGTTTTTGAAAATTTACGACTGGAATGATTGGCTCAGTTATCACATGACCACTGAGGAAGCTGTTTTTGGCCAGTTTAAGTGTTAACGGGTTAAATAGTCAAATAAAATACAATTGATACAATACAATCCCAATATTTTCATCTTAATGCAGCCATGAACTCTAATAAAAAGATGAATTCCCTATATCTCATTTTCAAGGCAACCATACAGGAAAACTGTTGGATATCTATAAATTAATTTGACTGGAAACTGTTGCTTCGCAGTCAAAATAATTTTTAAATATTTAACAGAATACATTTTATATCGTAAATAATTTACTTTTCCAGGGATTTGTCGGTGAAAGGGTTAATATCTAAGAATGTGGTTGAATACTTTGTAACTAATTTGACTGGAAGCTATTTTCAGTCATATCAGTTTCAAAATATTCACCAACATGTACATGAATTTTTGTATTGCAATTGAGATGATGGAGTTTCAGTTTTAAAGGACCAATCTAATCAAATTTCTAGCAGTTTGATTAAAAACATTACATTTACATAGATTTTAAAATGGTCTCCACCTGGCATGAATTTAAATGTTTTGCAGGGCTTTATACTTCATGAGAATTAATGATTACAATTAACTTTCTTGATAGACGGACATCGTGTCTAATGCTATCCATGATCCTCCCTTGAGAATTGCTAACAATACATGTTGAGTATTGTGGCTTTTTTCATATGGGGAGTATCCTGTGCAAAAAGCAACACTACTCAACAAATATTGTCAGCGATTCCCAAGGGAGAATCATGGATAGCATTAGACACAATGTCCGTCTATCTAGAAGTTAATTGTAATCATTAATTATCCCTGATTTAGCCAACTGCTTTTCATTAGCCATATTTCAATTTTACTAGTATTTGGCTAGATCGTCCAGGTTTTGTGCATGTTGTGATTGATTTATAAACTTTCAACCGTGCATTCTCAGAATCCCATTTTCAAGGAAAACTGTTAAATAGTTTGAATATGAATTGACAGGGTACTGTTGCTCCCTCTGGTAGCAACAGCCCCTAGTCAAAGTGGCTCAAAAGTAATCAACAGACTGTTTATTATATAGTAAATTCATCTAAGACATACAATTGGTGAAATCGGCTATTGCAACCTAATAATAGCTAAACCACGTTTAATCCTTTAAACCAGGTCTAGCTAAACCACCTTATTGAATCCGCGTGTTTATATTTCAGAATCAGATGTCCAGATCAATCAATGGATATGGATTAGAGCGGACATGTTCCCTGCTGCATTTCATTTACAAATTTACCAGCCAGGAATTAATCATACAATCACATTGTCATACTTAGATTTGACTGTTTTATATCTCTGCATGGAAATTTTATGGGAGTACACCTACTGACATCACACAACATACGCGAAACATGCTTTATGTACCTTCTAGAAATTGCTGGCTTGCACTAACAAAATCAAATAAAAGTTTTGAAACTATTGAATGTGCTTTATATAATTTGTCATCTCGTCCACTTTGTGATGTGCCAGAATTTGGTTATATACACCTTGAGTCTATCACTCGAGGTATATATAGCCAAATCCTGGAAAACCTGGACAATCTTTTTTTTCTGTAATGGAAAAGTTATGTAATATAAATTATTTGAACGCTGGAATTCCATGATATCTATTTCAACACAATCACACAGTTAAACTTAACCATCGCCCTTGCAATCCCAGTGGCTCAATTTCATGACAACTATGTAGAAAAGCTGTACATTTTGAAACCAATTTGACTGAAACCTGATTCTTCTTATGGGAGTAAGAGCGCCCAGCCAAATAAGTTAGAATTGATTTTGATCCCGATGCAAAGCTGGCCATATTATTTGATGGTGTTTGTCGTCCATCTGTCTCATCCAGCCACCTGATTCTTGCTCTGTAGACTACAGATTTAAGTGGTTTAAACATACACTCAGAACAATTTTCAGAATATATATATATATATATATATATATATATATATATATATTTGGGGGTCAGTGTCATGGTTTGTTTTGGCAAAAGCTGTCTTTTACTCAGTGCTATCTCCCACTAACGAAGTAGAAATTCATTGAAAATCTACCAGATTTTTGAACAAAATACTTGGCCACGAAACTGGTGGTTTCTTAATACATGTGTGTTTCCTTATTAAATGTCACCTTACATCATAAGTTGGTAGATTTAGAAGATATATATATTTCAGAGATATTAGATGGTGTTTTAAGACACGTAAAAGAGTTTGTTACATGTTTAAGAATATTGACCATATTTACTTTATGATGTGTACAATAAAAGATTGTGCGATCAAATGAATGAACAGATGAATGAATGAACGATGGGTTGGGTGAGTGGGTGGGTGGCTGGGTGGGTGTCTGAGTAGGGGAGAGGTGAATGGAGGGAGGGAGGCTGGAGGGAGGGATGAATAAATAAATAAATAAATAAATAAATATCTAGTTTCTTACCTGATGCCCAGTTGTCTAAGACGAATGTATCAGTTGGCGGCCATTGCCTCATTCCATTTATATGTCTCAATCCAATGTACGCCCTTAGAGAACTATTCTGAAGCTGAGTAGCAATATACTGGTTTTCTGCAATAGTTTCAATGGTAACCATAACTTCTCCAAATAGCTTGGAGCATATTGGGTATACGATAATCTTGTAGCAAGATAAATTTGATTGTAAGTGAACCTGTATCCCATCCCTCAGCACATATCAATGATTCAGTTAATGTAAAATATACATACACACAAATATAGATTTCCATATAGTAGATAAGTTAATGTTTGAAAGTAGAAGTTCTAGTTTACATCTGCTAAATAGGACTCGATTTTACACATAGCAAGCTCATAAACTGAATCAAAAGCAAATATGTAAATATAGTAAATAAGTACTTTTTACGAATTTGACAAAAATGTTATGTGTTAGACTCATCCACAGTTTGTTTGTTTAATATTTATTGAGACAAATGTGAAGACGAAATGAAGTATCTTATAGAAGAGGACTGGCACAGATTCTAAAATAGAAAAGACGTACAATTTGTATAACTTGACAGGCTATTAAGCGTTTATGACGGACTAAATCGTGTCATCCATGACATAATTGATTATGACGTCAGCCTGCATGTGTTCTAGTTGATTATGACGTCATCGTGTTGACTGAGAAACTAGATTCCTCAATTGATCGTAAAAAGAATGTGGTTTATGTCATAGATTTTAGTAGAAGTCATATATCCAAGAGTCTTTTAATATATTTCCTATGTCCATTTGGACATTCGCATACATATGCATCTGCATGCGTTCCGAGTTCACAACTCCACTCCCCAGTTTTTTAAAGATATGCGCAGTGCTGCTCAACTACGTGATGTGTAGGATGACGTCATAAACAATTGCAGCATGAATGACTCGATTTAGTCCATCTTAAACGCTTAATAGTCTGACACGTTGTTCAAAGTGTATGTCTTTATTATTTTATAAACATTCTGTAGAATATTTTAAAACTAATTTGGCTGGGCGCTCTTGCTGCCATAGGTAGCAATAGCAGCGAGTCAAATTATTTTTCCAAATATTCAAACAGCTTACATGTATAGATTTCTGGAAATTAATAGTCAGGGAGTTCATGGATCGATCGATCGATCCCAAAACGAGCTAGATGTGGTGGAGCCTAGCTAGTGATGGGCGGGGCATAACTAGCACTGGAAAGGTCCATTGCCATTACACAAAAGGATCAAATATAAATATGTTGCATAATAGTGTACAGATGAGTGGTGTAGTCGCATTAAATGATACCACGAATAACCACATCATATTGAATATTGTATTAAAGCCTTAGCTCATTGGCATAGACGCATACGTAGAAACCCATGCATGCAATACAAGTAGAGGTGGGACGATTTGGTCGCCTTTGAAAAGTAGTTGCTGTGTCAGAGCAACCAACTAATTTGCATCATTATCACCTTTTTTTCTTTGATCTTTGTGTAAAGGTGTAAAAAAGGCGACCAGATCTTCTCCATTCTGATTGGATGTTAGACGCAGAGGGTGACTATAAGCCCCTCCGCCTTATTAAATCATGTGCCTCCTGGCATCCAATGAGGTGAGCTTAATGGTAATTATCATAATGATTGACAAGGGTTAATGACTGGGTAATTAAGGATGATTGACAGTTTACATGTCTGGACTCGTTCCATCGCAAAGCCCCGCCCCCCTCGTTAAGTCACGTGCCTCCAGGCATCCAGCGCTGCGAGCTTAAGTGTAATTAGCATAATGCTGATTGACGAAAATTAATGGGTGTAATTAAGGATGATCTCTTGGAGCCATGCCAAATGCTCAAGGGTTAATGTACTACGTAATGAGGGATGACCAGGTTACATGTCTGGACACGTCTTCCTGGAAACTCATTCGATGACGAAGCCCCGCCCCCTCATTAAATCATGGGTAATTAGTGTAATGACACGTGATGAGCATTAATCGATAGGCATTAGAGTATAAAAGCAGCATTTTAAAAATCTGATACGCTAAGATTTAACAGTTGATTTTGCTTAAATGGTTTGTTCAACGTTTATTATAAGTATGAATACAGGCGATTTTATGGGTTGTGACGTGCCCATAGCACTCAGTAAGAATGTACATGTACGCGTTATAAAACGTAATGACGAATGTGTAGAACTAGTAGACATACGTGAGTTTAGTGTTGGTAGTGTTTACACCACCAAGCAAGGCGTGTTTATGTATGGTATTACGTTTCGAAAGTTCGTTGCTATGATGCCTGCATTTGAAGAAACTGTGCTTAGAGCTAGGTGTTCCGACAGAGTAGAGCAGATTATTTACATATACGAATTAGAACATCAATTAAAAGTCACTATCAGCACTAAATATCCGTACATCAGGCTAACTTGGCACTCTACTCTTCCATGTCAAATTGAGCAGAAACCATCATTCAGGAGTGTAATATTCCCTAACGATTCATGGAAAATTCTGAAGGAGAACTTGCACAAAATTCTCGGAGCTATAACAAACTCTATGCTAGTGTAAGCATTTTATACACAGCGTTTTTATTGCAATGCTCCTCGTTGAATTGCTTGAAGTCTATAATCTAATAATTTATGGGTTAAGCTTTGGACGGTTCAATCATTTTTTGTTAAATCTAGTAATGTCATTATAATTGAAATCATTGACAGGCCATGAATCCTGTGATACAGAAAATATATGCAGAACTCTCCGCAACCAGTCGATAATATTGGTTGCAAAGTAATGCCATTATATATATATATATATATATATATATATATATATATATATATATATATATATATATATATATTTATTTATATATATTTATATATATTTATATATATTTATATATATTTATATATATTTATATATATTTATATATATATATATATATATATATATATATATATATATATATATATATATATATATATATATTAGGGCTGTACACATGTACACATTCAGATGACGTGTACATGGTTACAAAAATCGCAACCGTGTACACGGAAAAAATTGATAAAATATACATATTTATGTGAAATTAGTATGATAAACCCTCAAAGAAAATGTATATGTTTTTTGAAAAATTTATTCTCCGAATTATCCACACTATCCATCAATGATTTCCAAGTGAACCCTTTAATCCTCAAGCCTTTCAAAACATGGCTCCTACAGTGGTCTTCAGAAATGTAAATTTGCTGTGGTATGTGGCACTTATCTAAGTTCACAGTGGACTGATCGCCGCCAGCCTTTGGTCAACTCATTAATGGTCAAGCTGGCCAAAGCAACCTCTATAGTGGGCTTGAGGAATATGTCATTATTGTAAGTCTATTTGCATGTCGAGAGAAGGCTATTTTAAAAATAAATTTATCACTGCAATGACTGACTCACCGAGCGAGCTAGTCATCCCAGTGGTAAATTATCAAAATGTTGTCTTACCTTTGCCCGGAAATGGATAATCAGTAATGTCAGATTTAAATTTGTCTTAGCCAATCTTGACCATCAAAGGGTGAATCACTATTGCTTGATGTTGATCTATCTCGGACAGGGGCCAAATAAAAATTAGTTCTAGCCCTCTTGTGTCAACTTAAGTCAATGGTCAGGATGGCCAAAGTGACCACTGAAATGGTCTCTATGAATTCCCATTTGCAGGCAGAGATTTGTTTTGTAAATTTACCACTCCAATGAGTGTCTCGGTAACCAAGCCAGTCATTTCAGTGGTAATGTTTTAAAATAGTTTTCTCTTGGCATGCAAATGGTCCCTGACCAAGCAAAAGTTAGGATTTTCATTTTCGTTTTAATGTTAAAGCCGACCTAACATCATCTAGTGGTCTTGAGAAATATCCATTTGAATGGCATCAAAACACTCCTTTTGTAAATTCCAATGAGAATTTTACAAAATAGTCTTCTCTTGATCTGCAAATAGACTTTAACAGAATACAAAGTTAATATTTAGTATTTGGTTAATCAAATTGAGTAGCACTTAGAGCACTTAGAGGCGTTGTTCACACAGCGGGTGTGGGTCAGGATGGGAGTTAATAAATTATTTTATTTTCCAACCTCACCATAGTACACCTCTCCATACTTAATATGCTCAATAGATATCATATGAATACCACATTTTTAAGCAGAATGACAAATACGTGTACATGTGTACACGCTCGTTAAAACTAACATGTACGTGTGTACTGGTATTGTCCAAATGCACAATCCTAATATATATATATATATATATATATATATATATATATATATATATATATACTGATTACATAATGGCCCCGTTTTGATCATTAGTTCAGGCCATGGAGCCTGGCCGAATGAGTCAAAATATTAAGATTTTCCATGTTTCGGGAAATATAACGCAATCCAATGAGTACCTGGAAGGTTCTCAGGATCTGTATTAACGATGAGACATGAGGGTCTTCTGATGTTTTTAGGTATACAGTCTTTAGCGAAAACACCTAGGAACAGCCATCCTAATCTCCGGTCTCCCAAGCAAATATGCTCGAGATCTCTAGTCACGTGCGTGCGTGCACGTGTGTGCGCGTGCGTGCGTGTGTGTGAGAGAGAGGGTGCATTGATGTTTTTACTTGGTGGCAATAGGGTGTCAAGGGCTCTAGTAGTCCATGGTAAAGTTACAATTGCTGTCAATGTTTATAATGTTAATAAATTCTGCATACCATATTACGTTCATAGTATTAGGTAATGCTGTTTAAAATTTTAGTTGAAGGCGTAGACTTCCTTGCTTCATAAGGTAGACATGATCGCCTGTACGGAGGTCTGGGGTGTAGTCAAAGGCAAAAAACGTGTAACCTGCCATATATTCATCGATGTTCAGTCCTATACATTTGTCATCGAATAATTTACCGGTTCCATTAAACAATGTCAAGAATGATAATGTAAAATTATAACCAGCAGCTGTGAAATTTGGTGTAAGAGCATCTCGAGCCACTTGCTCATTATCCATATAGCGCAAAATGTGATTAGCATCACAGTGTTGAAAATTATACGGATTTGTATCAAAATCTCCGTTATAAGTTGTATACCAAATATAACCCTACTCGGCAGGTCCCCGAGAAAGATATTGTCCCTATTCACTCTACTAGTCCCTGCTGGAATGGTGAATGATCTGACAATAACTCTTAATAGGGTATCGCATGGGGAACTTTAGCAACATCAAAATGTGAGCGTTAATTACTTCTGGAATAGGTGTGACCTTACGTGAATTTAATTTAGCTTCATGCAGATGTAATTTGTAAGTGTGCGCATCGCCACAAATTAGATTAAAATCAGGTTTACTCAACGTAAAACGGACCTTTAAGGAAACTACGTTGATTAAATATTTTCCCTGAAGAAAAATGCCGGAATGAATTCTACTGATCATTTCCACAGGGTTACTTAGGGCAATGTTAAGTTTTCTATGAGTATAACCTACATTATTAGCTGTCTTATTATCCATATGTCCCGCTGTATCCTTAAACCATAATGTAGTGGTTAATTGACTTGACCTATGCTCTGTCGAATAAATAAATAAGCGTTCAAAATAACTGCGAAAAGCGTATGTGTCGTTGACATCAGAGACACGTTTTCCATTTAAAAATACATCTACTTGAGAAAACATAGAGCTGAACCAGAGGTTAACCAGTGCAACATCGTTGATCACTGCTAAAGGAGTTTTCACCAGCGCCACAACCTGTACAACACTAGCCTTAAAGTAAATGTAACTGAGCTAAATCTATGTATTCATCACCACTTCCAGAGACGAACAACTCCAGGCTTCTTCCAGAGTTAGACAGACTCGTAATGGGTTGATAGCTTTGCCAACGAGCTTGATCCATTGTAGCCATTACAGGTTTCACACTAAACAAATCTAAGTCGCTTTTAGTGTAGTGATAAGCAGCCGTCTTATTAGTTAACTAACTATATCCACTCGTTTAGCGTTTCTGATGCTTCTTCATCTATGGTTATGCTTCAAATGACTTCTGTGAGGGTTATCTAAGCATTGACCCCTCTTAGCATTTTTGCGTCTAGGTTATGAATACCTCCCGAGATATTGTTACGAACTAACAATATGGCTTTCAGTACGATCGGTCTACCGACATTCAAACCCCTATTTTTCACAGATGTTTTCAATCTTTTACCAGCTAAAACATCTTCAGCCACACCTAAACCAGCTGACAGGGCTCGCTTACCCAAACCTTTTCCAACACTTTTAGCTAATGGCATGGCTGCTCTAAACAGAGAACCTATACTATTTCCCAGCCTGTGGCCCTTTTAACTCCTAGCACCTACGAATACAGCTAAATGTCCACCGGCTTGATTAGCGTAATAAGCTCTCAACGTAGCTGAATCTGGTTTACAAGCAGAAGTCATTTTTTTTTCTTTTGGTTTTTAGTCAAAATGTTGCATTGATAGAGCGCTTACGGGTAAATTCTTAGACCATAGTTCTAAAATGTAAACAAAGTACGCTTGGTGATGTGCCGTCTTCAAATGTTATGTTTTCTCCAGTCCTATCTTATAACCATGCCTATTGTATCGATGTAATTCTTAGATATGCTTCTATATTGAATTCATGAAATGTTCATTGACAAATATCTTCACTGCCATGACTGCTAGATAATTGCATAACTTTTAAGAGAGGAGCTGTAGCGTCTCCAACTACATTATGGCTTATGATATCGCAATACACATAAGCCGTAGTTAATGTAATTTTTGTACTTTTACGCATTGATAGAACTCCACTAGGGGGGGGGGGGGGTAGGGTGAGAGGTAGGGTCACTAATGATATGATAAGCATAGCCAAGGAATTTACCGATGTAACCATCAAATTCAATAGCGAACATTCGCTTAATGTTTAATGTTACGAGGTTGAATCAATCCATGAAATAGTTGAATCTAATGGTATTTTTTACAACGTTTGTGGCTATTAATCTGTTTATTTATAAACGCTATTAGAATTTTTATGGCATAGAAGTCTTTCGCTATTTCTATTTGTTGGATGTAGAGAGGAAATTCTGCAGCTTTACGTCGAACCTCTGAATTCACTGGCTCTACTAGTAAATTATTAGTCTGGCTAAAATTTCATCAATGGTGGCTACATCGCTCTTTGGTTTCTTCTTCTGCTTAGGTTGAACCTTAGGCTTCAAGTGTTCATAAGAATGTAGCAGGATTGTCAAAGGCTTCGCTAATGTTAACCAACTTCTCCGATACAATATGGATGACAAGCCAACTTGCCATTCCCCAGAAAATCTTAAAGGCATTTGTAGATACGTTCTGCATTCTGAAATCTTATTGTCCGGATAGTAAACCATGCTACTGTTACTGTATGTATGTATGTATATATGTATATATATGCATATATATATATATATATATATATATATATATATATATATATATATATATATATATATATATATGTATATATATATATATATATATATATATATATATATATATATATATATATATGTATGTATATATATATATATATATATATATATATATATATATCCCAAACACCCGGATGCTAATGCTATCCACACCCCTTTAACTCCATTTTTAATGCTCAAATTTATTAAACACGTTACTATTATAATATAAATAATCATAACATCTTATCTCGTCTCTAGGTACTTTTCCACCGCAACATGACCAACAATAATCATTATTACGTATTTCTGGACTGTTTAGAGATATTTTTACAATGCTGTGGCGTTACGGTTGGGGTGTGGCGGCTGGTGGCCAAGTAGGGTTGTACCCGTAGCTCTGTAATGATTCTAAACTTATCCACGAATTAAATGAATTAGGATAACCAGACCATTTGACAAAGACTTCTCTCTTATTATCCGATACAATATGGATGACAAGCCAACTTGCCATTCCCCAGAAAATCTTAAAGGCATTTGAAGATACGTTCTGCATTCTGAAATCTTATTGTCCGGATAGTAAACCATGCTACTGTTACTGTATGTATTTTTTATTTTATTGACGCACTGGCAACGTGCGGCTTCAATTACCATGTGCTAACTTAGCCGACAGTGATGCACCCGTTAGTTTAATTTGTTGATCACCATCTCCCGGTCGGGGGATCGAACCGTCATCCTGCAACTCCGCATAGCATCAGCAACCAGGCATCTTTCCACTGGACCACCGCACCAAGACTAAAAGTCAAGGATTGGCCGACCAGCTTTCACATTTCTGATATACTGACACACTGACGATTCATATGGGACTATCTGTGGATGCATCTGTCACAATCAATCCTAGGCTTTTACGCCTATTGTACTCTGACTCCAGCACGGCTCTGGCAGTATATGTATTTTTTATTTTATTGACGCACTGGCAACGTGCGGCTTCAATTACCATGTGCTAACTTAGCCGACAGTGATGCACCCGTTAGTTTAATTTGTTGATCACCATCTCCCGGTCGGGGGATCGAACCGTCATCCTGCAACTCCGCATAGCATCAGCAACCAGGCATCTTTCCACTGGACCACCGCACCAAGACTAAAAGTCAAGGATTGGCCGACCAGCTTTCACATGTCTGATATACTGACACACTGACGATTCATATGGGACTATCTGTGGATGCATCTGTCACAATCAATCCTAGGCTTTTACGCCTATTGTACTCTGAGTCCAGCACGGCTCTGGCAGTATATGTATTTTTTATTTTATTGACGCACTGGCAACGTGCGGCTTCAATTACCATGTGCTAACTTAGCCGACAGTGATGCACCCGTTAGTTTAATTTGTTGATCACCATCTCCCGGTCGGGGGATCGAACCGTCATCCTGCAACTCCGCATAGCATCAGCAACCAGGCATCTTTCCACTGGACCACCGCACCAAGACTAAAAGTCAATGATTGGCCGACCAGCTTTCACATGTCTGATATACTGACACACTGACGATTCATATGGGACTATCTGTGGATGCATCTGTCACAATCAATCCTAGGCTTTTACGCCTATTGTACTCTGACTCCAGCACGGCTCTGGCAGTATATGTATTTTTTTTTTTTATTGACGCACTGGCAACGTGCGGCTTCAATTACCATGTGCTAACTTAGCCGACAGTGATGCACCCGTTAGTTTAATTTGTTGATCACCATCTCCCGGTCGGGGGATCGAACCGTCATCCTGCAACTCCGCATAGCATCAGCAACCAGGCATCTTTCCACTGGACCACCGCACCAAGACTAAAAGTCAAGGATTGGCCGACCAGCTTTCACATGTCTGATATACTGACACACTGACGATTCATATGGGACTATCTGTGGATGCATCTGTCACAATCAATCCTAGGCTTTTACGCCTATTGTACTCTGACTCCAGCACGGCTCTGGCAGTATATGTATTTTTAATTTTATTGACGCACTGGCAACGTGCGGCTTCAATTACCATGTGCTAACTTAGCCGACAGTGATGCACCCGTTAGTTTAATTTGTTGATCACCATCTCCCGGTCGGGGGATCGAACCGTCATCCTGCAACTCCGCATAGCATCAGCAACCAGGCATCTTTCCACTGGACCACCGCACCAAGACTAAAAGTCAAAGATTGGCCGACCAGCTTTCACATGTCTGATATACTGACACACTGACGATTCATATGGGACTATCTGTGGATGCATCTGTCACAATCAATCCTAGGCTTTTACGCCTATTGTACTCTGACTCCAGCATGGCTCTGGCAGTATATGTATTTTTTATTTTATTGACGCACTGGCAACGTGCGGCTTCAATTACCATGTGCTAACTTAGCCGACAGTGATGCACCCGTTAGTTTAATTTGTTGATCACCATCTGCCGGTCGGGGGATCGAACCGTCATCCTGCAACTCCGCATAGCATCAGCAACCAGGCATCTTTCCACTGGACCACCGCACCAAGACTAAAAGTCAAGGATTGGCCGACCAGCTTTCACATGTCTGATATACTGACACACTGACGATTCATATCGGACTATCTGTGGATGCATCTGTCACAATCAATCCTAGGCTTTTACGCCTATTGTACTCTGACTCCAGCACGGCTCTGGCAGTATATGTATTTTTTATTTTATTGACGCACTGGCAACATGCGGCTTCAATTACCATGTGCTAACTTAGCCGACAGTGATGCACCCGTTAGTTTAATTTGTTGGTCACCATCTCCCGGTCAGGGGATCGAACCGTCATCCTGCAACTCCGCATAGCATCAGCAACCAGGCATCTTTCCACTGGACCACCGCACCAAGACTAAAAGTCAAGGATTGGCCGACCAGCTTTCACATGTCTGATATACTGACACACTGACGATTCATATCGGACTATCTGTGGATGCATCTGTCACAATCAATCCTAGGCTTTTACGCCTATTGTACTCTGACTCCAGCACGGCTCTGGCAGTATATGTATTTTTTATTTTATTGACGCACTGGCAACATGCGGCTTCAATTACCATGTGCTAACTTAGCCGACAGTGATGCACCCGTTAGTTTAATTTGTTGGTCACCATCTCCCGGTCAGGGGATCGAACCGTCATCCTGCAACTCCGCATAGCATCAGCAACCAGGCATCTTTCCACTGGACCACCGCACCAAGACTAAAAGTCAAGGATTGGCCGACCAGCTTTCACATGTCTGATATACTGACACACTGACGATTCATATGGGACTATCTGTGGATGCATCTGTCACAATCAATCCTAGGCTTTTACGCCTATTGTACTCTGACTCCAGCACGGCTCTGGCAGTATATGTATTTTTTATTTTATTGACGCACTGGCAACGTGCGGCTTCAATTACCATGTGCTAACTGAGCCGACAGTGATGCACCCGTTAGTTTAATTTGTTGATCACCATCTCCCGGTCGGGGGATCGAACCGTCATCCTGCAACTCCGCATAGCATCAGCAACCAGGCATCTTTCCACTGGACCACCGCACCAAGACTAAAAGTCAAGGATTGGCCGACCAGCTTTCACATGTCTGATATACCACGAACCACGATCAACACTCTTGCGTAAAAGCTGTCGTTTATTTCAAGCGGCTCAACCCTGCAAGCAGATCACTAATCGCTATTGCGAAGCTTGTAGCAGATGGTTTAATAGCGAAGGTTGCTACAACAATCATGTCAACTCTGGAATGTGCGCTACGCATAAGTCTTGCGGGGACTGTGGCAAACTTCTAGACATTGAGTTGAAAAGAGTTGAATTACCTAACAGAGATTTTGAATTTGTATCTACTCGTGCGAGTGCCAAAATGTGATAATTACATTTTCAAAGTTATGATGCTTATTTACTTCATAAAAATTCATTTCATCAACTCTTCACAAGAATAGAATCATGCTCATGGATTGGACAATCCCATCGCCCAACGGGATGGCCCTGTCCACTCCTATGCCCTTCATCTCTTCGTAGAAGCGTTAACCGAATTCAAAATCACCATGAGAAAGGCACGCAAAATGACACAATCTGATGTGGAATAGTTTATCAATAAATTTCCGATGTAGCAGAATAGTTTCACTTTAGTTTATAAATAATTGTTAAAAGTGAACTTGGTTACACCTTAGCCAAAAACGACCGATTTTGTTGCGGGATTATAGTCTACCCTTATTATATGAATAGAAGGTTACATTCAACTCTCCCTTGATGCGTCATGGTCAAGCACATGGTTAACTATGGTAACAAATTCTGCAACAAAATACATTGCAGGCGTAATCAAAACAACACCTGTATACTGATTGGTTGAATGGTGCTCGAGTCTAGTGCATTATAACTTAATAGTATTTTTATGATATCATAAAAATATAGCGAGCCAGCCTGTAGTGCTGTGACTCAAAGTCCAACACACATCTGCATTACGATAACTCAGATGAACAACAAGCTGATGAAAGTCAATTTCCAAATATAATTACAAAGTTGATTTGAACACACACTAGTTTGACATTAACAACCAAAATCTTGTGCTGCACCATCCTGACACAAAGTAGCAAAACAACTTTCATCAACATCGTTAAAGTACACAAACTGGTGGGCAAACAGTGATAAATACAATAACAATTACAGTAAATAACAAACACACATTGAGACAGTATACATCAAAATTATATCCTATTTTGATAAATTATCTATTCTATAAATATGATGACAATGTATATATTAACTTTGCGTGCATTTGATGTGTGCGTGCGTGCGTGCGTGCGTGCGTGCGTGCGTGCGTGCGTGCGCGCGCGCGCGTGCATGCGTCCAGCCATTTGTAGGTGTGTACGTTTCATCTTTTATGATTTTGAAATGAACCAAGTGACAAAGCGTCACGAGGTTATTTATGTCATAGCTCAGATAAATTGCTCTGTATGCATTATTAGCAAACCTCATGGCGAGTATTGCTCGGATTGAGATAAACATCGAAGAGAGGTTATCTTCGAAGGTTCTAATGCTCTAACCGATTTCATGCAATAGTTATTAGCTACAAAATCTTAGATAAGGGTTCGCATAAGACTGATGTTCTACGTTTTCAGGACTACATCACTATAGCTCATAGCAGTCATGGTTTTGACTTGCATTTAGTGATGGAGTAGCTCTTTAGAAACACAGAACTTAAACCGTTCAACGTAATAATGAACGGTAATAAAGTGGTGTATTTGAATGTCGGAGACATTCATTTTAAGGACAGTCTAGCATTTCTTCCATTTCAACTGCGTCAGCTACTGGCGATATTCAATCTACCTAGCGAGAAAGGATTTTTTAAAGTTTCATGAGATGTTCATCTGTGAAACGTGGATACTGCCTTTCATGTCATCTATGCATCATTATGTAATAAGGTGTTTAGGGCTAACTACTTAAACGAGCATAAGCTAGTAGCTCCACCTGTTACGGGATACATTAACCTATGTAACAAGAAATGTTACTCCGTAGAAGCATGTAAGTGGCTAGATTAACTGGCTCATTCTAAGAGCGTGTTTATTAAACACGCTCTAACTGGCAGCGAACCCAAAGCGTTTAACCGATCACTGGACAGTTACTGCCCGGACACAGACGAGTACTTCAAGTACTATGGCTGTTACATGCACCCCTGTCAAAAATTTCTGCCTAGAAAGTGTATGACTACCAAGCCATTTTTTAGCCTGATCTAACTTTGGAAGACGTATATAAGAAGACGCTTTCTAAATCTAGTGCACTTAGACATATGGATTTGAAGGTAGTCAAACTGTGGGGTTGTGATTTTAATGTCCGGAGGCTTAACGACACTAACATTGATGATTTTCTGAATGCTAGAACGTATCACGAACCGTGTATCATGCACGATGCCCTGTACGGTGGCCGTAACAATGCCATACATTTGCATCATCAGGCCACTGCGGATGAGTATAGAGCATACGTGGATATCACTTCGCTATATCCTTACATCTGTAAGACCCGCGAGTAGCCTCTAGGTGAACCAGAAGTATTTGTTAGAGATTTTAAACTGGTAGAAGAGTAGCCAGGGTCTTACTTTGGTTTGATAAAGTGCATCTGTTTGCCTCCTAAAAATGTATTCTTTCCTGTTCTCCTATACAGATAGAACAAACGTTTGTTCTTTCCATTGTGTAGTAAATGCGCTCATGATTTGCAGAGCACTGAATGTACTTATAGCAATCATGAGCGCTCTCTACATGGTGTATGGAGTTGATGGAGGCGGTACGTAGCGGGTAGCATATCTTAGAGTTTATCAAGATATGGCACTATAAAGAACGTGCTGATACGCTTTTCAAGGGATACACTGATAACTTTTTGAAAATTAAGCAAGATGCATCAGGGTATCCTGAGGATGCGGTCATAGATGCGCAGAAAGACGCGTATGTTCTGCAATATTTTGAATGTGAAGGGATTAAATTAGATAAATGTTTGATCGTTCAAAATAAGGGCCTTAGAACCCTGACAAAAAAGGTGCTGAATTCTATATGGAGTTATTTCGCCCTCAACCCCTACCCTAAGCATGAATATGCCGATTCGTATAGTGTCATGTTGAAGTTGCTGATGGATAGAACAATTTCTGTCAAAGATACCTGTGTATGCGACGACAGCACTCTCTTAATGCGCTATCGCAAGTTGAACCTATTCATGCCTGCAGATAATTACACCAATTTTGTGATCGCTGCATTTGTCATGAGTCATGCCATAGTTCATTTGCTATGAAGCCTTGTAGCGGTCGGCTCGAGTTGCATTTATCATGATACAGATTCTATCATGTACATTCAAAAACATGATAAACCTCGCCTAATCCCTGTTTACCATGACAGACTCGATTATTTCATGGACAAATTCCTTCCTGCAGTGAAATAACAGAGTTTGTCAACGCTGGCCCGAAGAGTTACACGTACAGACAGCTAGACGGATAGACTAAGGATATCATTATTGTCTGCAAAATTACTGGCTTATCGTTGGATTACAGGAATATGGGTTTGGGATTCAATACTCTGTTAGCTACAGTCAACGATCATAATCTCTAAATGTTCGCTCAGTATCCTAATACTATCATTAGGAATAAAGATCATAGACATTTGAGTAAGGATACTGAGAAATATTTTGGATTCACTTACAAAAACCGTATAATTTTTAACGACTCATACTAAACCATATGGCTTTCAGGATATCCCTAGGATCTAATTTTACAATAGCTTGGGGCGGGGGTGAGAAAGTTGAGTGGTGTATGCATGTTTGAGCGTGAGCGAATTGAAAAAAATGTGCGGGTGGGGTGGGAAAACGGTTGAGCTGTCATGTGTGTACTATGTATAATGTTCTAACCCGTAACGTAGACGATTACTAGCATACCCTTCATCGAGTTGGAGGAAGAAATCTTCTGCTTTATTATCGGTTAGATATGTACAGAGGTCGATATGTAGATATAGAATGGGGTTGGGGTTGGGGTGTTTGAGATGTCATGTTTGTACGATGTATAATGTAATGTAGAAGATGACTAGCATAGCCTTCATCGAGGGGGAGTAAGAAATCTTCTGCTTTATTATCGGTTAGATATGCGCAGAGGTCGATATGTAGTTATAGAATGGGGTTGGGGTGGTTGAGATGTCATGTTTGTACTATGTATAATGTTCTAACTCATAATGTAGAAGATTACTAGCATACCCTTCATCGAGGGTGGGGGGGTGTGTAAGTAATCTTCTGCCTTATTATTATCGGTTAGAAATGTGAACCTGTGTGGAGGGCAATATGTAGTTATATGGTTCAGGGTTAGGGTGGGAGGAGGGTGTGCCTCGAGTAAATTGTTAAATATTCATACATTGAGCCATTTATTTAAACCATTATTTACCCTATTTAAAATATACCCTACACACTCCTCCCAACGCTTTGAAAGTTAATAACTCCAACCCCTACCTCAGTACAAATCCCTACCCTATCTTTACACCCAACCTGTTAGGGGTTCAGTATCATTTAGGTCGGTTTCAAATTAATTTAAATAATAGCTCTAAAATCAGTTTCGCATAATACCTTAGTTGAATCATTCTCTACATCTATCGCTTAGCTTTTACAGGTCGCTGGATCCTGTTTGAAACATTTGTAAATTTTATATTTTAATTAAATTATTATTGTTTGTATTCGTTTTACATATATTTTGTTTTTTAAACATTTTTTCACTTATCCATATGTATATTATTATCATCTGTATATTTATCGTCTGCATATTTTATCGGTTGTATAGAGTTACTGAAACTTTATTTTATTAAAAAGTTTGTGAAATGTGAAATGACTTGTATTGTTTTAATTGAAGAAATTCTGAAGAAAGCCGAGACTATAACCCGGCCAAACCCTGCGTCAACTTAGGCTTCCTTTTTTTCCTCCAAATATTGCATGGCCGCTTGAGGCCTGTTAAAAATGTAATAGGTTGTTGTTATTTCCCTAAAATGATTGAAAATTGATTCACGGAACTTTGTAGTTAATTTTAATCTGTCAGGGTAATAACTAACCGATTGTCCTTACACTATACATCGACCCTTGTACATTGGCCCGGCTAAAAGTGCTACGGTTCAGAAGTTTAATAATGATCAACCCATTAGACTAATGGGGACGTCTTCCACAATTGACCCTACTCTATAGCTCGACCATTTAGAATCTCCCATGATTGCACGAGTTCCCAGAGTCAGAAAAACACGTGTTCAGACATGTAGCCTGTCAATCAGCATTAGGCCTATCGATTAATGCTCGTCACACGCATTACGCTAACTACCCATAAGCACACCTCATTGGATACCTGGAGACCCATAATTTAACGAGGGGGCGGGGCTTCATCATCAAACGAGTTCCGAGGACAAGACGTGTTCAGACATGTAACCTTGTCATCCCTCATTATGTAATACATTAACCCCTGAGCGTTTGGCATGGCTCCAAGAGATCATCCTTAATTACACCCATTAACCTTCGTCAATCAGCATTATGCTAATTACCCTTAAGCTCGCAGCGCTTGATGCCTGAAGACACGTGAATAACGAGGGGCTGGGGCTTCGCGATCGAACGAGTACATGTAACCTGTCAATCATCCTGTCAATCATCCTTAGTTACCAGGTCATTAACCCGTGTCAATCATTACAATAATTACCATTAATCTCACCTCATTGGATGAAAGGAGGCACGTGATTTAATGAGGGGAGGGGCTTATGGTCACCTCTACATCTAACATCCAATCAGAATGGAGGAGATCTGGTTGCCTATTTCACACCTTTACATAAAGGTGGGCAAAGATAAAAGGAAAAAAAGGTGATAATGATGCAAATTAGTTGGTTGCTCTGACACAGCAACTACTTTTCAAAGGCGACCAGATCGCTAATACAATACCCCATCGAAACACGTGGAAACACACACCCATGCATGCACACATGCACGCACATACGCTGCACCACGTACACACACACACGTACGCACGCACGGACACACGCACGCACACACACAAGCGTGCACGCACGCACACGCCAACGCAAACACGTGCATGTATTCCACATATGCATTCACACAGGCACACACACATTATAAAATATGATACACTTGAAATCTCCATTAAGCGTCTGTGAGGAACTTATCTATGCCATTCACGACGCCATTGATTATGACGTCCTCATACACGTCACGTAGTTGATTATTACGTCGCATGCTGGATGTATAAACTGGAAAGGTCCATTGTGCTGGGGCGTGCTTCCATAAGTGAATACGTGGAGATTAAGTGAGCCATAATTTATGTAATGTAAATGATTAACTATTATGCAGCTATGATATGTAAATGATCTAATATTTGAACAAAATAAATACCAATGGACCTTTTCTGTTTTAGCCATGCCCCGCCCATCTCTATCTAAGCTCTACCCACACTGGGTTCGTGTTGGGATCGATTGATCTCTGAACTCCCTGACTATCAATTTCCAGAAAACTATGCGGGTAAGTTGTTGAATATTACAACAACACCCAGTCAGATTAGTTTTCAAAGTATTCAACAGCTAAGCTGTATAGTTAGCCTGAAATTGGGATTCGGGAAATTCAGGATTATCCGTATAAAAAATTGATTCCGACTCGCGTAAAGGGTGGACGGAGCTTAGTTACACATCTCCTTATTCTTGCAACCGGTTGAATGTTTTTCATGAGTTGTCATGGTTTCTGCCTGGTGTCATCACAGTTCCTGGGAGACAATGTCTTGATTGTCAGACAAAACTAAGTGGCTTGCTTACATCGATAAACTAATAGCAACATTCATTAGATTATGCAGCGTATGTCTTTGCGAGGAGACTAAAATAGTCTGGCATAAAATAATGCCTTTGTGATCTCAACGTACTGACATAATACTTGACTCGGAATTTACTGAGAATTACTGCACATTAGCGCTTTACGGTTTATACGTGACAGAATAAGAATACAAGCGTACTCTAGTATTTTCTTATCAACGTAATAGACTGGATTTAAATTCAGAAAAGGGGTCTGGAAAATAATTGTTACAACATTTTTGGTTAGAATGTTGTGTACAACGGTTTTAATTTAATTGTGATCTGCTGTCTCCGAATATGATGTATACCAAAGTCAATTGGGTGTTTTTCACCATCTAAATGTGAAAAAATTAAATAACTTGATCATTCGACCAAAGCCTAAAAGTCTATATCCTTCATATTTAAGAATGCTTTCACCGGATATCTGAAAATATCAGAAAAAGCCAATCCCAAATGTCTGTTAGAAAATGCAATTTCCATTTGTCTATGGCCACCATCTTGAAAAGTTACCATGACCGGTAATATAAGACATAGAAGACTTGTACACATTTATACTTGGTTTTATTGCTTTTCTAGATGCATAAAATTTCAGAAAATGTCTTACATCACCCTTCTACCCCTTGTGTGTCAGAAGTTATGAAGAATTACATCTAATCTGGCTGCCATTGAGTATTTTACATTTTGAGAGTGAAAAACGCAAAATAGCGTTTGATATGCATCATATTCGTAATCAGCAGGTCGAAATCGTAAAAAGACTTTATACCATATTCGAACCAAAAGTGGCTTAAAAAGTGTGATTTCTTGAAAATGAATCTAGTCTATAACGTCATATTAAATAATTATTATTTTCGTAAATCTATCTTTATCAACGTTGCGGTTTAACTTTCATAAATATAACTTCTAGATGCATGACACTGAATAAAAAGACGCGAGAAATCTACTTGCGGGAATTATATACACAAGTCTCGCTATAATAATGTTAATGGACCTTTCCATTTTTAGCTATTCCCCGCTCATATCTAGCTAAGCTCCACCCCAACCTCGCTCGTGTTGAGATTGATTGATCTCTGAACTCCCTGACTATTAAATTTTCACAAAACTATACAGGTAAGCTGTTGAATATTTTGCAACTAATTTGACCTGGTGAGTTAAAGACGGGCCTAATATAATCATTTATGGCGTAATGATTATAACGTCATCCTATATGCCGCTTAGCTAATTATGATGTCATATGACGGCAGATAACAGATGAATACCCTGGAAAGGTGAATTATAAAGTGTTTTGTAAGTTTACCGCTTGTAAAATATTCTCTGTATTTTATTGATATTATACTGTATATACGACGTGCTGGTTCAGATAATGGCTTATATACACGCACTAAGTAGGCGAATGTATTGTGGACATTAAGATTAATCTGTGGGTTTTACCGTTAGCTTGGAGCATATATTGGCAGAATGGTCCCGCATTCATCAGGCAGTCTCTCAAAGATTCGTCAGGACACTGCAGTAAAAAACAAATTGAGCATATCAGTGTAAGAAACCCACACGGGAAATTTTCGTATTATTGGTGTTTAATGAAAGATCTAGGCCTGCCCTAACCAGTGGTATCCTACTGTTTTCCCATTGGATTTCTGATGCATTTTGCAGCTCAAAATAGGTTGCAAAAATATCTACATTATCCAAAAATGTACATTGTATAGGATGTAGGATCAGAAAAATATTGATTGGCGATGGTTATTGCAAAGCAAAGAAATAACCCGTGTGGCTATTCACACCTTTTTTTAACATGCTATGGCCACAAAGCCTACATTAAATAAAAGTTCCTAGATTACTTCAAACATCTTCTTTTGTTAATTACTCTTTGAGAGATTTGTATAACTTTCATGCCAGTAGAGAGAGTCTTTCTGTGAGACCAACCTAGTCTGAAGAGAGAAAGTGGAACTGTCCAATGGGTGAATCAAGTCTTAGCTATGCTCCAACCATCGCTAGTTAAGTTCCATCCACGCTTTGACTGCGTTGGAATCGAACGATCCCTGCACTCCCAGAATCTCAATTCATAGAAAACGAGACAGGTAAGCTGGTGAATATTATGAAACTAAGTTGACTGGGTGTTGTTGCTGCCTATGTCAGTAACACCGGCCAGTCAAATTAGTTTCAAAATATTCAACAAAATTGTTATTAAATAGTAAAGACATACGAATGACAATTCCTACAACTTGAAGGACTATTAAGTATTTATGACGGACTACGATATCCCATTCATGGCTTAATTGATTACGATGTCAACCTATATGTGACGTAGTTGACTATGACGTCATATGATTAGCTGAGAAACTGGATTCCTAAATTATTGTCAGTTTGTTGAATATTTGCCGATCTATATTTTATGCTTGTGTCATCTGTGCTTTGTAGCAACAGCTCCTTTGTTACGAGTAGCAAAAGATTATGTCTACTAATCGGATTATAAAACCCTGTGTTTCTTTATCAGTCTATATATTTTAGATTCATCTGTGTGCTCTAAGCTATTTTCACGTACATTGTAGTCTCTCAGTTTCCTTAAAGGGATGCTAAACTCATATCAAAGATTGTATTGTACTGATACCTTATGGTTGATAGATTCCATATCATTCATATCCTGTCGCATTCCCTTATCTGTATCACGATTATCTGCTTTGTAATATCGAGTAAATGTAGAACAGTGACCGCCACCATTTTGTCTCTTTAAGCGATAGTGCGTAATGTCATGTAAGTGGCAATGCTTTAAACTAAGGCAGCAACAACCTCCAGTCAAATTAGTTTCAAAATATTCATCAGCTTACCTGTATGGTTGCGTTTACACCACATTGTCAAGTTATAGATGTCACCTCTGTGACTGAGCATATGTACCGAGGCAGACACACTAGGTTTTTACTGATTAGTTGAAAAGTAAATCATGACAGCCATCATAGGGTGTAGAAATGTACCAACATTTAGTTACTAAAGCCTGAATATCTTTCTTTAGTGGTATGATAAAAAACTTAAAA
Organism: Chaetoderma sp. LZ-2023a; assembly: GCA_034401795.1. Classification (NCBI taxonomy): domain Eukaryota; kingdom Metazoa; phylum Mollusca; class Caudofoveata; order Chaetodermatida; family Chaetodermatidae; genus Chaetoderma; species Chaetoderma sp. LZ-2023a. The sequence continues at coordinate 59,857,392 of CM067362.1, read as the reverse complement.
TTACCTGCATAAGTTTATGAGTGGCATATTAGATCATCTGAATAGCCATCAAGAGATGAGGTTAGTTATCCTTTAAGTGAAGATCCAGTTTCCAATATTTACAAGAGGCTGCCTATATAATGGACCTTTCAGGTTTAGCCATCTGTCATATGACGCCATAATCTACTACGTGACGTGTGGGATGACGTCATAATCACTTACGACAAGAATGACTCGATTTAGTCCGTCTTAAACGCTTAATAGTCCGACACGCTCTACGAATTGTATGTCTTTACTATTTAGTAAACATTCTGTCGAATATTTTGAAACTAATTTGATAATTTGCCATAGGCAGCAACAGAACCAAGTCAAAGTAATTTCAAAATATTCAACACCTTACCTGTATAGTTTGCTGGGAATTGATAGTCAGAGAGTTCAGGGATCGATCGATCTCAACACAAGCTAAGTGTGGGTGGAGCTTAGCTAGAGACATATCTAAAACTGTAACTCAATCAGGAAAGGGGTGACCATACTTTCGTTGACAACTGCGATGATTTCCTGGATTGTGGCATTATCAGATGCAATGTAGCTCTTGCTATGCTTGTAGAGGCCACCATTATCAGTTTGACGGAGGTGGCGTTCTCCGAGTTGTTACATATGCTTTTATAAGTGCAGTGAAATAGTAACTTCAATGTGGCTCATCCTTAGTGTAACGGTATCTGCACGTGCTGTTGTCTTTCGTTAGTGATTGTTCAGTGGCCATGGCTTGTCAGACTCGATTGCACGATTGTCTAGGCCAAAGCTAGAGCTTGATTCAGCAACGTCAATGCAACACCAGAGAATATACATCGCATGTCCACATGGCCTTTCATACGGGGTGGTGGTGGGAGCCTAATAGTGCCAAAGCACGGGAGTCCGGTTGTGCTGGTGTCTCCGCGCGTCTGCGTACATGAAGCGTGCGTCTGCCTGCCTGCCTGTCTGCGTGTTTGCACCCGTGCGTGCGTGTGTGCGTGTGCCCAGGCGCGTGTGTGGAGTGCGCCTGAGAGCATACATTAAATCATAGAGCTCTTCGGAATAGTCATTAAGAATATTGTAGGTCTATTACTAATTTGATATTTGACCGTGATAATTATAAGATAGACCGATTTTTAACAAACCGGTGTTCTCATTAAAATCTGTAAAGCTAGTCATATGTAACTTCGCTACTGTTTACAATTTAGAAGTCGGTTGACAACTTATCAAATCAGGGAGAAATTTGGGCTGATTAACGTACGCGCATATCGATTCCTATTATCAGATATCAAGGTACCTATTGTTAAGGCCATCCGCAAGCAAATCCAATGGCATTATATGTGACCGTATTCGGTATAAAGGGATCCCCGGCTGTTGCTACCATCAGTCAAATTAGTTTCAAAATATGAATGGTTATTAAATACTAAATCCATCAAAGCCATACAATTCGTACACTTGACGGACTTTTCAATGTTCATGACGAACTAGATACGTCATTATATATTGTGAATTGAGCCTACATGTGACGTAAATGAGTATGCGGTTATATACTTGTTTGACAAATCTTATCTCAATAAGCTATGCTAGTTATGACAAGAATCTCTCACTTGACACAATCCAGGTCCCGGACCGCCACTTCCTCATTGCGGGAGACTTTAATAGCCACTCTCAGAGCTGGGGATACAGAACACTTGATAAACGAGGAGAAGACATTGAAGCATGGCAAGATGAAAAGCACTTTTTACTTGTCAACGATCCCACAGATCAGCCTACCTTCTACTCGCGCCGGTGGCACTCGACAACAATGCCGGACTTGGCATTTTGCACAGAAGACATTCACAGAAACCTCAGTAGAGTGGTCGGATCACAGTTAGGAGGAAGCGGCCACCGCCCAGTCCTCCTCTCTCTTTCTGGAAGTATTTCGACAAGTTCACCTCAACATCCAAGGTGGAACTACAAAAAGGCAAATTGGAGTCTGTTCGGCATTCGTTCCAATGACCGTACCCAAAATATAGCAGTAGAAGGGAGAAACATCAACAATGTGGTCAAGGAATTTAATTCAAGTATCCTCAAGGCTGCCAACGAAGCGATTCCTCGAGGGTTCAGGAAAAACTACTGCCCCTACTGGACAACAGAACTGCAAGCAGCACATGATAAACTAGACAAGGCAAGAGAAGATGCAGAGGGTAATCCCTGTCATGAAAGCCACTTCACACTACAACAAACTAAAGCCAGGTATCTAAAGACCAAGCTGGAGGCCAAAAGAAGAAGCTGGAGGGAAAAGACGGCAGGGTTTAATTTAGAGAGAGAGAGAGAGAGACACCACAAAGCTATGGAGACTGACTAAAGCACTGAATGATGAGGGTGTCGGGGGGAGAGAAGATTACTCTTGAAGAAGATTGACAAACACTGTCAGGAAAGATGGCTGCAGATGCCTTTGCGAAGGCATATGCAAAAGAAAGCAACATTTCTATACCACGAATGCGTCAAAAAGAGGTTAGAAAAGAGCAAAAGGAAAGAACAGACATCAACACTCACGATGCAATGAAAGTTGACATTAGTTTAGCAGAACTGAAGAAGTCTATCCGCCAATTGAAGAAGAAGAAATCTCCCGGGCCAGATGGCATTACGAATGAAATGATCCAACACCTTGGTAATGCATCTCTCCGCAAGTTGCTAGACATCTGTAATTTCAGTTGGACCAATGGAGAGGTTCCTCAGTGCTGGAAGGAAGCCAGAATGACTCCTATTCTGAAAAAAGGGAAGAACAAGACGAAAGTGCTGAGCTACTGTCCTATCAGTCTTACAAGCTGCATATGCAAGACCATGGAGCGCATCGTCAACCAGCGGTTGCAGTGGTACCGGGAGTCGGAGAACATTATAGTTTCAGAGCAGGCTGGCTTCAGAAGATACAGGAGCACTGAAGATCAAACAACACATCTTGCACAGGTCATAGAGGGCACTTTTCAAGCCAAGAAGGTGATGCTAGCTGCCTTTATCGATCTGCAGAAGGCATTTGACAAGGTGTGGAATGATGGCCTCCTCGTGATGCTCCGGCGCACAGGCATCGGTGGCAACATGTTCCGATGGACCAAGTCATACCTACACAATCGCAGAGCTAGGGTGCTGGTGGATGGATAATCTGGACATAATGTATTGCTGAGACAAGGGGTACCACAAGGCGGAGTATTATCACCAACTCTGTTCATACTCTTCATTAATGACATTGTAGCAGAGCTGCCCAATGGGATCCAAGCGGCCCTCTATGCAGATGACCTCGTACTCTGGTGCACCGAGGAGTACACAACGACTGCCACGTACAGAATGCAGCTCGCCTTGGACAGAATTACAGCTTGGGCCAATCGCTGGTTTATTACCGTCAACAAAGAAAAATCATCAGCCACGCTATTCTCACTGTCCACCAAAACCAAGGTTGGCAATTTGACACTGGGCGGTACTCCACTCGAGTACGAGGACCAGCAGACATACCTGGGAGTCACCTATGCAGAAGATTTACATGGAAGGAGCACATCCAGAACGCAGAGGCAAAGGCCAGAAGAAAGCTAAACATCATGAGGAAGCTGGCAGGAACAAAGTGGGGTGCCAATGAAAGGATCCTCAAGACCATCTACCTAGGTGCCGTACGACCACACCTTGAGTATGGATCCAGCTCATGGATGACAGCAGCTAAATCTCATCAACAGAACCTCGACAGAGTACAAAACCAGGCACTGCGCATCATAACTGGTGGAATGAGATCAACACCAATAGAAAAAAATGGAGCAGACAGCAGGCATCCCCCCCCCACTTAGTAAAAGAAGGGAATGCAAAGCACTGATCCAAGCTGCAAAGTTCAAATCGTTCAACAACCACCCGATGAAGATCAGACAAGCACAGCTGTCATCAGGAAGACTTAAAAGATCAAGTTTTTTGAAAGAGACAAAAGCACTTCAAAGGAAACACCAAGAAATGTTGCCAGCACAAATAGAAGACCCAAACCACACCCTTGATCCTCTACCCTGGGGAAACAAACTAGATAGCATAGCTATTCGCACCACAGTACCTCATCTCACAACCAAAGATGAACACAGTGATGTGAGCAAGAAGGCCCTGACCCTAGCCATGCTGGAAGAAATGTACCCTCAGGAGACATGGATAAGGATCTACACAGATGGATCAGCCAAAGATGCAATTAGGAGCGGAGGTGCCGGACTGCACATACAGTATCCAAACGGACAACATGAGTCAGCTGCAATACCGACAGGCAAGCACTGCACAAACTACAGAGCTGAAGTCGAAGCACTGGTCCATGCAGCTAATACCATCAGCAGAACAGCATACCCTATTGCACAGATTGTCTTTTTATCTGATGCCCGCTCCGTCCTTGAGGCTATCACGAAAGGTAAGCTGCCACAACTTGAAGAAGCACTACAAACCATCAAATGCTTTCGGATAGCATTGCAGTGGATCCCTTCACACTGTGGAGTCCAAGGAAATGAGGAAGCAGACAAGATGGCAAAGGTGGGTGCAGAAGAGAATCAGACAGAAAACATGGTTACACATACAGAGATGAAGACTATCATCAAGTCACTCTATAGAACACATCAATCAGACGATGCCTACCATCATCTCGCGAGGCCAGAGCAAGTGACCATTTTTCGTCTCAGAACTGGACATAACAGACTAAACCAACACATGTACAGGCGGTTCCACCTTACGACATCGCCCGCTTGTCCTTGTGGAGAAGCAGAACAGACCACATAGCACATACTTCAATGTTGCAGTACGTATCAGCTGCTGAGAGAAGAGATCTGGCCTTTGTCAACCTCTTTTCTTGAAATGCTGTATGGGCCTGTGGAAGAACTGCAGAAAACCACAGATTTCATCTTGAGAACGGCTCTCCAAGTGTGATACCAGCGATCGAAAAGAAGAAGAAGAAGCTATGCTAGTCAAGCTTCGACGGTGTCGCAATCACGAGGCTTGGATTTGCTTTACAACACGCAGATTTACTGTTAGGCTTACGTTAGTATGTGTGTTTAAGTTACCCAGGCAGCCGATGGTTTACTTCGGTTGACGCAACGGACTATCTGTCTGTCTGTCTGTCTGTCTGTCTGTCTACCTGCCTGCGTGCCTGCCTGCCTGCCTACCTGTATGTCTGCCTGCATATAATTTCATGTACAGTCACGCTTACATAAACTAACATCCCATTACCATGTGCCATGCTTACATAAACTAACATCCATGTACCTTGTACCAGACTCATGTACACGAAAGGTAAACAGTGTCCTGTAATCATAGTTTTGATGTAATCTTTGTCATCCGATGTTTGCTGGATCAAATGCACTTTTCTTCTGAAAATGAAGATTTAACATTTTCCCATATCATGCCATATCTTTTGCATGCCATATAAGACCCACCATTCAAGCACATTTGAATAATCTTGAATATAAAAAAATCTAGGGCATATGTATCATAAGAAAGTCCACCGTACGTAATAGTTTGTCCTTGTACAATTACGTGCACCGTTTTGATGACAAGTATCATCTATTGTGGCGAGGAGAGAAACTTCAGAGAAATTTGTTTTTGTCCAAACCAGTCCCACAACCATATGCCCCGAGACCGACGTACAGTGTGTGGTAGGTGCGCTGAGCGAACGAGTTCTCGACATCCTCTGATGAAAAATTACTTGACACATTTAGCGAATGTCGACCTATGGAAACTAACAATTAACATTGATAAAACAAGAGTACTAGTATTCGGTAGGACAAAAAGCTATTATAATAAATTAATCTTTACTATTAATGGGTATCCATTTTAGACTGTAGACAGCTACACATATCTTGGCCATTACGTTTCCTTCAACTGTCGACTGCAGAAAAACACATCGCTAAGCAAGCCAGTAAAGCCACTCATGCACTAAACCGCCGTGATCGTAAGCTGGATTTGCCAGTAGATTGCCACCTCTTCCAGAAATTAGTTCAGCCCATGCTACTCTATGGTAGCGAAATCATAGGAGTAGAAAACTGCAATATATTGGAAACTGTTAAAAACACCTTTTTGAGGCACGTACTAAATGTAAAACGCAGCACAGCAAAGTATGGAGAAACAGACGAATTACCCCTAATAACCTGTATAAAGCTACGTATCACAAACGTTTGGCTTAGACTCATCACAGAAAAACATGCTAAAATATCAGTTCAAATTTATAAATATATATTAAATGACTAATCTTCGTCATAACACACAATACAAATGGCTTAATCAAATTAAAGGAATACTAGAAGAATGTGGGGTGGATATATATGGAATATACAATCAGTAGAACGCATACATGTGTTTAAAAGCCAGATAAAGCAACACCTTCAGAACCAATTTGTAGAAAACTGGGCGGGACAATTAGGGGAAACATGGAAAGGGAAATATTATAGAGCATTTAAATCTAATTTTGAAATTGAAGCATACATACAACAACTTGGAGACAGAAATCGGATTATATTTACCAAATTCAGAACTAGTAATCGTCGCTTATCGATTAAAAAAGGTCGATGGGAGGGGATACCCAGGGAAGACCGGATATGTTAGTTATGTGATAAAAAATATATAACTTCTCAATTTCAGAACAGGTAACAGACCGCGATGACGACAGATTTAATAACAGATACAAAAACAGTGATAACAATGGCAAATTACGACGACGACGACGACGACGACGACGACGACGACGACGACGACGACGACGACAACAACAACAACAACAACCATTAATTAATAATAAATGTGACCATGAGTGACCAGGTTAATTACTCTGAAGGTTATACAAGTCGGTGACGTATTTATCCATTTAAAGGATAACTAACCTTATCTCTTGATAGCTATTCAGCTGATCTAATATGTCACTCAAACTATGAAGGTCATTTTAAGCTTTTTATCATACGCTAAAGAAAGATAGTTAGGCTTTTGTAGCTAAATATTGGTACATTTCTACACCCGATGATGGCTGTGATGATTTACTTTTCAACCAATCAGAAAACAACCTAGCGTGCCCGCCTCGGTATATACGCTTGGTCATAGATGTGCCAGATATACTTTGGCAATTTCGTATAAAATCAATCATACACGTAAGCTGTTGAATTTGAAACTAATTTGACTGGAAGTTGTTGCTGCCTCACGGGATGAGTATTACATAATAAAGAATGTAATGAATTGGCACTTACATGACATCACACACTCACTTGAGGAGACAAAATGGTGGTGGTCACTTTTCAATATTTACGCGATATTACAAAGCAGATAATTGTGATAGAGATACGGGAATGTGACAGGATATGAATGATATGGAATCTATAAACCATAATCTGTCGGTACAATACAACATCTGAGATGAGATTAGCAGCCCGTTAATGACCAAACCTGGTCCAGAAAAGCAAACTATTTGCTTATGTCTTTATGAACATCCCTTAACCCTTTCAACCCTAATAGCAAAACACCAAAGTTCTTTACATTTTAATATAGCTTTTGTTGAATATTTTGGTTCTCATTCGGCTGAAAGATGTTGCTGCCTATCGTAGAAGCAGCTTCCGGTCGAATTTGTTTTTAAAATGTTCAACCGCTTACGCGAACAGTTTCCTTGTAATTGATATCCTAGGAATATAGAGGCCGATTTTCCCGCCTTCACCATGTAAGGACTAAAGTCGATAATGATGTAAAGTAAGTTTACCAATCCGCGATAAAAATGATACAATAATGATGATGATGATGATGATGATGATGATGATGATGATCTTACTCGAAACGATTGTGATGATGCTGATAATGATATTAACGAAGGAACTGATGAAAACATAATAATAATAATAATAATAATAATAATAATAATAATAATAATAATAATAATAATAATAATTTTGTAATATAAAAAAGCACACTGCCAAATGGAAAGATTGTAACCAAACCTCCCCATGTATCACTGTGCAGTGATCTGAGTGTACTAAATTGATTGATTGATTAAAATTACTATGAATATGAAGAGACGAATACGGATGATGGCGAGGCGCCCACACTTGGCGGCCAAGCGAGGACGATGAGGAGCCCGCACTACGCGGCCGAGGCGTGACATGCACAGAGGCGATGCAGGGGCAGCGCAGAACAACTGGCACCTGATATAGGGTGGAGAGATGTTTATTTACCAAAACCAAACATAACCCACAAACTTATGCAATGTCCGATTACTCCGACATCGACGCTGTAGCTCATGATATAACTGGCGCCCAATATGGGGGTGGGGTGGGGGCAGCTACGTTTAGCTAATACAACCCATCTTCAATCATTTGTAACACCCGATGACTCCCACATCGACGCTGCGTCTACAACTGGCTTCCGGTGTGGGGCTTGAGGACATTTACATCATGGTACCTATAACTCTCTGACGGCGAACCACGTTCACCACGCTACCAAACCTACCATCGTAGACCACGGATTTCAAGAAGATCCTTTGTCGAAAATGGCGAGGGCCCATTTAATGATTTTTCTGTAGAGAATCCATCCAGATATCGAGATGAGGTGACACATTCACCTGACAATTGTCAGCCTAACACGTATTGTAATAACGTTGATAAACCCAACGTAAATAGAGAACGTGGATATGAATCTGAAGCAAGTAACCATAACCGTGTGAATGATAATTTTCGAACTGCGAATCGCAGAGGACCTCCGTGTATGTCCTACAAGGCACATCCTTACATGGAAGGATGTACGATATTACAGCGCGATCTGTAAGAAAATAATTTTCCGTTAACGCAGAGAACATCTCAAAATTTTTCTCCAGATGACCGTCGATGGACGAACCAATTCCTTCCAATTATTGTCCACCTCGTAATCCTCATTGTGGTGATGCAGAATATTCTTCTCCACGTGAACCATATCTCTTACTTTATCCGCTGGAGCCTCTCGTGCCTCCAGATATTTATGGGGGTTTTCCACTTCCAGTGATAACAACATATACACCAATGCATTAATGGTTCCAAAATCTGCCAGTTCCTCCCCATGGCAGAGCTATAGCTGTCAGTTCGATCTAATAGCAGAAATCAATAAATGGAGTTTTCAAGAAAAACGAAACTATCTAGAAGCTCGTCTGCGTGACCGAGCCTTACAGGTACTCACCGATATGAGACCAACTACAACCTTTCTTATTATTCTCTATGCGTAGCGAGACTTCCCGAATTAGTGGGCTGAGTTCGTCTCTTAATAACTCACACATATCAAACCCTTGATGAGGAGGCGTGTCAATCCATGCAGGTTGCACATTCATTGAAGCCCTTAGTAGATATAGAGACCTTAAAGATAGCCTGTATCAGGCGAACATAAAATACCTGAAAACAATGACACAGACTGCTATACGCATTGACAGATATTTGATAAAAGAGGTGGAGAATAGACAAATTAGTCACAAAACTCGCAGAACTGGCAGATTTTATGAAGAATCTAGCAACTAACGTATCAACCTATCGCCACTATTGGGGTGGGAAGTATCCGGTATTACTGCCAACCAGCAGAGCGTTGGTGGTAGTAATTGTCACATTAAACTGCGGGATTCTAATTCGGGACATTCAGTCGCTGGTAGTGATCCCTCAGCAATAAATTATGTCTCGACTGCTTCACAAACTACACAAAGTACTCCAGCAGTACAAATACATGCGAACTCCAAAACTTTTCATCATTCCATCCGTTGATATAAATACTAAATCACTAATTGAGCGAGGTTGGGACATGGGGGCGTGAATGATGGTGTTAGACTACGCTGTGTTTTGGAATGCGGACATGGCCGTACCAATTGTTATAATTTCTACGAAGAACATTATAGTTCTCCTAATCATGACATCTAGCCCTCGTTTATCTACCTCCCTGATAGCACAGATTGCTGAGCTGCGTTATCTGGCTGTTACTTCTACCTCCATGAGAAAATGACAAAGTAGCCAAGAGGCAACAGCGGAGACATCAGGGTCCATTTTTCAACGCTCCAAGAACAACGAATATGTGCTCCCAAATAAAGAAAACAACTCGATAAATCAGAGAAGTCGGGCCCCTTTCCTGTTATGATGGCAAATGCTTGTATACGTCATTGCGCGAATGGTGATCAAGAAGGGTAGGCAACTGTTACCGGAGCCTCCTTAACTGTAATAAGTAGAATTCTAGATCAATCAATATCTCCGCATGAACAACCTTCTCTCCAGCCTACCCAAATGCAATTATGTTCTGCTACCGGAGATAATAAAAATTTCCTGTGAAGTCAAATTCACAATATACATTGAAGATCTCGGTTTTATACAACGAGTGATTGTAGCGGACATGTTGGTTTACTCTGGAGCAGATTTTTTTCGGACTACCAAAGCTATTATACATGTCAAGCTACTCGCTAGTGCGGTTACGATAGAGCCAGTGCGAGAGCAACTTCCCGAGAGGAACTCCTGTGGGCCACGGCTCTCCATTCTGGTATCTGCTCACCTTCTGCTCTTTTAGAGATGGACATAGATTATATGCTAGCCACGAGTCCAAGTGGCTGAGTGAACGCTACAGATATTAAACAGATTCAGTTCCGTGTGTTTAATGGCACTTCGAAACCCGCCGCGCTTACATCTGATATGCGATGTGGGCGGCTTGCAGAAGTCGAAAACGTATGTAAAAATATTAACGAGAGAGAAACTCCGAAAGCTACGGAATTATTCATGAGTCTTACGGAACAGATCAGCAAAATATGTCAGCATAGCAGCTTCCGAAACACCATGGTCTAGTGCCTTTGTATTAGCGACTAAAAGTGGATGGTCACTCCATCTATGCATATATTGTCACATCTTAATGGAACCAGCTCATTTATTCGTAAACGAAAACTTCCCACAAATTAGCCACAAACAAAAGACGTGGTTCTCTTCAAATGTTTCTATTTCCAAGGACTTAATTGTTATGATCCAATTTTGCAGGAATGTAAGAAAGCAGAGCCAGTTCTTTTAGGAGACAAATGCGTCCGAACAGATTTGTCTTTGTTTATGAGTTTCTTCATTAATTGCCCCGTCCGTCATTATCTAAGCCCCACCAACGCCTTGTCCGTGTTGGGGTCGATCGATCTCTGAACTCCCTGACTATCAATTTCCAGAAAGCTATATAGGTAAGCTGTTAAATATTTTGAAACTAATTTGACCTATGGCAGCAACGGGTTATATTGGTTTCAAAATATTCAACAAAATGTTTATTAAATGCTAAAGACATACGATTCGTACAACCTGTCCGACTATTAAGCGTTATAGACGGACTATATCGTGCCATTCTTGACGTCATCTTACACGTCACGTAGTTGATTATGATGTCATAAGATGGATGGATATACATTGAAAGGTCCATTGATGGTGCCGGGTTCGTTCACAGCGTGAGAAATCTGCTACGAAAGTGTACGAATTTTGTCTTGTATTTAATAAACATTGTGTTGAATATTTTGAAACTAATTTAACTAGAAGCTTATATTCTGAGATTTTAGGTTCAAAGTTTCAAATCGATTTCAACATGCGTACAATGTGGGCGGAGCTTTGCTAGAAAATGGCGGGCCAAAACTAGAAATGATCCCTCTATAGGATTATGGGAAATTACTAGAAAGATAGATCACAAAACTTATTGCTGTTTAGATTTATTGTATATTGGTGTAGTAGATCAGCGATGAGCGTCTGCGTGTGAGTGCGAGCGTAAGGAAATGCATTTGTTATACACAGTAGACAGAGAATGCGCGTTTTGAAAAAAATTGTTATTCTGACATTATCTCGCAGTGACGTTATGATCACCCCCAGCCAACCACCCCATCCTTTGCCGTATTCGCATTAGATGATCCCATATATACAACCCGCATTGTGAATGGAAAGCCAATAAAGAAAACAGCGCAAAACACATCTTATAATCAAGTGCATCTATTCATATACCATAACCACAAACGACCGGTGAAAAGTAGGGTTTACACGCTTGCAAGGCCTTGTATTAGTAAAGCATACGACTCAAGACACATTGGCCAGAAATAGATTGTTGTGAATGCAGGTTGAAAGAGAAGGCCAAAGGTGCATACCAACATCAATGATATCAAAAGGCCAATGAACGGGCGATCGACACTGGTGTATTGTAATTAATATGACGAGCCATTCCTTCCTAATCCTAGAAAATATTGATTGACCGATTGATGAATCAATGGACATTTCCAGTTTATCCATCCATCAAATGACGCCAGAATCAACTACGTGATATGTAGGATGACGTCATAATCAAGTACAGTAATGGCTCGATTTAGTCCGCTCTTAAGCGCTCAATAGTCCGACGGGTTGTATGAATTGTATGCCTTTGCTACTTAATAAACATGCAAATTTGACTGGGCGCTGTTGCCGCCTAAACAGCATCCGGTCAAATTAGTTTTAAAATATTCAACAGCTTACCTGTATAGTTTTCTTGAAATCCATATTCAGGGAGTTCAGAGATCGATTGATCACAACACAAGCGAGGTATGGGAGGAGCTTAGCTAGAGATAGGCGAGACATAGCTAAAACTAAATTTCGTGTATCATCCCGAAAACAACCCGACATTGGCCCAGTACGGCCCAGTAACCCGCATTATCAAGGATATATTAGATCTTATTCGAACACCATCGATCTATCTTGTTTGCTATTTAGGTAGATTTGTCAAGATATGACATAATTGAGGAATCAAGTCTGTCAGTCAATAATATGACGTCATAATCAAGATACGTCCAGATAGGGGTGGGGTGGGGTGGCATAGATAAAAGGGAGGGGGGGGGGGCTACAGTTGTAAAGTCGGCTGAGTACGCAAGACTATACAACCATGACATATACATATACGCCACAGGGAGGCAGACGTCACAATCAGTTACGTCATGAATGACGAATCTAAGTCCGTCATAAACGCTTAATAGTCCGTCAAGTTATACGGATGGGACGGGTGTAATATTTTAGTCCTAACAAGCTTTGCGTTGAATATTATAAAACTAATTTGACTGGGCGTTGTTGCGGGAGCAACAGCACTCAGTCAAATTAATTTCAAAGTATTCAACAGCTTACCTGTACCGATTTATGGAAATTGAGGTTCCGGGACTTCAGGATTCGATCGACCCAAGCACTGGTACATCGTGGGCGGAGCTTAGCTAGAGATGGGTGGGGCATAGCTAAAACTGGATTCATCCATTGTCGTTATCGTCAAAACTCCGATAATCACTGGTATGAGCTCGATATTTGTTGGAAATCAACTTTACAAGGCATGCGGTGATATTTTAAATACAATCTTATTTTAGGTACAATCTGGTTTTAAAACCTTTTGCACCGTGTCTTGTTCTTTGCGACTGTGCAATGCGCGTTTAATTTCTTTTTCGCCTATAGACACCTTAGACCAGTTTTTTTAAAGTCTGATCGGAAAACACTTAATACGATGGTGTTATGGCATCCTGTGCCTGTCTTATATATGTTGGCGCCCAGTCCTGGAAACTTAATGCTTTCCGAGCCATATTCTTTGAAATTTGAATAACATATCCAAGCTTTTACCATCGCTCTTGCGCTATAATCCCCTATAATTGAACCGCGTTGCACACTTTGCAAAGGGCTGAATTTGAGATGCTGCTGTGTGGTCAGCAATGATTCGTCATGGCTTGCAAGTGTTTGCAATGACACACATCGAGGTTGTTCATGGGTATCTTTGGAGATACTTAGCTGTAACGGTTGTACAGCATTATTGAGTTATTAAAGTAATCGTGGCATTGCGATATGTTGGCATTGACAGGAAATCGAACCAACACCCGACGAAAGCGTCACGCATCATAGCCCACAAACGCGTCCACCACACCAACGCAGCAAGACGTGGTCTTACTTTGCCGGTGAGGCTTTCACGATAGAGGTTTCTGATACACAGTGGAATTCTGTGGTAGCTGATTTTGAGTGTAATTACTGTAACTGGCTACCCAGTTAGTGATTTATGTGCATATAGTGTCACACAGTACCTATACAGTTTCATAGCACTCTCCTGTACATATTGAAGTGATCGCAATTCGTGCGGACATACAAAATGAAAATAATAATCTATTATATCTTATAGAGTGAATTAAGTATAACTAGACATTTGTTCTCATGGATTAAATAATCGCATGGTCGCTCATCTTTGACTAAGTAAATGTGGGCGAGGATAACAATAACGACGACAATATTTCGTACTCCTATGGAAATCAATCATTTTCATAAATGTTATTATCAGTATTATTATTATTATTAGTAGTAGTAGTAGTAGTAGTAGCAGCAGCAGCAGCAGCAGCAGCAGCAGCAGCAGCAGCAGCAGCAGCAGCAGCAGCAGAATGCAAGACAACAGTACAAGGTAGAATGATGGTCATTTATGGTTAACCCTTTCAGCAACAAATCCCTGAACAAGTACATTTTTTACGATATAAAATAAAACTTATTCTGTTGACTGTTTTGAATTTAATTTGACTGGAAGCCGTTGCTGCCTAAGGCAGCATTGGTTTCCAGTTAAATTAATTTCAAAATATTCAACAGTTTTCCTGTATGGTTGCCTTGAAAATGAGATACGGGGAATTCATCGGTGAAAGGGTTGAGTACAATGGGAAGTGCTTGTGAAACACAGATGCCTCGAAAATTTCCAATCACTGCTTTCCCTAGCTACTGTAATAGAGTGATACGATCTGTTACTCTAGTATATGACGTCATAACATGCTATGTCATGGCATGCGTGTTAGCACGCGTCACAATCGAAATGACGAAGCTCCATCACGAAAATCGAAAAGTCTGTCAAGAGTACGAATTGTATGTCTATGATGAATATATAATTTAATAAACATTCTCTTGAATACTCTGACACTAATTTGACTGAGAGCTGTTGTTAACTGTAGAGTTACCTTGGAATATTAATTCGATAATATCAATGGAATGTATCAAAAAATTTACCAGCTACTTAAGGACCAATTCGTACAGGGGTGGGAGTAGGACATGTCTAAATCATGGAAAGGTAAAACATACAATATATTTAAAACCCAATTTGAAATGGAGCCATGTTTACTTAAATTGAAGCACTGCGAGAGGATCACACCGACCCAATTCATAACGGCGACACATAACTTACCAATCGAAACAGGACTCTGGAAGGTGATAGTTAGAGATGAAAGGACCTGTAGTAAGCCATACACTACGAAAGATATAGGAGATGGGCATCATTGTCTTTATATGCGACTATTTTGAAAAAAGATACGCGGAAACTCTTGCCTAAATACTACTGGGTGAGACCAAACTATTATAAATTCTATTCATTATTATCTTCTCCAAATCAGAAACTACTTGTGAAATTGTACAAATTAATCAAAATAATAAAATTAAAATTCCCTCCAAGCAAACTTAGCCATGATAAAAAGAAGCGACAAAACAATAATAATAAGGTGCCATGACAACCAAGATAACCATTTGTACATACTGCCTCCGCTACATAATTGTAAAGTGTATGTTCCACATATGTCATTGCGAAAATGACCAGGGTGTAAATAAGTGAATTTGAATCTGAAATGAAGGAATCCACACCCATCCCTAGCTAAGCTCCGCCCACGCATTGCCCGTGTTGGTGTCAACTGATCCCTGCACTCTATGAATCTCAATTTCCAGAAAAGCTGTCGAATATTTTGAAACTAATTTGATTGGGTGCTGTTACTTCCTATGGCATCAACAACGTCCAGTCACAGTCAGTTTCAAAATATTTTAGCTACATCTTTATCAAATTATAAAAACATACAATTCGTACTACAACGCTTAGTCCGTCATCAGTTGTGAGTTCATGACGAACTTATCTACGCCATTCATGACGTAATTGATTATGACATCTGCCTACACGCCACGTAGTTGATTATGACGTCATATGATTGATGGATAAATTGGAATTCTCAATTGAGGTTCTGGTAAGTCAGGTTTCAAAGTTTTAAATCGATTCCAACACGCGTAACAAGTGTACGGAGCTTAGCTAGAAATGGGCGGGGCCTGGCTAGAAATGGATGGAGCCTAGATAGAAATGGGCGGGGCCTAGCTAGAAATGGGCAGGCCTGGCCAGAAATTGATCCGTCTAATCCTTGATGTCCTTGCATATTACGGTAATATACGGGTTGATATCCGATACGTCGTCAGTACTCTTTAGAAATCGATCTATCTTTTATTGAGGCGGATGTTAATTATTTCTTTGAGTACGCTCTCAAATACACTCTTGTCCGCAGCTTCGGGGCACGGGTTTTTTTCTATCCTTTACTACGCATTAATTATTTAGTAAAGCGTATCATACAATTTATCGAAAACTAATTTAAGATTATCTGGTTGATATCAGTAGGAAATCAGTCGGCGTGTCGTAAACACCAGTAATGGCAGATATTTGTACCTGCTACCCGAGCAGACTGAAATTCCTGCCACTCCAATGGCGGCGCTTACGATACGCCGTTTGTATTTCATATTGAGTATTTTTGTGCATTTTCCTAAAGTAAAAACCACTTTCTATCAAATTGTTATGCAAAAAAACAATCACTATATTTACTGATTAGCCGTACATCAGTCACACCCGACTCATTGAATAGCAATTTGTTTGAAATATGACTAATCATTCCCGAGTGGGTGAATGAAGATGTTTTCTGTAGCGGAGATCAAAGAGAAAGGCCATAAGACGTACTGTTAAGTGGAAACTCTTGAACGAAGAGTTATAGACCGAACATACAGTGAGCCTATACTCAGCCCATACTGGCAACCAATCTATGTTTAATGGAAAGGACCAGTGAACTAACATATGCTCTTGAATGATAGTTTTATATACTAATCAACCTATGTATGAGTACTGTATTCTGCGGCTGTAGTAGTAGAAACACCCTACAATTGCAATCAGTCCTTCTTCGCTTTTGTCCACTGTGCCTTGTTCTCAGTCGAAATTCTTAGCTTCGTCAGGTCCATTCTTGACTTGAGCGTATCCGAGTCCTGCTTTCTTGAGGCCACCTAGTAGCACACTTAGCAGATTTATGCAATGGCGTTCACTCCTGGCTTTGTTTTTGTTGGCTCCGAGTAGGGCGAATTCCAAGGCTCTTTGTGCTGGTGTCTCTTCTGGCATCCCTAACACATGGCCAAACATGGACCAACTTTGCTGGGCGACTTTTAAAGACAGAGGCGTCGTATTATACATCTCGTATCATTGGAACTTATACTGTCTGGCCATCGGTGTCCAGTGATGGTGCGTAGGTCTTTGCGGTGGCAGGCATCGAGTTTGTCTAGAGTACTCTTTGGAGCTGCCCAGCTGTTACAGTTATACGGCATCAACGATACGTAGGTTGCATTGCATAAACGTAGTCCTTTTATTCAAGGGCATCTTTGAGCTACGAATCCATAGTTTTCACAAGGATTGGAAAGCTATGTTCCCCATGACGCGGCGTGCAGCAAAGTCAGCAGTACTGCAAAGCAGTGAGCCAGAATTGTACTTTCCCCCCATGGTTCGCCGCCACGAAGTGAATCGTCACTTTCTTTAGTTAGCTTTGTAGATAGGTATATGTGGGTGAAATCTGCTTTGGATTCATTCATAAAGAGATTCTCATTTTTTAGTTTGCTTGCAGCTATGGGGAGAAGTTCGTCAAGGGGTTTCTTTTCCTCGTCTATGAAGTCCACATCCTCGGCATATTCCATCTCTAGCAGCATACCCAGTATTGACGCGAGTGTGTGTGTGTGTGGGGGGGGGATTGGGGGTGGCGTGGGGGTTGGTCTTGTAGATCTCCGTGTGAGGAGCCGATTGATGTCTCAAAGTCTACGGACTTCACTGACTTGACTCGTACTCTCAGCTCTGCGTCTGCAAGCAATATATTCTCACTAGCCGTAGCTCATCTTCATTGCCCGGCGTAGTACATCTAGAATCTTTGAGCGTTTAATTGCGTCGAAGGCTCGTGACATGTCAATGCCCATTTTGTGGAAATCCCAATAAACCTATAGTCACCAGTAAAAAAGCAGAAATAAAGCAGAATAATTTGAAAAAAGTAGCTAAATACCATTTATGTCACTCTGGCGGGAACCAATTAGTGATGCAGCTGGACCTATACGCTCTGGTTGTATGCTGAGCGAATAAATAATATCCGCATCAGCCGGTCATATAAGCTCAGTTATATTTGAGTTACGTTGATTAGCCACTGGGTTCTACAGATAAAATACTGTCTAGTTTTAAAACTATTTGACTGAAAGCCGTTGTTCCCTGAGACATCATACATTCATCCTCATGAATTTCAAAATATTCAGTAGGAATCATGTTGCGACCTTGGAAACCCGCAGTGTATTTTGAAATCATTTTGAGCGAAACTTGTTGCTTCCACCAGAAAAAAGTGCCTTTCAAAAATACTGTTTTCAAAATGATGGGTAGTGAATTAACAGTAGCGAGCTAATCGGTCTACATCGGCGCCTATAGAGAATACTAACTCTAGCTAAGCTCCGCCCTCGATTTGAACGTGTTGGGATCGATTTATAGCCAATACATTGAACCCTGAATTTTCCAGAATCCCAATTTCATGGTAACTATACAGGTAATCCGTTTAATATTTTGAAACTAATTTGACTGGCATACAGCAGCAACAGCGCCCAGTCAAAATTGTTTCAAAATATTCACGATCTTGTTTATTAAATATTAAATCCATCAAAGACCTAAAATTCGTACACTTGACGAACTTGTCAATATTCATAACAGAGCTAGATACGTCATTCATTACGCATTTGGTTTGTGACGTCAACCTACATGTGATATGATATGATTATGACGCCACATACTTGAGTGACTGATTGGATCTCTCCATTGCATCGGGCCCACAGATGGCCCAGGTAAATTTGAGTTACCAGTCGATCCTAGGGTAATGTAATCCAGGTCTAGGCCAGGATCAAACGCAGTTCGGCTGAGAAAGGGCTTGGTTATTTCCACGCGTAGCGAGCTGCTTGAACTATGCCTGAGTAATCGGTCAATAATAGTATCTTCTATCCACTTATCCACAGGACCTTGACCATATACACATATGAAACGTCGTTGGTGCTGATGTGGCTATATTGTTACTGCGGCTAGCGTCGAAAATGAATGTGATGAAAAGTCTGACGACAATGATTACTGTGATGATGATGTTGGTGATCCGAATACAGATGTCAGCAGCCATTGCAGGTGAGTGTATGTTTTATACTGTTCCGCGATTTAATCAATAATCCTATCGGATCACCCATTAAGCGGCCACCTGTTTTAGTGACCATTTTCAATGGCCCACACGGTGTGTGATAAACAGAAGTGACTGCACTATCCGATCTGTCACTGAAGTATCAGGCGGCATGAACAATTCCGTCACTAGTTAGTTGACGTCACAATCATAATGACGTATAACTCCGCCATGAAAATCGAAACGTCCGTCGCTAGTGTACGAAATGTGTCTGCTTGATACATTTACTATTTAGTAAACATTCTGTTGAATATTGGGAAGCAAGAGCCTCCAGTCAAATTAGTTTCAAAATAAATTCAACATCTTACCTATATATTTACCGTAGAAATTAAAGTTTCAAACTTTCAAATCCATTCGAACACGATTAAAACGTGTCGAGCTTAGCTAGAAATGCGCGTGGTATAGCTAGAAATGCGCTAACTTTGTCAAAAGTCTTACTGATGTCGGGGACAAATTTGAGTAATTGTGTCTCGCTGGGGCGCTCTCTGTGGAAGCCATGCTGAAGGTGGTATAGGGTGTCTGTTCCATTACTGTGCAGCAGATACGAGTAAGGGAGATTGGTCGGTAATTTGATGAATCATACTTTAGTGCTTTCTTGAAAACTGGTGCCACAGTAGCAATCAGATGGTATTACTGATAATTATAGCTACGGACTTCCTGGAGATCAGTGTTAAGATTGGTGCGATTTGTTCTATGTACAGGCGGGCTCTGTGCTTCATAAGTGATTTAATTTTGGTGTTATCCGAACGTGCATGTTCAACGATATCCGCCACCAAGTTGGAGTCAATAAGTCAAACCCAGCATCAACTGTACTGTCTTTACCCATTGAACACAATAATTGACAAACATTTTATGATCCATAACATTAGTGTTTGCCATCAAATACATTTTATTTCGCAATGCAGATATTAGATGTCCACAAGAATATAACTTATTTAACCCGACTCAGTGCCAATCCATCCCGTAGTAAGGAAACATTGTAAGAAACAAGATGGGGGACGGGTCAGTCGAGTTCTAAAGCCGCTTAGCAAGATTTGGGATTATTTACTAAAGCGAGTGGTTGATGTAGCCGTTGATGTATTGTTGTATAGTAATGTTTATTCGTTTCATTTGAGTGCAGCTGTTGTCGTCCTGCAAGTGAACTGTAAGTGAGTGGTGTGAATAGACGTTAACGTTATTTAAAATTAACATCACTATTTCCGTGGTAATGAGCCGTGCAGCGGAGACTGTCACAAGGGGTTCCAGTAGAGGTGATGATTACGAGAAACCTAACAGTATTAATAGAGTGACGACAGACCCCGACGACATAGATACAGATATAGATCTAGATATCGATGTAGATATTCTCACGACTGATAGTTCTGATTGTGGTGGGGTGAGTCGGGGAGATGCTGTGTGTGTGACCATCCTACCCACCGGTCGTATGGCGCCAGTTCAACAGGCTGTCAAACGCAAAGCTGGTCCGGTGAACCCCACATCTGCGCCTCGCCTTAAGACAGAATTAATTACCAGCTATGCATGCTCAGTGTCTTGACATGCCGGCACGCGACTCTGATTTCGAACACCGCAGTATGCGCGCTTTAGAAGAGCGGATAGACAAGTTGATGCCTAGGACATTACATAAGACTGTTGTACCGCTGTTTGAGGCTCTGGACAAGAGAGACTTACAAATTCGTGATCTAGAACAGAAACTTGAGGAAGTAGCTAATAAAAGATAGGGGAAAAAACTGCAAAAATCGCCTCATTGGAAACCCCGGTACAGGAACTAGGCGATAACATTTCTGACGCAACCACAGCTCTAAAAAGAGCGAAACTACTCTAGAAAGTTTAACTCGTGCTACCGAAACAATGAGTGACGGAGCCGAGTAGCATAGCAGACGCGAAAGCCTCCGCATTACCGGCTTGAAATTGATCAAATTTGAAACGACGACGGTGATTCGCGTGGCAAACGCGCTTAATGTTCGGCTATCTATCATGGACATTGCCAGATCGCATTTTGTTGAACCGACTAAAAGGCAAATTATCGTTAAGTTTGTCGCCTATCGGAAAAGAATAGAGGCATGACGAGTCTTACAAGATAAGCCAGACTACGGAACAGTTGTTTTTTTTATCAATGACGACCTCACCAAAATTCGATATGAGATGTTAAAAAGGCTTCTGAAACTAAAAAACAACCAGAAAATTCATTCTGCGTGGTCATTTGATGGCAATATATTTTACAGAAAGACTGCCGGTGAGCCCAAGATGTTTTGCTCAGAGCCCAAAGAGATTGATAATTTGATTTGAGTATGCGACATGTAATCTGATGTGACAATTCCTGATCGGACCTGTATATACCGACCTCATTCCAAATAATTATCTAAAACCAAGTATGTCCATCCAAGGCTCTTACCTCTCTTTAGGGGCCGCATTTGATGTATTAGAGATCTGCCGTTATTGAGATAGTAACATGATTATTAATATGAACCTGTATATACCGACCACATTCCAAATAAGTATTTAAAATCAAAGTATGTCCATCCAAGGCTCTTACTTCTCTTTAGGAACCGCATTTGATGTATTAGAGATCTGCCGAGATTGAGATATAGAATCGCGAAGACCCATGAAAATCCTTTAAACCTTCGAACCGAGTAATCCAGAATCTCGGTTTTAAGACAACCATAGTAGTGAAATATTGATATTTTGAAAGTAATTGGCCCGGAACGTGTTGCTGCCATTGGCAGTAAATGCTATCTGTCCGGTTGGATTCGTAATGTTCTGTAGAATACCTACAGTACAGATTTGAGGTGGCTTGGGGCGCTCCCCAAGACAACTTTTTTAACTCGATGTAAATCTTCTGTTGAATATTTAAGCATCATTGGATTGGTGGTTTTCAGTCAAATATCGTTCGAGATATTCACCATAAGTTTATTTTGTTGTGGGGGCACGTTGGGTTATTTCCGAGCTGTGCTGTTTCCCAACTGGATTTCCAGGTTGCCCCATTTCTCTAAATTCTGTTGGAAATATGTATTGGTGTTAAGCTATACAGACTACAGAATATTGGTAAATACAAACCCAACC
The DNA here is from genome assembly GCA_034401795.1 of Chaetoderma sp. LZ-2023a. Lineage (NCBI taxonomy): Eukaryota > Metazoa > Mollusca > Caudofoveata > Chaetodermatida > Chaetodermatidae > Chaetoderma > Chaetoderma sp. LZ-2023a. Next base: position 59,835,068 of record CM067362.1, on the reverse strand, counting down.
GTGATATTAACACTCATATAATCCAAAAACGGCCTCTGCAGTGGTGATAAGTGTCCATTTGCGGACCGGGAGAGGGCTGGGTGGGTTTTTTTAAGGATTTACCACTGGAATTACTGCCTCGATAACCGAGCCAGTCCTTCCAGAGGTAGATTTTTTAAAGACGGCCTTCTCTTGGTCCGCAAATGGACATTTTCCACGAGAAAATTTAAACTTTCTTGAACAAATTTGAGTGTAAAATGGTTAAGACTAAATAAAATAAATACTCACGATGAGTGCATATACACAGCCTGAAAATAACAAATTTTCTAGGTTGTCCCCCAGGGCAAACAGTGTGTTAAATTGGGTTGCCCTGCAGTACAAATTGGTTGCAATGGACCGCAAGACATTTTCGTGTCGTGTTAAACTATTAAATTGTATGTGCTTTTAGTCTGCTTCCTGGGTTCGGCTTGGGGGTGCGTACAGATGTCATAGTGTATCATGTATGTTTTACTCTCCTCATCTGTTTGTGCCGAACAAATTTTAATCTATATTTAAACACCACTATTTAACCATTAGCGGCCTCTTCAATGGCCTTCGGGAATGCCCATTTGCACGCCAACGGATGACTGTTTCTGAGGATTTATCACTGGAATGACTAGCTCTGTAACCGCCCCAGCCATTCCGGTGGTAAATTCTTAGGGGTAGTCTTCTCTTGCTGTGCAAATGGGCATCCAATAAGCAAATGTTTTGATATTCTTGACATAATCTAGCCTTTAAATACTTAAACCTAATGCTATAATCATTATCCAGCAACTACACACAACAGACTCCACGACGCCTCTAAATTATAAGGCTACAAGTTGTTGTTATTATGTAAAATCCCAAATACCATTCTTGTGTTACTGAAACTTCTAATGTTTCAATTTTATCGTTTGTCTCTGTATTCTATCTGTTCGCTAATCTATCATTATTGCTCCTATCCTGCTAATTTCTCCTACTTTTCTAACCTCTGTCACCTTCATGCTGATACTAGTGGAACGTCTTGTGCTGTTCATGCATCCGTGTTGGTCCCAAAATGTCGCATATATATTTCGTGGGTAATGATTTAGCTAGTTATCGTGCGGCAAGTGGGTTGTTTGACTTTTGTTTTTGCAAAGACATCGATCAAGGAGGCTTCAACGCTCTTATCCATAATATGTTACATTGTTTCCGTGATTTGGCAGAAGTGTCCATCTTATTAGCATTCTCCACATTCCTTCTTTTCGCTGGAAAGCACGAAATTAGGATCAGAGGAACAAATTTTAAGAAGTCAAGGAAAACAAACCAAGAAAATCACATAACCGAATTCAAGAAGCAGCGGACTCAGGTAAACACTCTAGTTAGAACAGCCAAAGAGGAATTCAGATACAAGATGGCCGAGAAAATAAAAAATGGACGCACAGGCTCCAAAGAGTGGTGGAAACTGAGCAAATCTCTTTTATCTGACAGGAATTCAAACTTTAATGAAATGCCACCCCTCACGCTTGAAGATGGCTCATTCGCCTATGATCTTCCTGAAAAGGTTAATCTCCTTAACACTTATTTGCCAGTATTGCTACAATAGACGACTCACAAGACCAACTACCCACTCTGCCATTACATACAGAAACGGCCCTAAATTTTATAACTAACAACCACTAATATTTTAGATATGTACTATCCAACCTGGACACGTCCAAGGCAATTAGTTCTGACCTGATAAGTCCAAAACTACTCGTAGAGGCTAAACAGGTTCTGGCCCAATCTTGCCGAAATTTTTCAACCTTTCTCTTAGAAACTCATTTTCCAACTACTTGGAAAGTGTCGAATGTAACGCCAATCTTCTAAAAGGGCGATAAGAACTCATGTTCAAATTATTGCCTAATATCGCTACTGAGTTGTTTAAGTAAAAGCATGGAAAAGACTTTTTAAATACGTTTACAATTTTATTAGAGATAGTATAGCACCTCACTAGTCTGGCTTCCTTCCTAAGCATTCGACCATCAATCAGTTATTAGAAATTTATACCGATATTGTCGATGCTCTTGATAATCAAAAAGAAGTACTGTTTCTATTTCTTTTATGTATCCAAAGCATTTGACAGTGTCTTGAACCGCGGCCTGCTGCATACACTGGAACAATTTGGCATTACTGGAAAACTACTTCCATGGTTTGGAAGTTAT